>NW_026847549.1:95036616-95308195 GCF_025583915.1 Anolis sagrei ordinatus
ACAAGTGTGAATTCGCAGAGCACCACTCGAAGAAAGATGGTCACAGGTATGTAACCTACCATTATTATTATTGTTGTTGTTATTATTATTATTATTATATTATTATTATCTGGAAGATTGTTGGGGTTGCCATCAAGGAATAGGAAATTGGAAATATTCAAGGATTGGAATGCTCTCAAAGAAATCCAAAGAGAAGAAAGCTTGCAGCTTGAAAGCAGTGCATTTGGATCATCGTCCTCTCCTAAAGGGCCTGGTCTAGGGGATGCTGGGAGCTGTAGTCTGGAAGAGAGTGTGGATGTGCTATTGTGTTTTTTGTTTGCCAGGGGGAGTCATTTTTGTGCATGTGCTATAGCATCTTTTTACTTTTTTGGCTTTTTAAGTCCCTTCTGCTGTGTTTTTCCATGTTTTTATGAGTGATGGACAGTTGTTGGCCTGATAGGTGTATTATGTCCAAATTTGGTGTCAATTCATCCAGTGGTTTTTGAGTTATGGTAATCCCACAAACGAACATTACATTTTTATTTATATCGATATGGTACTTTTAGGGAGGACTGATGTTTGGTTGAATTGTGCCCAAACACTACAATAGGTTAGGTCAAAGAATGGCTGAAGGTCCTAAGCTTGATCTACACATGTAGCAGCATAAGGCAGTATAGCTTGAAGGGAGCAAAACAAGTTTTATTTATTTTATTTATTTATTTATTTACTTTGCTTGTATACCGCAGTTTCTCAGCCCGTAGGCGACTCAACGCGGTTCACAACAAGAGCAAAAAGTCAATCATAGCAACATGCAATTTAAAAAGCATTAACAGCATAGTATACAAAGTAATGACACATCAATAACAATACATTAACGTCTCGTAACTAGAATCGTGATCCAATTCGTCATCCATAATTCCGTTCCTATATTCATCGTATTCATTGCACTGTTTATCCGAATGCCTGTTCAAACAGCCAGGTTTTTAGTTTTCTTCGGAACACCATTAACGAAGGAGCTGATCTAATGTCCGTGGGAAGGGTGTTCCACAGCTGAGGGGCCACCACAGAGAAGGCTCTGTCCCTCGTCCCCGCCAGCCGTGCTTGTGATGCAGGCGGGATCGAGAGCAGGGCCTCCCCAGAAGATCTTAGAGTCCTGGTGGGTTCATAGGCAGAGTTCATCTGTTATTTGTTAAATTCTCTCTGTCTACACTATTTCCCTTGTCATTTAACAAATATAAAAAAGGCAAATCAATTTTTTCCAAGGAGGGGGAAAAAAGTTTTCTAAAAATAGGTTTTTCCATATTTCTCTTGAACATGTTCGAGGGAGGAAGGACAAAAAACACTTTTTCACCTACCAACAATCACAACCAAAAACAGGAATCAACTTTTTCTGGGAAGACCTAACACACTTTACATTGCAAACAAAAAGGGGGGCCCTGTTTCATTCCCGAAAGGTTGAAAAAAAAAACAGGGTCTATGGTTAGTAGGGGGGCAAACTCCCTTTCCTTAGAGGAATGGAAGCCGTCATTTCCAGACCAGATGGGATGGCTCAAGAAATATGCTGCCTACCGGGGGCAAAAATACACCATATCACTCAGAGGCTCACCAGGCTTCCTCAAGCCCTATCACCGTCCTCCCCTCATGTTGATTCATGTAGGAACCAATGATACTGCAAGGCATATGTTTCAAAAGATCACAAATGATTTTCGAGCTCTAGGAGCAAAGCTAAAAGAATGTAATGTACAGGTGGTCTTTTCATCCCTCCTCCCTGTTGTAAGACACGGACCCACAAGAGCCAGAAAAATAGTACAGGTCAATGACTGGCTTAGAAAATGGTGTCAGGAGGAACGCTTTGGCTTCTTCGACCATGGCCTGCTTTTCCAGGAGGATGGCCTACTGGCAAGGGATGGGGTGCATCTCACACAAGTAGGAAAACACCTTTTTGCTCACAGACTCGCAAACCTCATTAGACACACTTTAAACTAGGTCCACCGGGGGAGGGGGACAACAGCCTTGCGAACACTACTTTACCCATAATGTCTGGGAATCGCCAGAAGGCTAAACGGAGGGCTGCACAAAAAAAAAAAAAAAACCACCCAAAACAAAAGGGGGGGGGACCAAAAAAAGTTAAACCAAAAAGGCACAATAAAATCCAATTAAAAAAACAGCCTCCAAGGGGGAAGATTCTTAGGGGGCTCCCCACATTGCTTACACTAAGTGCAAGGGGGGAGCCAGGGAAAAATTAAAAAAAAAAAAAAAAACAAAGGAAAACAAACTCCAACTTTTAGCACAACACCACAAATATGATATCATAGGATCACTGAAACCTGGTGGGATGACTCCTATCGCTGGAATGTAGATATCGAGGGGTATAACCTCTTTCACAGAAACCGAACAAAGGGGAGAGGAGGCGGAGTAGCCTTATATGTCAAAAACTCTTATGCTGCAGAAGAGATTCAAGACAGCAATCTGGGAAACCAGCTTGAAATCATCTGGATAAGAATCAAGGGAACTGGGACTCAAAAAGATGTTGTTGTAGGCGTCTACTACAGACCCCCAAGCCAGGAGGAAGAACTTGATGAAGTCTTCTGCCAACAGTTGACCAAACAGGCACAGAGAAGAGATGTAGTAGTCATGGGCGATTTCAACTATCCCGATATTTGCTGGAAAACAAACTCAGCCAAGAGTACAAGGTCCAACAAATTCCTCGCTTGCCTTGCAGACAATTTCATGGTCCAGAAGGTAGAAGAGGCAACAAGGGGATTGGCTACTCTTGATCTCATTCTAACAAATGCGGAGGACCTGATCGATGCTCGAAGTGGTAACAAAATTTTTTTTTTGGAAGGCCGAAACTTAAGACAAGGTCAAAACCGGGGCCCCATTTTAACTTAAGGAGTTCATGCTTGGGATTTCCAAAAAAAAAATGAAGGAAAAAAAAACCACTGAGGCAGGCATTCCGGTGGACAGAATTTTTTTTGATTTACTTTTTTTTAAAAAGGGACAAAAGGGAGTTACCTCATGTTAATGGGGAATTTCTCAAGAGTGAAATATCAAGGCGCAATTGCAAACCGTGCCAACAAAGAGAAAAAAAAAAATAGGACAAGTGCAAAGAAGCCAGAATGGATGTCCAAAGAACTTCTAACTGTGCTAAGACACAAAAGAGACATGCACAAGAAGTGGAAAAAGGGAGAAATCACCAAAGAAGAATTCAAACAAATAGCCAACACCTGTAGGGAAAAGGTCCGCAAGGCTAAAGCAAAAAATGAGCTCAGACTTGCCAGGGACATTAAAAACAATAAAAAGGGCTTCTATTCTTATGTCAGTAGAAAAAGGAAAAACAAGGAGGCGATAGGACCTCTTCGAGGAGAAGATGGGGCAATGCTGACAGGGGATAGGGAAAAGGCAGAACTACTTAATGCCTTCTTTGCCTCGGTCTTCTCACAAAAAGAAAGTCATCTTCAACCTCAGCAAGATGGAGTGGATGAGGGATTGGAGGACATCCAACCCCAAATTGGGAAAGAAGTCGTCCAGGAATACCTGGCCGCTCTTAATGAGTTCAAGTCCCCAGGGCCAGATCAACTACACCCCAGAGTATTGAAGGAACTAGCGGAAGTGATTTCGGAACCATTGGCAACCATCTTTGAGAGTTCTTGGAGAACGGGAGAAGTTCCAGCAGATTGGAGGAGGGCCAATGTGGTCCCAATCTTCAAGAAGGGAAAAAAGGATGACCCAAACAACTACCGTCCGGTCAGCCTCACGTCGATACCGGGCAAGATTCTGGAAAAGATTTTTAAGGAAGCGGTCTGCAAACACTTAGAAACAAATGCAGTCATCGCTAATAGTCAACATGGATTTATCAAAAACAAGTCATGCCAGACTAATCTGATCTCTTTCTTCGATAGAGCTACAAGCTGGGTAGATGCGGGGAATGCCGTGGATGTAGCGTACCTGGATTTCAGTAAGGCCTTCGACAAGGTCCCCCATGACCTTCTGGCAAGGAAACTAGTCCAATGTGGGACTAGGCAAAACTACGGTGAGGTGGATCTGTAATTGGTTAAGTGGACGAACACAGAGAGTGCTCACTAATGCTTCCTCTTCATCTTGGAAAGAAGTGACAAGTGGAGTGCCGCAGGGTTCCGTCCTGGGCCCGGTCCTGTTCAACATCTTTATTAATGACTTAGATGAAGGGCTAGAAGGCATGATCATCAAGTTTGCAGACGACACCAAATTGGGAGGGATAGCCAATACTCCAGAGGACAGGAGCAGAATTCAAAACGATCTTAACAGATTAGAGAGATGGGCCAAAACTAACAAAATGAAGTTCAACAGTGACAAATGCAAGATACTCCACTTTGGCAGAAAAAATATAATGCAAAGATACAGAATGGGTGACGCCTGGCTCGAAGCAGTACGTGTGAAAAAGATCTTGGAGTCCTCGTGGACAACAAGTTAAACATGAGCCAACAATGTGATGTGGCGGCAAAAAAAGCCAATGGGATTTTGGCTGCATCAATAGGAGCATAGTGTCTAGATCTAGGGAAGTAATGCTACCCCTCTATTCTGCTTGGTTAGACCACACCTGGAATATTGTGTCCAATTCTGGGCACCACAATTCAAGAGAGATATTGACAAGCTGGAATGTGCCCAGAGGAGGGCGACTAAAATGATCAAGGGTCTGGAGAACAAGCCCTATGAGGAGCGGCTTAGGGAACTGGGCATGTTTAGCCTGAAGAAGAGAAGGCTGAGAGGAGATATGATAGCCATGTACAAATATGTGAGAGGAAGCCACAGGGAGGAGGGAGCAAGCTTGTTTTCTGCTTCCTTGGAGACTAGGACGCGGAACAATGGCTTCAAACTACAAGAGAGGAGATTCCATCTGAACATGAGGAAGAACTTCCTGACTGTGAGAGCCGTTCAGCAGTGGAACTCTCTACCCCGGAGTGTGGTGGAGGCTCCTTCTTTGGAAGCTTTTAAACAGAGGCTGGATGGCCATCTGTCAGGGGTGATTTGAATGCAATATTCCTGCTTCTTGGCAGGGGGTTGGACTGGATGGCCCATGAGGTCTCTTCCAACTCTTTGATTCTATGATTCTATGATTCTATGATTTGCTTACATGTGTTCTATCCCACCCGCCCCGCAACTAGGGTAATATATCCAACCATTTGATCTCTATCCGCACTCTCAAGTGTTACACTCCTTTTTAATACCTTAGGACTCCAGCACCTCATTTCATGTTCGTTTTACTGCTTTTGTGAAGATCCAAACCTTTGCATCTGAATATATCTCTGTCGGCACAGAAAGTTGTCCAGGTACAATTTGACACAAAGCAGCACAAGTAAAATGGAAAGTGGCTGTTTGAAATCCTCCAATTTCCCTCTTTTTCTAAGGCTACCGCTGCTCCAATATCGCAACATTTGAAGTTTAATTTTCTTAATAGAGTTCAGCCCCGCTTCTGTCAAAGTCAGTGAGTATATTTTCCTCTTATCCCAGTATCCCCACAGCTTTTCAGTCATTTTGAAGTCTTTTGTACCACAAAAATCCAATTTCTTGAAATTAATTTCCCCATTCCCTTGAGCTATTTTCTCGCTATGGAAATGCCATACTACATGCACAAAAATCTTGTTTTTATTGTGCAGTTTAATTCTTTGTAGCATGAGGAAAATTATTTCAGCTTAGTCATAGGCTCTGTGACAAACCCAAAGTAAATGCTAATCAGTTTTGTGGCTCCTAGAACAGGAGAAGTGTTTTTCATGTCAAATTAGGACACATTTATTTTTTTTACATCTCTGCTTTAAAAAAAACCAAGAAAATAAAGAAGAATTTTAAATTAAAGATCTATAGACTTTTCTTAATGGCATTGATCAGATTATTTCACAGAATATGCATGTGATAGATGTGAAGTCTTGTAGTCAACCCTTCCATAATATATTTTATTCCAGAAATAGACAAAATATGCAATTTAGATGTATAAAACTATCAAAATTACATAACATGTTGTAAAGAGAGGGTTAAGAGATCAGGGTCTCTTATTGCGCCTGTATGACAGGAATATGTAAGCATGTTACACACAGGTGATGAGAGAGAAAGGTGTGTATATATGGTAGGTATGCTGCCACCATCTCAAACTTCTGATTGAGGAATTAACTAGATGATATACTTGAGGTAAAATGTCCCTATACACCGGTTCTTCTTTTAGGCTCCCTTTCTTGTGACTGGACTGCAGAGATGTGGAGGCTGACTGGAACTAGCTTTATATGACAAAACAAGGCTGAGGCAGGTTAAAAGTAAACTAGGGAACAGGTATATTGAAATATTTGAAACAGACAACTCATTACTGAATAGTACATATGCATAGTTGGTTTCTGAGGCACAGACTTATAAAACAAATGGTTGCTTAAGAAGGAGTAACTTTTCTTTGACGTGAGTTACTTTCCTCACACTATCTAACAAGCAACAGTGTGTTTCTTAGACCAGCCGCCCTGGCTGTCTGCAAGAGTAACTAGGTTCCTTCTAGACTACTCTGCACTGTAGGGAAATAAACCCACTTGTATTTTCTCTCAATACAAGTCAACAAGCCTCCACTTTGACTACCCAAGCCAAAGTACCCTGAAGCACTTGCCCTCTATTATTCCCTATCAGCCTAATTCTTAACTCACTCAGCAACTCTCTTCTCCCTGCCTGAAAATCCTAATCCTATCTCTTTCCTAGATCAAATCCCTGTTCTCTCTTTTAGATCAAAACCATCTCTCTTCTAGATCAAATCATTCTTCTCCCCCTCTGACAGAAAGTACAGCCTTTTTACACACACCTTCAACTCCTCCCCTAGGGGTCTGAGCCAATCAGGAGTTAGCTGACTCCTCCCCTTGCCTCTCAGCCCTTTCCCAACATGTCAGCTATCCTGAGCACCCTCCCAACATGGAGGCCTGCTCACTGACTCCCAGGCTGCGGCCTACGAAGCAAAGGTATGAGTTCACTACACATGTCCACTATAACTAAACAACTACAACTAAACAATTATCTTAAAAAACAGCACACATCTCACTCTCCATCTGATGGTTGTTATCCCTTATTAGTCAACTCCTTTTAAAGATAGTGTGACCACACTTCTCCTTTTGGCAACACTACTTATTCATAAATCCCACACTTATCAATATAGTCAATTTGTCAGTCTTAGGCCCCTTGTACACACCATATAAGTGAGATTATCCAAGCAGTTAATCCACATTATCTGCTTTGAACTAGATTATATGAGTCTACACTGTCATATAATCCAGTTCAAAGCAGATAATCTGGGTTTTATATGGCAGCGTATGTTGGAAGTCGCAAATTCTACAAGTCTCCTATACTAAGTATTTGTTGTGTATATAATTCAGATTGCTTACTATATTATATGTGTGTATTGGTATGCAGTTTTTCTCTTAACTCTATGTTGTCGGAGGGACTGCAGACCATGTGACCAGATCTGGGACTATTCAGACTGAGACTCCATTTTAGAAGTAGTATCAGTATGCATTAGGTATTGTTTTGTATAATCAGTGTTTGTTATGAATTAGATATAAGAGAGAGAAAGGACTGCAACAGAATGCCTTAGAGAGAACTGATAATGTGCCTGTATGTTGAATACATGAAGTTTGTAAGTGCTGCAACAATTGGCAATGACGATTGGAACGGAACATGGATAACGAGATTTGGATTGTGATTCGATGATGAGACGTCGCAAATGATTTAGTGTAACTGTATTATTGATAGTGATGTTGTTTATTGTTGTTGCGATATTGCTTATGTTGTAAATTGTACCTGGTTTTATATGTTGTACACCGCCGTGAGTCGCCCTAGGGCTGAGAACGGCGGTCTACAAGTGCAGTAAATAAATAAATAAATAAATAAATAAACCAACTATGTTTTTTTTAGCAAAGACTTCTTATTTTTGTCTCTTGAAGGCATGATTTTAAACCAAATATATTTTATGGAATAGTAGATGTTTTTTGGGCAACTGAAATAACACTTCTGAAGATCTCAGTTCTTGTGGGTTTTTTCAGGCTATATGGCCATGTTCTAGAGGCATTTCTCCTGACGTTTCGCCTGCATCTATGGCAAGCATCCTCAGAGGTGAGGTCTGCTGGAAATGGGAAAAAGGGGGTTTATATATCTGTGGAATGACCAGGGTGAGACAAAGGGCTTTTGTAAGTTGGGCTGGGTGTGATCTTTCAACTGACCACCTTGATTAGCATACAATGGGCTGACTGTGCCTGGAGCAAACTCTTCTTGAAAGGTGATTAGATGTCCCTGCCTGTTTTTCTCTCTGCTGTTTTGCTGTTGTAATTTTAGAATTTTTTAATACTGGTAGCCAGATTTTGTTCATTTTCATGGTTTCTTCCTTTCTGTTGAGATTGTCCACATGTTTGTGGATTTCAATGGCTTCTCTGTGTAGTCTGACATGGTGGTTGTGAGAGTGGTCCAGCATTTTTGTGTTCTCAAATAAAATGCTGTGTCCAGGTTGGTTCCTCAGGTGCTCTGCTATGGCTGACTTCTCTGGTTGGAGTAGTCTGCAGTGCCTTTCATGTTCCTTGATTCGTGTTTGGGCGCTGCGTTTGGTGGTCCCTATGTAGACTTGTCCACAGCTGCATGGTATACGGTAGACTCCTGCAGAGGTGAGAGGATCCCTCTTGTCCTTTGCTGAACGTAGCATTTGTTGGATTTTCTTGGTGGGTTTGTAGATTGTTTGTATGTTGTGTTTCCTCATCAGCTTCCCTCTGCGGTCAGTGGTTCCCTTGAAGATCTGCTATTTATTTTTTGCATTGGTATATCTTTGTTCCTAACAGTTCAAAGAGAATCAAGTTTATGAGAAACCCAACTTGCCTTGCATGAATACTAGTGGATATACACCATTAAAGAGAAGATTCACTCAAATGAGTTTTTAGCTCGTCTCAGGAAGATCATACTTTACAAAAAGTAAATGGCGTGAATGTCAATTAATCTCCTGAGATCAACCTTTCCAAAAGGCTATGGAGATTCTGGTTTTCCTAAAAGGTTATGGATGCCTTTCGAAAAGTTTAGAAGGGGCTTTCACTATTTCAGAGATTTCCCTCAGACATTCTTCTTTCATTGGGACAACTGATTAATTCCTATCTCTTATGCATATAAAGTCTTGCAGCAGCCATCATCGATTTGCAACATCTTTTTATAAATGAATATCCAGTCTCATTTTAAGATTAACCTTAACTCTTGCATTCATCCCATTCATTTGCAACTGGCAGCTTCTTTCTTTCTGGTCCCATTGATCTCCTCTAGGTTTGCAACTTAACACTGAAAAAAAAACTATCAAGGATGCTGTACCTCATCTCCAAAATACGTTAAGAACGTTGAAGTTCAGACTAAGTACAGATCTGGAGATCTAGTAGCAACCATTGGTCCTGATCTGTAGTTTTACAGGCAGTTCTGCCTGTGAGAATGATTAACAAACAGAACTTTTTGAATAAATTAGCAAACTGTTTTGACGTGCACTTTCTTGAGTTACTCAAAATAAAAATGAACTTTATACACGCACATACATGGTAATTAGCAAATATAACGTTAGAAATGAATTAGCAAAATGAATTAGCAAAATGCTTTGGCTTCTGCCTTCTTCAGTTGCTCAAACTGAAACTGAGCTGTATCAATGTTAGCCACTGGGAATGTTTTATTGTCAACTTTCTTAAGTAAATGTTGATATTTATCATCTAGATTGAGACCATTGAGATCCAGATTTGTTCTCTTTTAAAGTGCTTGAAAGAAGAAGCACCTCAGCACCAAAAGACAAAATAGTAAAGGTAAAGGTTTTCTCTTGACATGAAGTCCAGTCGTGCCTAACTCTGGGGTGTGGTGCTCATCTCCATTTCTAAGCCGAAAAGCCAGCATTGTCCGTAGACACCTCCATGGTCATGTGGCCGGCATGACTGCATGGAGCGCCATTACCTTCCCACCAGAGTGGTACCTATTGATCTACTCACATTTGCATGTTTTCAAACTGCTAGGTTGGCATAAGCTGGGGCTGACAGCAGAAGCTCATGCCGCAACCTGGATTCGAACCTGTGACCTTTTGGTCAACAAGCTCAGCAGCTCAGCGCTTTAACCCATTGCGCCACCAGGACAAAATAACCACTGTTAATGTTTAGTGTAATATCCATCTATTCAGCCCAGAAGGACTCCGAGACTGACTTAATTAAAAAATACAAGTAGAAAGGCAGTAATGCATTTAGCACTAAGATCGGAATTAAAACTAATATAGCAAAAAAAAATCAAGACCAAATAAAAAGACATTCGCTAGCTATTTAAAATGCACTAAATTCACATTAGAGGGAAAGTTTCACAGCAGTACAACCAAAAACAGTTACTTCCTATCTCTTGTATAAAACTAGGAGTCTTGGAGAAAACCAAGAAACTACTTGGAGAAAACTACTAGGGATCTAGTTTCTCAAGCTAGACCCCTAGTTTGAGGAACTGGTATCGCCCTGAGATACCAGTTCCTCAAACCACCTGGCTCTCGGCCTAAACTAGCACACTGAGGTCCAATCTACACTGAAACTTTAAATGCAGCTTCACACCACCACCAAGTGCTGCAGCAATTATTAAAGGGGGTTCAGCACAGTTAAAAGTTGCAGACTAAGGCTCAGATACATTAGCCTTAGTGTATAGAGGTGTTCCTATCCCATCATCCATACTGTTAAACATTGAAGTACTTTCTTGAACATACCAACTAGTTTAATTTTTTATTATTATTATGGAGCATTTTAAAATGTTATGGAACTTGCTCAGCTGCCTTGACTCTCTCGTCACCCTCAACCTCCATGCCCCATTCCCACAACTGTTGAGATTATTCAGTTTCCATTGTTGGTATACTCATCCATCTCATATGCTACTGCCCATTATCTCTCTTTATCAGTAGAGTCATCCTCCATTTTCTTTCTCTGATGTCCTTTGGCTAAGACAGAGTTGATGACACCACCCATCAGTTGATGGCACCACTCATCTTGCTGACTAAGGCCCTTCCACACTGACACTTCAGTTGATGGCACCACCTATCTTGCTGATTAAGGCCCTTCTACACTGCCATATAATCCAGATTATCAAATCAGATAATCCATTGAGTTTACACTACCATATAATCCAGTTCAAAGCAGATAATCTGGATTCAGAAACTGGATCATGTGGCTGTGTAGATGGGACATCACAATCTCTTTTCCTGAATTGACTGTGCTGGTTTCGTTGATAGTGTTGGAGACCACTCAATTTACTGTGCTCTTTATGTTCATTTACAGGCAGTCCTTGAGTTACAAACATCCAACTTACAAACGAGCCATTGTTAATAATTGGATGAGACAAGAGACATGAGAGAAAGCTACTCCTAAAAAGGGAAATTCTCTCCTGGATGAGTTATATGGGGGAAAGGTGTCTCAATTGAAGCTTTACACCAATTCTTGTTTCCACACCAAGAGATTTTTTTTTCAAAATCCAATTATCAGAGGGACAGAAAGTCGGGTGAAATCTTCTGAATAAGGGTACAAACTGCAAAATAAACACAACAGGGGTGCTAACTCTTCCCTGTGCTATCCAAAGCTCGAGAATGTATAGTTTTGGCTGGAGTTACACTTATAAAATGTACCTGTTCTGGCTTACAGACAAATTGAACTTAAGAACAAACCTACAGAACCTATCTTGAACATCACTGCCTGTACATTGAATCTCATTTCATTTACATTTATTCTCATGATTACTGCTGATTTCCCCCCCCCCCCCCTTGTTGTCGTTCTTCCTTTCCTTTCCTTTTCTTTCCCTTCACTCTGGTACAGCATTTCACTGGTCTGCTGTTTTTCCCAGCCTTGTTGTTTTAACCTGATATCAAAGAAGATTACATTGAGCTACATCTACAGATTTGGGCTTTGTATGTTCTTCTGGTTCAACAACCAGCCTGGAAGTACTTCAGGGAATTTCCCCCATCCCCTTTACTAGCACTCTGCCTAGGGTCAGGAAGACGTGTTCATCACAATAACAAAACTGGAAGAAAACAACCCTGGTATTTTCAGAAGAACTGTGCTTTCTCTTGCTCCAAGAATAAACTTGCTTATCCACTTCACTTAACAAACTGAACAGTTTTTATTGACAAGGAAAATAAGTCTATAACTGCTAGTGCCTCCTTGGGCCCTCTCTAAGCTTTACAAGAAAGGGGTAGCTTGACACACTTCTATGTGTGTAGCTATTGCCAGAGTGAATTCATGTCCTGAAAATGGATGAAGAGCAAACAGAAATATCCCTTGTAGGACCAGGAAGGAATGTAGAAAGAGATCTGAATGGTTGGGGGCTAGCACCATCCCAGGCAGATGAACTTGGTCTATTTGTGGCTGAAAACGTTCTGGTAGGATCAGGAATAGAAATTACAATGTGAGAAGTTGGAAATATTCTTTCTTATTCTATTCTAATGCAAGAAGATACTAAACATCACCGAGACCTAAGAAGAATAAGCAAGATGTTGAGGAAAGTGTAGTTGTTTTTGTCAGTGTTGGAAAGTCCTGATTGTTTCATTTTCTTTATTCTTACCTTGTATATCATCTCTTCCCAAAGCAGCGTCCTACTTTTTTAAAAAATGCTGACATTTCCAGCAGGCATCTCTCAATAGCCAACTTGGGAGCTGCAAAATCCCAAGAAAAAGCAGCAAGTATGGATGATGGAGGCAGAAATCCTGGGACCAACAGGTTGACCTCTTCTCAGATCCCTTTTGTTTGTTTGTTTGTTTGTTTGTTTGTTTGTTTGTTTGTTTGTTTTTGCCCCTGACTAAAATCCGTGATTTGGTGCTGTCTGGAAGCACCACCCCTTGGTTAGCAGAGGCCTGAACCATAGTAGATCCCTCATGAAGCTGACCTTGAGTATTCCTGATCTGAAATCTTAGGACGAGAAATATATGTACATACATACATACATACATACATACATACATACATACATAATGATTTATCTTGGAGATAAGGCTGTAATGTACAAACAAATTCCAGTTCAAAAAGCAAAATCTCTCAAAGTCTTCAAGTTTTATTTATGAAAATAGAGTGGATCACAGTGCAACTTACATTGTTAGGTCTGAATAACTGTACAATACTTTTATAGGGAAAACAATTCAATTATTTTATGGGCTTTCATCATATTTTTCAATAAGCAACACCTGTTCCTCTTGCACAGATGTTTCCCACATTGGTCCATTAATCTAAAATGTCTCATGACCCAACTTTTGCTATTCATCTCAGCTCTCGAGACAGAGAATGGCACTGTAGCTATTGGTAGCGATAAACTCCCTCAGCAGCTGAAGGCCATACATGTACTAGGTGAAGATAAAACTTCCAAGCTAATATAAGAAAGTGCCATTTCCTAGCAGCCAATAGGAAAGCAACTGGTAGCTGGGTTAAACATGAAAATGTCCATTATCCAATGCACATGATACATACCCATTACAAGCAACTTATATACTGTACAACAGATAGAAGAGCTTTATTCTACTGACAAGGGACCCAAGTCTAATTGTGAAATTATATACACATTATACACATAACCGAAGATAATTTCATATAATATTTTAATAATTTTGTGCATTAAACAGATTTTGTGTACACTAAACCATTAGAAAACAATTTTGGAGTATTTCAGAGGGTGGATGCACAACTTGTGTTACCAGGTGTCCCAAAAGTCACCATACATAGGGAAAATAGGAAATTGTAGCTAAATGTTCCTTTTTATCCATTACAAAATTTTACAACATATTCTCTACATATCGGCCATCACTTTCTGCAAACAACTGTCTTCTCTCCCACATGTTTATTCTATGTGTGTATGAATTTTCTGCTGTTAGCCGGCCTGAGTCCCTCTTCGGAGGTCAAGAAGACCGGGTTATAAAAGCTCTAAATAAATAAATAAATAAATATGTTTCCCAAGATATCAGTTGTTATGCAAGTAACTACACCTCAAATGCATTTTTAAATGATCCACGTTTCTAATCTTTTCCTTGTACCACAGCTCTTAAATATAAAAAAATATAATGTAATGTGAAATATAATATGAGTTTGTTAATATATGGAGGCTTTTGAGGCACCCTGTATATTCCAGCAGGCAAGGAGAATTGAATAGGTCTCTAATGGATTTTACTCGAGAGCTCTGTAACTTCTTTTGTGATTGGAGGTCACTTTCATCAGTTCATCTTTTGTTTTTCTTGCTTGTAAAATTTTATGAATGCTGTGAAGTTTGTCTTTTGAACTATGTGTTTGAAGACAAAGAAATGGCTGGAAATCAGAGCACCATCTAAATGTAATTCTCATTTTACGCAGACAAAAAGATTGCCATGCTAATCCGTATTGAGAGAAGAACTTCTATGGTTCCTCTCTAAGGCCATTGTAGGAAGCGAGGAGGATACCTTACACATATAGAGACCTTGGGTGGCAGCATGCTCTCTCTCTTTCTCTCTCTCTTTCATACTCTCATCAATGCAGAAAAAATACCACCAAATATCCTCTAGAGTGTGGGGAGCATTTTTGTCATATTTTTAGGTTCAAGGAATGCCTTCTTTTCAAAATAGGAAGCGATTGCTTCCAGTTTTCTTTTTGTGTTTTCCACAAAACTTTCCATGGGAAGGCAAAACCTAGTCAAACTGCCACACCAGACCCCTTACAGGGCATTTGACGCCAAAATGCTTCGATCCCTGGGGGATGCTGGAGCTAGAAGGCCACCTGCTGCACTTCTTTGTGACCTCATGGACCAGCCCACTTCAGAGCTCCCTGTCAGTCATCACCATCCCCAGCTCCTTCAGAGGCAAGCCAGTCACTTCAAGGATGCCATCCATCCATCTTGCCCTTGGTCGGCCCCTCTTCCTTTTTCCTTCCATTCCCCCCAGCATAATTGTCTTCTCTAGGCTTTCCTTTCTTCTCATGATGTGACAAAAATACTTCATCTTAGCCTCTATGATCCTTCCCTCCAATTAGCAGTTAGGCTTTATTTCCTGAAGTATGGACTGGTTGGATCTTCTCGCGGTCCAAGGCACTCTCAGACCTTTCCTCCAACACCACAGTTCAAAAGCATCTATCTTCCTTTGCTCAGCCTTCCCTATCGTCCAGCTCTCACATCCGTAGGTGACTATGGGGAATATCATTGCTTTAACTATGCAGATCTTCGTTGCCAGTCTGATGTCTCTACTCTTCAAAATTTTATCGAGATTGGTCATTGCTCTCTTCCCAAGAAGTAAGCGTCTTCTGATTTCCTAGCTGCAGTCTGCCTCTGTAGTAATCTTTGCACCTAGAAATACAAAGTCTGTCACTGTCTCCACATTTTCTCCCTCTATTTCCCAGTTATCAATCATTCTTGTTGCCATAATCTTGGTTTTTTATGTTTAGCTGCAACCCAGCTTTTGCACTTTCTTCTTTCACCTTAATTAGAAGGCTCCTTAGCTCCTCCTTGCTTTCAGCCATCAAAGTAGTATCATCTGCATATTTAAGGTTGTTAATGTTTCTTCCAGCAATTTTTACCCCAGCCTTATCCTCAAGCCCCGCACATCGCATGATGTGTTCTGCATACAAGTTGAATAGGTTGGGTGAGAGTATACAACCCTGCCGTACACCTTTCCCAATCTTGAACCAGTCTGTTGTTCCATGGTCAGTTCTTACTGTTGCTACTTGGTCCTTATACAGATTCCTCAGGAGAGAGACAAGGTGATTTGGTATTGCCATACCACCAAGAACTTTCCACAATTTATTATGATCCTCACAGTCAAAGACTTTAGAATAGTCAATAAAACAGAAATAAATGTTTTTTTCTAAAACTCCCTGCTTTTCTCCATTATCCAGCGGATATTGGCCATTTGGTCTCTCGTTCCTCTGCCTTTTCTAAACCCAGCTTGTATATCTGGCAACTCTCGCTCCATGTATTGCTGGTGTCTTGAGCATTACCTTACTGGCATGGGAAATAAGGGCCACTGTATGAAAGTTTAAGTATTCTTTAGCATTTCCCTTTTTTGGAATGGGGATATAAGTGGATAGTAGGCTTGGGCGGTTTTGTTCGTTAATTTTGTAATTCGTTATTAATTCGTATTTAAATTAGCTTATGATCCAATAGTGAGCCATGCAGGAATAGTGTGAGGAGTAAATTAGATTCGAAACAATTTTTTCAATTTATTTCGTAATTATTTTGTAATATTTCGTAATTATTTTGTAATTATTTTGTAATTATTTCGTAATTATTTTGGCATGTCTGGTGCAAGTTTTATAGTTGTTGTTTGTTTTATCACACCAACAGTCAACAACAGAGGGAGAGGGAAGCTTCAGAAGTTCCCCCTGTCCCATTTGGAGGTTTTTTTAGCATATTGCGCAATCGCGTCCGCCATTAACGAATCGATTCGTAATTATACGAAATTTCGTATATTTAGAAATTTTTAAAAGGAAAATTTCGGAATTATTAAAAAAAACGCAAGGGCCCCCTAAAAACAAAACGAGTTTAGAACCAAATTTTTCCGTGGTTACCCAAGCCTAGTGGATAGGACTGTGGATAAAAGGATTTGTGCCTAGTGAGCACAAGCTAAATTGAATGGGCCAGGACAGAGAAACACTCACTAGGTTCAAGACAAGCAACAGAGATTTGTTCAATTCAACAAAAAGAAATGCAAGTACAAGCAGATGCTTCAAAGTGTACACACATTAACATTCATGAACAGCTCTGACAGCTATTCCGTTTTCCCGCTCCCTCCCCTGATTGGCCAGAAAAGAGGCTGGCTAGGATCCGTGCTGGGATTGGCTGAGAGGGCTGTCAATAAAGAGGTTTAACACATGCACATCCTCTGAGCTTCTGTTTCTGCGGGCAGTAATACCTCAGCTTCAAATGAACCATATAACTAGACAAACAGGATTTATCTGGGCTGACATGGGAAGTCACCTATCTCTGCATAAACATAAATGGATTTTTGTAATTATCTGGTCTGGGAAATGGTCAGAGGGATTTGCCCAACTTTCTTGTTCCCAAGAGATCATCTCAGCAGGGTCATGAAGAGGTGACTGTTTCAGGGCTACAACTTACTACATTTTATAAAGATGTTTTATACATTTTATGTATAAGAAATACATATAGTATTACAAAAAAGTCATGAGAAATAGATCCAATTTATTAAAGAGTTGGACATGATAGATTTTAGGGTTTACAGCTAAAAAATGTGTTTGAAGACAAAGAAATGGTTAAGAAATAAATAATATATTTATGTGTTAATCCTTGGTGAAATAGAAGTCTTCCGGGGGCGGGGGGGGGGGGGGGGGAGAGAGATCATGGCTCGCCAAGAGGAATGTTTATTTTCCCCCACAGTTCCTCAGATTTCTCACAGTTGTTTGAGTCATCCCAATTTGGTTCACAATTTGTCCAAATCGAAAGCACAAGAGTAACAAATACTAGGAAACACCACTGATAAATAGCAGCGATACAGCATTGGTACAGGATGATCCATGGTGGTAAGCATTAAATACTCTCCTACTTTAAAAATCATTAATCCCTACTTCCTTCAAATACATTTAATTAAAAAGTTCCATTTCCCAGTAATTGCTGCTTATTTTATGTAACCTAAAATGGACTTTTACTGCAGTTTAAGTATGTTTATGTAAACATCCATCTGGCCACCGGGTATGAATCTAGGGGTTTATAATGAAGTAAAGGAGATTAAAAAAAATAGATATCCCTGAAAGAACTCGGAACATACGTTCTTTACAAAAAGAGTCAGGTTGTTTGTCTATTTGCAGATGCAGGACAAAACAAATAATTCCAGAAAGGTGGGAGAGAAAGGTGTTCTTGGCGAAGGTAACATTTGAACCAGAGTAATTCAAATTCATGGTTAATACACCATTTACCATTATCCTGAATTAGTTCTGTGTTATTAATCTTTTAAAGACCCTAAGATTTCATTCTTTCCTTTTTGAAATTGACAAGATTTGACTGCATGAAATGCCCACTAATCTCAATGTTGCTTTCTATTCGACTACGAGGGAGGTGTTTTATCATTATTCAAGCAATATTTGATTTTGGTAATGTAAATGAAAACATATTGATGCTGAGATCAAAATCACCCCCCAGAAATTAACAATATTGCCAAGGGTTTGGAAGATTATTAATTTTTGGAGTAGGTGTACTTCAGGAGTTCTGGTAGCCAGCAATAGATCCGTAACTAAAAAACAAGCCTACATTTCTACTACTATGTAGCAAGCCACTGTACTTTTCTCCCATTTATTAATACAGGTTTTCTGCAATTCAGTCTAAAAATAGAACCAGTTATGTGAAAAACATGACATTTGTGTCTGAGCTGCAGTGTAGAAATGAGATTATTTCATGGAGACCTAGAAGGAGATTTATTCTATCGAAGCAGATTGCAGGGTTTTGATTTGTAAGCAGGGAATAGTCTTACTTCTTTGGCTTTATTATTTGTATGTAGATTATAATTGGACTTGGAAAAATGTAAGTATATCTAAAAAGCAAATCAACAAAAACTTAGTTGATTGATTGATAATGGCTAATTTCAGTCAGCAAATATTTAACTATGAATTACACATTTATATATATAGGGAGTTAGTTTTTCTGTTTTCATTGTGGTCTGTTAATATTTATATGAGGTAAGATGGAAATATTAAAGATAGGCTTTTTATTCAGTGTCTCAAAATGGTGCATACTTATTTCAGTCATGTATCTGTTTCTTCTCAGTTTGACTGTGACCCAATATTTGCAATAGATAAAACAGTGATATGGTTTCTGTAAATAAATAAATAAATAAATAATTCTCCCTATGTGTGATTTAAGTGTGTTGGGAGACAGACACTGAGTTCATCTTTGCTGTAGAATAAATGCGGCTTGACCCCACTTTAATTACCATGGCTCAATGCTCTGGAAATATGAGAGTTGTAGTTTTAAAAGGTCTTTGGCTTCTTTGTGAAGGAGTGCTGGTGTAGATGGAGTGTCAAAAAGGAAGTTTCTAATTATTCCATTACATGCATTCTGGGCTCTGTTGTTATGCACTTCAGAAACGGGAGTCCCATGAAGGCCATCACATTACGTATGGAACTCGGTGGGACTCCATTTCTGGAGTGCATGGAAATGGAGCCCAGACTGTATCTTCAGGAGCTGGGTATTACTCGACTTCAAACTGGGGATGGGGGACAGGGAACGGGAAAAGGAAAAATGGAGAAATAATGTGGGATGGCTGGCCATCCAAGAAGATGGACTTTGGTGGTAGAGAATGAAGTAAGACAGTTTCTCCCACTTCCTCCTGCTTTCCCTCCATTCATGGATGAGGTCCTAAGTCAATTTAAAACATCAATGCTAATTTTAAAACAATAGTATCACATTATCATCGTATTATATTTTGGTTGGCTTGCAAAAAGCACCTGGCTAGTTGAATTCTTGATCTTTGCCCATCTCGACTATTGAGAAACTAAGCAATTGCTTTGAATGCGATTGTCCTGCTTCTTGGCAGGGTGTTGGACTGGATGGCCCCCGAGGTCTGTTCCAATTCTATGATTCTTTTGTTGTTGTTTTTTATTTGTTCAGTTGCTTCTGACACTTCGTGACCTCATGGACCAGCCCACACCAGATCTCCCTATCAGCCATCACCACCCCCCAACTACTTCAGAGTCAAGCCAGTCACTTCAAGGATACCACCCATCCATCTTGCCCTTGGTCAGGTCCCTTCCTTTTTCCTTCCGATTTCCCCCAGCACCATTGTCTTCTCTAAGCTTTCCTGTCTTCTCATTATGTGGTCAAAGTACTTCATATTTGCCTCTTCTATCCTTCCCTCCAATGAGCAGTCGGGCTTTATTTCCTGAAGTATGGACTGGTTGGATCTTCTCGCGGTCCAAGGCACTCTCAGAATTTTCCTCCAACACCACAATTCAAAAGCATCTATCTTCCTTCACTCAGTCTTCCTTATGGTCGAGCTCTCACATCCGTAGGTTACTACAGGGAATACCATTGCTTTAACTATGTGTATCTTCATTGCCAGTGTGATGTCTCTACACTATTTTATAGAGATTGTCATTGCTCTCCTTCCAAGAAGTAAACGTCTTCTGATTTCTTGGCCGCAGTCTGCGTCTGATTCTATGGTTCTAAGTGCTCCCAAGAGACAATTAAGTTAGTATAAAATGTAGTATAGTGTTGGTGGTGAATTGGAAAATTTTGATAGTTAGACATCCTGTAATTCCATCTGGAATGGTATTCCTCATGATCTGTCAGCCCTCTCCATTTGTGGATTTGACTTGTACAGATTTGATTATTTACAGATTTGATTAAAATGTTCTCTCTAGAAATCTCTAGGTTCTCCAGTGCTATTCTGTGATTGACTTCCAGTGGAAGTTGGCTATAGAACTGTGCTAGGGAACCTAGAGAGGTGTTATCTGAGGTTAAAAATAGCATTTTAAATTTTGCTTTTTATAATTTTGCTGTGGCCCTTTGCTTCAAACCCCAGAAAATGTGGAAGACTGACTATACATCTTTGTCATGAATATTGGTGTAAAACAATAATAAATAATAGATAATAAATAATAAATTTCTCACTAATTTAATGATAAGTTAAAATGGAAAAAGGTTAGAAATTAAGTAGGTATGCTGCCATGAACAGCTCAAAGGAAGAATGGAATAAAAATGTAATAAGCAAACAAAATGTATGGCCAGTAGCAAACAATATAAAATCAGCAGCTCCTCCAGTTCAAAACATCTAATGAAAAAATACACAAAAATCACCTTAATGAATGGCCCATTGGAAAGCTACGGCATTCTGCAAACTCTAAAGACCACCAGGAAGGCAGCATGTCTAGCGGATCACAGCTTGCCCTTAAAGATGCAGCTGTGCAAGGGCTTCTGAATTAGATATGATGACAGGGAGACAATTGTCATGTGAGAATATGTGCTTGTTCCCTCAGTTACCATGAATTCAGGCCAGTTAAGACATTAAATATCAAATACAACCCTATGATTGTAGCCCAGTATAGGCCCCTTCTACACTGCCATATAATCCAGATTATCAAAGCAGATAATAGGATTCTGCTGCTCTCCTGAGTACATTATCTGCTTTGAACTGGATTATATGGCAGTGTAGACTCATATAATCCAGTTAAAAGCAAATAATGTGGATTATTCTTATTTTGAATTAAAGTAAACCCTTGGAACCAGTAGTATTTGCATATTAACTCACCATTCATCAGTTGATTCAACAAGTCTATGCTTGCTCAAACTAACATTCTTTCTGAAACATTTCATCGCAAGCTCTAAAGATAGTGGCTAGACATCCAATTACATGCTTGCCAGACTCTTTCTATATGATCAGGAACTCCAATAATCCTCCTGGTTTTACAACATGACTGGAACTGTAAAAAAGAGGCATCAGAAACTAGCATGGAGGGTTTTAAGTAACACAAATGTATTGTAGCCACTGTTTTTTTATAGTGTATGTTGATCAAATTTCTTTATGTCTGCCTGCTTCATGGTGTGTATATTACATTTTTATTCATTCATTCTTTCATTTATGTAATAGTGTACATTTGTTTTGGATCAGTGATGACCTAAAAAGATGAGCATCATTCTGGAGTTCTTCCGAATCTGAGCAAGCTGCCAAGGACCCACGTCAAAAGTGACAGTGGCAGCAGCATTTTTATAGTCAAAAGTGGAAAGCAGCAAACTGATAAGGTCTTGTTGTTGCGTAAATAGGAAAAGCCTGCAGTTTGCATATCAGAAGCATCAGGTGTTAGGATTTGAGTCAGAACTGCTGAATAGTGGATTGTTTGCCTTTTGGAGCAATAGAGAGGAAGGAAATGTCATACAGCAAAGCCACATGATAGTGAGAGGAAATTGCATACAAGGAAAGCAGCTTTTTCCCGTGCTGTTTCCTATAGATATTGTTTGCATGGGAATTTCTGGTAGGTTCAAAACCATTATTTTTCCATTCTTAGAAAAGCCAAACAATTGCAAAAGGTAGTAAAAGAACATTGCTGATATGATCATACAGCTGCTGCTTTGAAACAAAGATATCCAATGACAATTATTATTATTATTATTATTATTATTATTATTATTATTACTCACCTCTCTTTGAGTCTGGAATCAGAATACAACACAATTAAAACACATCATTATAAAACATTATGTGAAATGGATATATTAAAACGTATTTCTATGAATAAAATAGACAGAACGATGATTAGAATACAATAAACACAAGACATGAGTTTAAAAGTCATAGTTAAAATTGTCTGGTTAGGCCTACCAGAAGAGATAGGTCTTCAATTGTCTCTTAAAGTCTGATTGAGCTGTCAGAGTTCTTCCTGCAGTTGTACCACAGTCTTGGGGTAGCCAATGGAAATGTCCTCTGGATGATGGTTACCAGTTGGGTTCTGACAGGCTGGAATAAACCAGAGAAACAGGAATGGATTATATGGGAGACGACAATCCTGAAAGTAACTGGACCCAAACCATTTAGGGCTTTAAAAGCCAAAACCAACACTTTGTACTTCGCTCAAAAACAAATTGGCAGGCAGTGGAATTTATTTATTTATTTATTTATTTATTTATTTATTTATTTATTTGTGGTATTTCTAGCCCGCCTTTCTCAGCTCTAAGGCAACTCAAGGCGGGTTACAGATTGGCAACAATTCAATGCCACACATTTATAAAAAGTACAATTAAAAACATTCTGCATAACAATATAAAAACCATATAAAAACCATTAAAAACATATAAACACTAGTGTCGTCCTGTTAAACTTGTTTTCCAGTAGCATCATCTAGCCATTTCATGTTCATTCTTCATAGTTTCATATTTATCTATTATGCTGCACTTCCAAAAGCTTGCTTGAAGAGCCAGGAAGAAAGTCAGGAGGGAGGGGGCCTATCTAATACCCCTAGGGAGGGAGTTCCACAGCCAAGGGGCCACCACTGAGAAAGCCCTGTCTCTTGTCCCCACCAGACGTGCATGTGAAAAAGGCGAGATCGAGAGCAGACAATCTTTAGCTCCTAAATGGTTCATAAGGAGAGATATGTTCTGACCGGTAAGCTGGGCTGGAATGACTTTAGTATATGTGTGATATGCTCACTCTTAAATATTCCTGTAACTAATCTGGCTGTCGTGTATTGAACTATTTGAAGTTTCTGAACTTGTTTCAGAAATAGCCTAAGTTAAAGTGCATTGCAGAAATCCAACCTTGAGGCTACCAACACATGCACTACTATCTTTAGGTCCTTCAATTCTAGGAAGGAACACAACTGATGTATCAGCCAAAGCTGGAAGTAAGCACTCCTGACAGTCCCATCTACTTGGGCTGACGTTTGGAAAGATGGATCCAGGAGCATTCTCAAGCTGCTGCAACCACAGTATTCCAGGGGAAGTGTAACCCCATTCAGAACCGGTACAAGGGTTTAACCAATTGCACCACAGTGGTCTCTAGTGGTGCAATGAAAAGAGTATTAATATTGGAAGAGAACAATGAAAAGAGTATTAATATTTTTCCTTATAAGCGAAGGCAAAAAATTCCTTGATTCCCATTTAACAGAAATACAAGTTTCCTTGTAATCAGAGTAAGATCCAACACATGTTTGCCCCACTATATTTAAGCAACGTGTACAGATGCCGTTTGCTCTCTTTGCAACTTCTTCCATCCCCCATCCTTAGGGATTTAAAGACTCATGCCTTTCTGAGTTTTCAATTCTGCAGCTTTAAGATTTCAGTAGAGATTTTTCTTTACAAAAGTGATCCGAATATGTTCACCATATGGCGAACATCTTACTTGACTCCAAAACACTGTATTCCTTGCTTAAAATGCAAAGGCCAAGTAAAATGAATTAATTAAATTGAATGCAGATACATTTGTGTTCCGCCATAGCATTTCAAGTGTGGGCTTTTTTGGCTGCCTTTGCTGAGTTAGTTCTGCCACCTGGAGCCCGGAACTGGAAAAATTACATAGCTTTATTGTGTATCTCACGTGTAAAGAACATGTTTGCTGATGGTAAGGAATTAAAAACAAGTGCAATACATGAGTTGAAGAAAGGAAAAGTAAAGTACTTATTTGTTGTGTACACCAAAAACAAATCTGTTCTTGTACACGTTTCAGAATATGAAAAAATAACCCCAAAAAACCCACATTTGGTGAACCTTGATCCACTTACAGATTGTAAGTCAAGAGGAACCTTATTTTTGGTGTCTTTACATCCTTAAGATGCATTTGGTAATAAACTTGTGTACTGAATTAATGGATGAGGGGTTGTTTTGAGCCATGTAAGGACAGCAATTTCTTCTCAGGTTTTCAGAATGTAATGTCAGACATCCCCATATTTAGCTTTAAAAATGTTTAGAGACTTCTGTTAATTAATTGTCAGTTTACTTATCATATGCGTTAGCCATCTGAATTTGAAAATCAATCTCTCCATCACTTATTTTAACTAGATGGGGTTTGAGGAGGGGGAGGAATATGTACTTGAAATGCATATAAAAAGAACATCAAAATGCATGGATGCCCTTCCCGCCTTGCTGATTTCTCATGCATTGAATATATCTATTCTACTAACAGTAATTTCCACTGTAGTTTAAAAGATGGTTTGGAGTGGTAGTATTAAATCAGTGATATGAAAAGTTTATGTTTTTTTTTCATGTCAAGCAACTTGAGAAACTGCAAGTCGCTTCAGGTGTGAGACAATTGGCCGTCTGCAAGGACGTTGCCCAGGGGACACCCAGATGTTTTATCATCCTGTGGGTGGTTTATCTTGTGTCACCACATGGGAAGCTGAAGCTGACAGATGGGAACTCACCTTGTCTCGCAGATTCGAACCGCCGACCTTCAGGTCAGCAGTTCAGCTGGCACAAGGGTTGAACCCATTGCACCTCTGCTGCTCCTTTTAGTTGATATATTAAGATCTACTATTTGTAGAAATGTGGTATGAATTTAATAAATGAAATAACCGGGGGGTGGAGGGGTGGGTCACCATAACACATGTTAGTTTAACAGGTCCTGTCTATCTTCAGCCATATTCCTTCACACTGCCTCTAACAAGTGTTATACTTCAAGTTACTTAAAATGATACTAACAAGCACACTAGAATGTACTGTTGTGGCGCTTTAGCAATATGCTATCCCTACCCGATTCCCTAAAACTAGCTATGATACATCACACCTTTCTTTCCCACAGCAGAAGAACAATTTGTTGTTCTTCCAAAACTCCTTTGGGGTGGCAACTTCTTTACAATATGCTGACATTGAGGCAAAGAAGAGAATCTGTGTATAATTACTTTAAAAGCCCTGGACTATATCACACATGCATCCTCAGCTTTGTCTTCACAACCCAGAGGAATCAGAGCAAGGCCTTGGAAGAACACCAGAAGTAACAAGCAGTTTCATGTATTGTCGAAGTCTTTCATGGCTGGAATCACTGGGTTGTTGTAGGTTTTTTCAGGCTATATGGTCATGTTCTAGAGGCATTCTCTCCCGACGTTTTGCCTGCATCTATGGCAAGCATCCTCAGAGGTAGTGACCTCACTACCTCTGAGGATGCTTGCCATCGATCCAGGCGAAACATCAGGAGAGAATGCTTCTAGAACATAGCCATATAGCCTGAAAAAACCTACAACAACCAAGCAGTTTCATATTCATATGTCATATTGGACATATTTTTTCTCTCTCAAGTTAAACATTTGTAAGATTTCAGTTAAATTTTAATGAGAAATCAAATAAAGTGAAATTTCTCCAAGGGGCATTCATTTTAGGAAATTTTTCTCAAGCAGGTAAATTTTGAGGCAAGTCACACAAATCATCTGAGGAATTTCAAGGGAAATGACAAGATGTTTCTTTAAGAATAAATATATAGGGAGATTCTATTCATAACTATTGTTTTAAGTTCTAAATAAACACATATTTTAAACAAGGTTGCTATGAACCTCCATTGATCTGTCATCTTTATGGTGGAAACTGCCTAAGGAGCTTATCAGTTAAAATCTGAGACCGAAGAAGACTGGTTCCAATCATTAGATGAAAATCTTTGTTGATTAAGGCCACTTCCCTCAATCTGGAGCCCTTGAGATTATTGGGCTCCAACTCCCAAAATCCAAAACATACAGTTGGGGAAAACTGGTTAAGACAGGGTTTCTCAACTTGTGAGTCGAGACTCCTGGGATGGGGGGTTGTGAGGGGGTGTCAGAGGGATCACCAAAGATTATCAGAAAACACAGTATTTTCTGTTGGTCATGGGGGTTCTGTGTGGGAAGTTTTGCTCAATTCTGTTGTTGGTGGGGCTCAGAATGCTCTTTGATTATAGCTGAACTATAAATCCCAGCAACTACAACTCCCAAATGTCAAGATCTATTTCTCCCAAACTCCACCAGTGTTCACAGACTAAAATCCAGAGCAGATTTACCAATGTCTGATGTGGAAGCCACCCAGTACAATGGGCTTGCAAAATAAAGTAAGTACCTTTTCCATTCAAAGAAAGAATTTGCTTCCCTTATTTCTGAGGCAAATCCAAATTGTCAGTCCAGATGAGTGTTTGGTCATACTCTGGATCCAACAAAGTATTACTGAAAGAAGGAGAAGGGAACTGAGAGGTCTTGTTCCATCCTTGTTTCCGTTTATTGGTGTAATACTATGCAGTGTTCTATATCCCATAAAGACATGTAACCCTGAAATTGCAGAATGAGGTTTTATCCTTTCCTATTTATGTCACAAGCCACTACAATCACTTGAGAAATATAGTTTTGCCAGGAACCTCTGGCATTTACCTTCAGCTAATCCAATGCTCGACAACCAGGTTGCTCAGAGGAGTGGGATATTGAGAGTGGGATATCGAGAGCACACAATGCCCTTGCTACGTCAGCTCCCCTGGCTGCCTATTAGCTTCTGAGCAGAATTCAAAGTGCTGGCGTTGGCCTATAAAGCCCTTAACGGTTCTGGCCCAGTTTACCTGTCCAAACGTATCACCCGCTAGGAACCACCTAGGACCTTAAAATCATCTGGGAAGACCCTGCTCGCTGTCCCCCAACCATCCCAATCATGGTTGGTGGGGACAAGAGACAGGGCCTTCTCTGCGGTGGCCCCTCGGCTATGGAATTCCCTCCCAAGTGAAATCAGATCTGCTCCTTCCCTCCTCGCCTTCTGGAAAAAGGTGAAATCCTGGCTGTGGGTTCAGGCCTTTGCAGACTTGACCAATGTGATGGTAGAGCTAATGGACCCTGATGGACTCGTGTGTGTAGGATGACAATTTAATTCTGGTGATTGTTCTAATGTTTTACTGTTTTTATAATGTTTTATACTTTTTTTTATCTAAGGTGTATATTTATGCTTTTGTTGTTAACCGCCCCGAGTCCCTCTGTGGAGGTCAAGATAGGATGGGATATAAATGTTCAAAATAAATAAATTTTGGGAAAACTACATTTCCCAGGTCATCCTGGCACACTGTGTTAGGATCCGGAGAAGAGGGATTTCCTCCTTTCTTGCTGCTTGTTTGCTTACTGCTGCTAGCAGAGCACCATCTGGCAGGGTGGGTTTTGTGGTTCAGCCAGTGAATGGGAAAACACAAGATAGATTTTTGTCCATTCACATTAAAATCCATGCCAGAAAAGATTTCAGAAGCTGAAATGCTCGCCTCATATTTTAGACACACCTTGCAACCCTCTGCAATTCATATCTCTGAACCCAGAAATATGAAGCTCTACAGCAGGGGCCCTCAAACTTTTTAAACAGGGGGCCAGTTTACTGTCCCTCAGAACATTTGGAGGGCTGGACTATCTTTTTAAAACGATCAAATTCCTATGCACACTGTAAATATATTGTTTTGAAGTAAAAAATAAAACAAAATGGGAACAAATACAATATTTAAAATGAAGAACCACTTTAACTCAATGTTATGGAATCCTGGAGCTGCAGTTTGATCTTTTGGCAGATAAGGCAAAACAACTTATAAAATTTTAAATTCCAGAATTCCATAGCATTACGTCATGGCAGTCAAACTGGTGTCAAACTGCATTAATTCTGCAGTGTAGATGCACTCTATTTTTCAGCGCATCATCAGGTGCCCCCTCTTCATATACACCGGTGTTTCCCAACCTTCCTAATGCCGTGACCTCTTAATACAATTCCTCATGTTGTGATGACTGCCGACCATAAAATTATTTTTGTTGCTACTTCACAACTGTTATTTTGCTACTGTTATGAATCCTAATGTAAATATCTGATATGTAGGATGTATTTTCATTATTACAAACTGAACATAAAGCATAGTGATTAATCACAAAAACAATATGTAATTATATATTGTGAAATATTTATTTCTAATTACTTTCGAATGACTTCAAGAATGTTGTAGCATGGGCAACAGTCTTAATATAACAGCAGGGAACCTATGAATATGTTTACTCATCAGCCTATCGGCCGAACTCCCATGACCAAAAGAAAATACCGAAGAGGTTTGGGGGAAATACAGTCAGACGTGGGAGTTGCAGTAGCTCCTGCAATCAAAGAACATTCTGAATTCCCCACAGTGTCTTGACTTAAAATGTGGAGACATAATTCTTTCTTTGCTATAGGGAAAGAGTAAAAGCTCGAAACTAAAGAAAGATACTAAAAATGTGAATTCTCATCCTTCTATTCCCTTGTTTTAGCTTGGCTATGCCAGTTATTTCACTTTTGTCTATGCGTGTTCAGTTTTTGGGAGGTCTGCATTCTTTAAAAGGTTATATCTCAATGTTTGAAAGACAAAAACAATTTTGTCCTCTGACTGTTTTAAAAAAATGTTAGACTCATGCCATTCCACTGATGCACCAGTGCACTATAGCACTATAACACTAAAAAAAATCTTTTAAAGAAGTAACGGAGTCGAAGAGAAGAATAACCTTTTGTGCTCAAGGTGGGAATAAAATATTGCAACTGATGCGAGAATTGCCAAGAAATAGTCTGAGACAAGAAGACATAATTGAATTTTAAAAAAAAATAAACTGAAAACTAAAGCAACAAATGCTGCAGCCTTTCATCACATTTACCAATCTGGAAAAACCCTGAGTTTGAAGTCTGGGTAGAAGGATGCTTTTCACTATAACACCATTCACTCTAAATTTATATTTCTGCACTTTTTTCTTTCTTTCTTTTACAGTTGTGTGTAATATTGGAGCCAATGCAAGAATTGATGTCAAGGCATAAAACATATAATTTAAGTCCTCGAGATTGTCTGAAAACATGTTTGTTTCAAAAATGGCAGCGGATGGTGGCACCTCCAGGTATGGTTGGCCCTTTACATTCTGCGTTTTGATTATAAGTGTTGGAAGCACCCCTGACAGATAGCCATCCAGCCTCTGTTTAAAAGCCTTCAAAAATGGAGCCTCCACCACACTCCGGGGCAGTGAATTCCACTGCTGAACAGCTCTCACAGTTCTTCCTAACGTTCAGGTGGAATCTCCTTTCCTGTAGTTTGAAGCCATTGTTCCATGTCCTAGTCTCCATGGCAGCAGAAAACAAACCTCCTCCCTATGACTTCCCCTCTCAGCCTTCTCTTCTGCAGGTAAACATTTCCAGCTCTTTAAGCTGCTCCTCATAGGGTTTGTTCTCCAGACCCTTGATCATTTTAGTCACCCTCCTCTAGACACATTCCAGCTTGTCAACATCTCCCTTCCATTGCGGTGTCCAGAATTGGACACATTATGCAGGCCAAGTGAAGTTCTGTGTGTTCATGTAACAAGAAGGTGAATGAGAGGAGTACATTTTCTACCATAGGCTAACAGCTTGTAACATTCAGATTCCCTGCCTTCCACCAAAAAAAAGCCAAAATTATCAGATAATAAAGTTTAGGAAGAAAGTAAAATGTTCCCCTTTTAAAAAGAGCAGCTATGCTATAACTGACTCCTTTTGTCTTCGAACTACAACTGCCATGAATTCCTTTTGAAAATAACTTTGCAAGCATAACATTGATCATTAGGAAGAACTTCCTGACTGTGAGAGCTGTTCAGCAGTGGAACTCTCTGCCCTGCAGTGTGGTGGAGGCTCCTTCTTTGGAGGCTTTTAAACAGAGGCTGAATGGTCATCTGTTGGGGGTGCTTTGAATGCAATTTTCCTGCTTCTTGGCAGGGGGTTGGACTGGATGGTCTCTTCCAACTATGGTCTCTTCCAACGATGAGTCTATGATTCTATAATATTCGTTCCACTTAACTGAATTTTATTTTTAGTACTAAGCAAACATTCTAAATATTTGCTGATTTAATAATAATAATAATAATAATAATAATAGCTTTATTTATACTCTACACCTCTCCCTGGAGGGACACGGGGTAGCTTACAGCAACAATGCAACAATGCTCAGTGCTGATCTGATTCAACACCGAGAGCACATCAGCTACAACAGGAAAGAGAGGAACCAAATCAATATTGCTCTTCTGACACCTTTCATTTTGTTTTGCTCCCTACTATAGCAGAACCTACAAGACAGCCAACAACCAAACGGAGGAAAAGGAAAAACTCCACCAGCAGCACTTCCAATAGCAGTGCCGGGAACAATGCAAACAGCACCAACAGCAAGAAAAAAGCAGCAGCGGCAGCAGCGGCGGCAAACCTGAGTCTTTCAAGTCAGGTACCTGTAAGTCTCCTTTTCCATTTAGGCCTCCATAAAAGACTACACTATTTAGTAGTATTAGCAGTACTACTATTCATAATAACAACAATAACACAGACTAGGTTCCAAACATGAATGGATTAGGTATGTCCACTGGAATTTTTCAGTGTCTCAGTTGACATTGTTTTAGGCTCCTGAAGGCAACTCTAGAAAGTGAGGTGGTTCATGGGAAGGACTTCTTGTGGCAAGCAAAAGATCTGCAAAGCTCCAGGCACACAATTAAAGCAATTTAATATGTGTGGGCCAATCACGCATGGTAGAGGTTTTTGAGGAGTGATGCAATTCTATAACTGGGGTTCTGATTCTGCTCCAGATCCTTGGCCAGACAAAATATTATTGAAATATTTGGATTGGTTCTGGTGTCCCCAGATTCTGTAGGTTACACATAGTTCTCCAATAGGTAAATAATTTTAGAATCAAAAATCTATTTCTCATGATTTTTAATGTTCCAGGCCTACTTTTGGGGTCAGTTCATTCAAAACAAAACTTTGCATCAATATGGGTTGAATCAAGACACTTTTTGGGGGGCACAAGCATTAATGGGAGAAATTGAACAAAGTGGAAATAAGAGGATCAGCAACATCAGTAAAGAATCCATATTCCTAAAATGCTGTTAAAATGTTGCTCATTGAGCATACACAGCACTATAATATTGTATTTTTATTTTTCTATTATTTCGGTCTAAGCAAAGAAACTGCAGGGAAACTATTTGAAAGCATTTTGGGAGAGGGGAAGGTTTTCAAAAGCTCTCTGCTAATATGGAGATGCAAAACATACGGATTGCCATATCTTGAGACCCACCAACGGAAGAGAATATATGAGTTATGCAATGCACTGTAGTTACTTGGGATCAAACACCATTGGACTTACTAGCTCTTACTTCTGAATAGATTGCACCAGTGGGTTGTCTCATGGAACTAATGAACTTTTGTTCAGTTTGGTGGATCACAAGTGATGAAGGTCTACCTTGCATCCCACCATTTTTTGAATGCAGATTGTTGTTTGTAGGCTAAATATTGTTTTATCTATGAAATGTAGCTGAATCTTTTATAAGTACCCCATGGCTGTGTGTGTCCCCATGGAAAAGAAAACACTAGGGTTTAATTCTTGGATTCTGCTTCTCACTCCATGAGCAGGAGCTAGGAGCACTCCAGAGATGCAGCCTCAACCCTGGGAGGGATGGAGCCTTGTGTCATTCGACAACAGTGACCCCTACTGGCCAATTTAAGGAGAAGCATTGAGGGGCTCTAAAGGAGTCACTTCCAGTCCTCCTCAGAGGTTGGTGGCTATTGCACGGGAACTAGTGAGCGGAGATGATTTGGGGTTGCATTGGTGGGTGTCTTTAGAATTCCTGGGTCCCACATAGTCACAGCTGGGCTTAAGTCCCACTGAAATCAGCTGGAGCAGTTGGTGACAACTTTATTTGTTAGTGGGTTTTGATCCTCTCCAGTTTGGGCAAATGGAATAAACATAGAGCAATTTCCTTTCCCTTTCTTTATAGCTGTTTCAATTCAGAACCCAAGATACAAACCAAAGCCATTTTGTAGCTCTCAATGTGTGGTGCCTCCTATGGATAGCAACATGAACAATTAGATGTCATTTTAGAAGGCACTAAAATAAAGGAGGAACAAAACCTCAGAAAAAGGGAAATCCCCACCAAACTGTTAGAGCGACCTGTATGGCTTTATATTATTGAGAGTTTGTTCATATGTACATTATGGAGAAAAGTAAACTGTTTATTTTGTGACACTCTGCCATTCAAACATTTCACACAAAAAAGTTGGATTCTAGACCTTGACAAAGCATGAATACTGTGGCTTTCGAGCTGTGTTCTTCAGAAGAACAGGAAGTGGCAGACAAATTTCCCTGAAAGATTTTGCCCATCAGTTTTCCTCTGAGATGTATTTTTATGTGTGATGGCATTATGTTCACTAGATGTTTTGTGGGGAATGAGGGTAAGGCACACCAGGACAAGCCATGCCAATCTTGTAGTATGAATGTTTTGAAAGATTGATCAGCATACATGCTTTAGACTTATGAGATCTACCCACAGCAGACATGCAAATATTTTCACACAAATTTTCACTATTGTTTATTTTTCAGTAGCTTAATTTAAAGAGGAGGTGGAAGGCTTGGCCAGTTGTTATGCAGAAATCTCATTATACTTGTCTACATTGACCCAAAACCCTGAAATCAGCCAGAAGTTCCTCATAGATGGCCAGATGATATCCAGGAACTTCCATTCTGTAATGCAATATAAAATTGGTTAGCACAATTTTGCCCCATGTTACAAGTAGAAAATACTTCAGAAGTTCTGAAGTTTCAGTGAAACCACTTTGGGGTCAATATGGACAGATGGACTAGCTCTAATCTGAACTGGTTCAACCTCCATACCAGCTCATGCTGCTATCCCCATTTCCCCTGTTGTTCACAGTGCAAAGGAAACGGGATGGATTAGATGCATATCAGCCTCCCAATGTCATGACAGACAGCCATCCAGCTCCTCCTGGTCATCATCGGAAACCATTTCTGACATGAAAGTTTTGACCCAACTCTACTGCACTGCCACTGTGGGGCAGCTATGAGCAGTGCAGCCATCCCTAGCATCAATCTGGAGACTCAAATTACGTGGCACGTAGATTCGTCCCGAGTCAGTACCAACATAATGTATTGACTGAGAGTATTTCCAAAATAATAATGGTGGAAATGGTTCATTGAAGTACAAACTGCTACATTCATTTATTCCCAGAGAAAACTGATTCCATTTTTTATGTTACAAGTACACGACTTGCATCACATTTCTTCTGAGACATTATCATATCTTCATAGTATTGATTCCTTGCCTTCAAAAGCAGGGTCAAGCCCAGGCATGGGGTGGGGGCTACATTGTAGGCCAGACTGGGGAAAAGCAGGCCAGAAAGAGAGGGGGTGGCAGTGAGGCAGAGGGCAGCTAGCATGGGGGGTTGGCATCTGGAGGAAGGGTCATCCTCTCTTCTCTGAGAGAAAGAGAGGACAAGCCACTTCCAAGAGCTCTCTGGAAGGCTCTCAGCAGTGGCCTGTCCTTCCCCGGCATAAGGATGGGTCCAATCACCCTGTCTTTATCCCAAAAGGAGGGCAGGGCTCTAGAGCGCTCTCAGCTCCTGCCTGCCTTCATGGGGCTGTACTCCCAGTATAAGGACTGAGTCACTTGTCCCGTCCTTATGCCAGGAGGAGGGCCCAAGGAAAACCTGATGTGGCTGAGAACACTCCAGAGAGCTCCCAACCACTGTGTGCCTTCCTCTTTGTCCAGAGGGCTCCCAACCTCTGCTTGCCATCCTTTCGGAATAAGGACATGGTGAGTGGCCCTGTGTTTAGCCCACCGGCCTTCGTTTTCCTATACATGGCCTAGCCTGACTTCAGGATTCAGCCATTGAAAAATGTTCTCAGCCTTTGAATATGTAGAGTAATAACAGTGAATGAGAGTCTTTGAGTCATGAACTTTGCTTCTTCTTTTTCTTTTGCACTGATATCGCTGGAATATCTGGTGGGGGGGGGGGGTGTCCAGATCATCACAGATCATCACATTGTGGAAGATCTCCGGCATCTCCTTTTTGAGAAATAATAGAACTACTGTGTGTATGTGCGTGGAGGGGGGGGGGGGCAAAAGAGTGCATTATTCTCTCACAGGAGTTCTGCTGCCCAATGAAATTTTCTTGCAGTCCCAAATTTCTAGTACCGTAGAGAGTGAGACACTGAAAATCCTTCACACACTGAAAACATACATTTGCTGCATTCTCATTTCTTGACAACTTTGAATGTCTTCATTGTATGCCTCAGTGCTCAATCGAAGTTTTAAGTTACTGCAGTGTTAGGAATTTGGGGACTGAAGGCAAAGTTCATGGAGAGTGCAGAATTCTTATAGAGAGGCAACATCCTTATTATGCTGCCTCCCCTTCCCCAATAACTACACACTTGTACGATATGAGATCCAATTCAGATACCTAACCAAGGTGACAGCCAATTTTACATGGTGAGGAAATAATCCCGTCCCTTTCCTTTGAACATGCCTATTGTGGGATGTGATTAATATTGAGGTATTAGGAGACAGAAAGGGAATATTTCTTCTCCTGCTTCTGCTGCTGTTGACACTGAGAATAAAATCACCATTAGTGTAACTGTCTGCATTTTTCTTTTTCAAATGGTCATGTAACATTTTTGAGATTCAAAAACCTAAATCCCGTAGTTACACTCAACAGGGCATGGCCAACCGCTGCAATGGGAACTTAGGGCCCTTCCAAACAGGTTCTTAGAAGCACGAGTTCCCACTTCTTCAAAAAGGGGCATCCAGACAATGTCCCAGAGAAAAGCGAGTGCATTCAGCACAAAGGAGGAAAACTCTAATTTGTCCCGAGATTATTTGTTAGCTGGAAGGGACTTAAAAGCCAAAAAAGTGAAAAGATGCGCATGTGCAGAAATGACTCCCCCGGCAAACAAAACACACAATAGCATATCCACACTTTCTTCATGACCACAGCTCCCAGAACCCCCTAAACCAGTCCCTTTAGGAGAGGAGGATGATCCAAATGCACTGCTTCCAAGCTGCAAGCTTTCTTCTCCTTGGATTTCTTTGAGGCCATCCCAATTCCTGCATATTTCCAATTTCCTATTCCTGGACTGCAACTCCCAGAAATTCTCTAGATAGATAAAATAGATAGATTAGATAGAGGTAGGTAGGTAGAGATAGGTAGGTAGGTAGGTAGGTAGGTAGGTAGGTAGGTAGGTAGATAAATTGATTTGGAAGACTGCTGGGAAAGAGGGAGGGAGAGAAGGAAGAAGGAAGGAAGAAGGAGGAAGGAAGGAAGAAGGAAGAGAAGGATAAAAAAGGAAAAGAAGGAAGGAAGAGGGAAGTAAGGAAGGAAGGAAGGAAGGAAGGAAGGAGAAGGAAGGAAGGAAGGAGAGAAAGAAAGGAGGAGAGAAAGAGGGAGGAGAGGTTGGCCACAACAACGCGTGGCGTGTACAGCTAGTTGTGCTATAATTGTGCTATAATTTCTCAACCTGGGGGTCGGGACCCCTGGGGGGGTCATGAGGGGATGTCAAAGAGGTCACCAAAGGCCATCAGGAAACACAGTATTTTCTGTGTGGGATATGTGGCCCAATTCTCTCATTGGTGGGGTTCAGAATGCTATATTAGAACAATAAACTACAACTCCCAAGTGTCAAGGTCTATTTTCCCCAAACTCCACCAGTGTTCACATTTGGGCATATTGAGTATTTGTGTCTAGTTTGGTCCAGCTCCATCTTTGTTTGAGTCCACAGTGCTCTCTGGATATAGGTAAACTACAACTCCAAAACTCAAGGTCAATGCCCACCAAACCCTTCTTGTGTTTTCTGTTAGTCATGGGACTTTTGTTTTTGTGTGTCAAGTTTGGTTCAATTCCATTGTTGGTGGGGTTCAGAGTTCTCCTCAATTGTAGGTGAACTATACATCCCAGCAACTACAACTCCCAAATGACAAAATCGGTGCCCCCCCCCAACCCCACCAGTGTGCAAATTTGGCATATCAGTTATTTGTGCCAAATTTGGTCCACTGAATGAAAATACACCATGCATAACAGATATTTACATTACAATTCACAACAGTCGCAAAATGAGAGTTACGAAGTAGCAACAGAAATAAGGTTATGATAGGGGGCCACCACAGTATGAGGAAGTGTATTAAGGGGTCATGGCATTAGGAAGGTTGAAAATCACTGGTGTAGCCTGACTGATTCTAGGGAAGATGAAGAAGACCACAAGTTAGAGAGAGATTGTAGTCACCATTTGGTTGTTTGTTTTCAACAAACCATTTATTGCTATTTAGATAGAAATTGGTCCTTTTCCATTCCCAAACCCTTTATCCCACCATGAATGGCTTGTTCAGTCAAAGTAGACACATTTAAATACCGACAGGGCCGCATTTTCTTGGAATGCATCTTGAGGAGCTCTGCCAAAGACAGTGCATCAAAAGATGTGCTCATAGATAAATGCCTTTGGCCAGATGCTATGATCAGTGGATCTGCTTTTAGCATGAGATCAAGGAAGCTCCCTGGTTTTCCTGTCTGGCACTCTTCTCCTCAGTCCTCCTGCTGGCTAAGAATCAGCAGGGAGCCACTGATGTGCAATTGCACTCATGGTGCTGTCTGTGTCTTCGTGAAAGGACTCTTTGCACTCACAGCAGCAATGGGACAGATCCTTTTCTGGTTGCCCTCTTCAGCTTTGACAACTGCTAGCTTCATCAGTGTGATTATAATTAGCATTCTGTCTTCCTTTTATGATACCAGCTGGACAGATTGGTCCTCGTACTGCACAGATTGGCAGCAGTGTTGCCTACACAGAGAGAGGTGACAAGCACCATGAAATAACAGATGGTAAATTCAGGGCTTGTTGGCAATCAGCAGGTTTCTTTGCTAATTACTTAATTAGCGATGCAAATTGTCAAATCAGTGTGAACATTGTTTTTATCAAAAAAAACCTCTACCTAAATTAATTACCATAATTAAGTAGTGGGATATCAAGTGGTTTGGTTAGGAAAAAGAAGTGCTGATTTCTATGTTCAAATGGCTGGTGCATTAGAGGTAGTGTTTATCAAATTTATTTTAACTGCTACAGCCTGTGGGAAGAGAAATCAGGTATGAGGCAAAAAAAAATGTCCAGTCTTCCTGGATCTTGGGTTGTTGTAGGTTTTTTCGGGCTATATGGCCATGTTCTAGAGGCATTCTCTCCTGACGTTTCGCCTGCATCTATGGCAAGCATCCTCAGAGGTAGTGAGGTCTGTTGGAACTAGGAAAAATGGGTTTAATATCTGTGGAATGACCAGGGTGAGACAAAGGGCTCTTGTCTGCTGGAGCTAAGTGTGAATGTTTCAACTGACCACCTTGATTAGCATATAATGGCCTGACATTGCCTAGAGCAAACTTTTTGTTGAGAGGTGATTAGATGTCCTTGTTTGTTTCCTCTCTGTTGTTGTGCTGTTGTAATTGTAGAGGTTTTTAATACTGGTAGCCAGATTTTGTTCATTTTCCTCCTTGCTGTTGAAATTGCCCACATGCTTGTGTATTTCAATGGCTTCTCTGTGTAGTCTGACATGGTGGTTGTTGGAGTGGTCCAGCATTTCTGTGTTCTCAAATAAAATGCTGTATCCAGGTTGGTTCATCAGGTGCTCTGCTATGGCTGATTTCTCTGGTTGAAGTAGTCTGCAGTGCCTTTCATGTTCCTTGATTCGTTTTTGCATTTGGTGGTCCCTATGTAGACTTGTCCACAGCTGCATGGTATACAGTAGACTCCTGCAGAAGTGAGAGGATTCCTCTTGTTCCTAGTTCTAACAGACCTCACTACCTCTGAGGATGCTTGCCATAGATGCAGGCGAAATGTCAGGAGAGAATGCCTCTAGACCATGGACATATAGCCCCAAAAAACCTACAACAACCCAGTGATTCCAGCCATGAAAGCCTTTGACGATACTTCCTGGATCTTCCTTGTGAAAACCCTCTTTGAAATCACAATGAATCATAGAGTTGTAAGAGACCTCATGGGCCATCCAATCCAACCCCCTTTCCAAGAAGCAGGAAAATCACATTCAAAGCACCCCCCGATAGATGGGCATCCAGCATCTGTTTAAAAGCCTCCATAAAAGGTGCCTCTACCACACTCCGGTGCAGAGAGTTCCACTGCTGACCAGCTTCCACAGTCAGGAAGTTCTTCCTATTGTTCAGGTGGAATCCCCTTTCCTGTAGTTTGAAGCCATTGTTTCACATCCTAGTCTCCAGACCAGCAGAAAACAAGCTTTCTCCCTATGACTTCCTCTCACATATTGATACATGGCCATCATGTCTCCTCTCAGTTTCTCTTCTTCAGGCTAAATATGCCCAACTCTTTAAGCCGCTCCTCATAGGGCTTGTTCTCCAGACCCTTGATCATTTTAGTTGTCCCCCTCTGGACACATTCCAGCTTGTCAACATCTCCCTTCAATTGCAGTGCCCAGAATTGGACACAGTATTCCAGGTGTGGTCTAACCAAGTCAGAATAGAGGGGTAGTATGACTTCCCTGTATCTAGACACAATGCTTCGTAATAAGAGTACCATATTAAATTATCTTGTGCAGAACTTTTAAATAGCTTGATTCCATCTTACTGAGGTCCCTTCTACACTGCCATATAAAATCCAGATTATCTGCTTTGAACAGGATTATATGACAGTGTTGACTTATATAGTCTGGTTCAAAGCAGATAATGTGGTTTATCTGCTTTGATAATCTGGATTATATGCAGTGTAGAAGGGGCCTGAAGAGAAAGCAATATACACTTGGCCCTCTACATTTGTGAGTTTGGCTTCTGATGATTTTTCACTGACTTGTTTGAAATGTTCCTTTTAGGCATCTTTTCAACAGTTTGTCTGGAGGACCTCGGCCCCTTCTACACTGCCATGTAATCCATTTTATCAAAGCAGATAATCTACATTATCTGTTTTAAACTGGATTATATAAGTCAACACTGCCATCTAATCCGGTTCAACGCAGATAGTTTGGATTTTATATGGCAGTGTAGAAAGGGCTAGATATTCTTAAAGGGATGTTTTCTCACATGAAAAGGTATTTTTATTCACATTTTTTTCACCTTTAAAGGCATACTGTGCCCCTAAAGGTAAAGGTTTCTCCCTGATATTAAGTCTAGTTGTGTCCGACTCTGGAGATTGGTGCTCATCTCCATTTCTAAACTGAAGAGCTGGCGTTGTCCGTAGACGCCTCCAAGGTCATGTGGCCGGCATGACTATATGGAATGCTGTTACCTTCCCATCGGAGCAGTATCTATTGATATACTCACATTTGCTTGTTTTTGGACTGCTTGGTTAGCAGAAGCTGGGGCTGACAGCGGGAGCTCACCCCACTCCCTGGATTTGAACCGCTGACCTTTTGGTCACCAAGTTCAGCAGCTCAGCGGTTTAACCTACTGCACCACAATGGGATGTGTGGGACTGACTATATCAGAAATTTTCATAACTTGTTGAACCTGAAAAGGGTCATCCAACCATTGAAAGCAACTTTTCCAGTGAAATTTTCTGTATTCCTTTTTATGCTCATTTTCTTTCACTTGCATTCTTTTTTGTTTTGGATTTTATAGTCAACACTATGCAAAGTACAATCCTGAAAGAGTTCTCCACACATTAAAAAGGAATAACTGAGTTTGAGTTTCAAGCCAAGCTATTGTGAAGAGTCCAAGGCTACATCATGTTGAGAGAGGCTTGCATGGGGATAAAACATTCTGCTGTTCTTCTCATTAGACAGATGATTGTGCTCAATATTGTGTTTCTTTGTCTTCCTTGGGCTTTCAGCGGATAACACGTGTTGGATGCTTTTCACAGGATGTGATGGTAGTCGGGGAACCAACTCTGATGGGTGGAGAATTTGGTGACGAAGACGAACGGCTCATCACGAGGCTAGAAAACACGCAGTATGACGCAGCCAATGGCATGGACGATGATGAAGACTTCAACAATTCGCCTGCACTGGGCAACAACAGCCCTTGGAACAGTAAACCTCCTGCAAACCAGGAGACAAAGTCGGAAAATCCAACACCACAAGCTTCCCAATAAAATATCTGAAGCTGCATCTACTGTCGCTTTAACAGCAGGTTGCAATTCCTTTCTCCCAGCATTCTTTACACACTCAGAAAAAAACCTCCCAATTTTCCCACAGATACAGAACCTATTTCTAGATGTACAGCTATCTTTTTTTAAGTTAGAAAAATAATTTATAAGCTTCCAGATGGTTATCTTGGGAGCCCTTGCACATGACATGATACTGGCATTGACCTCAGTGAAAAGAACTGAACATGTAAGTAGCACCTCATGACAATTTCTTCATACTAACATTTAAATGGAAGGGTTTTTTCCCCATTGCTATGATCTCCCTTCTCCCATGAACGGCCATATCAGCCCATCAGTGCTCAGGATCTATTGAGAATTTATTTTTAAAATCATGGTGAATGAAATGCATCCTATTTGTTTATGTTTTTTGCTCTAAAAGGAGGTTAAAATAACCAGATCTTTTCAATTTTAATTAATGCAATTTTTTTCTGGGTAGGGCTGGAGTGAGATTTGGATGGTACCAAAAAAGGAGAAAAATTCCATAGCTTCCAGGAAGGCATTTACTATGAAGAAAAGCTGTAATCTAAAAAGTTAGGGTAACTAGCAAAGATGTCTATGGGAAGAATGTTTCAGTAGCAGCAACTACTAATGTATGTTTCATGAAATGAACAAATACGAGCTTTAATGAACACTCGATCTTGCAAATTCCAAATTACAGTCAGCCCTTTACATACACTGAGGCAAGAGAGGAAAGTGGGGGGGGGGGACCCAAATAAAAACCATGTGGTTCATCTGAGATGGATCTCTCTGGGACTCTTGATGGCATGGTCAACTTCTGCCAAACATTCACCATAGAATCATGCTGGAGGACCTACAAATGCTTGGTAGACATGTGCGTGAAACTTATTCCTACCGTTTCTACTATTTCTTTCGTGTCTTCCATTTCTTTGGAAGCATGAAACGGAAAGCCCCCTACCCACACAAAAATCTGCTCAACATGAAAGCCTGCTTTTGTGTGTATCCGAACTTGCCTTGGAAAGAGAATATGTGTGTGGTGGCACACGCAGGTAGGCAGGCCCAGAGTGTGCCTGCAGCTGAGCACCTCTTACTCTAGAGTAAGAGGCGCTTGGCTGCAGGCACTGGTAGGCATGCATGCTTTTCAGACCTGCCTACATGCCCTGCCACAAACACACTCTTTCCAAGGAGAGTGCGTGTGTGGCGGGGTGTACAGGGAGGCCCGGAAAGTGCATGCACCTGCCAGTGCCTATAGCCAAGCACCTCTTACTCTAGAGTAGAAACAGCAGGTTCCAGGTAAGAACATACACTAGGAAGAGGAGCCAGTGAGCGGGAGGACCCCCACCCCCATAGTGGACCAGGACCACCAACAAAAGCCAGAACATGAAACAGGACAAGGTTTCCCCCGAATGTGCATATCTAATGCCTGGAGAAATTTTCACTTTAGCAGTCTCTAACTAGGTCCTCCAGCATAACATTATACTTAACTTCTGGACCAAAATTCACCAGTTTTACTGGAGGATCTAGAGCAGTGGTTCTCAACCTGGGGTCTCCAAATGTTTTTGGCCCACAAATTCCAGAAATCCTAGCCAGTTTACCAGCTGTTAGGATTTCTGGGAGTTGAAGGCCAAAAACATCTGGGGACTCCAGGTTGAGAACCACTGATCTAGAGATTCCTAAAGAGAACATATTAATTAAATCCAAAAAAGTCAAACACACAAATGTAGAGGGCCAACTGTACTAAGTCTTAAAATTTAAAACTCTTTAAAGTCCCCATGAGATTAAGTTATTAGGATTCTGACTTAGTGGAGTGAGTCCAAAGCTGCCGGAAGAACCTATGTTGCTGCTTTAAATTATGAAGCCCACTATAAGAGAAATGTAGGATTCAATCTAGCCCTTTACTGTCTCTTCCAAAGATGGCTGATTTCAGATACTTCAGAATGGATCATTCTGTACTCTGGCTACTGGATTGGGAAGGAGAGTCTTCTTGGATTATGAATACGGATAATTTTGGGTGCTTTTGCCCAACCCAGCTAAGTTACATTGCTTTGCTTTTTAGTTGACAGTTCCCCAACCCAAGTTGAGGTTATCTCTTGCTTTGCTTCCTTGAGTTATTGGTGCTGCCTACCATTGTTCTTCTTCTACTTCTAGCCATTTCAAGGGTCCACTGCTTTAGCCCTGACATTGTAACTGATTCTTATTAATAGTTTTCCAAAAGCACTGAGACAACTAAATGTCTTTTTCTTTCATCGGACATAATGAATATTTTTATGTGAAGAAAGACATTCATTCCCTATGAGAGTTTACGCTTTGTAAAGTTGCTGTTGATCTGCATTTTGAAAGCCATGTAATCCATTAATCCTGTGAGCAGTTTAAACAAAGACTATTTTTTGTGTTTTTAATGTCTTTTCTTGTTTGTTTTCACACTATATTTCTTGTATAATACTTTTGTAAAGCCCTCCAAACTAATTATTATTTTTGATTCCAGTATATTTATGTGAAACTTTATAAAAGAAACTAATTTTTTTTCATTTACATATTAATATGTTCAGCCCATCATGTAAAAGAAGAAATACAGTAAGTCGGTGTGTTATATGATACAACTGTATTTTATGTATGCTTTGCCAATACGTGTGCCAATAAACTGTATTAACAGAATCCTTTTGTATATTCTTTACCGACAGAAAAAACATATAGCACAGAGTGATTACCAAAATATAATACTGAGCTGATACCTTTTTAAAAATGTAAACAAACAAGCATTTATTCTGATTATATTAGGCCTGCCATATCCACAAACTCACAATTTATATATTCAACCCACCACAGATTCAAATGTACACTTGAATCTGCAGTAGAGAGCACACTAGCCATCTGCTTCTGCTTGGAAGGTGAAAGACTTCCTTCACAGGTCATAGATGGGGGGCTCGAGGAGCTTGCCACCAGCACCTCTGCATGGCAAGGCTTCTAAGTCCCTGTACGAAATAGTATAGACTAGCTGTAGAGATGGTAGTGAGCCGTGGCTGTCAGGTGTGTCACAAGGTGGGCACTTTTCAGCCTTCCCCACTGCTGGGGATTTGACCAGCCACTTGCTTCTGTGGTCATCATTCATTTCACCTTGGATGCAGAAGTAGGTAGCCATAATGCTTCCCAGGAGTAGGGGACCCTGAAGAATGCCCTCATACAACCTTATCAGTCGGGCCTTTTTTTGGTAGCATAGGCCAGTTCATCGATAGTTTAGCCACAGAGCCTGCTGGCTCCCATCCCATGTCATAATACTACTATCAGCAGGGCTCTGTAGCTAAACTATCATGGAACCAGTGTATGCCACCATAGTGGCAACATGGGAGGCTTCCTGTGTTGCACAAGCAACAGTGTGGGGAAACCGTGTGGCCAATGCTTCCCCCATAGGATGAGGCTATTGGTAAGCCTGGCGGTGTGGGGCATGGGATGACAGGTTCCCCACATCTCCCAATGGGCACTGCTGGTTTAACCACAACCTGTGGCTATTCTGGCAACCTGTATTATAAGGTTGATAGTGGCATACTTGACAACTAGGGCTTACAAATGCCTCTGCTGCTGTCCTATACCATTTTATGATCATTCACAAACTTTTGGCATCCTGAGGAGATCCTGGAATCATCATCATCAACAACAACAACAACAACAACAACAACAACAACAACAACACTTTATTACGATCACTGATCAGCACAAAGCAGGGCATAAGCACCCTGGGAGGGGGAAACACAGCTCCCCAGTGAAGCAGTTATTAAAAAACAGATTCGAAAACAGTTTAAAATCACAGTTTAAAAACACAGGTTAATGTAGCTGATATGGAACCAGGGAGGGGGGGGGGAACTGATAGGATAGATCAAAGCACTGGGGGGGGGGCACACTAAAAGGAATGGGAGGGGCACATTACAAGTCTAGTAGCATTTCCTCTGTAACCGGCTGCCCTAACTACATTCCCAACAGGGTGTTGCTTTTCAGGGGTTAACTATCATGCATCTAATTTTAAGTGCTGTAGCACAAAACTTAGCAACACTAAGTTATTGTAGTGCTAGAGTACAAAAGCAACAGGATGTGGTAATATTTTTTGCTGTACCCAGGATATTTTAAAAGCCATGGTGTAATGAGATTATTTCTAAGGTCTCTGTAGAAGATGCATTGAAGAAGCACATGCTCAGTTGTTTCTACATGTCCAGGCTCACAGGGGCATAATCTGTCCTTGAAGGAGGGCTTCCTATACCTCCCCTCCAATATAGATGATGGGAGGGCATAACATCTTGCCAGGGTAAGTCTTTCAGTGTTTGGGCACCTCCAGGTCTATTAAGTATGCCATGGGGGGTGGTGAGGTATCTATTGGCTTCACTAACAATAAAGGCTGGGGAATAGGCTAGGTCCAATTGGTGCTCTATGTCCAGGATCCGTTGCTTAATGAGATACTTGTCTTGGTCCCATTTCATGCTTAGCCATTGTCCTTGGGAGAAACCTAGTGTTGTGATCTTTACCGCCACTGTTTCAGTCCATGTGGACTGGAAGTTGTCCCTCATAGTTAGAGGGGCAAGACCACATAGGGAGAAGGATAGGTGTAGCCAGTAGTTGAGAATGGTTGTCCATAATCTCACTTTCACAAAGCCTGTCTCCAATCGCAAGATGGCTTTAGAGACACATCTGGGAATCAACCCACCATAGAGTTTGAAACTAAACCACATCCTCATTTTTTAACCAAAGTAAACCTGTTGTTGATGTTGCAGAACTGAATAGAAATAATTTTATCCATTACGTTACAATCAGAACAAGCAACAAAATGTCCTGGGTACTTGTTCACTGGTGAGTCATCCATTGATAGCAGAGAGATAGAGTGAAGGCATTTCTCTAGAAAACAAATCCATCAAATTCTGTTTCCCCTTCCCACATATATCTGAAATCTGTTGGATTTTTTTTTAAAACGAGAGTGGCTACTTTATTTATTTTTTTCCTTTGGTGGCCCAACACAGGCCTCCAAAAATTGTTGTTTATTCGTTCAGTCGTAACCTCATGGACTAGACCACGCTCGATTGAGAGACTGACTACTTTAAAAGACTAGAAATTCTGGTAAGATATCTAGGGCTGGATCTAGACAGGCCTTTAGCCCAGAAGCATCCACGTTAAAGAAAACGTGGATGTTTCTGGAGGCCTGTCCACACCCACCCCAGAAAGCGTGCATTTTCCAGGGTGGGTGTCCAGACGTTCTCTCACGACTAACCTGAGAGAACATCTGGAGGCCCTAGCCCCATCCCTCCAGGCCCCTAGACCCCTTATAAAAGTAATAAAAATGTTACCCATCCTCCATTACATGCCTTGGCTGGCTCTCCCAGTGTGTAGAAATGATGTGCCAGGACAGTGGGGGGGGAGGGGGGGGAGAGAGAGAGAGAGAAGCGATTTTTCTCCCTCCCTCCCCTCCACTCTCCTGGTGCATCATTTCTCTGTGCTGGGAGAGACAGCCAAGGCTTGTAATGGAGGATGGGTAAGTTTTTATTACTTTCCTAAGAGGTCTGGGGGCTTAGGGGGAGGGGTGGGTATTCCCACAGTTTACTTCTAAAAAGACGCAGAATAAATCCACTATCAAATCCATTTGCTACAAACCAGGCTTTTCCTGGTTTGTAGCGAATTAATTCAGGACTGTGCAGAACATTGTCTGGACAGCCTCTCCTTTATTGCAGTAGATACTGCAATAAAGGTCCTGTCTGGACGGGCCCTAGGTGTCTGATATGAAAAGGAAAGAGAGTGGATTGAAGCTGTAATCACTTTGGTATGCTGTGCACCAATTCTTTACAATAGTTCACCAATTGTTTACGATTATGTGTACTTTTATGAAGCGTTCGGTCAGTAATTTTTTCTGAGTGTTCTAATTTGCAGCAAGGCTGGCAAGGAAATTCTTTGGTAATATTTTCAAGAAAGATAATTTGGTTCTCATTTTGTTAGTCATGTCATGTTGTCTCCAGACTCTAGTTTTTTCTGATGGAGAACACACTATGTTTTTAAAAACCTCAGTGCACACGCTCAGCCAATGCTCAGACAGTAGTTTTTCAGAGAGTTTAGAGAAAGAGGGTGAACACAGCTGTATTGTTTTTAAAAGCACAATTGCCTGTGTGAACCCTGATGATCCTACATCAAAACTAGTGAATGAACAAACAGGGCAGAGCTTTGAAAAGTAACTTTCTGGGATAGGTTACTACATTTTTGAACTTCACAACCAGTAAATATAGCTTCTTATTTTCTTCCTAACCACCTACAAAGATACAACAAAATGCAGGGCTTAAGTTCACATCACTGCCTTTGTTAGAGAAGTGTTTGTGCACTGACTTTTCACTTTTGTTAAGAATGCCAAAACCTTATCAGCTTGGATAATTAAAGGAAGTTGTTTCTTACAAATTGATCCATTTTTCCTCTTACTTTTCACCTTCAGAGATTGTTACAGATAGCAGTCAAATGCAAAGCCTATATTTTTCAAATGCTGAAAGTTTGTAGCATTTGTCCAGATTACTTGAAATCGTTTTCCAAAGACCTCAAAATTTTTGCATAATATTTGAGGTATGAAATTCAAAGGAACCACAGTTTGGGCTTCATTTTTTGCAATGTAATCTGCAAATTGCAGATCTCGCTCTAACTCCCAATTGAACTGAGTGCCCATTTACATGAACCAATTGAGGCATGCCAGGGGTGAATGGACTCTATGGCATCCACGCAGTGCACAAAGTCAATTCGGCATACAGGCCCTCTTCTGAGTAACCTCTCTAGCTTTATGCTGCCAGATTTTTCTGAATGGTTGAGTTTGTTGTTTAGAGAAATGGCCTATTTAAAATGTTGAGAATCCCATGGCTCAGAATATTGTTTATGAAGCAAGCCCAGCTTTTATAGGTACCAAGCACATAGTTCTCTGTTAACTGCTGTGAGATTTTAGATAGTGGTGCAGTAAGAGATGAGATTGGTGCAGCACCCCAAGGGCCTCCCAAATGATGATTCAGTGAGTGGTAGAAGATGAAAAGCCAGAGTGATACACTTAAAGTCCATCAAGGTGGTTGCAGGTTGCATCGGCATCCTTTTCACCACTTTTTTTTGCTATGGTGCAACATCCATATTCAGTTTACAGTGCTATAAGTGGAGTTCTGCAAATGTAAATGTTGTATATACAATTGCACATTTTGGATGGTGCATAACTATTCCTCAGTGCCTTCAGTAAACTATTTGATTCACTTGTTGTTGTTGTTTCTAACCTGGTTCTTCACAGCTTAAGATGGGGTACAATTAAAACACCTAGATAAAAACATTATCATAAAATACATATATTAAAACACATAGTACAAAGTGTAAAATGTACAGTACTAATAGAATGTAAGTTTCAAATTCATAGGTTGGATAGGCTTGCTGGAAAAGATTGTTGCCTTTAATTGTGTCTTAAATTTTGACAGTTTATTAAGCTGTTGTAATCCTTCTGGCAGGTCATTCCAAAGTGCAGGGGCAGCTGATGAAAACACCCTCTTGGTTTTTAAAGGATCTAAGTGTATGGGGCATATTATTTAATCTGAACCCAGAACATGTAGGGCTTTAAAGGTCACAACCAACACTTTGTGCTTTGACCGGAAATGAACTGCCAGCCAATGGGGTGGTTTCAGAATAGGTGTAATATGTTACGCAGCAATGTGTTTTGCCCAGTGTCCCAGCGCCCAAAGCCCAAATGCAAAAGACTCGCAGACTGGAGTAAAAGTGAACTGAAAAAAAATCTTTACTCTTTACTCAGCAGAGATGAAAACATAAACTGGCGATGTTGCATACAAAAACAAGCAGTGCAACAAACTTTACACAGTCTTTGTAAGAAACACAAAATAAGGCATCTTCATCTTACAGCAAATGAGATATCAAAATAAACCTTGAAGTAAATAATTATTTCACCATAGCCTCCTTCAGAGTAGCTTCTCCAAACTGCTCCGCAGAGCAAAGCCTTTGTCCATGGGTCTCCTCAGAGAAAAGGCTCCCCAGAAGCTCTCCTTCAGCATCTCCTGCTGGAACTCCATGCTGGTACTCCAGAATGTCTTCAAGAAAACTCAAACAGATATAGCCCCTTGGGTGTGGTCCAAGATTTCTGGTTGACCTACTTTGCCAGCTGCTCATGATAATTACACACAATAAGGTTTTTCTTCAACACACATATACTTGGTCCTGCAAGGACTTATCATAACATAATGCACTCACTTATAAGTGTTCCTGTGATGAATCTGGCTGCCATGTCTTCAACCAACTGAAGTTTCCAAACTTGGTATATATGTAGCCCAATGTGCATCACATTGCAGAAGTCCGACCTTGAGGTTACCAGCAAATCCACTACCATATCAACCAAAACTGGTAATAAGCACTCCTGACTGTTGAATCCATCTGGGCTGACATTTGGAAAGATGGATCAAGGAGCACTCCCAAACTGGCAGTGTAACCCAATCCAGAACTCAGACATGCCTCCTACCCTTATCTGGTTTCAGTTTCAATTTGAGAGTCATCAGCATATTGATAGTATCCCACCCTATGCCTCCAGATGATTTCACCCAGCCGTGTCACATAAATGTTAGAAAACATTGAGGGCTACCATGTAACAGCTCCTTTTTGGAGGAGCCAAGCACCACCATCTGGAACTTGCCTAAGCGGTACGATGGAAGCAACTGCCTCTGCAGCATTCCATAAGGATACCATGGTTGATGGCATCAAACGCTGCTGAGAAATCTAAAATCATCAACATGGATGCACTCCCCCTGTCAGGAGCCCCTGGTGGCGCAGTGGGTTAAACCCCTGTGCCGGCAGGACTGAAGACCAACAGGTCACAGATTCGAATTTGGGGAGAGGTGGATGAGCTCCCTCTATCAACTCCAGCTCCTCATGCGGGGACATGAGAGAAGCCTCCCACAAGGATGATATAAACATCAAATCATCCGGGCATCCCCTGGGCAATGTCCTTGCAGATGGCCAATTCTCTCACACCAGAAGCGACTTGCAGTTTCTCAAGTCACTCCTGATATAACAAAAAAAATAACTCCCCCTGTCAATGCTGAGAAGGAGATTGTCCACTAAGGTGACCATAACAGTTTCAACTCTGTATCCTGCTCTGAAGCTGGTTTGAACCATGTCAAGGAAGTGTGTGTCATCCAAGGCTATCTGAAGTAGGAGGGCCACTGCCCTCTTGATCTCTTTTTCCAAGAAAGAAAGATTAGAAGTCGTCTATAATCACTCGGGTCTGGAGAATCCAGGGAGCCCTTTTTCAGTAGCAGTCTAACTACTGTTTCTTTTAACCAAGATTAAAAATTTCCTCACCTGTGATGCATTAATGTGTTATTCAGACAACAAGCACATTTACAAATAGACAATTTGTTGTGGAATGTCACTGTTCAGTGGAAGGGCAATATCACATAACCACCACATGAGTTTTATGCTACACATGCCAATGTAAAACCTCTGCTATGATATCTTAGTATTCAGCATTGTAACTTCCAATCTGCCCCCATCCTCATGTTTAATTGATTACAATATGTTTAATTTTCCCTCTGCTTGATGTCTAAAAAGAGAATGTGGTTTCCATTTGGACACACAGCTGTTGCTTAAGAAATGTCTTGAACTGATGCAAAACACATGGCTGAGAGAAAGGGTTTATGTTGAGGATTTAAAATGACCTATTTGCATCAAACTGGATAAGCTCAAGGAATCCACCTCTGTGCAAATGTATTTCTGATTCCTTGTGTCACTTGCTGTAGCAGTCTTTGGTCTCTTTAAATACTGTGGGGCTCATTGGCCAAAGATGATTGAATTAGGTAGATGTTCTTTTAAAAGTTTCAGGATGTGGCGTATATTTAACATCTTCCTCTTGAAAAAACTATAGTTAATATACATTCTTCAACCTTTCCGTTCAGTGGTCCTCAACCATTGATCCTCCAGACCAGGAGTCATCAAACTAAGGCCCGAGGGCCAGATACGGCCCTCCAAGGTCATTTACCCATCCCTCGCTCAGGGTCAACTTAAGTCTGAAATGACTTGAAAGCACACAACAACAAACAAACAATCCTATCTCATCAGCCAAAAGCAGCCCCACACTTTCCATTAAAAAACTAATAAGTTTATATTTGTTAACATTGTTCTTCGTTTTAATTATTGTGTTGTTTTAAGTGTTTTTTGCACTACAAATAAGATATGTGAAGTGTACATAGGGATTCATTCATATCTTTTTTTTCAAATTATAATCTGGCCCTCCAACAGTTTGAAGAACTGTGATCTAGCCTTTGGTTTAAAAAGTATGAGGACCCCTGCTCCAGACATTTTAGGGATCACCTCCTGGAGATCTCAGCCAGCAAAGCCAATAAATGATTGTGGATTGTGGGAGATGAAATCCAAAATATTTGGAGGATCAAAGGTTGAGCTGCTGTTTTAGCTACAAATATTAAATGTGTAAATAACATTTCCACTGGATCTGTTGACTTCAAAAAACTATGACTAGACACACATACACCGGGGGGGGGGGGGCGTTTCTAGGAGGGAAAAGCATATTAAAATAGAAACGTGCCAAATGCCTTACAGCAAATTGGGACCTACGTTTTCCCCTTGTTTTTTTAATGTGGCTTAAAGCCATTAATTACAGGAATCTTTGCCAGAACAGAAATGATTCCCAAAATTGTACCTACAGCTTTCCATATGCATTATTGTAAACAACTGATTAAATTGTAACATTCATACTAATTTAATACTTGCACAATAATTTTACAGTAAACTGGTTTTGAAATCAGAAAGGATTTCTTCAATATGAGAAGTCTACTGTTTTCTTATAATGCCCCCAAATTCATGCCTTTGTTGAAATGTAAACCAATTTTCATGATTTTCCTTTGTTGTGATGGTATGGTGGGTGATTTAGGCCAGAGGACAAAATACTGAAAGCTGTTGAAAGAATCTTCCTTGAAATGAAGCTGCTCCTACTGATCTGTAACAGTAAGAAGTGCCTGGCAGAGTTCCCAAGCTCTTTCTTCTAAGTATACAATGCAAAAAAGATGCCATTTACGAGGTGATTTTTTTTCAAGAAACAAACATTTGCAGAGGATGAATAGAAAAAAAATGATGTTAAGATGTGTTGTTCTGCATAAATGTTCATGTTCCTTTGTTGTTAGAAATGTGTAGAATTCCTTGCCTTGTGCTGTAAACATTTTTGGTACACCAATTCAGTGTGTATTAAAAATACAGTTGGCCCTCCACATTTTCACATTTAACTTTTGCAGAGTTGATTATTAACTCATGGGATTAATATGTTATCTCTAGGAATCCATAGGTCCTTTGGGACAGTTCTATGATCTGGGTTGCTGTGGGTTTTCCGGGTTGTATGGCCATATTCCAGAAGCAGGCATCTTCAGAGGTTGTGAGGTCTGTTGGAAACTAGGCAAGTGGGATCTATCTATCTATCTATCTATCTATCTATCTATCTATCTATCTATCTATCTATCTATCTATCTATCTATCTATCTGTGGAAAGTCCAGGGTGAGAGAAAGAATGCTTGTCTGGTGGAGGCAAGTGTGAACATTGCAGTTGGCCACCTTGATCGTCTATTCAATGCTAATCAAGGTGGCCAACTCCAACATTCACACTTGCCTTCAACAGACAAGAATTCTTTCTCCCACCCTGGACATTTCACAGATATATAAACCCCACTTGCCTGGTTTCCAATAAACTTCACAACCTCTGAGGATGCCTGCCACAGGTGTGGGTGAAAGAGAGAGTGCTTCTGGAATATGGCCATACAGCCCAGAAAACTCACAGCAACCCAGTGATTCCAGCCATGAAAGCCTCCGACAACACAATTCCATTATCAACTTCTGTCAACTGTTGATCACAGAATTAAAGTGGAGAACCTAGACATTGTCCACTGCCAAAGTGAAGCACCTACTATATATATAGAGAAGGGGCGGGGAGAGATGGGTACTGTTCTATTATCCAAGTGGAGGCCAGTAGGGAGTGCTAGAGAGAGAAGGCTAATCCATTTTAATGGGAGAGGGGTGAAGGAGGAAAAGAATTTCCCCCATTTTTACTGGTTATTCCTCCTCCCCACTTCCCATACCATTATATTATTATTATTATTATTATTATTATTATTATTATACTACATTTATATCCCACCCTTCTCACCCCAATGGGGGACTCAGGGCAGCTTACCGCAGTACACATATAATAAATATGACATATCAATTTAAACAATTAGCATATCTATTTAAACATACAGTAATATGACGCAGTACACATATAATAAACATGACATATCAATTTAAACAATTAGCATATCTATTTAAACATACAGTAATAAACATGACATCTCAATTGAACAATTCAAATATAAATACAATAAAAAGCTTAAAAGTAAACATTCAATCCCAACCAAAGTGGACTTATTAAATAAGCAGCCAAAGGCAAGAGGTGAGGTGGCGGAACCCCAAAAATGAGCTACCGCACAGGTGTTCCAATATCCGGATGATGGGAGGCATGGCCATTAAAGTATCCATGGAGGCACCTTGCAAAGGTGTTCTAGTGGCCTGACGATGGGCGGTGCGGCCATTAAAATATCATAAATGGAGGATGTTTCCATGATGGGGACATGGGGGGGGGGGTAACAGGTAAACAGGGGGAAATGGTTTTCCTCCTTCAACCCACCCTCCACCACCATAAAATGGACTATCCTTGTCTCTCTAGCACCCCCTGGTGGCCTCTTCCTAGTTAATGAACAGTACCGGGAGGTGTATATATGGTCAACCCTCCATGGAGTCTGTATCCACAGATTAAACAAAAGAATTCCAAAAAGCAAACCTTGAATTTGTCATTTTATCTAAGGGACGCCATTTTGCTATGCCACTGAATATAATGGGACTTATAATAATATAATAATAATAAAACTTTATTTATACCCCGCTACCATCTCCCCAAGGGACTCGGTGCGGCTTACATGAGGCCGAGCTGCAATACAAACAATACAAGCAATACAAGCAATAACAGGTACAATACAAAGCAGTTAAAAATAAATCACATACACAAATAGCATAAACATTAAACAAGGTACAGTCCACATTTAAAACTATGGCTGGGCCAAATGTAATTTAAAGTTTAAAAAATAATGCTAGGCATGAACAAGGTGCAGGAGATGGGGCATTGATGGAGAAATACAAGCAGTCCTAAATCAATATAAAGGGCTTTGGGGGGACATAGTGCTAAGGGTTCATTATTCTGGGAAGGCACACTGGAACAACCACGTTTTCAAGCTCCTCCTGAAGACTGCCAAAGTTGGGGCATGCCTGATGTCCTTAGGGAGTGAGTTCCAGAGTCAAGCGGCCACCACCGAGAAGGCCCTCTCTCTCATCCCTACTAATCGTGCTTGCGATACAGGTGGGAGCGTGAGTGGCCCTTCTCCAGATGATCGAAGTGATCATGTGGGTTTGTATACAGAAATGCGGTCACGCAGGTAGGCAGGTCCCAAACCGTTCAGGACTTTGTAGGTAAGAACCTGCACCTTGTATTGGGACCAGAAAGTGAATGGCAGCCAGTGGAGCTCCTTAAACAGGAGGGTTGACTGCTCCCTGTAAGGAGCACCAGTTAACAACCTGGCCGCCGCCCGTTGGACCAACTGAAATTTCCAAGCCTTTTCAAGGGCAGCCCCACGTAGAGCGCATTACAGTAGTCCAATCTGGAGATGACTAAGGCATGGACCACCCTGGCCAGATCCGCCTTGGCGAGGTATGATAGCAGTTGGCGCACAAGTCTCAATTGTGCAAAGGCCCTCCCGGCCACTGCCGACTTGGGCATCCAGGGATTTTGGCATATGTTTCTTTCCATTGCATGCATTATTTTTTAAAGTGAAGAATGGTGTAGAGTTAATATGAATTTAGAGTGACATGACATGCACTTGAAAGGATGAAGAATAGTCACTGGTGACTGGTGAGGCTGTTTTCTTGGGGAAATGACCAATAACTTTTGTATGGTAACAGAACTCCTGAGCTGCTGGCAATGCAGGTTGCACGAATCTGAGCAATGTAGTTCAAATATCTTTTCCATGTTCTGCTTCCACCCAATGTGTATGCTATACTTCAAGAATGCAATGATAGACAGATGAGAGAATTTTGAGTGGTAGCATTACAGACTCCAGATGGAAAGTGATATCTTAGCATTCTTTCCAGCCAAATAAATTGATAATATTAGCTTCTATTTGTATAACACTAAAATATGTGATAGACAGATTTACCAAGGATGCCTCTCCCATGACAAGGAGGGAGCAAGAGTGCAGTGGCAGTCCATTTGTTGTAGAAACAACAGTAATCTCCTTGACAGTGAATGATATGTAGAATAATTTCAAGCAAAACCTCACCACCAATCACAGTAAAAGTGGCATAACAATAAAAAGACATCTGGATCATATTAGAAAAATAGTGGCATTGTACTTCATTAGTATCGGGGCAAGAAAAGTGCAGACAGTGGATTTCTCAGAATCAGCAATTTCCCTCAGTGAATTATTAAATTTTGGCTGAAGTCCATTAATGTCTTGCCTTCTGAAGGGCAGCCATGATAACATTACAATTACATGTTGTAAATGTAATGTTTTCAAAGACTAATAATTTGTATTACATTTCCATGAGTACACACTTAGGAAGCAGTCCTTTATTATTCATTATTATGACCGAAACCACCTTTTTAATTTTTAAAAAGATTGAAAATGCAATGCTATATCCATCATTGAAGTAAGTAAGATGAGAAATGTGGTGGAAAATAATGGAACCGGCATCTTTGAATCAGTCAATCCACAACAAGGAAACCATCCTGTCCTCATAGATTACAATGTTAGGCTGGGGCACCTAGACCTGAAATCTCAGTGCATGGGCTCTAGTCAAATCTATTTGGTGCAGCAAGGCAGGGGCTGGAATCAATCAATTCTTTATTTATTTATCGTATTTATATACCAGCTTTCTCAGCCCGAAGGCGACTCAAGGCGGTTTACAATCGGCATAATCCAATGCCCCCAACAGCATAAAGTATAATTAAAAACATTAACATATAATATAAACCATATAAAAACAATAGGAACAATAAGAACAATAAAACACAAGTTCTCAGCATCTCATTAATAAAATCATTTTCCAGTCGCATTGTCCAATCATGCCGTGGATCTAAATTAACCTGTTACACTGCATTTGCAAATGCTTGCTCAAAAAGCCAGGGTTTTTTGAAATGTTAGGAGGGAGGGGGCTGATCTAATATCCCCAGGAAGGGTGTGCCATAGCTGAGGGGCCACCGCTGAGAAGGCCCTGTCTCTCGTTCCCACCAATCACATCTGCGAAGGAGGTGGGACCAAGAGCAGGGCATTCCCAGACGATCTTCGAGACCTAGATGAGTCATAGGGAGAGATATGTATGGACAGGTAAGCTGAGCCAGAACCGTTCAGGGCTTTAAAGTCTAAAGCCAGCACTTTGAATTGTGACCGATAGCAGACTGGCAGCCAGTAGAGTTGCCACAGCAGAGGAGTTGTATGCTCCTCTGTATGTGCCTTAACACCTCTCAGCAAGAGATTTTCCCAGGCTCAGCCAGGCCTTCAAATGCTAATGAAGGTGGTCAGTTGAAACATTCACACCTAGCTCCAGCAAAGAGAAGCTCTTCGCCCCACCCCAGCCATTCCACAGATATATAAACTCATTGTCCTAATTCCAACAGACCTCACTACCTCTGAGGATGCTTGCCATAGATGCAGGCGAAACATCAGGAGAAATGCCTCTAGAATATGGCTCTATAGCCCGAAAAAACCCACAAGAACCTAGTGATTCCAGCCATGAAAGCCTTCGACAATACAATAATCACATCCTCAGCTGCTGCAAGAAGATCAAGCAGACAGACTACAAGAAGAGGCATAACATCGTTGTTCAGATGAGTCATTGGAACTTGTGCCACAAATACCATCTGCCTGCAACAAAGAACTGGTAGGATCACAAGCCTGAAAAAGTTACAGAAAATGAACACATCAAACTACTGTGAGGCTTCCAAATTCAGACTGACAGAGTTTTGGAGCACAATACTCCTGACCTCAAAGTCTGGATTGTCGATGTTGCAATCTCAGGCGACAGCAGGATTTAAGAGAAACAACTGGAAAAGCTGACATGATATGAGGATTTAAAGATCGAACTGCAAAGACTCTGGCACAAGCCAGTAAAGGTGGTCCCAGTGGTGATCAGCACACTGGGTGCAGTACCTAAAGACCTTGGCCTGCACTTAAACATAATCGGTACTGACAAAATTACCATCAGCCAGCTGCAAAAGGCCACTTTACTGGGATCTGCACACATTATTCACTGATATATCACACAGTCCTAGACACTTGGGAAGTGTCTGACGTGTGATCCAATACAACAGCCAGCAGAGTGATCTTGTCTGCTGCGGACTGTTAATAATAATAATAATAATAATAATAATAATATAAAAGAGTTCATGTGGTATTTAGTATAGATTTATAGAGAAGGAAGAGGGGATGAAGAGAGAGGATCTCACCATTGCTGAGCATAAGATGGAAAAGATCATGTGCCTTATTTGTTTATATTTTATCCCCTCTGCTTGTGGTCACATTCATATATTTGCAAAAGGAAAAAAAGAAAAAAATAGAAGAAATATAGAGATACATAGTAGCAGGAGTTTGGAAATGGAGGTGCTTTGGATACATTTTAGCCATTCGGCTTGCATCTTAGCTGGGGGAGAAGGGAAAGGGTAGGATAGGTGATCTCCATTGAAGCTCCGGAGATTCGCTGGTGTGAACCAAATGAGACCGAAGAGCTGAGCCGGGGGTATGTGTGGGGGCTCAGAGGTTATGGGGTATGGGCTGCTGCTAGTCTTCAGAGGCTCGAGGGAGGATGTGAGGGTTGAGGTTGTTTCCAGGTCATCTGGCCTTCAGTCCTTGGGAAACTACAGTTCCCACAGAGGTCAAACTATGACTTCTTTTTATTAGGGGTGGGATTGGGGATCCTCAATAGCATTCAAGGTAATGGAAGTAAGTTACTCCAAGAGGCCCTGGTCAAGAAGAGAGGGAATGGAACATCTCATCCATGGCTTAGTTGTTCAAGATGGCTGTACACTGGGCTACAAGCCATTTCTTCTTAAGAAAGGAAAATGAAGTTAAAACAAGTATCCCCACCACATTTTGTATGACCTAGCAGGCCCATAGCCAGGATTTTGATTTGGGGAGTGCTGAGTTTGATTTGGGGGTGGGGGCTGAGTTTGATTCAAAGGGGGGGCTGAGGATCTACCCTAGCAAACCTTTTGTATCATTATCCCAATACCCCCATGCATATGGGATATATTGAGCATGGTGATCAGATCATGATATGAATAAACATAACAGTGTAAATAATATACCTGTAAGGCCTTCTCGCAGACCACCCTGAGAATTTGGGGGGGGAGGCTGAAGCCCCTCAAGCCCCCCCCCCCTCCCGGCTACATGCCTGGGACCTAGAGATCAGAGAAGCCTTTGCATAGGGAACTCAAGGGAGGGGAGAGGAATCCAAGAACTTTGTTCCTTTCTTGATCACCACACCAAACATTTTAGTCTGTTCAAAAATTTACCAAGTTTGCAATAACAACCAACCAACCAATTTATTTCCAACATTTCACTCCGATAGTATAGACATTGCCATCGCTGTCTAAAGCAGAAGAAACGATGTAAATTTCCTACCAGGGAGCAATTGCTCATGTATGAGTCATCTATCAAATTCTTCTGTTCTTCATCCTTACAGCAAGATTGTCCCACACAACATATGGGTTGTTTATGTTTGAAGGGATTTGGGAGGGGGATGCAGCTATTAAAAAGTAATCATTTTTAATTAAGTGTGATGGGGGTGACGACTATATTATCCACTTTTCTTATAAATGGAAAGGAATGAAATGCTACAATAAGAAGATAATTCTCTCCTCTTTTTGCCCTAAATGGGATTAAGAGAACATCTGACAGAAAAGGACAAAAAAAATTGAAAACACTTGACCATGTCCAAATAACATTTCTCTTGACCAGCTGTAACATGCGGCTCTCCTTTCCAAAATTCCCAAGTGATGTTCAGTGGTATAGGTAAAGGTAAAGAAGAAGAAGAACTTTATTTTTCTACCCTGCCTCCATCTCCCCAAGGGGACTCGGGGTGGCTTACATGGGGCCAAGCCCAAGCAACATACAGATTAAAAGCAAAGACAACAGCAAATTACAAATTAAAATAGCACAAACAGCATAACAATAATAAACAAGTATCAAGCAACAGCAAACCAATTTTGGAGGGGGAGGAGGCCAACATACAAATTGATTAAAGGGTAAATAGTTCAATAAGGTGGATAGGAACATAAATGGCACAGGAGATATCATGAGAACAGAGCAATTAAACAGGAACAGGATCATCTCAGTTTCCCCTTGACATTAAGTCTAGTGGTGTCCGACTCTGGGGTGGTAGCAGTGGTGCTCACCTCCATTTCTAAGCCAAAGAGCCAGCATTGTCCATGGACACCTCTTAGGTAATGAGGCTGGCATGACTGCATGGAGCATCAATACCTTCCTGACAAAGCGGTACCTATTGATCTACTCACATTTGCATCTTTTCAAACTGCTAGGTTGGCGGAAGCTTGGGCTAACAGTGGGAGCTCACCCCACTCCCCGGATTTGAACCGCCAACTTTCTGGTCAGTAAGTTCTGCAGCTTAGTGGTTTAACCCACTGCACCACCATGTTCAGCCTCATGTTCAGTGATAACATTAGCATTTTTATAGCACCTTGCAAGCTCTTTTTTTTAAAAAAACTTTGTTAAAAATACCTGTCTGACAAAGATTAAAGATTTAAGCAAAGGTACAAGCAAAGGTTCCCTCTAACTTTCAGCATCATTTCTTAACTATTAACAAACCAGACTTTTGAAGGGGAAATGATGCGCATGCTAATGAAACTCAGAAGAGGTAAAGAAAGAAAAGAAGAGAGACAGACATCAGTGACACAACTTGAACTGAACAGATTGTAAGATGAGACCTCAGCTTTCTGAAATGGTCTTATGAGCTGGCTCTGACTATTCTTAGAAACAACTGTAGTCTTTGCTTTGTAGTCCATCTCCGAGTTTAAAAAACAACAGTTGGCCAAAGGCAATTTTAAAAGACATAAACAGGATTTTTGAAAGGGTCAATAACATTTTCCCTATATGAATCAACAGTGTAACACATGTATATTAATTTCAGACCTAAAGATCCAATCTCTGTGCTTTCCACGTGCTGATTCTAAGCATATGAAGCATTAGCATGTCCCTATTTAGTTGGGGTTTCCCCTCTAAATTCACATGCTGTGAGTGCTTCCATGTCTTGCAGTTTATAATTACTGATTCAAGCAGATCACTGCAACAAGCACAGAAAGAAAGCAATTAAGCAATGATACAAAAGATATATAGTCAACAGATGCTGTGGCATTCGCTCCCCTGTTTGCCTGGTTACTGGCCTCTTTTGCAGATAGTCTTCTACCTAGGATGGCTATGAACTAGCTTCTCCCGAGTCCTCCCACAAAGGCAGAATCCTTCATCTCTATGCTAATTTGACTATGCCTACTTCAAAGGGGGAAACTGTTTATTAAAAGCCGCCCACTCCCATCTCAGTTCAGAAACATCTTCTTATTTACCCATGAAGTTAGGGAAAAGCCGAACAAAAGCCCTGTTTCTTTTATGAGCTATTCTCTAGGTGATCAAAGGCAACCGTTTAGCTGGCTCTGAAGATCAAAGGCTGTCCAGCTGACAGCAGCTTGCTGAAGAAACTCCCAAAATCCTCAAAACATGTATAATTAAAGAATGGTTTTAGTTTTAAATATTTTGATTACAAATGGGGACAGGGGGGACTTCTCTCTGATGTTATCTTCACATCAGTACTGTTGGATTCTTTTTCTCCGTTAACTTATTCTACAACTTGATAGTACTCGCACACACATGCTCCCACTCATCTGTTACCATATATACTAATGTATAACTTGACCATGTATAAGTTGAAGGCAGCTTTTGAGGTCAAAATTATGTGTTTTGATATAGCCGATGGAGAACTTGAATGCCATTCCATGGAGAGGGGAATGCACCAGTGCTGTCTTGAAGCACTGGCTTCCACCACCATTCCCCTTCCCCCTGGCATTCAAAAAGGTCAGAAGTGGCATTGTAGTGAAAAGAGTAGGGTGGTTGGGGGGAGGGGGGGGGGGTCAGTGCTTCTTTACATTCTTCTCTTACCTTTTGCCACTATATTCAGAGTATGAGATTATTCCTTCTTGGTAAGATTTACAATACAGTAGCTACATTGACATATGGCTAAGTCGACCCAAGTTTTTTTGTGTATTGTCGAAGGCTTTCATGGCCGGAATCACTGGGTTGTTGTAGTTTTGTTTCTTGAACATGGCCATATAGCCCAAAAAACCTACAACAATCCAAGTTTTTTTCAGTTGATTTTTTATTAAAAGTTCTAGACTTATACATGGGTATATGGAATAGTTTGTTGTTGTTGTTCATTCGTTCAGTCGTCTCCGACTCTTCGTGACCTCATGGACCAGCCTACGCCAGAGCTCCCTGTCGGCCGTTACCACCCCCAGCTCCCTCAAGGTCAGTCCAGTCACTTCAAGGATGCCATCCATCCATCTTGCCCTTGGTCGGCCCCTCTTCCTTTTGCCTTCCACTTTCCCCAGCATAATTGTATTCTCTAGGCTTTGCTGTCTCCTCATGATGTGGCCAAAGTACTTCAACTTTGTCTCTAGTATCCTTCCCTCCAATGAGCAGTCGGGCTTTATTTCCTGGAGGATGGACTGGTTGGATCTTCTCTCAGTCCAAGGCACTCTCAGAACTTTCCTCCAACACCACAGCTCAAAAGCATCTATCTTCCTTCGCTCAGCCTTCCCTAAGGTCCAGCTCTCACATCTGTAGGTTACTACAGGGAATACCATGGCTTTGACTAGGCGGATCTTTGTTGCCAGTCTGATGTCTCTACTCTTTACTATTTTATCGAGACTGGACATTGCTCTCCTCCCAAGAAGTAAGCGTCTTCTGATTTCCTGGGCACAGTCTGCATCTGCAGTAATCTTTGCACCTAGAAATACAAAGTCTGTCACGGCCTCCACGGTTTCTCCCTCTATTTTCCAGTTGTCAATCATTCTTGTTGCCATAATCTTGGTTTTTTTGACGTTTAGCAACCCGGCTTTTGCGCTTTCTTCTTTCACCTTGATTAGAAGGCTCCTCAGCTCCTCCTCGCTTTCGGCCATCAGAGTGGTGTCATCTGCATATCTGAGGTTGTTAATGTTTCTTCCAGCAATTTTCACCCCAGCTTTGCATTCATCCAGCCCCGCACATCGCCTGATGTGTTCTGCATACAAGTTAAAAAGGTTGGGTGAGAGTATGCAGCCTTGCCGTACGCCTTTCCCAATCTTGAACCAGTCTGTTGTTCCGTGGTCAGTTCTGACTGTTGCTACTTGGTCCTCGTACAGATTCCTCAGGAGAGAGACAAGGTGGCTTGGGATGCCCATCCCACTAAGAACTTGCCACAATTTATTATGATCCACACAGTCAAAGGCTTTAGAATAGTCAATGAAGCAGAAGTAGATGTTGTTCTGAAACTCCCTGCCTTTCTCCATTATCCAGCGGATATTGGCAATCTGGTCTCTCGTTCCTCTGCCTTTTCTAAACCCAGCTTGAACATCTGGCAACTCTCCATGTATTGCTGGAGTCTTCCTTGCAGGATCTTGAGCATTACCTTACTGGCATGGGAAATAAGGGTCACTGTACGGAAATTTGAGCAGTCTTTAGCATTTCCCTTTTTTGGTATGGGGATATAAGTTGATTTTTTCCAATCTGATGGCCATTCTTGTGTTTTCCATATTTGCTGGCATATGGCATGCATCACCTTGACAGCATCATCTTTTAAGATTTTAAACAGTTCAGCTGGGATCCCGTCATCTCCTGCTGCCTTGTTGTTAGCAATGCTTCTTAAGGCCCATTCAACTTCACTCCTCAGGATGTCTGGTTCTAATTCATTCACCACACCGTCATAACTATCCTCAATATTATTATCCTTCCTATACAGATCTTCTGTATAGTCTCGCCACCTTCTCTTGATCTCTTCAGCTTCTGTTAGGTCCCTGCCATCTTTGTTTCTTATCATACCAATTTTTGCCTGAAATTTACCTCCAATGTTTCTAATTTTCTGGAAGAGGTCTCTTGTCCTTCCTATTCTGTTGTCTTCTTCCACTTCCATGCATTGCTTATTTAAAAATAGTTCCTTATCTCTTCTGGCTAACCTCTGGAATTGCGCATTTAACTGGGCATATCTCCCCTTTTCACTGTTTCCTTTTGCTTTCCTCCTTTCTTGGGCTACTTCCAGTGTCTCAGCAGACAACCATTTTGCCTTCCTAGTTTATATTCCATAATTAAGACCAGAGGCACCTGATTCATTGCTAGTCTCATATAGCTAATCCATATTTGTCTTAAATTGCCAAGATTATGTTCAGAACCTTATTCCCTGGACAACAGACACTCTTGTCATATAGATATGCATTGATTTTGGAGAAGCAAAAAAGCAGAAGCGTTACGGGCCGAAGTATCACACTTTTATTTTGTGTCAAAAGCATTTCATAAATAAGTATAAAACCAATAAAATATAGGGAGCCTGAGCAGCTACATAATTTTGACCAAAAACAGGCAACAGTGACTGCAATGTCTGTAGCTTTAAACAATTCTTCCTCTGTGCATGAGGCAGGGCATTGTGAACAAGCATACAGCTGCGGAGTTGTTTGTTCTGCTTCACAGTTGCACAAGGTGGAGGGTTTAGTTTCATTTTGCCAGGTTGTCTTTTGATCTGCCCACTCCATTTCTGAGTCTGTTCGGGGACTTCCAAGTTGCCCATTCTTGTTTGCCCCTGGAAAAAGACCATTGGGGGACATCCATTTGGAATTTCCTGGTTTAGCTCCCCAGAGGGATACTCTTGCTGTTGCTGGGGGAACATTAAGAGGAGTGGTGGTTCTCATGACGCTTTTCCTTGATTTGAGTCTACTGGGAGGAGGCTGGTAGCCATGCAGTGGGTGGCTTTCACAGTGTTCAACCTTATTTTTCTCACAACAGCAACTTCCTGTTCACATTGGAGTTGGGGGGCAATACCAGCTAGCTTGCAAAGTTTATCAACAGGGGTAGGTTTAAGACATCCTGTGATTATTCTGTATGTTTCATTCAGTGCTATATTCACCTGCTTTGCATGGATAGACTTGTGCCAAACAGGGCAGGCATACTCAGCAGTTGAATAAGACAAGGCCAGGGCTGATATTCTTAATTTTGAGTCTGCACCCCATGCACTGCCAATAAATTTTCACAGGATGTTGTTGTGTGCAGGTACTTTGTGCTTGGTGTTCATACAGTGTTTCCTATATGCTAGTGTTTGATCTAAAGTGACACCGAGTTATTTAGGATGGAAATAGTGTTCAAGCTCTTGGCCTTCTCAGATAAATTTCAATTTCCTGCTGGCTTCACAATTACATAGGTGGAAAGCACAAACTTCTGTGTCTTGGCAGGGTTAGGCTTCAGGTGGTTGTCATTACAGTAGCTGGAGAGTTCTTTCAGGGCATTACTAAGTTGGTTTTCAACTGTTTCAAAGTCTTTCGCTTTTTGTTTCGAAAGACAACATTAAGGCATGTCGACTGCTTCTAATATTAAAGAACTGATGACACTTTACATGAGCAAAATCATTTTACCGTGTCCAGGATGAATTCCAAAATAGGTAATTAAATTCTGACTGCTTACACTTCCCTTGTTGATTTCCTTTTCTCAGGTATACTCAGTTTCTATTAAAAATTGTTACCAATAGCTGGCATTGTTGCCAAGATGAGGATTTTGGTCTACTGTATTCTGTTAGCAATGCACAGTTGAATTCAACCCTAAGATGGATTCTCCTCAAAAGTAGTATAATTATCTTACAAGAAATGCTAGTGAGAAGGGCAGTAGTATCCACTGGTATTCCAGAGCACTTCCCCGCTCCTTGCATGGTTAAGTGGTGCCAAAATGTACACAGAAAGATACTGTTTCTACCTCTGGTTCTCTGAACAATTTTCCATGTAGGCACACAGCTACATATGGCACAACCTTCTAGAATGTATTCTAAAGAATCACCTTTAAAAAAACCTCTTTTATATGTCTCTTTTCACTCTCTCTCACTCACACACACATGCAAATATGACCCAAGAAAAATATTTGTTCACTGTTTAGAAAGCACAGGGTAATAAAACACAGGAAATGCAGAAGGGGGAGCTGCAAAGAACACATCTTTAACTGATCAAGGGAACTCCAGAGGAATGTATTCACAAGCCTCATGAACCAATGATTTTCTTGCTAGGCAATGATCTTCTTACTAGGCCAGGCGCCAGGCTTCCTAGCCCCCAGAAAAAAAAGAGTTACGATTTAGTGCTGGAAGTTGTGATACTCTGAACTCCCACCAGCATTGTGTGGTACTTCATAGAGGACTGACCTCCTTCGCTTCGGTCATCCGTTCTCCCCCACTATGATGGCTAACATGGGTGATTAAAACTCAGATTATTATTGTAAATTATTATGGTCCTGTTCCCCTTGAACATATATAACTCTGATTTTAATCAATGGAAAGGGGGCCTATTTAACGATGACTGTTCACCATCTGTAAGTGATTGCAATGTTTCTTCAGAGCACTTTTGTTACTTTAGACTAACATAAATCTGAATTTACCTTTAATGAGGACTTGGTTTAACACCGGAGCCCCAAAATCTGTTTTTAATATTGAAACTCAGTCCTGAAATGTATGAAGCAACATGTTGAGTTTCCTAAGCGGAGGTCAAGTGCCTTTCCATTGCCAGAGGGATCATCATCATCTTTGTAATTGTGGTCATGGCATTCTTAGGTCTTTAACTGGGAGTTTCAGGCTAAAGTTTTTCCAGGTGGGTAACTGAGTTTAAACGGAAAAGAACCAGCAATGGGAATCCTCTGGACTGGATAAGCCTGAGCTAAATATGAGGGAAAGCATTAACTTCGCTGTTCTTCAGAGGCTCCCTGTCTGCTAGATGCATTTCTACTTCTGTGTCATGCCTCTGACGTCATGTATCATGAAAGGCTTATGTCCTTCAGCTCTAATCTCTATCTATTGCAGTGGTTCTCAACCTGTGGGTCCCTGGGTGTTTTGGCCTGCCACTCCCAGAAATCCCAGCCAGTTTACCAGCTGTTAGGAGTTCTGGAAGCTGAAGGCCAAAACACCAGGTTGAGAACTATTGATCTATTGCATTATTTGGTGGAACATAATTTTGAAAAAAAGCAGAGGAGCTGGAGACAGATTAATGAGGACAACAGAGGAGCAACTATTCCTAAGGGACAATCCTAGAGCACTGGACCACAGTGGTCAGACACATGGCTTCCAACTGGATCACAACCAATAGCACACCAACTGTTTCCTTAAAAGAGGCATAGAGTTGGAGAAATATGGGAACCCAATAGAGGCTAAGGCTCAAAGGACAGGATGGTTTGTCATCACTGTTTGTCAAGAAGAAGGCATATGGAATTCGATTGGAATGATGATACGGCTGTTAATACTGTTTTTATTGTTTTTAATGAATGTTCTATTTAGTGTTTTAATAGATACTATATTGTTTTGTTATTATGTAGTGGCATCTAATTGCTGCCAAATGTAAGCCGTCCCGAGTCCACCTTCAGGGGTTGAGAAGGAACAGGGTAGAAATACCGGAAATAAATAATCATAAATAAATAAATAATAGGAAATTCTGAGATTTAAAATCTAATGAGTATATTATCAGAACTTTGATAGTTAGAGGAAAGTATTGGACAAAGATTATTTTTGAATCATTGAGTTGGAAGAGACCTTGTGGGCCATCCAGTCCAACCCCTGCCAAGAAGCAGGGATATCGTATTCAAAGCACTCCTGACAGATGGCCATCCAGCCTCTGTTTAAAAGCCTCCAAAGAAGGAGCCTCCATCACACCCTGTGGCAGAGAGTTCCACTGCTAAACAGCTCTCGTGGTTAGTAAGTTCTTCCTAATATTCAGGTAGAATCTCCTTTCCCATGGTTTAAATCCATTGTTCCATGTCCTAGTCTTCAGGACAGCAGAAAACTCTTCCCTATGACTTCCCCTCATATATTTATACATGGCTATTATCTCTTCCTCTCAGTCTTCTCTTCTGCATGCCCTGCTCTTTAAGCCATTTTTCATAGGGCCTGTTCTCCGGACCCTTGATCATTTTAGTAGCCAACCTCTGGACACATTCCATCTTGTTAACATCTCCCTTCCATTGTGGTACCCAGAATTGGACACAGTATTCCAGGTGTGTATATAGTATGTTCATATCCATATACACTGACCAAGGCAGAATAGAAGGGTAGCATAACTTCCCTGGATTTAGACACCATACTCCTATTATGCATATCCTTAACCAAGTACCCCTCCATCATGCATGAATAAAGCTGCAGCTGAGAGTTCCTTTTTGAAACATGGATGCTTGAGACCCATATCTTAGAATTAGGGAGCTTTTAGCATGAACAATTGGATCAAAATACAATAAGTAGACAACTGCTACACACAGGTGCAGTGATTGCTAATAAGACACAAAGAAGAATCTAACCTGTTTTCCTCTAAAAGCTTTTTCTCTGTTTCCCTTTCTCTTGGACACTGGTTTTCAAACTGTGAGCTGTTCTGCACCTTTCAGACAGTATGGCATGGGGAAGATGATAAACCACATTTCTCCAGGTATGTACAAATCTAAATGTGCACATATAAAGCCAAACAACACTAGACTATGGGAGTGTTATAAGTCTACCTATAAAGAATCAATTAGAGCATTTTTTTTTTGTTTAAATAAAGGAACTGGGGAAATGTCAGAAATGCTTCCAGGAAGTTCATAAAATGAAGGGCTGTAATATTCCCCAAATAAATTATTCACTGAAATTGTACACTCTGGTTTAGTGATTAATCTAGAAATGGAACATAAAATATTTAGCTATATGCTTTTGTGGTCTACATGAAGGCTAATTGAACTACATTTCTTTTTTAAAAAAATACAATGAAATAAATAATACATACATACAAGCAATAGCGAAATGGCTACTTTAAATTACAGTTGGAAATTCTGTTCATTTAAGATTACAGATTGTTACATTTTTAGATATGATCTGAGAACCGTGTTCTTTTATCTAGGTTCTTCTCAATGGATATGAACATACTATATACACATTCACATACTTGGAACTGCCATTTGTCAGGGTTCTGGCTGAAGTCTTGAAGAATTACTCATAGACTAGGAAACAAGGTCCTGTATTAATTTTGCTTAGCATAAATCTCTACATATGGAAGCATTTGGAATGGCAGCATTGCCCATATAGGCAGAAAAATCAAAATACAAAAGTATAGGATGAGTGACATCTAGCTTGAGAGCAGTACATGTGAAAAAGATATGGTCTTAGCATGCCATAAGATAAACATGAATCAACTGTGTAAAATGTCAGTCAAATAAACTAGGTTGTGTCAACAAGAACATAGATATCCATTTTTTAAGTGTTCTGTCAGATAGACTTCAATGTGCAGTGCAGTGTTTTAATGCTGTTTTTGGTGGATTTAAAAAGAAACTTAGTTTACATTTAGTCCTCTATATCTGCACATTCTATATTCACGAACTCAACCATCCATAGCTTCAAAATATTCTGTGATACCCCCAAAGAATTCCAAAAATTTTACATAAGTAACACCATTTTGTTATGCCAATGTATATAATGCCTACAACAACTACTACTACTCCAGGAAGGGATGCTGAATATTTAACTCCTGATCACTCTTCTTTTTCCTCCTACTATATAGCTTCTTATAAGTGGATTTTTATTTTTATTGCTTGCTGGCATTTGAATACTCTAATGGTGTTATGGCCAAGACATTTGAATGGAAGATATCTATGAGATATTTTTAAACTTTCATTTTAATATTCTTTATTTAGGGGCTTTGTCACACGGGACTCTTTTCATGCTACAATAATGTTGGTTGCAAAAATGCTATTCATAGAATCATAGAGTAGGAAGAGACCTCGTGGGCCATCCAGTCCAACCCTCCACCAAGAAGCAGGAAAATCACATTCAAAGTACCCCCAACAGATTGCCATTCAGACTCTGCTTAAAAGCCTCCAAAGAAGGAGCCTCCACCACACTTCGGAGTAGAGAGTTCCACTGCTGAACAGCTCTCATGGTCAGAAAGTTCTTCCTAATCCTTAGGTGGAATCTCCTTTCCTATAGTTTGAAGCCATTGCTCCACGTCCTAGTCTCCAGGACAGCAGAAAGCAAGCTTGCTCCCTATGACTTCCTCTCACATATTCTTCTGAAGATTTCACTTCACTTTCTGTCCCTGTGATAATTCTGGACCTGCCAAAGCTTCTGGAGACTTTTCAAAAGCAGCCTCATTTTACTAGAGCTGCCTTGATGAAACTATGATCAGTGTTACCATAGCGAGCCTCAACCATATAAATCATGCACTATCATAGGAGGAACACAGTGCGTTTACTCATGAATATGCCCTTGATTTGTAGTCATAGGATATCAATGACAAGGAGAGATATATGACCATCTACAGGCTATAAAAAGTTAATAAACAAGGGTTGTTTTTGATTGAATCCACTTTTAATTAAAATTGATCACCACTTTCTATCTAAAGGAATATTTCCATATCCTTATTAGCACACACAATGTTTTATCCAGCAATCATATCATTCATTATCATGGTTACTAGTCGTTTCTCTTAATAATCACTTGATTTCCTTTTTTTTTTTTACAGATACAGTGATTAAAAAAATTATGGGAAATGGCAAAAGTTATGTTTGATTTTTAATAGGTCACCTTTAAAATTATATGCCGAAATACCTCTATCTGTCTGTCTGTCTAAAAACACATTGAATGTTTGCCGTGTATATGTGCATTTTGATCCGTCCTGAATCCCCTTTGGGATAAGAAGGATGGAATATAAACACTGTAAATAAATAAATAAATACCTGGACAATGAGGAATCGCCTAAGTAAGTAAGCTCACAAAATGTGGAGAAGTGATGGGCAAGGATATCGGCCACTCTATAGTATTGGAGAATTGGGAGATAGTATGGACAATTAAAACGAAATATTCAAGATCCATAAGAGTAATAGAAAACTGGTACAAAATTTTCTTTCGATGGCATCTAATACCTGAAGTATTAGCAAAATATTATAAAAACCAAAACAATAAATGCTAGAAATGTGGGAAAGAAGTGAGGACTTACTTCCACTCTTGGTGGTCTTGTAAAGAAGTAAAGAAGTATTGGGGGGGGGGGGGAATATACGAACACTCCCAAAAAATACTAAAATTAAAGTTCAATTTTAGACCTGAATATTACTTATTAAACCTGACAGATTTTCAGCTAGGCAAAAATAAAAACAAAATATACTATTATTTAACTTCTGCGGCAAGAACTTTATTAGCACAGAAATGGCGCTCAAAAGAAATCCCGTCAATTGATATATGGATTATAAAGCTTAGGGACTATATGGACATGGACTCCTTAACATTCCTTCTTCAAGATCAGATGAATAGGCACAAGACAGATTGGACAATACTGAAAGTATATCTTCAGGAGCAGAAATTCATCAATCTGCTATAAACAGAATAGTGTTGGTAAGAAACACAAAAATAAGAGAAAAATCTAGTAAAGAAAATAAAAAATAAACAATAAATAAATAAAAAGTAAAGATATTTAAAACAGATGAAGCCACAAGGCTATTAAGAAGAAGATGAAGATTGGAGGGGAAATAAAAACAAACTCCCCACGGAATGGACCGGAAGCAAATTCCCAATCCCCAATATCCCTTCTTGTCCTTTCTCTTTCTTTCCCCTACTTCCCACCCTAACCAACCTTTTTAATGTACAGTGTTAAAAATTCTTGCAATAAATATGATTTAAAAAATGTGGAGAAGTGCTTCCTAAACCCTCTGGACGTGTTGGAGGACACATGGGACAAAAATGTGGAATGACTATGATGATCCCATTATCCTACATCAGTGGTTCTCAACCTTCTTAATGCCGTGACCCCTTAATACAATTTCTCATGTTGTGGTGATCCCCAACCATAAAATTCTTTTTGTTGCTACTTCATAACTGTAATTTTGCTACTGTTATGTCATTTGGGAGTTGTAGTTGCTGGGATTTATAGTTAAACTACAATAAAAGAGCATTTGGAACTCCATCAATGACGGAATTGAACCAAACTTGGCACACAGAACTCCCATAACCAACAGAAAATACTGGAAGGGTTTGGTGGACATTGACCTTGAGTTTGGAGTTGTACTTCATCTACATGCAAAGAGCACTGTTGACTCAAACAATGATGGATCTAGATCAAACTTGGCACGAATACTCAATATGCCCAAATGTGAACATTGGTGGAGTTTGGAGAAAATAGATATTGACATTTGAGACTTGTAGTTGCTGGGATTTATAGTTCACCTACAATCAAAGAGCCTTCTGAACCCCACCAACGATGGAATTGCACCAAACTTCCCACACAGAACCCCCACGACCAATAGGTTTTTGCCGACCCCTCTGACACCCCCCTTTTGACCCGCTTGGGGGTCCTAACCCCCAGGTAGAGAAACATGGTCCTACATCATTTCCTAGTGGAGGGTAATAGATTCCATAAACCCCAACAGTTACCCACCTCTGCTCTAGCGCATCACCTCTTATTGTCCCCTGTCACCACAAAACTTCTCCCTATCCCACTGGATCCCTTTCTCTATTTCATTTACTCTGTCTCCCTTGGCTTACTAAGTCATGTTCTGGCTCTCTCTCTCTCAGCTACACCTTTTTCTCACTCGTTCTTCACCCTCTTCTCACTTCCACAGCCATTCCACACTCTTTACTAATCTCTTACCATTCTGCCTAAACACCATTCCTACTTAAAATATTGATACATTATTCTACAAACCTCACAATATATCACACCTTCCTTATAATGTGAATTCTACGCTTAGCGATGGAAGGCAGGGGAGTCTAAAACATGTGAAAAGGAGGAATGACCAGCTGATGTGTGAAGCGTGATGCATTCTGCCTGTCCTGGAATTAATATTTATTGAATGAACCATTTCTCACATGGATTACAGTAGCTAAAGCATGAACCATGCCTAGCCAAACCCGAAGACAGACGAAATAACCAAGAGGGTGGTTTTTAAAATCCTTTTTCCTCAATTTGTGTTAGAAACATTGGTGAGGGAAACCCAATTATTTCTTACCAAACATTTCTTTTCATCTCAATGGACAAGAGCCTTGATGTGAAGGGCTAGAAAGATCTCCTGGAAGAAATGTAAGCAAACAAGGCATTTACATCAATTATCACGGCTATGAATTCAACTGTAGCTGACAAAAGGTGAGAACAAATTGTCAGCAACAGACAGGTGCAATTTAGTAACAGCTTGGAATTTTTTTTCAAAAGTTATAAAAGGTTTTGTTGATTCAGAAGTGTAAATAAAAGATATGCTTTAGTACTAAAAATACTGCTTAGTGTTATCCACCTTCTGCCCCCTCCTTGCTTTCTATGAAACCAAATAAAGGTTGTCATGTACACTCACATCTGAAGAGCATGAAAGATAGAGTCTGTTAACTGTAAGAAGCAAGGGGACTATGAACATTCACATGCGCTCGCTTACAAGACTTTTTTCATCTATCAAAATATGAAAGCATAAAGCCAAGGCATTTGTTGTATAAAGCAACCGGGCTTGAGAGAAGGGTTGTCACACAGCAACTCTTTACCAAGGACCCATGACTATTCCATGCCCCTATAATCATCTTTTTCAAACATTTTTCTTTTTGAATGGCATCTTTAATTTAATAGTTTAAAATTCTGTACAAAAGCAATAGCCTGTAAGAGGGTTGAACGGGACTCAGCGAATGCCTTGGTGGATAATGCCCTTCAAAAATGCCATTCAAACATGTAAATATGAGTAAATCAATAGGTACTGCTTCTGCGGGAGGTGGGGTTTTACTCAGTCTGGTGTCATAGAGTAAAGTGCTGGCCAAGGCTGCAACAGCCAGCATCTTCATTTCCCGAGAAAAGCTTGATTTCCACCCAGGTTGGATCTACATTGCCATATAATCCAGTATGATTATCCCTGATTATTTGCTTTGAAGGAGCCCTCGGTGGTGCAGTGGGTTAGCCTATAAAGCCCTAAATGGTTCTGGCTGAACTTGCATGTCCGAACGCATCTCTCCTTATGAACCATCTAGAACCTTAAGATAATCTGGGGAGGTCCTGCTCTCATTACCGCCTTTGTCACAAGTACGTTTGGCAGAGACAAGAGACAGGGCCTTCTTGGTGGTGGCCCCTCGGCTGTGGAATGCCCTCACTATAGATATCAGATCGGCCACCTCCCTTCTAACATTCCGGAAAAAAAAGTCAAGACGTGGCTTTTTGAACAAGTGTATCCAAATGCAGAGTAACTGACGTAGGAAAATGGAACGAGGAGAATAAGACTGGACAACGTTTTTAACAAGGAGACACTATGAATTTATATTTTATTGATATGTTTAATTTTTATTATATGTTATGTTTTTAATTGTATTTATTGTAAGCATTTAATTTTACCCTGTTAACCGCCTTGAGTCGCCTACGGGCTGTGAAAGGTGGTATACAAATACAGTAAATAAATAAATAAATAAATAAACTGCTGAGCTGCTGAACTTGCTGACCAAAAGCTTGGTGGTTCAAATTCAGGGAGTGGGATGAGTTCCTGCTGTTAGCCTCAGCTTCTGCCAACCTAGCAGTTCGAAAACATGTAAATATGAGTAAATCAATAGGTACTGCTTCTGCGGGAAGGTAATGGTTCTCCATGCAGGCATGCCGGCCACATGACCTTGGAAGTGTCTACGGGCAGCGCCAGCTGTTCAGCTTTGAAATGGAGATGAGCACAACCCCCACAGTTGGACACGACTAGACTCAATGTCAAGGGGAAACCTTTATCTTGACTTTATTTGCTTTGAACTGAGTTTACACTGCCATATAATCCTGTTCAAACCAAATAATCTGGGATTAAATACTGAATTATGTGGCAGTGTAGATAGGACCTCAGGTTACTTCCATATAGCCATTTAAACTGGGCCAGGGGAGCACCTACTCAGGGATCCCAGAAATCAATTGGAAGCTGGGACAATGGTCACAAAGATCCACTAATTGCAGATCAATCCAAGGAATCATTTTGTCCCCTACATTGTCCAGTATGATGCACTGTAATTAGTTGTGTGATGTCTAATTTGCTGTAATGATTTATTATTGTCTGATGTTGATGTTTAATGTGTTGTTATTTAATTGACAACAGTCTTATTATTTGTTGGTTGCACATTACGGTATTGAATGTTTGCCATTATATGTTGTGAACCGCCCTGAGTGTCCATTGGGGAGATAGGATGGGATACAAATAAAGATGATTATAATTATGAGGATCTTATGAGGATCATTGCTGGAGGAATCCAGAGCTGAGGAAGAAAAGGGATCAATGCTATTGAATGCTGGGAGTTGTAGTTTGGTTAGCTATGAGAACTCTCTGGCAAAGAAAGCTAAAGACCTTGTGAAACTAAAACTTCCAGAATCCCATAAGACTGGGCCACAGCAATGAAATTGTGTCATAGTGCATTAATTCTACACCTAGTCAAATCCATTTAAAGGAGAAAATGAGGTGCTGGGAAGCTATATTTCCAACACCAAAAAAGCTTCCAAGCAGGAAAAAAAACCCTCTTTTGTGAAGTAGCATCAGCAAGTAGCAAGAAAGAATAATTTCAGTTCATGGACTACACAATTCCAATATTAGACACCCTTAAAGCAGGAACCCCCAATGGCGCAGCGAGTTAAACTGCTGTGCTGCTGAACTTGCTGACCAAAAGGTTGGCGGTTCGAATCCAGGGTGCAGGGTGAGCTCCTGCTGTTAGCCCCAGCTTCTACCAACCTAACAGTTTGAAAACATGCAAATGTGAGTAGATCAATAGGTACCACTTTGGCAGGGATGGTAACAGCGCTCCATGCAGTCTTTCTGATGCACATGACCTTGGAGGTGTCTACAGACAATGCCGGCTCTTTGACTTAGAATGGAGATGAGCACCAACCCTCACAGTCAAACACAACTAGACTTACTGACAAGGGGAAACCTTTACCTTAAAACATTGAATGCTTGCACCCCTTCGTATAGAATAATTTCCAGAGGTCTGTCTCTACAATATGGTATTGTATAAAAATTAATAGAATGTGGATGACAAACTGGTTTGGCTCATTTGAAATATTCCCCGTAACAACTCTGTTATTTTATGTTATTCCAGCATTTCTGTGTTTAATGAGTTGCACTGCAGTCCTGAAATCCTTTCCACTGGTTCCCCCTGGGATTTCTGCTGGCTTGTATGCTTCGAGGGATCACCTGGCTTGCCCATGACCAGCGGAGCATGAATGTCGAGAAATGCTTCTGGGGATTGTAGTTCAACATGCATCATTTTATCCAAAGGCAGTGGTTCAAATAAAATATATTCTTTGCTTTTTATATGCCTCAAGTATTTTACAGTCATCAATATATTAGTCACAAAGCCACCGGGAACTCTGTGTGCATGCACACACCCACACATGTATGTGATTGGGAGAAAATACACCTAGTAGAACTATTTAACACATTTCAAAAATATCCATTTCCCATAAATCTTCTCAGTCCATGGGCAGTATACTTTACACAGTAAAGTACTCCATGATCTTGAATCATATAGAATTTCAAAAGTATTACTTGATTTATTCAGACTTCCCTCCAGGGAATTTTGTCAGCTAATGGATGCGCTGGCATTTCACCCTTTTATAGCTGTATTGTGATCATTGTAATGTAAAAAGGAGTGCAAACACTTTTAATTTTACAAACTTTGATTACTCTAACTTACAGTTGTTCTTACTATGTGCCGTATTTTTGGTTCTGCAAACCCAAATCAAAATGAAAATATAAAAACAACTAATTGCACAAGTTCCAATATTCAGGTGTGATATGGATTACAACTATGTGTTGCTTCTCCTAATATGATTTGTATTACATGATTGATGGAGGGATGTGGCATCCATTCAGACTAGACAGGAAAAAGAGACTAAATCCCAGGAGATAGGCAGACATATAGATAGGAGGGAGAGAGACACAGAGAGAAAATGGTTCAATAAACTTATTTTAGAAGACTCAGTATCTCTTTCACACAGGGGCAGCTCAACCCATTACGCAAAGTAAGCATTTGCAGTATAGTTGATTTTGCCCAGAGGCGCTATTGAGGCGCTCTTGGGGGGAAATAGACCTTGACATATGCGAGTTGTAGTTACTAGGATGTATAGTTCACCTACAATCAAAGAGCATTCTGAACTCCACCAATGATGGAATTGAACCAAATATGGCACACAAAACTCCCACAACAAACAGATAATATATACCAGTGATTGGTTGGGGGGGGGGGGGGGGGGGGGGGGGGCAGAATACTGTTTGCTTACAGTTGAAAATTACCTAGGGCTGCCTCTGGGGACACCTTTCTCCCTGGGTAACTCTTTCTGGAGTGAGTTTCTCTTCTGATGGGTACATTACTCTCACTTCCTGTTATCTCACCCCCGTTCCTAACTATGAAATTGTTTATAAGTTGGCTGTTTGTAATTGGGGACTGTTTGTACTTGTAAACTGGCTTTGAAGGATTTCCAAACCTCCAGAGCATGTTCTGAGCCTGTCTAGGAGCTAGAGCCAGTCACATGGCACAGGAGTGTTTTTCATAGGTAAAGGTAAAGGTTTCCCCTTGACATTAAGTCTAGTCATATCTGACTCGGGGGTGGGGATGCTCATGTCAATTTCTAAGCTGAAAAGCCAGCCTTATCTGTAGATGCCTCCAAAGTCATGTGGCCAGCATGACTGTATGGAGCACCGTGATGTTCCCGCTGGAGCGGTGCCTATTGATCTACTCACATTTGCATGTTTTCGAACTGCTAGGTTGGCAGAAGCTGGGCTAGCACCGGGAGCTCACCCCACTCCCCAGATTCAAGCTGCCAGCCTTTCAGTCAGCAAGTTCAGCAGCTCAGTGGTTTAGTCCACTACACTACCAGGGCTGTTCTTCATATGTGTGCTTTAAAACACTGAAGCCTGGTGTCAGTAATTATGATACTTAAAAAGCAAACAAAGGAGCATGGCTTAAATTCAGCACATCAGTACTGGAATCTCCCAGTGCAATGAACCGTTCTTCCCTTTCATCATTTACCTATAGCCTTAGGGCAGTATAGGAAAATGGGGGAATTCACCTATCTTCTGGTCCTACAGATAAATGTAGTTATATTAGTCAAATTACAAAACTGCATCTGCTCCAATGTATCGGCTTTGTGCATCATGAAATGGCTGTAAGTTGTTTATTTTATTGTAACTTGTGTCTTATTTTATTGTAATTTGTTGTACGGGCTTGGCCTCATGTAAGCTGCCCCGAGTCCCCGTTGGGGAGATGGTGGTGGGGTATAAATAAAGTTTATTATTATTATTTGAGCGGATCATTCTGCATCTGGTGACAAGGGCACAGACAGATGTTTCTTCAATGTTCTTTGCTCTCCCCTGATCACTAAATGGCTACGTAATGGGAGCTGCAGCAGATAATCAGTGGTCCTTGGTGGATTTTTGTCATTGCAGAACATCAGTACACAATTAGTACATAATGCTTAAGACAGCTTAAGTCAAGACCGTTATGTTTGCCTTAGAGGGTTATCGCTGTCTTAACACTGACAAGGGGTATGTGTCCCTGATGGTGCCTCTTGATCTCTCAGTAGCTTTCAATATACTATCAACCATGCTATCCTTATGGAACACCTAGGTGGTTTGGGAATCGGAAGCACTGTGTTGCATTGGTTACAGTCATGCCTCTCAGGCAGGTTCCAGATGGTGATGCTTTGGGATAACTACTCCTTTAAAAAGGAGATGTTATGTGGCATCCAACAAATGGCAGTTATATCCCCAATGCTCTGTAACATTTACATGAAACTGCTGGGAGATATCATTCGCAGGCATGGGGCAGGGTGCTATCAGTATGCTGATGACACCCAAATATATTTCTCCATGCCTTCAAAAAGAGCTTTAGCTAAGGATAGCATGTCTCCTCTGAATGAATGCCTGGAGGAGGTAATGGGCTGGATGAGGAAAAACAAATTGAAACTGAATCTGGACAAAACAAGAGGTGCTTGCCATCAAGGGTTCTACTCTAGGGATGGAGATGTGCCAACCATTTTTTCACTGGGGTACACCCCCCCCCCCCCCCCCCCGAAAGGCTGTTTTTGCAGCTTGGGCTGTCTCTTCAAATGTCAGCCCAGGTACATGTGATGGTTAGGAGTGCTTGCTACTGGTGAGCTTATTACCCCTGTACTGAAGTCACTCCACTAGTTGCCCATTAAATTCTTGGCAAAGTACAAAGTGTTGATTTTGACCTCTAAAGCCCTACATGGGTTGGGAACAGGTTACCAACAGGTTACCAACAGGAGCTAACCTGGGAACAGGTTATCTCCAGGATTGCCTTCTGTGTCAAACTCTTAGGTTCTCGGGGGCTGGGGCAGCTACTCCAACCAGCCAGAACCCAACTGGTGACTATATTTTCATCAGTTGCCCAAATTCTCTCAAATGACCTGCCATGGGATCCAACAACTAAGGAACTGTTGGAATTTAAAACACAACTGAAGACCTATCTCTTTCAACAGGAACTGATTTCAATAATAAGTAAAGGTTTCCCCTTGACATGGAAGGTGGTGCTCATCTACATTTCTAAGCCGAAGAGCCGGCATTGTCTGTAGACGTCTCCTAGGTAATGTGGTCAGCCTGACTGCATGGAGTGCTGCTATTGATCTACTCATATTTCCATGCTAGATTGACAGAAGCTAGGGTTAACTAAGGGAACTCACCCTGCTTCCTAGAACTGAACTGCTGACCTTTCAGTCAGCAAGTTCAGCAGCGCAGTGGTTTAACCTGCTGCACCACCAGGAGCTCCCAATTCAATATTATTACTGGATTAATTTATCATTTTGTGTAGTTTCTTTTTATTGTATTTAAGCAGTGATAAAGTACCTCAGCCTTCCATTTTATAACTAGTATTATTTTGAAAAAGCATTGATAGGACTCTAGATCTGAGAATTTCATATGAGTATGGATTAACCCTGATGAAAAATGGTGATCATCTAAATCCCAAATTTATCCCATTTGTAGGGAAGTATTTTGTAGATCTGTAGATTTCTTTTCTTGTGATGTTTCATTTCCTCCTCCCTCTAACTTTGGGTGAGTCTATATTAACATGAAAAACTCAAACTTGCTCTAAATTGGTTCTTGGCTGTCGTGTTTGGAACTCTAGGGTATTCCACGGTTTCAGGTTAGTGTGGACAGATGACTCACATGGGGCACTACTGCCATCACCTTTTCCCTACATTCATCAGTGCAGCAAAAGGAGATGGATTGTACCCATGTCACCACCATCGCTGCTAGACACATGCAGAGTTTTTGTGAGCTCCTGGCTGCTACAGGTTCTGCCTTCTGAAATCAACAGTGGTGCCTACATGGCCCAGAAGAATGAGAGGAGATGATCTCCCTTTTTCTTCCTGGTCACACTATCACCTCTGCTGATGTCAGAAAGGGATGCTCACAACATCTAGGAGCTCACGTTGAACTGTGGCTGGATGAGAACAGTGGCAGCAACATGGAAAGTATGGTGATGGTCTAGCAGAGCCAATGTGGTTTTGGTCCAGCTTGACACCAACTGAGCACTGCAACAGATTTAGCATGGTCTGAGTGGTCACTTCCGGGTCCATATCTACTAGGTAGATATGGTTTAAAACGAATATTAATCCTACTTAATATAAAACTTTAGAATAATGGAGCTTTTTTAGTCACAATTAATTTAACTGCCATTTATTTTGATGGATATTAAAAGCACTGAAAGTTTTCACAGGAAGATGCCACAAACATTCATACCAATAAAGGGATAGTCATGCCAACCACAACATTTATAAATGAAAGGATGAACTATATAGTCGGTTTTGACTAAGATAGAACTGTCTGTAGTGTTGGCCGTTTCTCTCCAAATCAAATCGAATGCTTAATCTCCAAGACAATGATGTGCCTTCTTATGCAGGAGCATGCAGATCATAGGCTGACAATCTGCCTGCTCCACTTATTTGGCAAGTAAATCCTGAGTCCCACATATGCTTTCTGTTGTTGCGTCTGCTGCCGTTCAGCATAACAGCCTGACTTTCTCTCTTTTTCTTTCCCTCTCCCTCTCCTTTCATACTCTATCTAATTCTCACAGGAGCCGTAAATGCCAGCAGTAAATATCCTTAGTCTCTGTAAACAAGTGCTTGTATCCAAGCTTTGGGCAACATTCCGTATTGCAAATGGAAACCAAATGACGGTTTTCCCTTGGATCGTATTCGAGCATCATAATATTTCAACAGCAATAATTAAAACATCACTAAATCAATAAAATAAATGACAATGTTTCCAACTTGAGCTCTCTGCCCCATAAATTTTATATAAGGTAAAGCTGCTTTGTATTAGAGGACACATTTTTTTTAAAAATGAATGAACATCCTCCACTCACTTCTCACACAGAACAAGCAGCAGTCCCTTTAAAGGCCTGATCTTACAGCTCCATCTTGTGGTTGGTATTACCTGCAGTTTCATGTTCTATTTCTGTGTTAGATTCAGCAACCTTTGCATGTGAATTATTCACTAATTCAGGCATGGGAAAACTTAGAACCTCCAGGTGTTTTCATAGAATCATAGAATCATAGAGTTGGAAGAGACCTCATGGGCCATCCAGTCCAACCCCCTGCCAAGAAGCAGGAATATTGCATTCAAATCATCCCTGACAGATGGCCATCCAGCCTCTGTTTAAAAGCTTCCAAAGAAGGAGCCTCCACCACACTCCGGGGCAGAGAGTTCCACTGCTGAACGGCTCTCACAGTCAGGAAGTTCTTCCTCATGTTCAGATGGAATCTCCTTTCTTGTAGTTTGAAGCCATTGTTCCGCGTCCTAGTCTCCAAGGAAGCAGAAAACAAGCTTGCTCCCTCCTCCCTGTGGCTTCCTCTCATATATTTTTACACGGCTATCATGTCTCCTTTCAGCCTTCTCTTCTTCAGGCTAAACATGCCCAGCTCCTTAAGCCACTCCTCATAGGGCTTGTTCTCCAGACCCTTGATCATTTTAGTCGCCCTCCTCTGGACACATTCCAGCTTGTCAATATCTCTCTTGAATTGTGGTGCCCAGAATTGGACACAATATTCCAGGTGTGGTCTAACCAAAGCGGAATAGAGGGGTAGCATTACTTCCCTAGATCTAGGGACTTCAACTCCCACAATTCCTAACAGCCTACTGGTCAGAAAACTATGAGACATACTAGTTCCATTAACAGTCCAAAATATTTATTGATGTCTTGAAATGAGTCATTTTCTTTGGAGAGTTTTTTTTAAAAATATAATTTTTATTCAAGAAAAATGTAAGACATTTGAGATGTGTAAAGCTACCAAACTTACACAACCAGCAGTATTCACTATACACTAAAACTAAACAACTATATAAAACCTCTACAAACTACCCACCTATCTATTAGGGTTATTATCCGTTATAAGTCTACTCCCTTCAAGCAATAATGTAATGACACTTCTGCTTATAACTCCACTAATTCATGAACCCCAAAGCTGATAAATGTTCCCATTATCTAGGTAAAGATAATGAACAGGTCCCAATATTTCTTAAAGTTAGAGCCCTTTCAGACAACCACTTAATTCGGAGTAAGGAAGTGGGATTAAAAATCCCACTTCAAGGAGAGTTCACATAAAGAACCATAGAATCATAGAGTTTGGAGAGACCTCATGGGCCATCCAGTCCAACCCCCTGCCAAGAAGCAGGAATCTCATTCAAAGCACCCCCAACAGATGGCCAACCAGCCTCTGTTTAAAAGCCTCCAAAGAAGGAGCCTCTACCACACTCTGGGGCATAGAGTTCCACTGCTGAACAGCTCTCACAGGAAGTTCTTCCTAATATTCAGATGGAATATCAGGTTGAATGGTCCCACAGCTTCCAGAAAGCTTTGGTTAATGCAGTTGAAAGGTTTTGTTAATGAAAAAGTTTTCTTTTCATGGTTTTCTCTTTGTTGTTTTTTGTTGTTGTTGTTTTTTGTTGTTGCTCTTCGTGACCTCATGGACCTTCCCATGCCAAAGCTCACCACCCCCAGCTCCTTCAAGGTCAATCCAGTCACTTCAAGAATCCCATCCATCTATCTTGTCCTTGGTCAGCCCCTCTTCCTTTTTCCTTCCATTTTCCCCAGCATCATCGTCTTCTCTAAGCTTTCCTTTCTTCTCATGATATGGCCAAAGTTCTTCATCTTGGCCTATACTATCCTTCCCTCCAATGAGCAGTCAGGCTTTATTTCCTGAAGTATGGACTGGTTGGATCTTCTCACAGTCCAAGGCACTCTCAGAACTTTCCTCCAGCCCCACAGTTCAAAAGCATCTATCTTCCTTCACTCAGCCTTCCCTACGGTCCAGCTCTCACACCCATAGGTGACTATGGGGAATACCATTGCTTTAACTATATGGATCTTTGTTGTCAGTGTGATGTCTCTACCCTTCACTATTTTATCGAGATTGGACATTGCTCTCCTCCCAAGAAGTAAACATTTTCTGATTTCCTGGCTGCAGTCTGCATCTGCAGTAATCTTTGCACCTAGAAATACAAAGTCTGTCATGACCTCCACGTTTTCTCCCTCTGTTTCCCAGTTGTCAACCATTCTTGTTGCCAAAATCTTAGAGTTTTTTATGTTTAGCTGCAACCCAGCTTTTGTGCTTTCTTCTTTCACCTTGATTAGAAGGCTTCTCAGCTCCTCCTCACTTTCGGCCATCATGGTTTTCCCTAATGACTCTCAAAGGTACCTCATAAGCATTTTGCCAAAGGTGCAGCGTTGATCCGGATATAATAACATGTGCACAAGCAGATTTTATGTCATTTCTCCTCACTCTCACTCCTGGTGCCTCCAGGTTTGCCCTCTTCAATCCCATTTCCCTTTGGGATCACTTGCCTGGGACATGTTGCTTGCCCACTTTGTAATTTCAAGCTCCATTTCCTTGCAGAAATATACAGGAAATGGGAGCAAAGGAATGGTTGGAGAGAGTTCTTGTGGGAATTGTTGTTTTTTTTTCCTCGTGGTTCCATTGAGTCACCTGTGTGTCAGTGGCTCCACTTGTTTACATCCCTCCATCAGCTGTTTTGGGATTTTAAAACGAAAATGAGTGCTGGAGCAGCCTACACCAGTATATTGCAAGGAACTCCCTCCCCCCCCCCCCTCTCTTTGAGAGCACTCAAATATACAGTGCTTCATACCAGCCCAATATTGGATTTTATGAGAACCCTTTTGTCACATGTTTTTAATGCAGTTCCACTATCAAGTACACATTATGGGTGTGCATTTTGTAGGCCCTCCCAATTTTATCCCACTTTCTACCAGCTTTTCAGGACTATATAGATGGGCTCTCAGTTAGAAATTTCTACTTAATTAGTAGATATTTCAATTTAGATATTTCACAGACCTTCATCAGCCACTCTTTTTGCATTGTGAACACTGGTTCTCTTGACCTTTGAGCAAATACAATTCTCAGTTATCATATATCATGCAATTCTCCTATTAAGTAGTTTTGCCTCACATTAATTCAGATCATCTTTCTGTGTGTTTGGTTACCACAGCACCGATCCAACCCCACACCTATCTAAGTGTTCAGTTTGGATGGGGCCTGAGTTTCCAGAACTTCAGAATACCCTTTCTTATTTTTCCCCTCAACTCTTTCATCATTTCTTTCATTTCTAGTGAACGAAATACTAAATCAATGACTTGCTTCTCAACTCCCTTCCTGCTATGTAAAATCTCCTTTGTCTGGAGAACAGTTGTGATGGGGCATATTAAAATAAACAAGATATCCTTCATGCTCTTCTTCTCTTGGCTTTGGGTCAAAATCTCTCTGCTGTTTTTGATCTGATACATTATTGTGGTTTACTTTTATTGGGCTAGATTTTAAACTTTCCTTTTTATAAGCTGCCTTGCATGATATAAAGAACCCTAATGAAACAAAATTGAGCATTATAATAACTTTAAAAGATATAAGTAATGCTATTAATTCAATTGTGTACATTTTTAAAGAAAAATGCAGTCATCCCAAATCTGGTGTTAGCAATCTTCATAATGCACAGGGACTTTCAGCCTTTTGTCCTCTCCATGGACAGAAGGTAGTCTAGAATGAGTTGCTAGAAGGTAAACAAAGACAACAGTGAAAAAAAGAAAACCTTTAGTAAAGAACATGGCTGCTATTAAGGGTGCAAAATATCTTTTTTCATCTACTAAATGTTGGAGAGTCCATTAGTATTATGAAGCCAAGGATAGTTTCCATAATAAATCTAATTAACTGGTAATACTTTACCTGGACTCTTACAATGTTGTGCCGTCACACTCAGGCGCCTTAAAAATAAGACTGCAATGTGCTGCTCTCTTTGTCTGGGCGGACCGCTGGGATCTTTCTTTAAAAGCTCAAACTTTCTGAGTAACTGAGTCCACTTCAAGTATGGAACAGCAAATGGAACATTTATTTCCAAAGTCTTTGTAGACTTGGCACAGCTTATCAAAGTTACAGTCAATTGGTAAAGCATAGAGATGAGCTTTCTTTCATTCAGTTATTGAGGCACCCTTTTCCAAAAGTTAGAAGGAATTCTGGAATCCCTTTACCCTAACCTTGACCTCCTATGATCAGAAAAAACAAGGTTTTTTCCCCTATCTATTGCTCAAAGTTAACTTTGGAGGCAAATGCTCAATACTATCTATATTAACTCAATAGCTCAATAGTTCTTTCTATATCTCAATAACTATCTTTATCTTTCTATCTATTTCTCAATAGCTCAATATCTCAATATCTCAATAGTACTTGCAATGGTTTCTCATAGCTATCCTGATCTGGCCACCAGCACATCTGAATTCTTCCTTTAGACTGAAAAGGCAGGGGAGATTCTAAAATGGAGATCCCTTCCCTGGGAGAAAGGGCGGGCTCTAAATCCAAAGAGCTGCTCTCTAGGCCAATAGTTGCAAAGAAGCCTGCAGGCTGGCTTTGCAGACTCTGATACTGCTAACCTTTTAGGGCTTTGCAAAGCTGCAGCAGCCCTGATAGAAATGCAAGGGGAAGACACTCTAAGCAACTAAAAAGGTAATGCAAACCAGACTCCAGGGAGACGGAGCAAATGTATTCTTTTACATCTAAAATATTGTCCACATATAGAAAATTAGCACAGGATGGCAATTAATTTGAGCCACTTCCCTTGGTCTATTCTTTGTGCATAAGCCCCTGGTAGCACAGTGGGTTAAACTGCTGAGCTGCTGTACTTGTTGACCGAAAGGTCACAAGTTCGAATCCGGGGAGCGGTGTGAGCTTCCGCTCTCAGCCCCAGCTTTTGCCAATCTAGCAGTTCAAAAACATGCAAGGGAAGGTAACAGCGCTCCATGCAGTCACGCCAACCACATGGCCTTGGAGGTGTCTATGGACAACGCCAGCTCTTCCGCTTAGAAATGGGGATGAGCACCAACCCCCAGAGTCAGACACGACTGGACTTAATGTCAGAGGAAACTTTTACCTTTACCTTTAATATGTGTGCATTCATGCAGATTGTATCTGTGTGTGCATTCATGCAGATTGAAAACATTTGGGGCATTCTTTGAAACCCCGAATAGTCTCACCAAGCCATTATGTCCAAGTGTGCATCACAAGAGTGAGATCCATTTCTTCCAGGCAATCTAATTAGCCAAGTGACATGAGTGAAAAGGAAGAAAGGTTAATTTGTTTAACATGAAGGTGCATACTGTAAGTCCAGGGTGAGTCATGAAAACTATGTTTATAGCTCCTCATATATACCCTTTACAACTTGTTTTTCTCATGTAAGCATACAAAAGAATTTAATATCAAAGCACATCCTGTTAGTTCAAAACCATTTGCTCCTGTCTGTAATACATTAACAATCCCAAATTATCTCAAGAAATTGCTCTTTTTGTTTCGATCTGTTAATTACAAGAGATATCATGATCAATGTATGCGAAATCCAATCAACAGGAACTATGCTTGCATTCGGAGAATCTTTTACTGTAATGAAGGAGTTTTAATAAACACTCATATAGAGGAAACTAAAATAGAGTATACGCTCCATTTTGCACCTATATGTTACAATGCTTCAAGGGAATGGAGGGCAGTTCCACACTGGGTTACTCCAGATCAGCCTCGTGTGGCATTTATCCACCGTGGGAATGATTTTATTTATTTATTTATTTATTTACAGCATTTATATTCTGCCCTTCTCACCTCGCAGGGGACTCAGGACAGATTACAATGTACACATATATGGCAAACATTCAATGCCAATTAGACAGACAATGTATATAGACATACACAGAGGCTATTTAACTTTTTCTGGCCGCCAGGGGAACTGTCGCTTTCATCGTCCATCTGCGACACTGATGAAGTACTTCCGCATTCCCCGCATGCTTTGCTGGAGTGCTTTTTGATGGAGTCTTTTTATGGCCTCATAAATTAGTTACATTAGCCTCCCCACACATAGGTGGTATCTAATTTTCCTACTTGACAGGTGCAACTGTCTTTTGGGTTGCAAAGGTCAACAACAAGCTACACAATTGGTCAGACACTTACTCCGACCCGGGCTGGCTTCGAACTCATGACCTTCTAGTCAGAGTGATCTTAATGCAGCTGACACTCAGACAGCTGCGCCACAATCCCTGATTGCAGGTCTCACCGATTTAAGCAGCCAGTGTAGATGTGCCTAGAGATTGGGTTGTTATATGTTTTTTGGGCTATCTGGCCATGGTATAGCAGTATGGCCATATAGCCTGAAAAAACTACAACAACCCAGTGATTCCAGCCATGAAAGCCTTCGACAATACATTGCCCAGAGATTTCAGTGTGAGTTTCTTCCTTTTACTTCATATTCCCATCACATGTGCAAGGCAATCACAGCAAGCTTTATTTGTAAGCGTTCCTGAGATAAATGTCAGACTTGCTGGGGCATAAATGCTCAGATATATAAATAAAGGGGCACATTAGCCCTCAGAAGACCTTGGAAGACTGTGCCTCCCCACTGCATGACCTGAACCTCAAAACCCACAGATCCCCTGTAAGGGCTATGGGATGAATCGGGGGCCATTTCAGGTCTTCATTTATTTATTTACAGTATTTATAGTTACACCCTTCTCAATATGAAGAGGACTCAGGCGGATCACAGAACACCTATACGGCAAACATTCAATGCCAATTATACAATGACATATCCAAGCTTCCCCTGGGCAACGTCCTTGCAGACGGCCAATTCTCTCACACCAGAAGCGACTTGCAGTATATTCTCAAGTCACTTCTGACACCATAAAAAATACAATGACAAGACAGACAACAAATAGAGTTATATACATAGGCTTTTTCTCATCATTCAGCATCTTTGGAGGGTATGTTCGGTTCTGGCCATGCGGGGGGGGGGGGGGGGGGGGGGGGATTGTCGCTCCATCTTCTTGCCAAAGAGCTTTCTTCATTCATAAACTTTCCTCCTTTTTCTGATCTAAATGCCCTGCTTAAAATACCTCCCTGCTTAATGCAGTTCCTATTTATCTACTCACACTGCTGTTTTCGATTTGCTAGGTGGATGGGGAACTGGGCTGAAGGTCAAAAGCTCACCCGGACCCAGCTTCAAACTGTCAAACTTTCGGTTGGCAAGATTTACTGCAGCTACAGCTGGTAATTAAACTGCTGTGCTAAAGTCAGCCCTTTTTTACCACCACAAAATGAGTGGAAATTATTTCCTGTTTACTGAACTTCTGGTTTTGAAGAAAATCCTCTCCTGGATCTAAAATGTTCTAGTTTCTATGCCTAAAACAAGTGATAAAATGCCTCCACATTATTGAAGGTCTTGAGAGTCACAAAACAGCCCTGGGGAAATACATACAGCCCAAAGTTCATACTTTGTCAGCCCATGATAGGGATGTGCCATCTTTTTCTTTCTTTTTTAATGGGAATGCTACACCTCCAGAATGTTCACGCTGGACAGTCACCTGTGGAAGTCATTATGATTTTTAGTTGCTCCATTTTTTGAAATACATAGAATAAATTGCATAATGTTAGCATAACATAACACCTGTTTTTCTATCCTGATGCACAACACTCCCCAACGGCAATTGAGAAACCAAAACAAAACAAAAGTACGTAGTGAGTATGCAGCAGACAGTATTAATAACTTAGTACAGACAATGATGAGCTTTGCCAAAAACATTCCTGTTTATCATAATCTTATGCAAACTTGTCAGACTTGTGTTTAACTAGTCTCATTGTTCATATTTTATGAAGTGTGCAGTCTTGTCTACAAAGGCTCATCAGATATGCTTATGTAATATGTCCAGCCATTGTCTTTAACCAACATACTCAGTGTTGCTTTCCCATTTTTCATATTTGCTGCATTGTCTTTTGAATCTTACACCAAATTATTTCATAACTCTGATTTTCAAATCTTATTCTACTGTTTCACATTGTGTTTAACTATATCCCAAAGTTATATTCACTTCCATCTTTTCCTCCTTAATTATTAATTAGTTGTATTACTGGGTCTTGGGTTGGGGGAGTGGGGTGGAATAGAGATTTTTCTGTGTAATTGCAAAAAATAAAGAGTTATACACTCAGGCCCCTTCTACAATGCCATATAAAAGTATCTGCTTTAAACTGGATTATGTGGCAGTGTAAACTCAAATAATACAGTTCAGAGCAGATGTGGATTATCTGCTTTGATAATCTGGATTATATGGCAGTGTAGAAGGGGCCTGAGTCTACACTGCCATATAATCCAGTTCAAAGCAGATAATGTGAATTTTACATGACAGTGTAGAAGGAGCCAAAGTTCAACTTCTACTGGAGTTGGACTATAGAGTCAAACTGGAGAACCGAAAGAGTCTTGGAAAAGCGTCCTCTCCGATGGAAAAAAAAATTAAAACTTGTGAATTTGCACAGGAGTTTTGCACCCCATTCCCAACAAATGTGGAAATATGACTTTATTCTTTCTTTTACCATAAAGACCAAAAGTGGGAAGCAGGCCCGTAGCCAAGATTTCGTTTCGGGGGGGGGGGGGGGGGTGAATTTTTTTCAGGGGGGGTTTCGGGGGGGCTGAGTTTCGGGGGGGGGGGCTGAGTCTGAGTGAAAGAGGGTCTACCCTAGCAAACCTTTTGTATCATTACCCCAATACCCCCATGCATATGGAATATATTGAGTATGGTGATCAGATCATGATATGAATAAACATAACAGTTTAAATAATGCACCAGTAAGGCCTTTTCGCGAACCACCATAAGAATTTCGGGGGGGGGGGGTCTCGGGGGGCTTCAGCTACATGCCTGCTGGGAAACTAACAAATTTGTTTCATTTGGATTTGCTAGGACTTGAAGACATGCCATAACCTTGTCGAGAGAATTGTAGTACATATTTGTACACACAAGATGGCAGAAGATATTCAGGAGAAGGTGGATATAAGTTATGTATAATTAAATGTGTCTGAATCCTATTGCTTGCAAAATATTCATTTTGTGTATGGGATATAGGGCTCCCAGTCTTTCACATGCTCTTCCAGTTGTAAGAATTGCCTCAATATGGGAATGGTTAGGAGCACAAATAATCTTGTGTAATGATTTTATGGGTGTGTCATTATAAATTTTGCCCACTTCTCTATCACAAATCATTACGCCGTCCAAAAGGGACGGTGCCTTACTATGTTGCTGTATATAATGAAAAAAAATAATTTCCACAACTCTTTCACTGGAAATTTGATTTTTGGTCACAAAGAATGCACTTTGCCCAATGAGAAGGTATGAAAAGCAGGTTGTTCTATGTACTTGTCACTCTAATTCCCACAATGGAACAAAAAGGAGAATTCCTGAACTCTGTTCCAACTCTGGCAGTCTTCCTTGTCCTCTCTGGAGATTCTGAAGTCAGGCTGAATCTACACTGCCATTTGCTTTAAACAGGACTACATGGCAATGTAGACTCATATGTTGTTGTTTCTTCACAGAGGCGGCCCTAGGTAATTTTCAACGGTAAGCAAACAGTATTTTGGCGCCCCCCCCCCCCTCCCACCAATCACTGATATATATTTTCTGTTCATCGTGGGAGTTCTGTGTGCCATATTTGGTTCAATTCCATCATTGGTGGAGTTCAGAATGCTCTTTGATTGTAGGTGAACTATACATCCCAGTAACTACAACTCGCATATGTCAAGGTCTATTTTCCCCCAAGAGTGCCTCAAGAGCACCCCTGGGCAAAATCAACTGTACTGCAAATGCTTACTTTGCGTAATGGTTGAGCCGCCCGTTTCTTTGTTCATTTGCTTCCGACTCTTTGTGACCTCATGGACCAGCCCATGCCAGAGCTCCCTATAGGCAGTGGCCAGACCTAGCTCCTTCAAGGTCAAGCCGGTCCCTTCAAGGATACCATCCATCCATCTTGCCCTTGGTCAGCCCCTCTTCCTTTTTCCTTCCATTTTCCCAAGCATAATTGTCTTCTCCAAGCTTTCCTGTCTTCTCATGATGTGGCCAAAGTACTTCATCTTTGCCTCTAATATCCTTCCCTCCAATGAGCAGTCGGGCTTTATTTCCCGAAGTATGGACTGGTTGAATCTTCTTGTGATCCAAGGTACTCTCAGAATTTTCCTCCAACACCACAGTTCAAAAGCATCTATCTTCCTTCACTCAACCTTCCCTATGGTCCAGCTCTTACATCCGTAAGTTACTACGGGGAATACCATTGCTTTAACTATGACTCATATAATCCAGTTCAGAGCAGAAAGCATGCACACACCATGCCTTCTGGGGAAAAATGATGCACAATTTACCTAGACAGTGAGCCTTTGCAGCTGCTTGGCCCACAGCAGTGGTGAGTCTCCTTCCTGTGGCTCCCTGCAGTCTGGGAAGAAGCAGGACCAGGTGTTCTAGCTAGCCAATCATTTGTAGCATGTTGTTTCTTGCTTATTGCCTGGGAAGCCCCTACCCACACAGACCTGGATGTGGTTTTCACTCAGGTTAGAAGACTTTGTGTATAGCCAAGGGTTGCTGAATTCTTCCAGCTCAAGTTTCATCCCACCCACTCTCCTTCCCTATGTCTCGTGGGTTGTACAATTTGAACAATTGTTCTATCCGTTACAACTTTGTGGGGCAGTTGACCTGAGTCAAGGATCCAGGACTGGATGACCCGTGTACATAAGACATTGATTTTGTAGGTGGTCCCATTAGGAAACTTGAGGTGTGTAGACCAGATATGGTCTTAACCAGTGGGGGCAGGATGTTTTTTCATGCCTCATGGTGGCAGAGAGATGGAACCTAGTTTCCATTCAGCAAGAAACTCTCATTCTACCTTGCGCCGATCCAGCACCGAGGCCCCTTCTACATTGCCATATAATCCAGATTATCAAAGTGGATAATCCACATTATCTGCTTTTATTTATTTATTTGACTTGTATACTGCCACTCCCAATTTGGCTCAGAGCGGTTTACAACAGTAGATTAAAACAATACAACCAACTTTAAAATACAATAAAAACAAGAATGGGATTTGAATGGGATTTTATGAGTCTACACTGCCATATAATTCAGTTCAAAGCAGATAATCTGCATTTTAAATGGCAGTGTTGAAGGGGCCTGAGCTCGATCTGTAGACTCAGGCCCCTTCTACACTGCCATATAATGCAAATTATCAAATCAGATAATCCAGATTATTTGTTTTGGATTATATGAGTCCACACTGCCATATAATCCAGTTCAAAGCAGATAATCGGGATTTTATAAGGCAGTGTAGAAGGGACCGTTGGTTTAGTATGACTTGTTTTTTGGGGAAAAAAACATTTTTGATCACTCAAAGTCTACATGGGTTTCTCAAAAACAAATAATCCAGACTAATCTTATCTCCTTTTTGATAGAATTACAAGCTTGATAGATGCAGGGAATGTTGTGGATGTATCATATCTTTATTTAAATAAGGTCTTTGACAAGGTCTCCCATGATCTGCTTGCAAACAAGCTAGTAAAATATCGGCTAGGTAATATGACTGTTAGGTAAATTTTTAATTGGTTGAGCGACCAAACTCAAAGGGTGCTGACCAATGGTCCTCTTCATCCTGAAAAGAAATTACTAGGGGGTTCCATCAAGAAGGTTCCATCCTAGGCCCAGTGCTGTTCAACAGCTTTGTTAATGACTTGGGCCCCTTCCACATAGCTGAATAAAATGCCCCGTTATCTGCTTTGAACTGAAATATATGGCAGTGTGGACTCACGTAACCCAGTTCAAAGCTGATACTGTGGGATTTTCTACCTTGATATTCTGAGTTATATGGCTGTGTGGAAGGGCCCTTATACTTCAAGATCTTTTTCACATGGCCTGTCATCAAAACAGGTGTCACCCATCCTGTATCAAGTTGAACATGAGCCAACAATGTGATGCAGCAGCTTAAAAAACTAATGGGATTTTGGATTGCATCAAAAAGAGTATAGTGTCTAGAGATTAGACCTGCTCAACATACGGCTCTGGGGTTGGATGCAGCTCTCACAAGGATGTGGTGTGTCCCACAGAGGCTCTGAATCTAAGCCTTAGAGAGGGCATTCACAAGATGCACTACAGCAGAGTAGCAATCGGAACCTGCCATTCTTCCTCCAAGTATTTTATCTCTACACGTGTCCTTTCTCTACACACCTCTCCTTGCATGCATGTTACTCACACAATCAACAAGGAGGCAGTCAGAACATGTGACAGAAGTGTGGCAGGGGGAATAAGGATAGGAAGGAATTTATGGGGGAAGAACAGAACCATCACCAATATGGAAGGGGAACAAACAGAGAAAGGGATTGTGGGAAAGCAAAACACATATCTGAAGAAGCAGTTAGAATCTTCTAGCTCAGTTAGTTTAACGTTCACCCTGTTTGGATTATCCCAGGGTTTTGCTTTTGTCCTGATTTCCAATCATTTAGCCAACACAATCCTCTAGTATGAGTGTGTTGCTTTTTCAGGGCTGATGATTCTCATATGCCTGACAGTTTATCCTTTGGGTTTATTCTGGATTGAAGATGTAACTGAAAGGAATTTTCTTGCATGATGATGGCGTGTTGGCTTTGAAAGCAACTGAGACAGAAATGTGCAGTTCTGCCAAATCATTGTGTGCATGACTTAGAAGCACCAACACACTGTCATTGGGCATTGTGAAAAATCTCTGTGCACATTTAGAGAGCAAACAAAAATAAATAATTGATCTTGTTGGAAATGCAGTAACTTTCACAGTGGGCAGTAATAATTGGGGTAGATAGTTTGAGTGGTTAAAGTGTCCTCTGTCTATTTGTACACCCTTCTGTGATCTAAACTGATACTCCTTGGGATGTTCCCCCAGCTCTTCTTTTTCCATGAATTCTCTCTTCCAAGATGCAGCTAGATGAGATCAGCATACAGAGTAACTAACCTATTTTATAATAGGGTTCCTACAATAATTTCCCCTAATTTCTTTCTACAAGCCATTTGGTGTGGTTGCTTCATAAATCAAGACCTCTAACTTCTGCATGCACTCTAATAGCCCTTGTTTGACAAGGAACAGGGCACTCTCCCACATAGGACCATAGAAACCAACAGCCCTTCATTACCCCATGTTTCTATTTGGCCTTTTCTTTGTCCAGCCAGTATAGGAGGGGAGAAAGAAAAAACCAGCAACAAAAAAAATTACCTGCTAACCCTTATATCCATGCAACATTGGGTCCAGATGCCTTTTCTAGACCCTATTGTTTTGTTTGGTTGATCTGGGAATCAGTTGATCAATAACCCTATTGTTTTGTTTTGTTGATCTGTGAGGAAGAAGAAGAAGAAGAAGAAGAAGAAGAAGAAGTCATCATTAGAACAAATTCCATCAAAGCCTAAATTGAAAAGTCAATGACAGATCCCAAGTATAAACTCTGCAAGGAAACAGATGAAACAATAGATCACATCCTCAGCTGCTGCAAGAAGATCGCACAGACAGATTAAAGCAGAGGCATAACACCGTTGCTCAGATTATTCACTGGAACTTGTGCCACAAACACCATCTGCCCGTGACAAAGAACTGGTGGGATCACAATAAGCCTGAAAAAGTTACAGAAAATGAACATGTCAAGCTACTCTGGTACTTCTCAATTCAGACTGACAAGAGTTTTGAAGCACAATACTCCTGACCTCACGATTGTGTTAAAAAACCAAGTATGGATTGTTGATGTTGCAATCCCAGGTAACAGCAGGATTGAAGAGAAACAACTGGAAAAGCTGACATGATATGAGGATTTAAAGATCAAACTGCAAAGACTCTGGGACAAGCCAGTAAAGGTGGTCCCAGTAGTGATCGGCACACTGGGTGCAGTGCTTAAAGATCTTGGCCTGCACGTAAACACAATCGGCGTTGACAAAATTACCATCTATCAGCTGCAAAATTACCATCTAACAACAGCTGTTGTTGTTGTGCAGATCCTACTGGGATCTGCACACATCATTCGCCGATACATCACATAGTCCTAGAGACTTGTGTACTAATCTTGTTGTGTTTCAAATGATGATGATGATGATGATGATGATAACTTTATTTGTATTCTGCCCTATCTCCCCAAGGGGTCTCAGGGTGGATTCCAACAAACAATCAGGCAAATGTTCAATGCCAGATACTACCAGAAAAATACAGATACAATGACAATCCACAAACCCAAAGAAAACCAATATATACTAAAATAAAACCACATCTATTAAAGGAAGTCATATGTTAATATTCCTTCCATTCTTAGTGAGATATGTTTTATATCTGCTTGTGAAAACTGACCAGAGTCCCCTAGGGGAGATAGAACGGTATATAAATAAAGTTGTTGTTGTTGTTGTTGTTGTTGTTGTTATCCTTATTATCTCTGTGTCTCTGCGCTTGAAAAAAGTCTGAAGTGTCATGCCATGGGGAAAATTCTCAATGTGATGAGGTCACAAGAAAACAAGTCCCAGGTTACCTAAGAAAGCCTTCATCTACAAGTTCAATGTTGGTGGGAAAGTGTGCTTCCTTTCCTGCCATATCTGTCACAGAGTCAACCTTTTAATAGACCCAATATTTGTTCAAGGAGGCTGTCTCCCAGCAGCTTTGCTCTAGAAAACTCAATTTATTTGAGTGTCACTAAAACCAAAGGTTTGCATTTGTTAAATAGAAAAAATGGTGCTTCAAATTGTCATGTTAGTATTCCAGGGGTCAATCCAGGCCCTTAAAATATTACATGCTGATATTTCAAGAATAATCAGAAGTTAGACACTTTTTGGTATGGACCAGGAGGCTAAATAGTATAGGTCTTCAGCCACCTTCCACAGCAATGTCTTTCTCCGTGGCCCATTATGGATGCTCCTCTGTACCCTCTGCTTCTTTAAAAAACACGTCTCTTTCTGAAACTGAATGTTAATAAGGTGCACATCTCTTTATGTGGTCATCTCTCTCTCTCTCTCTCTCTCTCTCTCTCTCTGCCGAGAGGATGTACTGAAGAGTCAGAGATAAGATATACAACACAAACAAGCAAAACACATTTAAAACGCAAACAGTCCTCAAAAAACAAAACCCACCAATGCTCTTTCCTTAACTTTGCACATTCCTATGGTAATAGAAAGTGGGAAAGGCTATTAATAAATGCAATAAATACATTTCCTCAGTGGATACTTTTAGAAAACGTGCTTCAGAACTTCAGCATGAGTTGACCTTTGTTATCCTTTCCAGGCCTCTGACTATAATTCCTCCTAAATTTAAAAAGAAGTGTAAGTAACAGGGATAAATCATTTCTGACAGGCATGATTGGACAATCACGCTGTAGTACAAAGTGAACTCCCAATTCAAGCAGGGCAAGTCATGCTCGCTTAAGAAGCTGAATGTTAATCAGGGGCACATCAATGAGCTACTGCCAAGAGTTACATCATGGTGATATAAAACATGGCCATTGCCCTGAAAACAAAGAGGACTCAGCTCTGGTGGTCAGCAAATTATATTTTATTTTATTTATGAATTTATTTGTTGGTTGGGATGAATTGGATTCTAGTTCAATAGGTCCACAGGGTTGAGAGTGCAGGGTGTTTCCACAAGAGCCAACAATCTAGCTAAGGGTTAAAATACTGATACACTTTCTGCCTCAGAACTTTATTTGAATCTAAAGATGTTTGTGCAAGAGTTAAGTCTCTCAATCTCACTTCAGAAATGATTTTTCACCATTATTTCTTTTTTAAAAAACCCAAATAAATTCCAGTTTATGGAGAACCTATTCTACATTTTCTTGGCAATGTTTATTCTGGGAAAGTTTTTCATTGCTTTCCTCTAAAGTTGACTGAACAAGGATTTGAACCTTGGGGCACATCTACACTTGCCACTTACTACACTGGCAACTGTGGCGCAGCTGGCTGGGAGTCAGTTGCATTAAGATCACTACTGACCAAAAGATCATGAGTTTGAAGCCAGCCTGAGTCAGAGTGAGCTTCTGACCAATTTGTGTAGCTTGCTGTCGACCTTTGCAGTCCGAAAGACAGTTGCATCTGTCAAGTAGGGAATTTAGGTACCGCTTATGTAGGGAGGCTAATTTACGACACTATAAAAATCTGCAGCAAGCATGCAAAGAATGAGGAAATACTTCATCAATATCACAAATTGATGGTGAAGCAACAGCTCCCCTGGTGGCAGGAATATTCTCATGAAAAAGATGGGATGTTAAATAGCCTCTGTGTGTCTGTCTATATATGTTGTGTGTTTAATGGCATTGAATGTTTGCCATGTATATGTACATTGTAATCTGCCCTAAGTCCCCTGCAGGGTGAGAAGGGTAGAATATAATACTGTAAATAAATAAAATAAATAAATTGGAACTGTTTTGGGAGAAACCGGTTTTGCTGTGTGGATGATTAGATTGGACATGACTGGAACAGGTTCGAGGCCAGGATAGTAATTACATTAACTATGGAAAGCAGTCTGAAACTGGTTCACTGAAAGTAGCCTGTGGGACAATGAATTCTATGAACAGAAAGATGAAGTAGCCATCTCACAACAAAGAATTCCCCCTGGCAGTAACAAGCCACACCTAAAAACTGTCAGGCCATCAAATGCTAATCAAGGTGGCCAGTTGAAACATTCACACCTACCTTCAAGAGACAAGTGTTCATTCTCCCACCCTGGACTTTCCACAGATATATAAACCCAATTTCCTAGTTTCCAACAGGAAACTCACAACCTCTGAGGATGCCTGCCATAGGTGCAGGTGAAACGTCAGGAGAGAATGCTTCTAGAACATGGCCATACAGCCTGAAAAATCTACAACAACCCAGTGATTCCAGCCATGAAAGCCTTCGACACTACAGTTATGAAGTAGCAACGAAAATAATTTTATGGTTGGGGGTCACCACAACATGAGGAACTGTATTAAGGGGTCATGGCATTAGGAAGGCTGAGAAACATTGGCTTAGGCACTGATAGTAGCAGTTGACGGTAGGTCCTTAATCCCCCAAAAGCAGGGATATCCATTGTGTATCTCATGAGGCCCTGTGCATTGGGAGCTCTTACATATCTCATCCTCAGCTCTCTCAATACTTTTTTACTTTAAGTAAATGGCCCAAACTAAAAATTTGGCGAGGTATAACAATTATTTTTACCTTCTAGTTCTAAAATCCCACCATAGGTTCAACCGCAACTGCTGAATGCTTACTTGAAAAAGTTGTGATGAAATAAATTGAATAAATTGTATCAATGTTATTCCTACATGTCTAATTCAAATGTATTTAATACAAGTATTCAGCCATTAATTCCCAACCTAATGTCTATGGCACTGGAACTATAAAACCAATGTGGGAGATAATACTCCCTCCCTCCCCCAACAAAACCAACTACGTTAAAACACTACATAAAACATTGCACTGGCATAAGACTATTTCAAATTTTAGATAAAAAACATTTTTTTTTCAGAAAAGGCAATGAAAAGGTAATGATTTGAACAATGTGTCACTTTTAGGTAGGGGAAGTGTTGTAAGTGGCAACAAATGACTCTTTGGAATTTGTAGTAAGTTACATAACATGCTTTTCAAAATATAATTGAAAGGGTCTTTTTTTTTTTTTTACGAGCCATGCCTGGCCTTGCTTGGGTTCTGTGATCAGATAGGATCTACTTGTAAATAACACTGAAACCTAATGAAAAATGCTGTAAAATGGGGGAAAAAACACCAGAGTGACTCGATGGTGTGTGCACCTACATACACAGTGTTGCACATATTAATCTCCTTCAATCCTGAGGTGAGAAGTTTGAGTCTAATTATTATATGAAGCAGGAAACAGAAACACAAAAATACAAATGCCTGATCTTCCAAAATGAATAAATGGAAACTTTGAGAAGAAGTCAGCAGTTCTTGTTGCTGGTGTTTTAAACAAATCTATCAATTCCTGTTAGATCTGTGATTATATCAAACTTTTACAATTAGCATCCCTCTTGCTCAGCTAGCTGCGAGGGATATGTGCAAAACACAAAATATCCTTTCCGTTCACGTCCAGAACTATTCAGCATTCAGTAAATTGCAGATTGGCAGGCTATGACTCTAGACATTTGCTCTATTTAATACCATTTCTTCATCAAACTAATTACCTATATCAGCTGACATCTTGCTTTTAATGTAATTGGATATTATGCACCCAGGTAATTTATACAAATTAAAATGATTTGCTGTACTCGGAACACAGAAAGCTTTGCCAATCTAGTAGTGATTAAACTGCAGCCTCCATCTGATGCTCAAGGTACAATGCATCTATACATTTCCTTGAAGAGGACAGGTAGTCTTGGAGATCCATGCCATCTCATGGTTCATAAGTCTAATCAAAAGACTCTTAGCAAGGCTGCATATCTCCAGAGCAACTGTGTTCTTAGGCAGGACAGTTGTTTATTCATTCAGTCACCAGAGCTCCCTGTCGGCCATCACCACCCCAAGCTCCTTCAGAGTCAAGACAGTCACTTCAAGGATACCATCCATCCATCTTGCCCTTGGTCTGCCCCTCTTCCTTTTTCCTTCAATTTTCCCAAGCATCATTGTCTTCTCTAAGCTTTCCTGTCTTCTCATGATGTGGCCAAAGTACTTCATCTTTGTCTCTAATATCCTTCCCTCCAGTGTGCAGTTGGGTTTTATTTCCTTAAGTAGGAACTGGTTGGATCTTCTCGCAGTCCAAGGAACTCTTCAAAAGCATCTATCTTCCTTTGCTCAGCCTTCCTTATGGTCCAGCTCTCACATCCGTAGGTTACTACGGGAAATATCATTGCTTTAACTATGCGGATCTTCATTGCCAGTGTGATGTCTCTACTCTTCAATAGTTTATCAAAACTGGTCATTGTTCTCCTCCCAAGAAGTAAACGTCTTTTGATTTCCTGGCTGCAGTCTGCATCTGCAGTAGTCTTTGCATCTAGAAATACGAAGTCTGTCACTGCCTCCATGGCAAGACAGAGGTTCTATGTATACATAGTGGTGAAGGTATTAGAGGATTTTCCAGCTGATATGATGGGCAGTTCAGTCAGATGGAAAAAGTTGCTCCCAAATCCCTCATTCAATATTATGGACATTGTCATTTACCTTGGCCATCAAAAGATCAGTGAATGAATGAATCAGGCAGGAAAAAAACAGATAGGCGGTCTTAGATGCCTGCCTACCTACAGCAAGAAACCTGCTTTCATTAGCATACAGTATATGGCAGCTTTTGGGATTCTATACTGTTTTCTCTTGATTCTATTATTTTCTCCATCTGACAAGTTTTTCTTGTTTGGGGCCACTCAATCTCAGATGTGGTTAACAACTGCTACTCAGAATAATCAGTAATGAATGAAATAATAATGACAACAACATTTTTTCTTACCCATCTCTCTTCAAGGTGGGGCACTGCATAGTTAAAGACACATCATTACAAAACATTATGTAAAATATATATTAAAATGAATGTCTATGAAATATATTTATTAAAATACAGTAAACACAAGGCATGAGTTTAAAATTAATAGTTAAAAATTAACTGGGTAGGCCTTCCAGAAGAGATAGGTCTTCAGTTGTGACTTAAATTCCAACAGCTGATTTAGCTGTCAAATCTCCTTTTGCAGGTTATTCCACAGTTGTGGGGCAGCTAATAAAAAGGTTCTCTAGGTGACAGTCACCAGTCAGATTCCGATTGGTTGGAGTAAACATAGCCAAGAGGACCAAAGGGTGGATTGTACAGAAGAAGGCAATTCTGTAGGTAACCTGAACTGAACTGAAGGTTGGAATCAGTGTGTTCATTTCTTGTATCATCCGTTTTCATATTGTATTTGATGTACTCTATGTGCTTTTATAGGTCTGTGAGCACATCTTCATTGTTTTCTGTAGAAATACCAGCTCTTACTAACATGTGAAAAATATAATAATAATACTTTGGAATATTATTGTTCTAAAATAAAATAACCCCTTTATAATATAAGTGGTTCTCAAGGTCAATGAAATATCAGTGTAGCTGTTTAAACAGCAGGTTTTAAAAAAGTATTCTCTTTATATATTGGCACTAGTCATGTCCGCAGTAATTGTTTCTGCCGATAAATCTGTGTTTTTGTACTGGTTCTTTCATTCAGATGGCATGATACAATAAACCTCCTTCTGGTACAAAAATAACTGTGAAACAAAAGGAAAGTTTGAATGGTAACTATTTGTGCACCTACTTTTCGTGAGCACAATTTAATCTTTTTTATTAATCCCCCAGCAAACAAAAAGTAAACCCTCATTTACTCTTCTCTTCCAGAAGTCCAAAACTCTTCCTTATCTGCAAGTAGGAAGCCTCCTTAAAATGCCTTTGAGAGTGCCTGTGTGGCTTCTCTTCCCTCCTCCTTGGCTCTTGAAACTGCCCTGGTGCTGCCTTGGATTGTTGCTTGTTGCTGCCGCCGCCGCCTCCATCTCTCATGCAAGGAAGGCACCTCCAGCCCACTCCTCTTCCGAGCCTCTTACTCTAGAGTAAGCCAGATAGCAGCAGCAACAATGACCCAAGCTGCCAGTGGCAGCTCCAAGAACAGAGGAGTTGGGAGGAGGAGAGGGTAAGAGGTGTGAAGGAGGAAGAGGAGAGGGGTTGCAGGCATCTTCCTTGCATGAGATGGAGAAGAAGGAAGGCACCCAGTGTAGCAACAGCAAGGAAGGACCCAAGGCAGCAGCTCTTCAAGACAAAATGTCAAGAATCATGTTCTGCAGTTGATGGTGATTGGTGGCGGAAGGCCTAGCAGTTGGTGATGGAAGGGTTAATAGAAGTCTTAGTTCTAAAGAGCTGACTAATCTGTAAGAGTTTATGGGTGAAAGCAATTAAGGGTGGAGTCATGCAATAGATAGGTTGCAGCTGGGTGTTATTGGAAATAAGGAGTTAGCCTTGAGACTGATCTTCGGGAGAAGAGTATTTATTTTATTTTGGTGGTAGATGCTGCTGGTTTTCCCCCAGGTTTGTGGATTTTCGGTTTTATGACCTGTCTCCTGAACTTTTTGGAGCCCTGGAAACTTGAATCTCTGGACTGGCTTTTATCTACGGTATAGACTCATGATTCCTGGACTTTACTCACTGAACTCTCAGCGCTTGACCACTGAACTGGACCCTTTGACTATGGTGTAGTGTATGCTATCAGTTTTAGTTTTATATTCTGTGACTGAGTGCTATATTTATGTTTTATATTTTGAACTATTAAAACAGCCAGAAAGTAAGTGCTACTTTAATTAAACTTTTTGATTCAAACTGGGTGTTTGTTTGGTTCATCTCCGCGTATATACCAGAAGAGTCCTGGCAACATGAGAGGGGAATTCTGCCCCCCCCCCCCCATTGCTGCCAGTTAAAGAAATGAGTGGGGCTGGGCACTGGGCTGTGTGTGTAGTGTGTGTGTGGAGCATCATTTGGAAGGAAGAAATTGTGCTCTCCCTGCCCTGCCTCCCTTCAGCTACTGCTCCATGAAAAGTTAAGAGGGTGGGGCCAGCGTTGGGAAAAGTGGAAATGTTTTTAAGGAGATTTTATTTATAGAAAGAAGAAAATCCCTAAAAATTGGGGAATGATTCAAACTTTATAAAATTTGGTGGGCTAAGAGTGGTAGATGTGCCCTCCATGTGTGGCCATTTTCACCCCTCTAGTCCTAAAACTGAGGGGAAGGGGAGAATGGGAAGACTGCCCATGTTGGCCAATGTTCTTTCAGACCCAGAACAAAAAAAGCTCATTCAAAGTTGCCAGTTTTTGGGAGAGGCACTCAAAAATGAAAACAGGGCCTTACGAATGAAACAAACAGAAATTGATAGTGATTCTAAACAAATGCACAAGACTACCTGGCACCTCTGTTAACAAATTATTCTCTATATGCTATTAAGCTAAGCACATTGCACAAGGGAACAAATGCCACCACTGCTCCACACAAAAAAGTAGTCTGATTCTCAGTCTAAAAATCTGGCCTAAAATATCAAATGTTCTATGAACTAATTTTCAGGACAGGTGATATCACTATCAAACTTCTCAATGTATAAATTCACCACCACTGGGTCCATAGTGGGCACTCATTTTATCTAACAGTAAAAGTTGTTCTCAGATCTAATGTTTTATTTCCCTTCAATATTCAAAGCCGATTTGCAATTTGGGACTCTTATTTATTCTAAATTAGAACACATTTGATTTGCACAGAAAACAGTATAAGGGAACAATACAGAAGTTAATATGTTGAACTTCTGCAGTTTATTTTCAATCAATATTTGGTTATACGCATACAGTATTGTGGAGAAGATGTACAAACAGACCACATTCAATTACTCAGTGTTGATAGTGGAGGCTATGTAAAATTTAAAAGTCCTTGGCATTTACAACCTCATGATGTACCTGTCAATTCATCTTGGGTTGAATGGACAGAAACCTAAAATAGGATCCTGCTGACTTAATAAATTCAATCAGCAGTTTTTGTTGTAGAAATGTATGATTTATAGTTATTGAAAGTGAGGTAATAACCTGAGTCACATTTTTATAACCTGGGATCTAATCAAAATTATGAAAGGCATGTTGGCTAATGATATCTATACTATTGTGATATATGAGGATTTGTTCTACTTGTAATTTGTAGAGTCTGGGATTACTGTGCTGCAGGTAAGAAGACTAACTATAACATATTACTTTTTGACTTGGATTAAAATGTAACATCAAAACTCAGGCTGCTCATTTTGCAAACAATGTAATAATTTGCAAATTGTATTTGTAACAGTTTTTATTTTTAAAAAACACATCTATGAGCACAAAAACATATACAGAGAAACATATTAAAACAGTACTCCGCCCCAGAAACAATTGTTTCTTAATATATAAAACTAAACTACAACAGAACTCAATCTAAAACAATTGTCCTAACCACTACAACCTCACATACAGCCCCACACTAACCTGTACTATTTGTACATTATTAATTCTCGTTATGGGGAAAAAACCTTGGTGCTGTCAAAAGATCATTTTCAAATGTGAGGCCTAAGAAACAATTATAAATTATTTTTTCCATAACATAGGATAATTATGAAAAAGCAGAGAACAATGATTGAGTGCTGCAAGACAATAATGACTGAGTGCTATAAATTATGAAAAAAGTAGAGAACAATGATTGAGTGCTATCTGGAGACCATGCCCTATGAGCTGCATCTTAATGAGCTGGGTATATTTAGCCCGCAGAAGAGAAGGTTGAGAGGAGGCATGATTGCCATGTTTAAATGTCTGAAAGGATATCATAAGGAAAAAGGAGCAGGCTTGTTTTCTGCTGCCCTAGAAACTAGGACTCAGAGCAGCAAATGGTTCAAATGACAGGAAAGGAGATTCCACCTGAACATTAGGAAGAACTTCCTAACCTTATGAGATGTTCAAAAAATGGAATGTGCTGCCTCAGAGTGTGATGGAAGCTCCTTCCTTGGAGGCTTTTAAACAGAGACTGGATGGCCATCCGCCTGAAGTGCTTTGATTGTACTTTTCCTGCATGGCAGGGGTTGGACTGGATGGCCCCTGTAGTCTCTTCCAACTCTATTGTTCGTTAATATAAATATTGTTTAGCAATAAACATGCAAGTTTCCAGTTTCTGCTCCAAGTTACATGAGTCACTTTTTAAAGTGATTTTTCAATCTCTGCTGTATGTACACAGAATTTCTGCAGTGTGTAAAAATTCATCAGATACAGTAATACCTTGACATATGAGTTTAATTCTTTCTATTACCAAGCTCATAACTCAATTTTCTTGTATGTCAAATTAAATTTTCCCATTGAAATGAATTGAAATGCTATTATTCCATCCCATCCCCACCAAAACCACACCATTTTTGTTACCTCCCTCCTTCTAAGCAGCGGTTGTGCACACACTCCTGCCCCCCTCACGACCACACACACACTCCTCTCTGCACCCCTTCCTTGGGCCCCTAAATGCTACTGCCTCTTTTTAACTTGAGGGAGTCACGAAAAGGCCCCTTTTCTTTCTCCTCTTCATCCTCTTCTCTGGCCCGGTTTCAGCTTAAGCCTGCTGCTGCCACCCCTCACTTACCCCCCTTTATGGCAGTAGCCATTGACACTGCCAGAGAAAAGGGAGAAAAAAGAGACACCACGCCACACACAGAGTGTGTGTCTCATTCCCGTATGGTGGACACCCCGCTTGTCCAATCTGAGGTTCCATCATGGAAGGGGCAAGGTCCTCAGCCTTGCATTATAGCCTGTCAAAAGGGTGCTTGTGTTGTGTCATGAGGTGGTGGAGAAAAAAAATGAAGGGAGAGGAAGAGAGAGAAAGTGGCAGGAGGGTTTGAGAGGAACTTGTGGGAGGAGAGACAGAGGAGGAGGAGGCCGCAAAAAGGGATATCCAGCTTGTAACTTGGATCTCCGCTTGTATCTCAAAGCAAGAAAGGAGATGAATGACAACTCATATTTCAAAAAACTCACAAGTTGTGTTGCTCGTAATGCAAGGTACCACTGTACTAAACTTCAAAGTAAATGTACTTAAATATATCAGAAAAAAATTAATTGTGTCGAGAAACTGACTTGTCATTTATCATGCTGTATAAATCTCTATGAATGTTGACAGACCTGTAACAGGATTGGCTGTAATCCAATCAAGGTAAGCATACTTAAGCCCATTGATTTCATTGGACGGAAGCATGCTTGATTCTAGTTGGACTGTAGTTACTTAGAAAGGTACAGAAATGATAAAATAATTTTCTTGATAGAAAATTATTTCTGATGTTGTAAAAAGCATGATGATTATGAGTTGTAGGTACATTATCACAATACTTGTTGTTGTTGTTCATTCGTTCAGTCGTTTCCGACTCTTCGTGACCTCATGGACCAGCCCACGCCAGAGCTCCCTGTCGCCCGTCACACCCCAGCTCCTTCAAGGTCAAGCCAGTCACTTCAAGGATGCCATCCATCCATCTTGCCCTGGGTCGGTCCCTCCCTTCCACCTTTCCCAGCATAATTGTCTTCTCTAGGCTTTGCTGTCTCCTCATGATGTGGCCAAAGTACTTCAACTTTGTCTCTAGTATCCTTCCCTCCAGTGAGCAGTCGGGCTTTATTTCCTGGAGGATGGACTGGTTGGATCTTCTCGCAGTCCAAGGTACTCTCAGCACTTTCCTCCAACACCACAGCTCAAAAGCATCGATCTTCCTTCGCTCAGCCTTCCCTAAGGTCCAGCTCTCACATCCGTAGGTTACTACAGGGAATACCATGGCTTTGACTAGGCGGATCTTTGTTGCCAGTCTGATGTCTCTACTCTTTACTATTGTATCGAGACTGGACATTGCTCTCCTCCCAAGAAGTAAGCGTCTTCTGATTTCCTGGCCACAGTCTGCATCTGCAGTAATCTTTGCACCTAGAAATACAAAGTCTGTCACGGCCTCCACATTTTCTTCCTCTATTTTCCAGTTGTCAATCATTTTTGTTGCCATAATCTTGGTTTATTTATGTTTAGCTGCAACCCAGCTTTTGCGCTTTCTTCTTTCACCTTGATTAGAAGGCTCCTCAGCTCCTCCTCGCTTTCGGCCATCAAAGTGGTGTCATCTGCATATCTGAGGTTGTTAATGTTTCTTCCAGCAATTTTCACCCCAGCTTTGCATTCATCAAGCCCCGCACATCGCATGATGTGTTCTGCATACAAGTTAAAAGGTTGGGTGAGAGTATGCAGCCTTGCCGTACGCCTTTCCCAATCTTGAACCAGTCTGTTGTTCCGTGGTCAGTTCTGACTGTTGCTACTTGGTCCTTGTACAGATTCCTCAGGAGAGAGACAAGGTGGCTTGGTATGCCCATCCCACCAAGAACTTGCCACAATTTATTATGATCCACACAGTCAAAGGCTTTAGAATAGTCAATGAAGCAGAAGTAGATGTTTTTCTGAAACTCCCTGCCTTTCTCCATTATCCAGCGGATATTGGCAATCTGGTCTCTCGTTCCTCTGCCTTTTCTAAACCCAGCTTGAAAATCTGGCAGCTCTCGCTCCATGTATTGCTGGAGTCTTCCTTGCAGGATCTTGAGCATTACCTTACTGGCATGAGAAATAAGGGCCACTGTACGGAAGTTGGAGCAGTCTTTCGCATTTCCCTTTTTTGGTATGGGGTTATAAGTTGATTTTTTCCAGTCTGATGGCCATTCTTGTGTTTTCCATATTTGCTGGCATATGGCATGCATCACCTTGACAGCATCATCTTTCAAGATTTTAAACAGTTCAGCTGGGATCCTGTCGTCTCCTGCTGCCTTGTTGTTAGCAATGCTTCTTAAGGCCCATTCAACCTCACTCCTCAGGATGTCTGGTTCTAATTCATTCACCACACCGTCAAAGCTATCCTCGATATTATTATCCTTCCTATACAGATCTTCTGTATAGTCTCGCCACCTTCTCTTGATCTCTTCAGCTTCTGTTAGGTCCCTGCCATCTTTGTTTCTTATCATACCAATTTTTGCCTGAAATTTACCTTCAATGTTTCTAATTTTCTGGAAGAGGTCTCTTGTCCTTCCTATTCTGTTGTCTTCTTCCACTTCCATGCATTGCTTGTTTAAAAATAGTTCCTTGTCTCTTCTGGCTAACCTCTGGAATTGCGCATTTAACTGGGCATATCACAATACTTAGGTTGTTCAAAATATGTTTATACAATAATAATATTAATTGGGGAAAGGATTCCAAAACATACCTAACCTGAAATTGTAGTACAGTGAAATGCATCACATTGTTATGTTTATTAAAAGTTGGTTTGAAAAATGTATATATGGAGGATGGAAAGATAAGCCTCAATTACTACACCTAAGATCTTATATATATTAATTGTCCCTTCTTCCTGGATACAGTTTGAAGAAAACTTTGTGAGCCTTTTTAACCCTTTCAATTCTGATATGCATTAGTTTCTTCTGCCTGTTTATCCAGAAACCAAAAGATATGTTAGACATATGAATTCCAGCAATTATGTGAGAAGTACAACCAGGTGCTAGTAAAGGCTTAAGAAGTCCCATTACTTCTTAATAAAAGTTAATTCAATTGAATTTATGATAAAAGAGAAAAAAACTATTCAGTTTGGATTACATTTAAATTTGCGTTTTATCATTAAAAAGTTTATCTGGATGAAGCTGGAAAATGTCATCCATTATTTTACAAGCACACAAACACACATTGCTTGTTTCTGTTATGAGTTTAGAAGAGACAGAAAAAGATAACTAAAATTTTGACAACCCTATTTCTCTCCCCCCCCCCCCCCCCCACCTTAAAAAAAAAACCCTCTTGGGATTCCAGGAAAGGTAACAGGTTCAAAAATCAGCTTCCTGGCCTGGATGAGAAACTTTTAATAGAATTACAAAAGACAAAGTGGAGTTAAAGAATATCCTTCCCATTACCCTTCAAACTGTTCTTACCACTCACTAATTAAAAACTCTTCAACTTTCAGCTAAGTAAACGGCCATTCATTCGTTGCAATAAATGATTTGGATCTTGTGTCCTAAACACTGTAATTCTTGAGTGCTAACAAAAAGTAACAAACATCTTGCAAAAATACAAGACAACCAGATTTTGGTGAAAGAACTGTCGGGAAAATTAAATTTGTCAGCTGAACCCAAACACAGGGTAAACATTGAATATTTTTTACTTCTGAAAGTTTTTTTTAAGAACACAGTCCAGGTGTGGGGAGGCTCTCCAGAGTTGATTCAAAATATAGATGATTCACTGCTTCTTATGGACAAAGCTCCCATTTGGGTAACCCATACACTCAGGCCCGTAGCCAGGATTTTGATTTGGGGGGGGGGGCTGAGTTTGATTCGGGGGAGGCTGAGTCTGAGTGAGAGAGGATCTACCCTAGCAAACCTTTTGTATCGTTATCCCAATATCCCCATGCATATGGGATATATTGAGCATGGTGATCAGATCATGATACGAATAAATATAACAGTTTGAATAATGTACCAGTAAGGCCTTCTCGCAGACCACCCTGAGAATTTCGGGGTGGGGGTGGGGGCTTGTATAAACAGAGGAACATTTCCCCTTCATCTTCATTGAGGTTACTTCTGAGGCCCCATCTACACTGCCACATAATTTGAATCCTTGAACTAGAGTATATGGCAGTATAGATTTATATAATCCACTTCAAAGCAGACAATCTGAATTCAGAAACTGGATTATATAGCAGTGCAGATCCAGCCTGAGTAGAAATGCATAGGAATAGGCCACAAATGCTTTCAAGACTGAAAGAGCAGTGTTCTGTCGCCGCTGGACCTAAAATGAAGTGCCTTTAAGAGAGGATGTATGGCTTAGATCCAGCGGGAAGCCAGGGCCCCCGAAAAGAAGCCTTTAGAGAAATTCCCCTTATTAAGCAGTCATTATGAGGCTTGAGCTTAAATATAACAGTTCTTTATTAATGAACAAACAGGAATTGTAAGCTTTCTTAACAGACTATTAGCTCTTGCAATCTTGTTTACAGGAAACAGGCGCTATCTTCAAACACTTTGCTCAAAGGAAAATTCCCCCTTTTAGCTCCTCCCAGGCTGCTGTGAACCTAAACCTGACTGACTTGAGTCCACTACCGGCTGAACTCCGTCTCAGAACCTAGCAGACGTGCCAACAGGCCTGTAATCACTTAGCTGGAGATGAGCAGAGCTGTTATTCCCCCTGGAAGTCCTCAGGGCTGTAAAGCTGTTTCCCTGGAACCTTTTGGGAATCTCTAGAGGCTCTTAAAACTGTTCTCCCCCGGGAAGTCTTAAGAGACGAAACCTTTGCACAGGAGGACGTTTGTGTACATCCTCTGCATTGACTTCCTTTTTGAGACTAACGGAAAAATGGCTCCTTCCCTCCAAAAAACTAAGAAAGGGGCGGGGCCAGGGAACCTAACTGTTATTGACAGGTGGCTTGTCCTATGAATGCAAATTATAACAGGAAGCCACCCTGCTGCAAAATCCCTGCAACTTAGGACAATGAACAAACACTCAGTGCAAAGCACAAAATTGGAGCCCCTGGAACAGCCGTTCCAGAACAAGCAGCTAAGGATGGTATGTTCTTTTTGCTTCAGAACAGAAGAAATTGGTGATATTTTTGGATCAATTAAACTGCAATGAGCTAACTGTAACAGAGAAAAGGCATATGACTACTAAATCTCTGTGTTAAAACATAGCAAAAATTTAAAAATGGGCCAAAAAAACCCCCATGACAAAATATATACAGCTTCAGTACATATTACACAGATCAGGTGTCATACACAACTGTGTAAACTTTTTAAAAGGAAGTTTTAGAAGTGGGCGATTAACTTTATTTGACTTGCAAACCAGGGTAAGCCTGAAGTTGGCCAGACCTCAAACTAAATAACACGTTTCCACTTTGTTTGAATTGTACCACTTCATGTTAGAGAAGCTGGCACTGAATGACTTTAAAACATTCATCTCCACAGAAATTAAACCAGTTATATTCAAAGAAGTGGCCCTGCTAGTGTATGTTGCAGCAAAGGGAAAACAAAGGAGGAGAAAATGGAATTCAACAATCCTTTTGATCACATTTTAGCATGAACATTTGTAGATAACCATGAGTGAGGATCTACAGCAGGTATGGGAAAACCCAGGCTAAGGGGCTCGATGTGGCCCCTTGGGCTCTTTTCTCATGCCCTCCCCGCTCTCAGTATCCTATCCTCCCTTCTCTCTTTCCTTCCTCCTTCTCTCTTTCCTTCCTCCTTACCTGCCACCCTTTCGTCCTTCCTTCCTTCCTTCTCTTTCCTTTCTCTTCCCTTCCCTCCCTCTTTCTCCCTCTCTCCTTCCTTCCCTTCCACCCTACTGTCTGTCCTTCCCTCTCCTTCTTTCTCCTTCCTTTCTTCCTCCCCCTCCCTTCCCTTTCATGTTCCCTTCCTCCTTCCCATCCTTTTGGACTTCCTTTCTTCCCTCTCTCCCTTTCTCCTTCCTTCCTTTTCATCTTCCTTCCTTCTCTCTTTCCTTTCTCCTTCCCTTCCTTCCTTCCATCCTTCTCTACCTCTCTTTCTTTTTCCTTCCTTCTTCCCTTTCCTTCCTTCCCTCTTTCCTCCCTCCTTCTGTATCTCCCTCTTTCTCCTTCCACCCTTCCCTTCCTCCCTTTTGTCCTTCCTTCCTTTGCTCTTTCCTTTCTCCTTCTCTTCCTTGCTTCCATCACCGGGAAGCAGGTCCTCCTAGAAGGGAGTGATAACATGCACCCCCCAAGTTAGAAAGTTTGCCCATGCCTGATCTACAGTCAGCCCTCAATCTTCACATGGGTTAGGAATGCAGTCCCCACCCCCTTGCACAAATGTGGAAAAATACAGGGCATTTTAAAAAGGACCCTATTCGAAATCATTATCTCTGCAACCACGCACCACCCATGAAATAAACTCTTTTAACACTTGAAAAGGTGGGTCACAGAGTTTCAAAGGATTACTGTTAGAGGCCTCTGAAGCACATAAGTAGCCCTTAGCCTCAGTAATTCTCAAGAAAGTGACCCCACAACATAAGGCATTTTGTTTTCTGCAGTTTAGAAAGACTGAAGCTGTAATTGAGGTGCAGTGTGCATTTCAATGGCATTTTGTTAGGGATCCATCAATGTCAAGAGCATTCGTTATTATTACTAACCATTTGAGGGAAACAGGTTGTGTAACATACTGCCATTGTGAAATACCAATATACCGCTTTGAGATTTGGAGCATCATTTTGAAACACCCTGTAATTAATTTGGTATAATTTTGGGGGGGGGGGGATCCCCTGATTCACAGTGGACAGGAAGAATACAAGCCTGGAGGTGATAATAATAATAATAATAATAATAATAATAATAATAATAATACTTTATTTATACCCCACCACCATCGCCACAAGGGGACTTGGGGTGGCTAACATGAAGCCAAGCCCAACAATTACAACAAAGCAAAAAGAACACAAACATACAAACATCATACAGCCACTATGCCCCTCCCAAAGCCCAAGGCAGTAGCTGTATGATCACCATCCAGGCTTGTATTCTGGATGGTGAGTCATCTATATGCCTGGCTCCTGATCAGGTCAGAGATCATCCACGCACCATTCCTGGCTCCTAAAGAAAGGGAGACACTATGAATATTCACACACCAGCAGTATTTGGGAGATGGGAGTCATTATCCCACAAACGCCGCTGACTTCTAAAAATGGAGATTCCCCAGGAATGTTCCAACAGCAGCCTTGGCCTTGGAAGGCAAGCGGCAACCCCCACCCCAAGCATGGAAACCCCTCATGGAAATCAGTGTGAATTTTAGAATCCTAATTTCTAATGAATATATAATGATACACATCTTCAAATATCTTAATATAGGCAGTCCCTGAGTTCCAAGTATATGACTTACAAAAGACCCATAGGGCTGAGACAACAGGAAGTGAGAGAAATCTATCCTTCAGAAGGGAAATTAATTCTTGAAAGAATTATCATGGGGAAAAGGCATCTCCACTGCAGCGTTATCACTAATTCTTGTTTTCACAACCCTTCCCTATGATATCTATTTTAGCTGGAGTTACACTAAAAAGTATTTTTTCCAACTTACACACAAATTCAGCATAAGAACAAATCTATAAAACCTATTTTGTTTGTAACTTGGGGACTGCCTGTATAGGAAGAACTGAGTTTATTTTCTGAAACTTCAAAGCATAGGATCCAGAAGAAATTGTTCCAATTACAAGAAAGGAGATCCCATCTAAATCTTAGGAATAATTTCTTAGTCATGACAACTGTTTGATGGAGGAACAATTTTTGTAAACAGGGATTACATCTATTGAGGTTCCTTAGCGTGGGTTCATGCACTAACTGGGGAGGCAGTTGCACTAGATCGCAACATCTTCCTGACCCCAAACGGGGTCCTCTTAGCTCAATGCTGAGGTCCCAAACATTGGGCAACAGTTAAGTTCCTGGGCTTCCCCCATTTAAATGACTCTGTTAGCAACAACATGCAGTGTTTACTGTGCAGAAAATGCTACAGCCATACTCCACAAAAATGAAAATTAGTCTGTTCAGCAAACCTTGCAAGTAATGATTTATTATCAGTAAATGGTATAGCTTTATATCTATTTTATATACTTATATACCTGGGTCCACATAAAAAATATTGAGTTGCTGCAAGTGGAAAATGTTTTAAGAAACCCTGCACTAGATGGGTCTCCTAATTCTGTAATTTGGAAATTGTTCTGATATTTTTAGGGCTCTTCCAAGAAGTCATATAACCCAAAATATCAAGGCAGACAATCCACAATATCTTCTTTGAACTGGGTTTTCTGAGTCCACACTACCATATAACTCAGTTCAATGTGTATTTTATACAACTGCGTGGAAGGGGCCTTCGTGTCCATTAATCTGGGAGAAAGTGAGTTTTAATTTATTTGTACACTTGCTCTAAAGTAAACCCAATCACAGATCAGCAGCAGACAGGAGACTGGACAACGGTCCTGGTGTGCGTTTTTGTATGGTGACAGAAATTATTACATAAAGTTTAGGACAAATATTGAAGACACAGTGAAGACATCTGCCCTTGCGCTATGCTACTCTGCTGCTGAGTACGCATGCCAGTGTGGAACACATCTCACCACACTAAAACAGTAGATGTGGCTCTTAATGAGACATGCCGCATTATCACGGGGTGTCTGCACCCTACACCACTGGAGAAATTACATTGCACCACCAGACATCCACCGGGAAGTAGCAGCCAATAGTGAAAGGACCAAGGCAGTGACATCTCCAGCTCATCCCCTGTTTGGGTATCAGCCAGCACGTCAACGACTTAAATCAAGAAATAGTTTTCTAAGATCTACAGAGACACTCGCTGGAACACCTCAACAAGCGAGAGTCCAAAAGTGGCAGGCTCAAACCCAGAACCTCAATCCATGGGTGATACCAGATGAGAGACTCCTCCCTGGGCACACAGAAGACTTGCACTTAAGCTCTTTGAGGCAAAATCCATAGCACAAATGATGTATGGAGCCCAACTTGGTCCCTTCACAAACTATGCCCCTCTGGAGCAAGTACAATCAAAATTTCTAAGATCGGCGATGCAGGTCCCCAGATGTGTCTCAAACGCCACCCTGCGATTAGAGACAGGCCTTGTGAGAGTGGAGGCGAGAGTGTGGACAGCCACCCTCAATTATTGGCTGCATCTGTCTTTCTCAACATGTGGCCTTGCTCCATTAACTCTGAGAGATGAATTTCAGTCTACATGGAATAAGGCAGTGGCAATCAAAATTGCAACTCTAGGCTTCTCTCAAGGACAACTGCTAGGTATGGGATGGGACCAAGCCAAGGCTCTTATTAGACAACGGATCCTGGATATAGAGCGACAATCAGACTTAGCCTGCTCTCCAGCATTCACCATTAGCGAAGATAGCAGATATCTCATCGCTCCCATGCCTTACTTAGCAAACCTGGAGGTGCCTAAACACCGAAGAGCTTTCACTTTGGCAAGATGCCATGCCCTTCCATCGGCAGTACTGGAGGGGAGGTACCGGAAGACCCCTGCCCAGGAGAGACTATGCCCGTGTGAGTCTGGCTACATCGAAACAACTGAACATGTGCTCCTCCAATGTGTGTTCTATAGAGACATTAGAGCTAATTTCATCGCCCCATGGCTTTTAAAACATCCAGGGCGCACTGAAAGATATTACACCTCCCTGTTGCTCTCGGACTCTTGCTCTGCGACAACCTACAGTGTTGCCAAGTTCTGTGCAGCAGCAATTAACATTAGACAGCTGATGACAGACTCCACCAGGCAACTTCCTGCCAGGAATATAGTTAGAACTAGCTGTACCCTGCCACGCGTTGCTGTGGCCCATTTCAGTCTTCCCTTTCTGCTTCCCTTCCTTCCTTTTTTGTTTCCTTCCTTCCTTTATGTCTTCTGTCTTTCCTTCTTTCCTTCCTTCCTTCTCCTCCTCCTTCTCCTTCCTTCCTTCCTTCCTTCCTTCCTTCCTTCCTTCCTTCTCGTCCTCCCTCCCTCCCTCATTCCTCCCTTCGTTCTGTTTCTGCCGGCCGTGTCTCTGCGGAGTGGCACGCCTCTCCCAGAACCCACCTGCAGGGCCGGTGACGTCAGGCGCAGCGACGACGGTAAGAGGGGGGGATTCCCGGGTCTTCCTGGAGAGGAGGAGGCGGCAGAGGCGGAGCCGGGCCCCTCCTGGCCCGCCGTCGGCCTTTCCCTCGTTCCCTCTTTCCTTCCTTCCTTCCTTCCTTCCTTCCTTCCCTCCCTCCCTCCCTCTGTCTTTCTCTCCTTCCTTCTGTTTCCTTTAATTTTATTTCCTTTTCTCCTTCCTTCCCCCTTTGGCTCCTTCATTCCTTCTCTTTCCCTTCTTCTCTCATTTCTTCTGGACTGTCCCTTTCAACGGTAATGCCGCGGGGGGGGGGGGGGCGGCAAGTGCGCGCGTGGCGGGGAGTTTGCGCCGCGCGCGCGTGTGTGCCGCGGGGGGGGCAGGGGCGGCGGGTGCGCGCGTGGCGGGGAGTTTCCGACGCGCGCGCGTGTGCCGCGGGGGGGGGGGGGGCGGCGGGTGTGCGCGTGGCGGGGAGTTTCCGCCGCGCGCGCGTGTGTGCCGCCGGGGGGGGCGAGGGGCGGCGGGTGCGCGCGTGCCGGGGGTTTGCGCCAGTGCGCATGTTCAGTTGTTTTGTGGTGTTTTCGTCGTTGCAGTTGTGTTTTCTTTACTTTGGAGTAGATTAGTTTGTAGCGAGTGGGTTGTCCTAGGGGCATGGGAATTTTGGTTCAGTTTCGTTGGGGGGTTGTGGAGTTATGCGACGCCGTACGACGCCCCCTACAGATTTATATATATAGATGATTTGTAATAACTGAAATGCTGTAAATGCTCCCCTCTCATCCCTTTTATAGCTTCCCAGTCGTCTAATATTTGTTATTAGCCACCCCCTATTTTAGATTCATACATGCACTTTAAACTGTAAGTTTAATCTGTTTTATCTTTTTAATTTGTCTTATATAACGTGTTTTTAATCTGCTTTTAATCTGTTTTTATATCTGATCTACTTGGGAACTGCGATTCCCTTCCTTGGGCACCGATGCCCCATTCTGTACTGTGCTGGTCAAAGACCGTAATAAATCACTGACTGACTGACTCAAATGAGAGACTCCCCCCTGGGCACACAGAAGACTGGGAGACTTGGAAGGCGCTGAACAGACTGCGCTCTGGCACCACGAGATGCAGAGCCAACCTTCAGAAATGGGGCTACAAAGTGGAATCCACGACATGCGAGTGTGGAGAAGAGCAAACCACTGACCACCTGCTGCAATGCAACCTGAGCCCTGCCACATGCACAATGGAGGACCTTCTTGCAGCAACACCAGAAGCACTCCAAGTGGCCAGATACTGGTCAAAGGACATTTAATCAACCACCAAACTCACACATTCTGTATTTTCACTGTTTGTTGGTTTTGTTGTTAGAAATGTAATACAATTGACTGGTTGCCCTGACACGACAAACAAATAGGACAAACATTCTGAATCAATATTCATTTTAGGATTTTTTTGTGTTAAAAATAAAATTAACATGCTATCTTGGGGCCATTTCACACAGCCATCTAACCCAGAATATCAAGGCAAATAATCCACAACCTGAGTCCACATCAGGCCCGTAGCCAGGATTTCGATGCGGGGGGGGGGGGGGGCTAAGTTTTTTTCGGGGGGGGGGGGGCTGAGTCTGAGTCTATCCTAGCAAACCTTTTGTATCATTACCCCAATACCCCCATGCATATGGGATATATTGAGTATGGTGATCAGATCATGATATGAATAAACAAAACAGTTAAAAAGGCCTTTTCGCGAACCACCATGAGAATTTCGGGGGGGGGGGCTGAAGCCCCCCAAGCGCCCCCACCCCCGGCTACATGCCTGGTCCACATTGCCACACAATCCAGTTCACTGTAGATTTGATACAGCTGTGTGGAAGGGGCCTTGGTGTCTGTCCTACAGTAAAGAGGAATGACCAAAAGGCCTGCCGCAGTTTCCCTTTTGTAAATGTATTTTGTTTTGGTTTCTCCATGGGGAAACTTCGACCCTTCAGGTGTTTTGGGACTTCAACTCCCAGAAATCCCAGCCACTTTACCAGCTGCTAGGAATTGTGGGATCTGAAGTCCAAAATACCTGGAGGGCCGAAGTTTGGCAATGCCTGCCTAGTGTGATGAGGTCCCTAGTCACTGGAGAGGATGCTTCTGGCTTCCAGTTCTACGACTGCGTGACAAAAGCAATGGGAAAGACGGAGACGGGAGAAGGCAAGACAAGCTGTCCAAAGAGGCAGAAGAAGCGTCGCCAGAGAAGGCCGGGCTTGGCTGCTTCCTCCGCCCGCCCTGGGCAGAGGGACCCGAGGGGAGGAGAAAGCCGAGAAGGCCCGAGAGGGCGGAGGGCGGCGTTACTATGGCAACGGCGCTGCCTCTGTCAAGATGGCCGCCCGGACGGCTCGCCGCTCCCGCGCGCTGGAGAGGTGGGCCCGGCTGGTGCGCTCCTTGTCGCGCGGCGATGACGTACTCCGGGGGAGCGGCGGCAGCGTCTCCTCGCCGCGGCAGGAACAGGAGGAGCGCGGAGCGGAGTTTGTAGCAGTCGCTCGCGTGAAGATGGCGGGCCTCGCCGACGCCGACGCCCCGGGCAGCGGGGACGGGGGCCGGCGGGAGGCCTCGCTGCTCTCGGCGGAGCCCGGCCTGCGGAGGAGCAGCTTCACCACCGACGGGGAGCCTCGGTCGCCGCAGCCCTCGCCCGCGCGCCCGGCCCCTTCCTCCGCCCCCGGCCCAGCCTCGCCCCCGCCGCCGGACCCCGGGCAGCCTCGCCGGACCGAGACGCTGGGCTTCTACGAGAGCGACCGGCACCAGCCCCAGCAGAAGCGCCGCGGGCCCGCCTCAGGTGAGGCTCGCCGGGAAGGGCGGCCGTGCCCCGGAGCATGGGCAGAGCGCGCGGCCAGCCGGCAGGGCCGAACCAGGGCCCTTCCCTCCCCTGGGCAGAGGGCTGCTATTCTCCATCCCTGTCAGCACTCGTGCATCTGGGGGGTGAGGGGGATGAACTCAGCATGGAAACAGGCTGAACTTCCTCTTTAGTGTCAATAAGAGGCTTTGCAGGGAAATGTATATTATCTAGAAAGAGTTGGAGCTGGAGCATGTCCTTCCTTTAGTTTGCAGGGAAATGTATATTATCTGGCTGGTAAGAGTTGGATCTGGAGCTTGTACTTCCTTCAGTTACAGGGAAATGTATATTATTTGCCTGGAAAGAGTTGGATCTGGATCTTGTACTTCCTTTAGTTTGCAGGGAAATGCATATTATCTGGCTGGTACGAGTTGGATCTGGAGCTTGTCCTTCCTTTAGTTTGCAGGGAATATATATATATTATCTGCCTGGAAAGAGTTGGATATGGAGCTTGTCCTTCTTTTCGTTTCAGGGAAATGTATATTATTTGCCTGGAAAGAGTTGGATCTGGAGCTTGTACTTCCTTTAGTTTGCAGGGAAATATATATATTATCTGCCTGGTGAGAGTTGGATCTGGAGCGTGTACTTCCTTTAGTTACAGGGAAATGTATATTATTTGCCTGGAAAGAGTTGGATCTGGAGCTTCTACTTCCTTTAGTTACAGGAAAATGGTTATTTGCCTGGAAAGAGTTGGAACTGGAGCGTCTACTTCCTTTAGTTTGCAGGGAAATGAATATTATCTGCCTGGTACGAGTTGGATCTGGAGCTTGTACTTCCTTTAGTTACAGGAAAATGTATATTATCTGCCTGGTAAGAGTTGGATCTGGAGCCTGTACTTCCTTTAGTTACAGGAAAATGTATATTTGCCTGGAAAGAGTTGGAACTGGAGCGTCTACTTCCTTTAGTTTGCAGGGAAATGTATATTATCTGGTTGGAAAGAGTTGGATCTGGAGCTTGTACTTCCTTTAGTTTGCAGGGAAATGAATATTATCTGCCTGGTACGAGTTGGATATGGAGCTTGTACTTCCATTAGTTACAGGGAAATGTATATTATTTGCCTGGAAAGAGTTGGATCTGGAGCTTGTACTTCCTTTAGTTACAGGAAAATGTATATTTGCCTGGAAAGAGTTGGAACTGGAGCTTCTACTTCCTTTAGTTTGCAGGAAAATGCATATTATCTGCCTGGTAAGAGTTGGATCTGGACCTTGTACGTCCTTTAGTGTAAATAAGGCTTTGTAGCAGTGGTTCTCAACCTGGGGTCCCTAGGTGTTTTGGCTTTCAACTCCCAGAAATCCTAACAGCTGGTAAACTGGCTGGGATTTCTGGGAGTTGTAGGCCAAAACACCTGGGGACCCACAGGTTGAGAACCACTGCTTTGTAGGGAAATAGTTGTTTCTGGAGCTTATACTTTCTTTAGTTACAGGTAAATGTATTTTATCTGCCTGGTAAGAGTCAGATTTGGAGCTTATACCTCCTTTAGTGTAGATAAGAGACTTTGCAGGGAAAGGGTTGTTCCTGGAGCTTGTACTTCCTTTAATTTGAAAGGAAATGTACATTATCTGCCTGGAAAGGGTTGGATCTGGAGTGTGTTCTTCCTTTAGTGTAAATAAGAGGCTTTGCATGGAAATGTACATTATGTGCCTAGAAAGAGTTGTTTCTGGAGCTTGTGTTTCCTTTCGTTTGTAAGGAAATGTATATTATATGCTTGGAAAGCATTGGATCTGGAGCTTGTGTGTCCTTTAGTGTAAATAAGAGGCTTTGAAGGGAAATGCACATTATCTACCTGGAAAGAGTTGTTTCTGGAACTTGTACTTCCTTTAGTTTGCAGAAAATGTGTATTATCTGCCTAGAAAGTTTTGGATCTGGAACTTGTATGTCCTTTAGTGTAGATAAGAGGCTTTGCAAGGAAATAGTTGTTTCTGGAGCTTGTACTGCCTTTAGTTTGAAGGGGAAAGTACATTATCTGCATGGAGGGGTCTGGAGCTTGTACTTCCTTTGGTTTTCAGAGAAATGTATATTATCTGCCTGGAAAGTGTTGGATCTGGAGCTTGTACGTCCTTTAGTGTAAATAAGAGGCTTTGCAGGGAAATGTACATTATATGCCTGGAAAAGAGTTGGATCTGAAGTGCTTCTTTTAGTGTAAATAAAGGAGCCCCCGGTGGCGCAGTGGGTTACAGCACTGTGCCGGCAGGACTGAAGACCGACAGGTCGCAGGTTCGAATCCGGGAAAGAGGCGGATGAGCTCCCTCTATTAGGTGCAGCTCCTCATGCGGGGACATGAGAGAAGGCTCCCACAAGGATGATAAAACATCAAAAATCATCCAGGCGTCCCCTGGGCAACGTCCTTGCAGACGGCCAATTCTCTCACAACAGGAGCGGTTGCTCCTGATACGACCAAAAAAAAAAAGTGTAAATAAGAGGCTATGCAGGGAAATGTTCTTTATACCTATTAGGAAGAACCTTAATGTGTCCCTGTGCTGTGGGTTAAGTCCAGCTCTTGCAAATAGTGTCAGGACTGGCCTTCCTGTTTGGGGTGGTCTTCCTGCTCAAGGCATGTTGTGCCTTGTTCCCTTTTCCTCCCTAGTAAATACAGGGGTGAGAGGACTGTGAGGCGAATGAGGACAGGGCTAAAAGAGGAAGTTGGTTTCCTTTTCTCAACCAGAAGTTATATCTTTCTTAAATCAAAATATGCCAAAGTAGAAAGGTGGGATCTTCTTACTGGTAGGTGTGGATATATGAAAACAGTTTGGCCATTCTACATACTTGGGACAGATAGAGAGACCTGGCCAAAGTTAGGTGCTTTTAGGGTTTCTCCTGTGGTTTTGACAGCTGCATAGGCTTGAATCACCATCTGCCTTCTGATTGGGTTTTTGTTGTTCAAAGTTTGCTTTGAGACTTCAGCTCTGTCAACACCTTTGAGCAATTATGTTTTACAAGGACCTGGGCCAGGGCTGGTCTGCTATTTGGCAGTTCCCTTGTTGAGTCTCCATAAGTGACAGTCATGTTGTGGAGTGTGAGTCTTAAGGGTTTTTTATGTGAAGCATGACAGCAGATGTAGCTATTTTGGGAGATTCTAATTTTAGATGCCTGGGATTGAAAAAATTATACTAGAGATCCTGAAACTTATCAAAAGATATATTGATAACTTATCTAGGTAGGAGTTATTGGTGATCTGTAAGCATCTCTGTAAAGCATATGTAAGTATCTGTCTATGTGAAATTAAGCTTTCTTTCACCCATGTTTGAAGTTAAGAACAACTACCAACAGCATTCCTGACATTGGGCTTGAGAGCACAGGGTGTTATGGTGTCTTATATATAGGACAATGTATGCAGGAGTCTATGTGATTGAGTACACAATTTAGAAATGAGGCTTGGCCTATTTTTAAGTTGTGTTGGGAGTAATCCTTGCAGGCTGAAAGCATCCTAGCAGTTATTGGAGCTGCTGGTCTCTTCTCTCTTTGAATCACTTTTAAGTCATTTGGGACTCCGAATCCCTCGCTATTGTAGTTCATATTTTTATTAAGGTCAGCTCTCTTAAAATGGAAGAATCTTCATTATGTGTATATAGAGTACATGCAATGCCTCGGCATCAGCCTTAGCTGTTAAACCAATTTTATTGCAATACTGATAAAGTCAAATAATTTGAAGCACTTGAAAAGATTGTGTCCTTTATTTTAAACTGCTCAGGTTTTATTTGAGATTTGCCAAATGGAGACAGAGGCACTGTTTTATTACATATTTCTAATATTGTGTTTCCTGTCCTTCGCATTGGAAGTGCAACGAGACTATTGAAGCATCACTATTGAAGGCTATTGAAGACAACTAGTTTATATCAAGTACTTAGAGTGATGCTATCCTTTGCTTTGATCTAAACAGATGTGTGCCTGAATACATAAAGTGATTGTTCTTATTTGTTTTGTATTATTTTGAATCATTATATATACCTAGAGCATGTAAGTGTTCATTCGAATATACTAGCAAATGTCCTCGGAATCTACTTCTCTGACATTTGCATATCTCAAACTAATCCTTGTTGGAAATGAAATCTAGCATCTTAGACATTACAAAATGAGTATCCTTTATCTGGAATTACAAAATCCAAAATATTACAAAATCCAAAATTGTCCACATGGATAGCTGCGATAGTTACACTTTTGTCTTTATGACAGTTTGATATACACTTCATGTTGAAAATTATTACCAATATTGTGTATAAAATTACCTTCAGGTTATGTGTATAAGATATACATATGAAACATAAATGAATTTCAAGTTTGAATCCCATCACCAAGATGTCTCATTGTGTGTATGCAATTTTTCAAAAATACTAAAAAAAAAAATCCAAAATAAGAAATAGTTTTGTTTCCAAGCAGTTTTCACAAGGGATATTCAGACAGTCTTTTTTTTTTTCTTAAACAAGGAGCATCTATTCGGATGCAGCCTTGCAGCCACAACAGAACCTCCAAGGCTGTGGCTTCCCCAGTGCCAAAGCTCCAGGTTTGATAGGCAAAAGGGGAATGATTTTCAGTGTTAGTATGTTTGTAATAAAACTCTTCTGATCCTGAGACAATATGCAGCACAGAGAAGAAATGTAAACCATGAGGATGGTTGAAATAAAAAAGGGGAAGAGGAAAAAATCATAAGCCTCCTCCCTTCCTTTCTTGCAGCAGGAAGCCTGGCAGAGCTTTAGATGTGGTGGTTCTTCCACCTTTTTATATTCCTCTTTGCACCAGTAATGAGCTACAAGTATACTTCAGTTAGCAAAGCCTCTGTAACAGAAGCCTTTTTATGCCTGCATAGATCCTGTTTTCATTCTTATCCTCTGTTTAGATAGAAGTCTTATGAGCAGCATTGATATTGAGAGGCTGCTGAAGGAGGGCTGGAGAAATAAATGTTTAGCATTGAGTTGCAGAAGTGTGTCCGCAGTAAACAATGAAATAAAGCTTGAGAGAGGAAAGAGCAGATTTTCCTCTAACTGAACGAACTGTAGCCATATGTGCCTGCTCACACCAGGCAAGGTAAACAGCAGACATCTTGGAAATCCCTTATTGAACATGAACAAACAGCAAAATAGAGACACAAAGATGGTACTGGTAAGCCTCACTAGCTACCCTCCTGCCAGCATATTTAACATAGATCAGTAGGTTTTGCTAACAAAATGGATTTTTTCAAAAAAAGTGGAAGATAGTGAAATAAAAAAAATCCACCCTGGGATTAATTTGGAATAAACCTTGAAGTGACCTCTAGAATATTCTAGATGTTTTTGTTTATTCGTGTAAGGCTTACCTGGCATGGCTGCTTTGTTACATCTATGCATATTTTTAGTTCTGATAAAAAGGTTGGTAAAATTCTTTTCTTTATGAAGGAATCTATTCTTTCTATGTTATTTCTGTCCATGGTACCAAAGTTTTTGTTCAAGAAATAGTGCCAACACTGAACTTTGTTAAGTGTGATACACGTGTATTATGACACAAGTTGGATAGTACAATAAAAGATTCCAGAATTGCTAGTTGTGTCTTTTCATACAGATGAAACTGTATGAACTGCTTATTGGTATTATTGATCAGTTAGTTTGATTAGAGGTGTGTATGTGGATAGATTGTCAACTTTCCACATTTGTGGTTTAACTTTTCCATATTTGATCAATAGGTTCTCCATAGGTCCTACACTGAGACTTCATGCTCAACTTCTAGCCAAAGTTGACAATAGAATCATGCTGGAACACCTAGTGATTTCTAGAGAGGACACTTCTCTAGGTATTTGTAAGTCCTCCAGTAAAATTCTGTGGTCAATTTTTGGTAGATGGTAACCACAGAGTCACGTTGGAGCACGTAGAGATTCCTAGAGAGATGTTCTCTCAAGGAAAAAATAACATTTATTCATGACTTTTACACTCCTGCAGAAATCCTGCGTGCCTAACCCTCACAAAAGTGTGTGCCCTACTTTTGTTTGCAATAAAATGGACCAAACCTACGAGAACCCTCTATTCAGCAAGTGCTAAAATTACATGGCTCTTGGAAAAAAAACACCTTCAACACTATCGACAGTAATCAAAGAAATAAAAGTGAAATTAGACATTCTGATAGCTTTTTTCACATTGTTTTTGCTGTGTAATGACTGAATTGATAATAATCAAAACAAAATAATTATTTACTCGGCTTGGAAACCACCTCTCCTTATTGTCAGCATTAACTGTGGACAGAAGGAACAGAACCTAAACCTGCAAGACCTGTTTACCGAGGTGTCTATAAGTTTGCCTTCCATGGTGAGTGAAGCATCACCCTATTATGAATGGGATGAACAACAGGTTTTCTTCCCACTGTATAAAGCTGCAGAAAAGGGTGGAGATTGTCCCAGCTACAGTCTCATGATATTTGACCCCTCCTACCTGAAGAAAGAAGAGGAAGGTTGGAAGGTATTGAACAGCTTGGAGAAGACTCATGTTTGAGCCAACATGGTGTGATGGCCTGAGCATTGGACTACAACTCTGGATACAAAGTTCCCATTCCCATATGCTATTGAAACGGCATTATTGTGATAGTGAAAAAAACAAACAAGTGTTTAGCAAGACTGAAGACAATAATTTCATAGCAGTTAATAATTTCATAGCAACCAGGAAAGCAAAATATGTTTAAGTTTCACGTCCTCCAAATTTGATTAATGTGCTTAGTGGCACACCTTGAATTATACAGTTTTACTTAACAATAGGCCTTGCTGGCATGATAAAACTTACTGGTGTGATCAAACTTTCATTTTTTCGCATGTCTGATTGACTTCAGTTTGAGCAAAATTGGAATCATTCTTTTAAACCAGGGATTTTCAAATTTTTTCAACCATGGAGCTCTTTCTGAAGCAGAAGTTTCTCGTGGAGTCCCAAGAAATGTTGATATATTAAATTATATATTATATATAATGGATATATGTCAGGCATGAGCAAACTTTTTAAATAATATAAATTTAACAGTATTTCAGTGGAAGATCCTAGGGGCCATTCAGCCTAACCCCCTTCTTCCATGTAGGAAAAGCACAATCAAAGCACCCCCAATAGATGGCAATTCCACCTTTGTAATAATAATAATAGTAGTAGTAGTAATAGGAGCAAACCCAGGGGCTACCAGTCCAACCCTCTTCTGCCAAGCTGTAAAAGCACAATCAAAGCACCCCCAAAAGATGGCCATACAAAATTAGAAAATGGCATTTAAATATTTATTTACAATTAGGACTCCACATTTGTGGGATTTAGTGACAGAGAGCCCATCCAAATCTGGAAAAATGGAATTACCCCCCCCCCCCCAATGGCTGTAGTTCTTTTTGTTGGCAGATTGAATATGCTATGGATGAAACTTTGATATTTCAACCTCTGTTATATAGCTTCTCAAATCTAAGAATATAAAAATATGCTTAGATGTCTTCTGGGAACAGTGGAATATGAGTTTAATAAAAGGAATACATGGTCTTTTGAGAGAGTGCCAAATGTGTATTGTGTTTGTACTGCTTTGGGCCATTTGTCTGCATTTTCTTGAATTTTATAAGTAATAACCTTTCTGTGTTTAAATTACATGAGATCTTAATGTTTCAAATAATTCTATAATTCCTTCCAGCTCCTTGTTCACAGCAAAATACTAAGGATGTTTATTCAAAACTACTTCCAGTGTATTCAGTGGGTTATGTTATGGTTGTAACCTGAATAACTATGAAAAAAAGTCACCAGGTGCTTATATTTGTATGCGTTTCTATCATCAGTATGTGTTGCTTCCTTGCTTAAAGGAATATATTACTGCTTTTCTTACTGTCACTGTGTCACCAACAATTTGTATGATATGTAATCAAAAGGTTTGAAAATAATGCATATTTTTAGTAATGAGTCTATTAAAGTAATGAATAAGATGATAATAAAGTTTGGAAAAACTAAGTACTGGTTTACAGTTACCAGTCTTAGGTTTGTTTTGAAATGTACCCTCAAAAGGAATTTTATAGACAATTTTGATTCCACGATTAATGTAAAATCTGGTAAATATTTTTCTAATGATTTTAATTATCACACGTGGAGTACAATTTTGACCTTCTCCTGAGAGCATTGAGATGTTAATAGGCAGTTGAATTTGATATTGAACCTTGGTAGGAGAAAAGACCTTTTGAAAGTTCATACATTTTAAAAATGCTAAATATTTTCTAATTATTTTTGTGACCGCACAAGCAGTAAATGCAAATATTCTACTATCTTTGTGTACTTCCTATTAAAATCATGAACATGCTGGAAAGCTCCCAGACACCTGTTTTCTTGGGTGCCTAAAAAGATGACACTTGAGACTAAAAATACTTGTGGTCATTCATCCTATAACAGCTGTTGTTTTCTTGTCCAGTTAGGCAACTATGTCAGATAAGACAGAATCAAGACCAGTTAGGTTTGGATTGTCAGTAATTTGGAGTGCCACACCATTAAACAAAATTTGACCAAGTATATGTGTTTAAATGCATCTCCATATAAATGAAATCTTACTTCGTTTTGAAATAGCACACATCTGTTAATAGTTAGGAGAGGAACTGAAAAATAAAACTGTCAAGCCTCTTAGGCTTTTCTCTAAAGCCATGCATGGAATAGTGTTTACTGTTTCCTCAAACTAGATAATATATTTAAAAGTGCAAAAAGGTGTAAATGTATATGCATTGAACCGATCGATGAATAGTAGATCATTTCACATATGTATAGGTTCGTTTTATTGATTAGCCCATTGGCTATATCAAAACATTTGGCAAACGCATTTAACACATACACACACAGCATACAACCCACAGTAATACGTAAGTTAAAATAAACAAACACACACACACACACACACACATATATATATTGGAACCCACGGTGGTGCTGGGGGTTAAACCGGTGAGCTGCCGAACTTGCTGACCGAAAGGTCAGCAGTTTGAATCAGGGGAATGGGGTGAGCTCCTGCTGTTAGGCCCAGCTTCTGCCAACCTAGCAGTTTGAAAATATTAGTAGATCAATAGGTACCACTTCAGCGGGAAGGATACAGTGCTCCATGCAGTCATGTTGGCCACATGATCTAAGAGGTGTCAACGAACAACACCGGCTCTTCAGCTTAGAAATGGAGATAAGCACCACCACCCCAGCGTCAGACACAACTAGATTTAACATCGGGGGAAATCTTTACCTATTTTATATAGATAGATTCCATGGATTTTCTCCTGGTGAGTAGCAATTCGATCTACACCATCACTCCTGAGATACTGAAACATCTTCTCTATCAAAAAATACCAGAAAATATTTGGAGCATGTAATTTAAAAAGATAATAATATGGAGAGGATAGAGGCTTCTAAAATGCAAAGTAGGAAAAAACTAGTAGTTGAGTTCTATCTTCTCTTTCATACTTGCTTTCCTTATTTTAATAAAACCATTGTTTTCTGTTATTGTTGCACCAAACTTGAATTGCAAACCACAGTTCTGACTGGAGAAATGATTTAAGATCTCATTTGATGGTGCATAAGGAACAGAAAGCTATGGTTTGATTAAAACATGTTCAGAATCAATGGAAATTCGTCTGTAACTCCTGTGGCAGCCTCTAAATCAGTGGTTAGAAATTGTGGGAGCTGAAGTCCAAAACATCCGTATGACCAAAGGTTGAGGACCACTGCAAATCAAGGCTTCTTAAAACAATATGATATAGTTGACCAACAGTGCAGTGTACCAGGGGTCCAATGGTTTCTCTGCCGGAATCTCTAGGGCAGGGGTTCTCAACCTGTGGATCCCAGATGTTTTGGCCTACAACTCTTAGAAATCTCAGCCAGTTTACCAGCTGTAAGGATTTCTGGGAGTTGAAGGCCAAAACATCTGGGGACCCACAGGTTGAGAACCACTGCTCTAGGGGCTGGCAGCTGATAATTCTAGACTGTGGTTCTGTGGATCACAAGTTTGAATAACACTGTATATAGTCACTGTCAGATATTCCATGGAGTCAAAGTGGCAGACAACCCTTTAATTGTATGTTTGGTCAATGAAAGCTGCAATTTAGGTACATGTGCAAATATTTGAAGCTCTTTGGACTTTGCAGTGGCTCTCGAGTACAAAAGGTTGCTTAACCAAAGGAAATTTTTGTATCTGTAATCTTTGGATATGCAGCTAAGCAAAATCTCTTGAACAGTATGTACCAAGTTCATTCAGTGCAAATGGCATGTCCATCACCTGACAACTACCTGCATGAAACAAAATCAAATGGCTTTGAAACAAGCCATGATATAGATCCAGCTGTAAACCATGGCGTCATATTCTAGTTCAGTGGTTCTCAACCTTCCTAATTCCGCGACTCCTTAATATAGTTCCTCATGTTGTGGTGACCCCTGACTATAAAATTGTTTTTGTTACTACTTTCATAACTGTAATTTTGCTACTTGTACAAATCGTAATGTAAATATCTGATATTTTCATTCACTGGATGAAATTTGGCACAAATGCCTGATGTGCCCAAATTTGAATACTCATGGGGTTGTAATTTTGCTACTGTTACAAATCATAATGTAAATATCTGATATTTTCATTCACTGGACAAAATTTGGCACAAATACCTGATGTGCCCAAATTTGAATACTGGTGAGGTTGGGCGGGGATTGGTTTTGTCATTTGGGAGTTGTAGTTGCTGGGATTTTTAGTTAACCTACAATCAAAGAGCATTCTGAACTCCACCAATGATGGAAATGAACACATCTTGGCACACAAAACTCCCATAACCAACCAAAATACCGGAAGGGTTTGGTGGGCATTGACCTTGAGTTTTGGAGTTGTAGTTCATCTACATCCAGAGAGTACTGTGGAATCAAGCAAGGATGGATCTGGACCAAATTTGGCACAAATACTCAATATGCCCAAATGTGAAAACTGGTAGAGTTTGGGGAAAATAGACCTTGACATTTGGGAGTTATAGTTGCTGGGATTTATCAAATTTATCATTTATCTACAATCAAAGCATTCTGAACCCCACCAATAGAATTGGGCCAAACTTCCCACACAGAACCCCATTTCCAACAGAAAATACAGTGTTTTTTCTGATGGTCTTTGGTGACCCCTTTGACACCCCCTCACAACTCCTACAGGGGTCCTGACCCCCAAGTTGAGAAATGCTGTTCTATTTTGACCTGATATAGTTAACCACAATTTCCTGTTTCGTATATAACTGTTTCATTTATAACATCTCTGAGTGAGCATATTACACCTATATGAAAATCATGGTATGGGCTGCCAACTACATTTCATTGCACAATAGCTGCGATCGCATACCAGTTGCTGACCCCTTTGGATGTCCTGGTTTGGGGATTTAACAATTCCTTGCATAATAAGTTGCACCCCTGACCTTTATCTCTTCTTCCATATATCTTATGTTTGATCTATTTATTTTATCTGTGTTTTACCTGGTGGTGGGTAACACATAAAATTTGTCATTTTTGTTGTTATTCTTAGCAGCAGCAGAGGTAGTATAGTAACTGTCTTTAAAACCAAGAATTCTGAGGTTTAGAATTTCTGTTCAAGAAGTTGATTTGGAAGAATGGGAACATTTGTGGAAAAGAGGGTTTAAATTTTCAGTGGTGAGTTCAGTTAGAGAAAATCTGTTTAAAATGTTTTATAGAGCTTGCATAGCTCCAGAGTTATTGGCTAAAATAGAGAAAAGAGGACAAGGGACTTGCTGGAGATGTAAGAAGTTGAAGGGATCATTTTTCCATGTATGGTGAACCTGTAATATAGTTAAAGAATTTTGGAAAAAAGCGGTGAAAGAAACAAACAATATGATAAACAAAAAGGTCAAGAAAAATCCGGAAATGAGCCTATTAGGACTATTCAAAAGGTGTATCAGTGCAGGAGATGAAGAAATTGGTCAATATTGCTTTGTTGCTGCAAGACTAATAATATCCAAAACTTGGAAAGGGGAAAAAGAGTTAGCTATTAAAGATTGGAGAGATAAATTGGTAGATTATATCCAAATGGCCAAGCTGATGAATAGCAGCAGAGGAGGAAATAATGAAGAATTTGAAAACAAATGGAGGCTGGCACTTGAGTAGAAAAGAAGACAAAGGTAAACTTAAAGATTGCCATAAAGGGTATTCAGCGAAAGAAGATATATGGGTAGTTGCTAGTTAGTTGTGTGATACTTTTTTGAGGGGTTTCAGAGGTCATGGGCTGGGGTTCACGGGTGTGGAGGTAGAGCAGAGGTTGTCAGATTTTTTAAACAGAGGGCCAGGGCACAGTCCCTCAAACTGTTGGAGGGCCAGATTATAATTTGAAAAAAGCATGAATGAATTCCAATTCACACTGCACGTATCATATTTGTAGTGCAAAAAACACGTAAAAACAATACAATAATTAAAATTAAGAACAATTTTACCAAATATAAACTTATTAGTATTTCGCCTGCTTTTGGCTGATGAGATAGGATTATTGTTGTTGTTGTGTGCTTAGGTTGACCCTGAGCGAGGGCCAGGTAAATGACCTTGGAGGGCCATATCTGGCCCCCGGGCTTTAGTTTGAGGACCCCTGGGGTAGAGAGTTAAGAAATGTTAAGGTATATTTAACTGTACAGCCAAGTTTGATTTTTCATATGCTTAACAAGCACTGAATGTACACCCTTTTGTAAATCTTTTGCATTTTTCTTTCTTTTTTTGTTTATTTGTTTTGTTTCCTATATACACTATAAAACAATAAAAATTATTTTAAAAGAAGTTGATTTAGTTTAGCAACAGTTAGCGGACAGAGTAAAGTTGACATTCCCTAATCCTGGCCACTATTGCTAAAATTTACAATTAAGTCTAGAATGGATTGAGATTCGAAGGGCCCTTCCACATTGCTGAATAAAAACCCACATTTTCTGCTTTTAACTAGGATATATATCCCAGTTCAAAGCACATATTGTGGGATTTTCTGCCTTGATATTCTGGGTTATATGGCTGTGTGGAAGGGCCCTAAGTTTCCTGTTTTCTGTTTCAGCCACAGCTATCAACATGGGCTTTGCATAGCTCTCTGCAGACTGCTTAATTAGATTTGATCCTGACAACTTGAGAGCTTTCCAGTTTTCCCTCCCTCTGAATAAAGGATAAAGTGTTGCAGATTATTATATTTACACTTGTAATAAATGTTACAAGGTTTGCAGTAGTAGGATATTTACTCCTTTTAATGACTGAGGAACAATTGTTTGTGTTTCCATTTATATTATTAAAACAGTAATTAAATACTTTTCCAAGGCTTGTCAATATACTCATCAAATATGGGCTGGAAACAGTAGAACTGAAAAAAGTACAAAACGCCCTAAATAGTACCCCATCGTCCAAAGGTAAACTGAAACAACATTTGTTTTGATCCTCTCTGAGAGGCAGACACAGAATGGTGGAGTGCATCTCCAAAGAGAGATTGCCTTGGGACAGCAAGCCTCTGCATCAAGTTGATATATTCGTATTCAGAGGTACAGCGTGAAAGGAATCTTGTAGCACCTTTGAGGCTTAATTGGGAGAAAAAGTTTGTAGCTTTTTTGAAGATGCAGGGTGCATTTGTACTGTAAAATTAATGTGGCTTGACAATGCTTTCACTGACACAGGTTGACAGCGCTTTTGAATTATGGAAGATCTAGTTTTTGAGGTCTGTAGCCTTCTCTGCCAAAGGGCACTGGTGCCACACCAAACTACAAATCCCAACATTCCATAACAATTAAAGTGATGTCAAACTGCATTTAGTCTACACTGTAGATGCACCATTGGCCTATTCTGGTTGCTTCTGAGGCAAGAGAATCAGCTATCTACAAAGATGTTGCCCAGGGGATGCCCGAATGTCTTGCAATCCTGCGAGGAGGCTTCTCTTATGTCCCCCATGTCCCACAGGGTGTCTGCGCCCTACATCACTGGAGAAATTACACTGCTTAGCCGGTATTGCAACACCTGACATTCGCCGGGAAGTAGCAGCCAGTAGTGAAAGGACCAAGGCAGTGACATCTCCAGCTCATCCCTTGTTTGGGTATCAGCCAGCACGTCAACGGCTTAAATCAAGAAATAGTTTTCTTAGATCTTCAGAGACACTCGCTGGAACACCTCAGCAAGCGAGAGTTCAAAAGTGTCAGGCTCAAACCCAGCACCTCAATCCGTGGGTGATACCAGATGAGAGACTCCCTCCTGGGCACACAGAAGACTGGGCGACTTGGCACCACGAGACTTGGCACCATGAGATGCAGAGCCAATCTTAAGAAATGGGGCTACAAAGTGGAATCCATGACATGCGGGCACGAAGAAGAGCAGACCACTGTCCACCTGCTGCAATGCAACCTGAGCCCTGCCACCTGCACAATGGAGGACCTCCTTGCGGCAACACCAGAGGCACTCCAAGTGGCCAGATATTGGTCAAAGGACATTTAATCAACTACCAAGTTTGCAAAATTTGTGGGTTTTTTATCTGTTTGTTTGTTTTGTTCAGTTAGAAATGTAATACAATGGTCTGGTTGCTGATGACACGATAAAAAAAATTGGCCTATTTCATATTTCTGATGAAATTGACTGATTCTTTGAATGCTTACACTGCATTTTTTTTTCTCCTGGTGAATCTCAAAGGTGTTCCAATATTTATTGGTATTCTGGTGTCTGTAGTTTTATATGAAGATAGAACCGAACAGTAGCCAGAAAGGTGGCCCTTTGAGAAAGCTATATTGTAGCATAACTGTGCAAAATCCAAAACAATTGAACTTCTTGGAAACCTTACATAAACATTGCATGCCTTGTCATGAGCAGTTCCTCTGTATTTTTCGCTGTTTGTTATGATAGAGTTGAGACTCAAAACAATGGCTTAAAATGGCTTATTAGCCAAAAAAATCTGTATCGCAGACAAAGCAGAGATAAATCCCGATCAATAATTACGGGTAGGTCTGTGTGGGAGAGACCACAAGTGATGTTTAGGGTGAGCAGGGGTTAGAATCCTAAGAGACTACATGGACCATCCAGTCCAACCTCTTGTCATGCAGAAAAATACAATTGGAGCACTGCTGACAGATGGCCTTTGCCTTAAAATCTCCAGACTTTGCCACACTCTGGGGCAGCATACTCTGCTTGACAGCCAAAAGGGTGGAAAAGAACAGAATGACACTGCCTAATGCTATGTGTGATGGGTTTCAGCTGTGATGCAGCTCCAGCCAAAATTGCTACTGTAACCATTTTTCCTCTCTGTCTGGACAGCATCCCTGCTACTTACTTCAATCCTAGCAACTAGGAAGAAAAGGAGTACTAGTCATACATGTGGTACAAGAGGTGCAGGCATGCAATGTAAAGACAACAAATAACACGTAGAAGGATAGCTTTCAAAATTAGATTGATAATTTTTTTAGCTGGGCTGGGACAATTTGGATGTGAGAAAGAACAAATATGTAGGATTGCTGTAAGTTTTCCAGGCTGCATGGCCATGTTCTAGAAGCATTCCCTATTGACGTTTCACACACATCTATGGCAGGCATCCTCAGAGGTTGTGAGGTATATTGGAAACTAAGCAAGGGAGGTTTATATATCTGTGGAAGGTCCAGGGTGGGAGAAAGAATTCTTGTATATTGGAGGGTAGTGTGAATGTTGCAATTAATCACCTTGTTTAGCATTGCAAAGCCTTGCAGCTTCAAGGCCTGGCTGATTCCTGTCTGGGGGAATCCTTTGTTGGGAGTTGTTAGCTGGCTCTAATTGTTTCCTGTCTAGAATTCCCCTGTTTTCTGAGTGTTGATCTTTCTTTGCTGTCCTGATTTTTGAGGGTTTTTAAAATACTGGTTGCCAGATTTTTCAGTTTTTATGGTTTCCTCCTTTCTGTTCAAATTGTCCACATGCTTGTGGATTTCAATGGTTTTTCTGTGTAGTCTGACATTGTGGTTGTTAAGAGTGGTCCAGGATTTCTGTGTTCTCAAATAATATGCTGTGTCCAGGTTGGTTCATCAGGTGCTTTGCTATGGCTGACTTCTCTGGTTGAGTTAGTCTGCAGTGCCATTCATGTTCCTTGATTTGTGTTTGAGCAATGCTGTGTTTGGTGGTCCCTATGTAGACTTGTCCACAGCTGCATAGTATACAGTAGACTCCTGCAGAAGTCAGGGGATCCCTCTTGTTCTTTGCTGAATGTAGCATTTGTTGGATTTTCTTAGTGGGTCTGTAGATGGTTTGTAGGTTGTGTTTCTTTATCAGCTTCCCTATGCGGTCAGTGGTTCCCTTGATGTATGGTAAGAACACTTTTCCTCTGGGTGGATCATTGTCCTTACTCTCGTGGCTTGTTCTTGGCCTTGCAGCTCTTCTGGTGTCTGTAAATGTGTAGTTGCTGGATTTGTGCCTGCAAAATAAGTAAGAGAAGTGAACCCCCCCCCCCCAAACTTGGAAGTCTTTTTGGAAGTGAGTTAAGATCATTGAGGGAATGAAGCAGTGAAATGCTTATGTTTAGAAAAAAGACAGTGTACCTTAGGAACAAAAAGAACTTTAAATAATATCTAGTTGAAAGAAAGTTTTGGGTTTGTTGTTTCCCATAAGAAACAGGCACAGCAGTAAAAAAGTTTGGGATTATTAGTCACTTACTCTATGAGGTGTTGTGGTAAGGCCTTGAGATTTATATGATACAGAAAGAGTAGAAGTCAAATAGCAAACAAATGTTGGAAGATCTCTATGTAAATAATCTGTGTAGTTACACATTAAACAACACTACACTACTGCTTATCAACAGTATGAAATGTTAATAGGGAAACCCATACAAATCGATCATTTAAATTAAATTGTTCATATAGCCTGTGCCTTTCCGAGTGGATTCAAATTACATTGATATAAGTAACTTCACTTTGGTTGGCAATAAATGTTTTAAAAAGAGAAAACCTAGAGCATTTCAAGTGGGTTTAATTAAAATAAATTTTAGTTTTAAAATGGTATTTTTGTTGTTGCAGATCTTTCACTGTTCAGATTCATCAACGCAGAGCTAACAAGGGGTTACTTCCTTGAACACAATGAAGCAAAGTATACAGAACGGAGAGAAAGAGTGTACACATGCATGCGAATACCAAGAGAATTAGAAAAGGTAACTATTGTCTTGTCGTTCTACTTGGGATATTCAATGCAAACTCTGATTTTGTAAAATAAACTTCATTTTAATGTAAAAGTATACTACTGCAGAAATAATTGATGAGGCTCCCTTTTAATTTATATATGCGAGTTTTCTTTTGCATTAGTCTTCTGGTGGTCACTTTGGTGTTATACATAATATACTGGTATATGCTGATATCCTAATTGAATATATAGGCTCAGATCCAAGGAATCTGAGCAAATTCTGAAGAGAACAGACTGTGCAGCCAGAATTACATTTATTGTTTTCTCTGCACCAGTTCCAATGCCAAAAGGAAAAACAGTTGTTTAATTTGAAAAGCAACTTGTCTGGCAGTGAGAGGTGCTTATCAAAAAATAAAACAAAAACTCCCAGCAAGCAGACGCTAACTGTAGTGTTTGTTTTGTATTTCTGGCCAGAACACGCTATACTGGAAATCTCTTAAAGTTCTGCTCTTCACATGGTTTGGTCTAAATATCTGATGAAGAACTATATGAGTGTCTTAAGGATGGAGATATATATATATATATATATATAGAGAGAGAGAGAGAGAGAGAGCCCCCTCATGGCACAGTGGGTTAAACCGCTGAGCTGCTAAACTTGTTGACCGAAAGGTCACAGGTTCGAATCTGGGGAGCAGCGTGGGCTTTCGCTGTCAGCCCCAGCTTCTGCCAATCTAGCAGTTCGAAAACATGCAAACGTGAGTAGATCAATAGGTACCGCTGTGGCAGGAAGATAATGATGCTCCATATAGTCATGCCAGCCTCATGACCTTGGAGGTATCTATGGACAATACTGGCTCTTCGGCTTAGAAATGGAGATGAGCACCAGCCCCCAGGGTTGGACATGACTAGACTTATAATGTCAGGGGAAACCTTTACCTTTACACACACAAACACATATGTATCTCTGAAAGAACCTGGAAAGAATAGTGGCACATCTTATTTATTTTAAATTAATGTATAGTCTGTGCTCATAATATTGCTGGATCTACAGAGAAGTAAAAAACCGATAATGTAGGAACTATTGTAGAAAAAGCTTGCTTCCATTCCCCTTTCAGAGTGGTGGCACACAACTTGGGAACTCTTTATTTAACAGAAATGAGAATGTGGGTGTTAGGTTGCCAAATTGGATGGGGTGGAGAGACATATAGGACTGTTTTTGTTGCCAGTGGCGCCATGTCCTAGAGATTGTTTTTAGAACCAATGTTGGGAAGAATTAGCTGCAGCTAAAAGTAGAAGATTAGAAAGTAAGAAACAATAGATATCTCCATTCAATTTGGCAAGAGCTTCACAGTGGTTTATCTTGCTCCACAACCTCTTCAGAATTAGTTACAGGAGTAAGTGAAAAGGCAAGTTCTCTCCTCCTCCCTGCTTCTCCTCACATTTATTTCTATCCTTCCCTTTTCCCATTTCAGAGATCAAAGCAACTTGAAACAAATTTTTAAAGATATGTTGCTTGGTATACATTTGGAGTCTTACAGGTGACCTTTAGTATTCCTCAAAACAAAAAAAAAAGAATTTTGGAGCCAATGCAGCTGATGTAATTGAAGGATTATGTGGTTAAGTCTTCTGTCACTGACCTTGCTATAATTGTGTAAAAAGAGATGCTGCATCCTTACCAAGGAAGGATGGAGCCCTCGGTAGTGCAGTGAGTTAAACTCTTGTGCCTGTAGGACTGCTGACTGACAGATCAGCGGTTCAAATATGGGGAGAGTGCCTTCTGTCATCTTCAGTTCCCCATGCAAATACATGAGAGAAGCCTCCCACAAGGATGGTAAAACATCAAACATGCGGAAATCCCCTGGACAACATCCTTGCAGACGGCCAATTCTCTCACACCAAAAGCAGCTTGCAGTTTCTCAAGTTGCTCCTGACATGGGGGAAAAAAACCACACACACACCAAGGAAGGACTCCTGCTTATGGCTCCTGACCACAAATAGAGCAACTTTCACTGCCAGGCAGGCATTTCAGATAAGAGGCACATATGCCTGCAGAGCATGTGAAAGAGCATAATTCTGCTGTAGAACTGTATCTAAAACCACACTGTCAGCAGGCAATGTAAACAGGCAAACAGCAGCTGCTTCCAGAAGGAACAGCCAAAGGAGCGAGAAGGGGAGAGAACAAGTAATCCTGCCTCAACAGAATTCTCCAGGATTCAAACAAGCATAGCTTTCTGTGTTGAACCACCAAAATGGAGATCATAAGATAAGTGGAAACTGGTGAAAGAAAACATTTTGGGGGCTGACATGGTCACATATGAGATTTCTTCTTCCTTAGAGCAGGCCTGTATAACACATGGCCCATGGGCCGAATGTGGCCCACAAACCATTTTCCTTCAGCATAGAAGGGGCTGGACTTCCCCTTCACAGGTCAACCATTCCCCTACGAAAGGCTGACCTGCAAAGAGAAAACCTGGGCCATTCACAAGGTTCGTGCCACTTCCATGAAAACAGCATGAGAGAAAGATAGGAAAAAGAGAGGTGGAGGAAGGGTTGAGGGGAGAAAAAGAACGAGAGGGCCAAAGTGAAGAAGATTTGGGGGGGGGGATGCTGCATCCTTACCCAAGAATGGAGGATAATAGAATGATGCCTGGCCACAAAAACATGATGATCATCATCATAAAAAAAAAAAATCTAGCAAGGCATGACCCTTCTGAATAATCAGGCCTCAGAGATGTGCCAAAACAAAAATGTTTTCAACTGTTAATGGAAAGAGCAGGGAGAATGGCAGGGAGTCCCCCACCTGTGGAACTAAAAACATAGGCAAAGCTGTAAGTGAGAATATGATCCTTCACTTCCCGGCTTTTTGGCGAAGATCAATTGTAGCATTTGTTTGTTTGTAGGTCCTTCAAATAACCTGGACCTGGTCAAAACCAGTTCTTTGAATCATGCTCAAAAATGAACCACTGCAGCTGTTGCAACTCGGGAATTATGTGTTCTCTGTAGCCGGGGCTACAAAACCTGAACTTCCAGACTCAGGGATGAATCCAGTAGTGTACCACAGAAAATGACTGCAGATGTTGCTCAGTAGTTTTGTGTGAGACTAAAGTTACATTTCATGGAGTCACCTCTTCCATACAAATATTAAAGGGGCAGGAACTTTATAGCTCTATTTTCATGTATCTGGCAGGATAGGATTCTGTAGCCATAATCTTGTCCACAGTGGACAGCTGGCTAGATCTGTTGCATGCTACTTTCAACCAGTAAACACCTTAATTGGACTAGGAATACACAAAGCTGTAGGTTGCACAGGAGATTAGTAGGAGAGCAGCCCTTGATTAGAGGCAATCCCCAAGTTACGAACATAATAGGTTCTGTAGGTTTGTTCTTCAGCTGAATTTGTTTGTTAGTCAGATAAGAAGCACAAATGCCTGCAAAGCATGTGAATGGTACTGTACAGATACTATGCATTTGTAAATGTATCCCTCCCTCTCTCTCTTTGTGTGTGTGTACACACACACACACACACACACAAAGTTTGGAGAGCACAGGGAAGGGTTAACACCCCTGTGGTGTTTGGTTTGCTGTCTGTGCCCCTGTTTAGTATATTTGACCTCACTTTCTATCCCTATGATTGGACTTTCTGTAGAAAAAAAATGGCTTGCTGTAGAAACAAGGATTGGTGAGAAAGCTTCAGTAGAGACACCTTTTCCCAACTCTTCCTGGGTAGATTTCTTTCGTTTCCTGTTGTCTTGCGCTGTTTTTAACTATGAGTCATTTGTAACTGCCTGGACTAGTGATCTTCACCGAGCAAACCCTAGCTAACAAATCAATTCATTTTTGGTAGTACATGTCTTCAGATAGACACACTTTTTGGAGTTTGGTGTACTTTTATTGACTTCTTTAACCAGTTACCTGACTTTGTTAAACCTCTAAAATTTCATGTGAACATGTGGAACAATGGTATTACTAAGAAAGATTCAAGATAGTTTCTTATTTATAATGATGATTCTGAGATTGTGCTCTTGAAAACTTGTATTTGAAACATGAAAAAAAGAGAAGTGATACTTTAGTACTTCCGATTTATTTTTAGGTAATTTATCGAAGAGCTATCTATCTTACACAGTTTTCATTGTTTGATTGTATTTATATTCCAGCCAATGTCTTTTAATTTGTTTTAATTTATATGCATAATTGTCTTAATTTTGAGTTGATGGCATTGAATGTTTGCCAATTTTATGTTTTTTGTTTGGACATCACCCTGAGTCCCTTTGGGGAGAGAGGGCGGGCTAAAATAATAATAATAATAATAATAATAATAATAATAATAATAATAATAATATAATAGACCAGCTGATCGAACTACAAAGACTGTGGCACAAGCCAGTTAAGGTGGTCCCAGTGGTGATCGGCACACTGGGTGCAGTGCCTAAAGACCTTGGCCTGCACTTAAACACAATCGGTGCTGACAAAATTACCACCTGCCAGCTGCAGAAGGCCACCTTACTGGGATCTTCACTCATTATTCGCCGATACATCACACAGACCTAGACACTTGGGAAGTGTCCGACTTGTGATCCAATGCAACAACCAGCAGAGTGATCTTGTCTGCTGTGGACTCACCTTGTTCTGTTTCAAATAATAGACCAGTTTTATATATACATTGAAGAACATATTAATATAGACAGAACTGAACATTATTTTATAGATTGCTCCATCTAAGGAAAATTTGCAAAGATGGCAATTGTACCGTTGAAAATAATTCTGCACAATTTGCCTCTCTTTCGTTCAAAAAGACTATAGTTACTGTACTGTGAATGGGAGGTTAGGGTTGATGATCTGAAACTCTGTCCAAAAACAATTCATCTATTTAGAGAAGATTAGGACCACTGAGCCATGAAAGGAAGTAGAGGTTTTGCTGAACATTTTCCAAGTACAAAATGTGTTGTTTCGTAAAAGTTTGACACACTAAAGAAATAGTGCTTTAGGAATAAGCAAAACCCCCACCACCCCCAATTCTTCAGTGCCCCAGATATGGTACAGTGCTCTTTTTTTAGAGATTAATCTTGCTCTGACCTTTCCAAGATGTTGGGACATTTGCTGATCCGACCTATTTTGCTTTGTTTTTAGAAGTCTGGGGACAATATCATATTAGAGTTCCAAAGCACAAGTCCATGTTTCCCTATCGCTCGGTTTTCTCCTGCAGAATTTTGGGAAATGTAATTTGGGGCGGACCTTTTGGAATTCTCATCCAGAAAGGTCCTTGGCTTCCCTAAACTGCATTTCCCAGAATTCTGCCAGAGCAAACTGGGAGACTGGAAAACGCAGACCTGCACTTTAGGACTCTCATGTGATATCGTCCTTAGTATTTTAGTTTACTTCTACAATTTTAATAGCTTTGTGCTAATGGCCATGTTAATAAATTTTTATGTATATGTGTGTATATGCTTACATATGTTTACATTTTTGGGTAAGTAATTTTATAACCTTAAGATGCTTTCTGGTCATTATTGTGAAAATTTGCGAAGATTATTAATCTACATTATCATTTGTTAAATTCTAGTTGATGATTTTTGGGATCTTCTTATGCCTGGATGCTTTCCTTTATGTGTTCACGCTCCTTCCATTGAGAGTTTTTCTAGCAGTATTCAGGTTCATCACTTTGCCTTGTTATGGCTTGCGGTAAGTTCAATTTAATTTTTTTTTTAGTTTGCAAAACATTTGTTTCATGCTAAGAGAATAAGATCATAATTTACCTTAAATTGACCAAGTTAAATATGTATTCAGCAAAGAGTTGGTTTGTGGCTATAGCAGTTTTCCATGTTTACACAAACAGAAAATAATAATCCCAACACATAACATTAATTTTCTGCATTTCACCTTATAGTAGTGTTATGCAGCAAATTTTGAGTGAGTTTATAGAACTGTTGAAGCAAGAAGGTCATTCAAGGACATATTGAGAGCTTTATCTTAAAAGTTTTATTATACTAAATTGCAGCTGACCTCACTTTGCACTTCAATGCCTTTCGTCAAAATATATAGCATGCTTATTTTATTTCTGCCTTTCATGGTAATGCTGGTGCATAGAGGTTATCTAATTTGAGATTGGTCATTTATACACATGAAAGGCATATTTTCCATTACGTTTTCCAAAGGAAATAAATGAGCTGCAAGAACTATGTAGGCAAAACCTATTGTATCGATGTGTATGTGTTATGGGTTAAAAGTGTTTAAACCTAAAATTTTAGGACTCAGAATTTAAAATTTCTGGCATATAGTTTGTAAATGTGATAATTTACAAGCATAGATAATCCCGGAATACATCTTAGAGTTGGAAGTGTTATATTGCCACAATTGCTGAATTTTAGCATTGTTATTTACCCTCGTTGCATTTCTTTGTGTTAAGGTTAGAAAAGGCTATTAGACTGAGTGCAAGACAACAATGTTCTCTATGAATCTATTGACTAAGCCCATTTATCATCTTTGATTGTATAATGTGCTATGAGGTTTTTCTATAGCTTTTACAGTCACATATCAGCAATATCTGTCTTATTGTAACTTGTAAAAATTGCAAGTCCTCTTCTTACATGTCCTAAAGAATATCAGTGACCATTTTCTCCCTAGATTTACAGTAAACAGTGAGTGAATATCATTCACCAATTGGAAACTGACTTTGATTTGTGTGTAGCCACTATGCAAGCTGAAATTTTATATTTTCAGTCACATTTTGAAACACTTTCCCATGTTTGCTTGGACTTCTTACTGGGGAAAGAAATATGATAATATCATCACATTTCAGAGAAAGGTAGAATCCTGTTTTGGGCATTATGCACCACAGTCTCTCTTGAACATGGAATCAGGGGAGTAGCTAGTACATCTCATTGTTGTCTTCACATGGGAAGTGGCAAGAAGAAAAGTTCCTATTTGCTCCAAAAGAATGGCAACCAGAAAATTGCGTATCTTGCTAGCATGGAAAGAAGGGAAACATCAGAGGGTGAACGGGGGCTTTAAGTAAGGAAAAGTATTCTTATCTAGAACAGCTCTTTATAGTTTAATGACTGCGATGATTTGTTATATGTTGTATGCTGTTGCTGATAAAAGTTGACTGTAGTGGCACATTGCTCAGATGAAATACTGACATCTGGACTAGCATGTTGTTAAAAAAACTGATGTCTTCATTTCAATAATGCTTCCATTCTTAAATCCTAAAAAGAAGTTCCCTACCAGACTCTGTGTGATCAGAATCTTCTGCTGTTTAAACGTGGTACTTTCCAAGTGAGGAAAGTGCTGAAAGGCTTAGAAACTTCACTCTTCTTGTGTTTTAGAAAGCTTGATAACTAATGTATGATCGGGGTTAGAACATTCATCTTGGCAAACACTTAATGTGCACTGTTGTAAGTTCCCATATTTTTAATTTCATTGCTCTTAATAACAAATGGGTTAGAATGTGCCTTTAGAAAGTCCAAATGATAATTTAGGGGTTTTTTTCTAGTTAAATCTCAGAGACAGGGTTGTCAAACTCATTTTCATCAAGGGCCACATCAGTCTTATGGTTGTCTTCAAAGGCTGTTGAATCCATGGGCAGAGTACCCGTGGATACAGAGAATCATATATGTGTGTATGCGCATTTGTATACATATACATATACATGCACCCATTGTGGTCAGTACTCTTTAGCTTTTACCCAATTTATGTCCCCATATGTTCTTGAAAGACAACTCCCATCACTTTTGATTATCCACTGTGTGGACTGGGGATAATGGAAATTTGAACACAACAGCACTTATGGCTGTGATGTAGGGAAAGGTTAAAGGACATTCATGTTATCGTCAGATGCCATATCTACAAGCCTTGTATTTAAGTTCAAACCCCACTCTCCTGACTAAACAGAACAAACAGCAGCCTTCCAGATGTTTCTGTATCCCAACTCCCATCAGCTCTAGTCATGATGTCTAATGAGGAGGAATACAGCAATTGTAGTCCAGCTTCTGGAGGGGCACAGAAAATGACATGGCAGGCTGGATTTGGCCCACGGGCCTTGAGGTTCACACATGTGCTCTAAGAAATCCGGTCATTTAGCACTGAATCAAACCCTTAACATACATGAACCCAAGATAATGAATTTTCCAATCTTGGTAGTAAGTAATTGGCAGCGTATAAAGTATCTTATACTAGAGGTGCAGTGTTAATTTTTTTTTTTGTAAATTGTAACCAGCTATGCCATTCTTGATTAAAATTGACCACTGATCAACACTTAAGATGTCAAGAGTATTTGGTATTGTGAAACACGTCAGCATTGTTTCTTGTTGATGACAATTGGCTGCTGGTAAAGGTTTCTTTTACATATATCTTCCCCTCTCCCTAAACAATATGTTCATTTTTGAATTCTTGCATAAATGCAGTTTGGTGCTATCTGTTAAGCAGCTTGTTTTCATACATCTTTAAGCTTTCTTAAGCAGCAGTAAATATATCCTCATTGTGTACTGTATAAGTTATTCTTCTGTAAAAGACTGCTGCTTTTAGATTCCTGGTATTTTTGTATGTTTTGACAAATTGAAAAGCGTATAGGAAAAATATATGTTCATTCCGTTTATAGGTAGGTATGTGTTTAATCAAAGGCATTTAAGTACTAAAGTACTGAAATAACAGAATCTCTTGATATGGGTGGTTCTTAAACATTTTCCTCTTGTGTGTGGATTCTTTCCTTTGGTTTGCGTGTGCGATTTGAAAGGCCTTTCTGTAGGCACAACATCATATTCCATTCTGTGTAGAAACTCAAAGTGCTCCTCCCTTCATTCTATTTTTATTTAAGATTGTAATAGAGAGATTTAAGTATCCCTTGTCTTCCTTTTTTGTTTGTTTGTTTGTGGTCAATTTATTCTAGGCTTTTGTAAATGATTAAAATAGTTGCTGGAATCTTTCATCTTTATTCCTCTAAAAACATAAAAATGCTTTTCTTTCTTGGAAGTCAATTACTTCCCATGACACCATGAATGGTATGAAAAGCAAACTGTGAACTCTCATCTTTTTAGCCTCTGATCTCTAGGGTTTTACAAAAACAGAACATGAAGATGGATTTCCTAACTAAGATTATTTTCTGTTGTTCTGTACTTGTGTATCCTTTGGTTTTGACAGATCATTTATGAAGAAAATAAATTTGTTTAATTGTTTTGGGATGTTTTTGGAAGGCTGCCAGATATATTTGGAGAATTCGAACTAGATAGTTGGCTAATTAGTTTTACTTTTTTCAAAAAATTGCTAATAATAGAATTTGTGAAGAACTATGCAGTGAAAACCTATTGGTGTCTTTTGATACCTGCAAATTCAACAATATTTCAGAATGGAGAGTTTCACGGTGCCAGCTGTATTTCAACTTTCTGCAGGTCTCATGACACTGTGTCATTATTTCTTGCTCCATCCTTCAAATTGGGGCCCAAAGAGGATAAACAAACAGTTGTGGCATCAAACAGTTATGAAAAACAAGCAAAAAGTATTTCATTCCATGATGCAGGGCTCAAGGGTTAATTAATCCTTGGCAAAAACATATTTTGGAAAAAAAAAAGATTTTTTCAGGAAATGATTTTTACTGTTTATTGTTTATTCGGATTTATGCCCTGTGATATCTGATGTATCCCTGAAGAGGATATTACATTAAACATCATAGTAACTTTTGTTATGAATTGAACAGGTTGATAACCAGAAAAAAATAATGCATTCTACCACTACTTTTTCATTTCTTTTGAGGAGTAATATGCTTTCTTCTCCACTATGCCACAATTTTCTTATTTTTAGTAATCCTAAATTTAAATTGCGTCAAGTCTCCATTTATCCCACGTATATTTAATTTATTTTAACCTAATATAAAAATCAGTTTTATATCCTCTATAATATGTATGTATACTGTTGTCTGCAACAGTATACTGTGTCTATAAACATACATACCAGAGCTAATATATGCTCCAAGTATTGATTCAGTTCCACAAAAAAGTGGCAATACAAATATATTTAGAAATGCGGTCATCCATTTTTTCTTTTTTCTCCTATTTTAAGACTGGGATTATTAAAAATGAGATTCTGCATTAGGCCTTATTCTAGATCTTTTTCGCTAGGGTTGATTTCCCCAGCCTTTCTTAAAACAAAGATGTGATTCATTCCTTTCATCTCATAGGGGAAAATACCCCTTTCCTGCTTTGCTCTGTATAAGCTCCATATAAGTAAAGCTCTCCAAATCAGCTCTACCCTTTCCATGATGGTCAGCATACGTAGTGTAGCAACATTACAACCTTCTTTCTCTCTCTTTCTCTTTTATTTCTTATAAATCAGAATGAAGGGAAGAGCACTTTCACTTCCTTTATAGGATGGAATGTGATGTCACATGAAACTTCTCCGTGGTGAGTATATATTCTGGTTTTTCTCCTTTGCTGTCAGGTAACATGATTTCTTCACATGAAACACAACTTTATAGATTGTGTGGTCAAAAATTGAGCCAATCTGGGTTGCTGTGAGTTTTCTTGGCTGTATGGAAGCATTCTTTCCTGACGTTTCGCCCACATCTATGGATGCCTGCTTCATAGAATCATAGAGTTGGAAGAGACCTCATGGGCCATCCAGTCCAACCCCCTGCCAAGAAGCAGGAATATTGCATTCAAAGCACCCCTAACAGATGGCCATCCAGCCTCTGTTTAAAAGCTTCCAAAGAAGGAGCCTCCACCATATTCCGGGGCAGAGAGTTCCACTGCTGAACAGCTCTCACAGTCAGGAAGTTCTTCCTCATGTTCAGATGGAATCTCCTTTCTTGTAGTTTGAAGCCATTGTTCCACGTCCTAGTCTCCAGGGAAGCAGAAAACAAGCTTGCTCCCTCCTCCCTGTGACTTCCTCTGGAGAAAATGCTTCTGGAACATGGTCATACAACCCGGAAAACTCACAGCAACTCAGTGATTCCAGCCATAAAAGCCTTAGACAACACAATGGAGCAAATCATTTTTTAACCAATATATCTGTTTCTATCAATGTATTTTAATCTATAGACAAGACAAATTCTATAGGTAAAAATAGCAGTGACATTTAATTTTTTGCAGTGGGAGATTAAAACATGAATTAACAAATCATAGTAGATTCTCACATTAAAGTTAAGATGAAGTTACCCTTCCACTTCCCAGAGAAAAAAATGTCTATTTTGCTAAACATCCTAAGAGTCACATTTCTTGGGATCCTTGTTATACCATGCTTCGAAGGGTTCATCTGCATTGTAGAATTAGTGCAGTTTGACAACACATTAACTGCTATAGCTTAATGCAATGGAATTATGAGGGTTTTACAAGGTCTTTAGCCTTTTCTGGCCAAAAGTGATTATGAATCACCACATACAATGTTCTTTCTTACCCCAACTCCCAGAGCCCGCGGTGGCGCAATGGGTTAAACCCTTGTGCTGGTGGGACTGCTGATTGAAAGGTTGGTGGTTCAAATCCGTGAGATGGGGTGAACTCCCGTCTGTCAGTTCCAGCTTCTCATGCCGGGACATGAGAGAAGCCTCCCTCAGGATGGTAAAACATCCAGGTCTCCCCTGGGCAACAGCCTTGAACATGGCCAATTCTCTCACACCAGAAAGACTTGCAGTTTCTCAAGTCGCTCCTGACACACACACACAAATCCCACCACCTCATTACATCTTCTTGTGCCTTCAAAAATCCACCCTGTGAGTATCTGGCTCCTTCCATATCTGTTATGTACTTTGGTCCATGGAGTGCAGCTGAAAGACAGATGCTATGGAAATGCATAAATTGCCTTGCTCAAATGGAAATCTCTTCCATTTACCCAAGAACATCATTTTATTCAAGCTGTAACGTGAGATTTCAACTAAATCCAAAGAGCATTTATTTTTTAAAATAAGTGCACAAAGTAGACAAACTGTTCTTCAGACATTTGCTATATTACATGAGATACACTGGCTTGGTTCTGATAATAGCTTTCAGCTTCTCAAACCCCCAATTTAGATAATTATTCCCACCCTGCTTCCCTGTTCTTAATGTCTACCATTTTTGATGGGCCTTCCATAGCTAACAGTAAACAGGATTCCCGCATTACAGCTGAACTGGAAAACGCTCTCTTTCACCCATGATAATTCTGATTCTGGTTTATTATACCAATTCATTAAATGATATTATGCCCTAGATTCCTGGTTCAGATATAGTGGAGAATTTTGACTTATCATAAGTAAAAAATGCAGTGGTAATCCAATGAATGGAAAGCCCTAAACGGTTCTGGCCCAGCTTATCTGTCCAGACGTATCTCCTTCTATGAACCACTATGAAGTTTAAGATCATCTGGGGAGGCCCTGCTCTTGGTCCCACCTTACTCGCAGGCACGATTGGCAGAGACACCTTCTCAGTGGTGGCTCCTTGGCTGTGGAACTCCCTTCCCAAGGATATTAGATCAACCCCCTCTCTCTTGACTTTCTGCAAGAGAGTAAAAATGTGGCTTTTTGACCAAGCCTTTAGAGAACTTGTGAAATAGATAGACTTGGAACAATGTGCAATGACCATTGGATGGCCTGGATTATGCTCGTAGATTATGTGTTTAACTCTTAATGTATTGTTTTTAAATATTTTAATTATTTTAAATGTACTTTTAAATTCTATTTTAATACTTATTTAAGTGCACCTTGTGTTTTAAGGCATCAAATTGTTTCCTGTATATAAAACCGCCTTGAGTCCCCTCGGGGGTGAAAAGGGCAGAGTAGAAATGTTGTAAATAAATAAATAAATAATGAGGAGGGACAAGGAGAGAAGGGTGTTTGTTCATTGGTTTTTGAAACATGGTTTATTTAGCTGGAAAATATGGTCTAGACCAGGGGTCCTCAAACTTTTTAAACAGACGACCACGTCGCAGTCCCTCAAACTGTTGGAGGGCCAGATTATAATTTGAAAAAAAACATGAATAAATGCCTATGCACTCTGCACATATTTTATTTGTAGTGCAAAAAAAAAGAACTCCACTTAAAAGCAACACAATAATTAAAATGAACAATTTTAACAAATGTAAACCTATTAGTATTTCAATGGAAAATATGGGCCTGCTTTTGGCTGATGAGATAGGATTGTTGTTGTTGTTGTTGTTGTTGTTGTGTGCCTTCAAGTCCAGACTTAGGTTGACCCTGAGCTAGGGCCGGGTAAATGACCTTGGAGGGCCGAATCCGGCCCTTGGGCCTTAGTTTGAGGACCCTTGGTCTAGACATATCCTTTGTAAAAAAATTTCGCATGACGTATAGTACTATGCTTTTAGCAGATAATGCTTTCTCTAGTAAATATGTTGCTTGGAAGCTTATCTTTTAATGCCATACAGTGTCTTTTGCATTGGTCTTTCTGCCCATCAAAGGACTCTTTTATTTTGTCACAAGAAATTATATATATAAATAGAACATGCTATATATATCGATAATTTTGAATAATGGGTCTTACCATCTCCTAACCGTTACCTCACTCAATTAGTTTTCAGATAAAATTTCTTTAGGAAAATTGTGTGTAAACTTTATTGATTATTATACAGTTTCTCATTTTGCCCTATTTGTTTTGAGACAGCTCTCACCGAGGCCTAAGAATGAGGTTGGTGTCTTTCCTTTCTTTCTTAGCATGTTGTTCTGATTGTGCGCATCCAGTTTTTTTAAATTAATCAAACTGCAAACAAAGTGAGGAACCTACTAGGTTAATGCAAATATAGAAAATACTTCCTTTAAACTAGCATTAGGTTGGCAAAGTTTATCCATCTAGTCTGTCTTGAGTTCGGCCATATGATGCATGTGTTCCAAAGTGGGGTTTTTTTTCATTTGCACTTTTTGATGTAATCTATCACTGGAAGAGAACACTTAAAAATAGAATGTGTCAACGAACAGTAGTTTTAATGTGAACAGCATTTACATACACATTCACCAAAGCAGGAACTGTTTCCTTTGACCTCAGGGGAGTCATATTGCTTGCCTTTCTTTCAGATTGTGCAAAACAGACTATTCATTTTTTGTTTCTAGCTAAAACCACTTCCTTTTTTTAAAAAAAGTGCAAAAATTGTTCAAAAATAGTTCGGTTTTTCATCCTGAACTGCCCCACTCATTAATTAGGTAGCTTCCTTGTCCCATATAAAATATAGAGATATTTGATTTGATTTTTCTATGTATACTGTAGGAAAAATGACAGTCGTGTTAACTAGGTATGGTCACAAAATAGCTGCAAAGACCCCAGGAGATGAAGGCAGCTCACAAAAAGCCTTGTGTATGGGAGGTCCACACACAAGCCCAAAACAGAATTTTATATTGTTCCAAGGACTCCTTGACAATACCCATCAAGGGATTTGAACTATCTTACATAGGACTTGTTATGGCCAAGAGTGTTGCAGACTTGCTGAAGAAGTACAGCTAACAAAAGGGCCAAATTTCCCAGCAATCATTTCTTGTACTCTTGCTCAGCTTCCCACACATGAAATAAACCTACAGTTTGTTTGATGGACTGCTTGTTTCTTGTCACCATTCAAATGCAGCCAGATTCAGTGCTCAGCAATGTTCCCTTTTTCTTGACTATGACCATATATACTCGAGTATAAGCCGACCCGAATATAAGCCAAGGCACCTGATTTTACTACAAAAAACTGGGGAAATGTATTGCCTAGAGTATAAGTCTAGGGTGGAAAATGGAGAAGCTGCCGGTAAATTTTAAAAATAAAAATAGATACCAATAAAATTACACTAATTGAGGCACCAGTAGGTTAAAAGTTTTTGAATATTTACATAAAACTGTAATTTAAGATAAAGCTGTCAAACTCTGATTAAACCATTGTTCTAACCTCCTTCAATGTATATGTGCTTACGTATCTTCCAATAATAATAGAATAAAATAATAAATGTAATAATAATAATAATAATAATAATAATAATAATAATAATAATAGAGTAAAATAATGGGCATGTAATAATAAATAACCTTGACTCAAGTATAACCCTGATTCCACGGAATAAATACATTTATTAAATAGCTTTATAAAGGTGCCCTATGTCTAGAATAAACATAATTCTAACATGCAGCTTCCTACACAACAAAATACCTTCTACTCCACTCAACATGTCCCACTTTCGGCCCTCTGGTTCCAAATGATTCCTTACTCTTCCAGAGCCAACAGGGAATAAGAGCCATCTCTGTCCCACTGGATCACTAACTACCTCTTTGGATCATGACTCAGATTGCCTGTACCACTTTTTATACTACAAAATAAAGAGAGATTAATAATTAGAAAATTATCCCCCTTCTCTATAGCTTAATTCAGTTTCATATAATGTGTCAAGCATTTTTCCTATTCCCCTACATGTTATCCCATTAATGGATAATGGCTGTCTGTGTAGTGAAGTTACAGTCAAGCAAGGATTACATTAGACAGAATTTATTTTAATCCTGTCCTTTATATTAAAGATATTTAGCTGGACAGTTATTTTGGCTTCAATAGAAACCAAAATGATTACCTGAGGCTCTCATATTTTGGGCATACCATGAGATAACATGACTTTGGAAAAGAAAGTAATGTTCAGTCAAGCCGCAGGAAAACATGAAGACTATTTTTCAGGTGGATTGATTCTGTACAGGGAGCCATGGCCCTGAGTTTGCAATACCTGAACTGGGCTGTTGATAGCCAGAATTCTTAAAAGTCTCTCATACATAGGGTTGCCAACATTTGAAGAGGACTTGATAACAGATAGCAACCCGATTGGACACAAATGAAACAAAGCAGTGAGAAGAATCTTGTAGACTAACTGATTTATTTTAGCATGAGCTTCAGTACTAAAATAAATTCCACTTAACTTGCTCAAATGAACTAATCAGTCAGGTTCATCACATATGGAAAAATACTTATATCTGTAAACATAGCAACCAGTGGGAACAGTCATGGAACCAGTGTCTTTACATCTGAAGATGTCACTTCTGTTGATCCTATCTAGGACATGTTTAAAGTTTTTCTTTGCTATTGTGTTCATCTTAAGTTTTATGCTCAACATTGCTTACGAATGTTCTCTTTAACCAGCAGATGGAGTTAGTGCTCTGGTTTTGTAAAACGTTTATTTGAACAAATGTCATATAATAAAGGTTGTTCTGATAACAACATATTTAAATCTCTGTTATCTGAGCCTTTAGAAAACTTGATTTACATAATGAAATAGGCAAGTAGATCCATTGATGTTCCCTGGTGCAGCAATCTGTTCAACAGGGCTGAAAACATTTTTAATTTTGTGTACTAGAAGCAGCTCAGCTAAAAAAAGTATTACAGATTTTTGAGAAATGGCTTATTTTGCGCTCAAGCGGGTTTCAGTCTGGTCCAATGCAGAAGGCACAATAACATTGCACACAGGCAAGAGGAAAACGAACATTAAAAAACTTTACTCTTATCAGTTAAAACATAAACTTGCAGTGTTGCAAACAAAACAGTACAACAAACTTACATGGTCCTTGTAAGCAATACAGAATAGAGCTTCTTCAATTTCGTCCAAATGAGAGAGCAGCACAAATGGTTGAGCAAAATGCCAGAGCAAAGGTTCCTCAGATCAAAAGCTGAACTGTATTCTAAAATCCATACAGTTATACCCCACTGGGTGTGGTCAAAACTTACTAGTTGACCTACATTAGCAGCTGCACATAATAATCAACAGTATAAGGTTTTCTTTAACACGCACGCACGCACACACTTGATCCTGTTACAACTTACTGTAACAGCTTAGGCATGTTTGTATTGGGAAGAGAAATTTGTAATTGTGGGCAAGGCAATCATTGGGTTGCACTTGTCTGCATACTCTATAGTTTTTCAGTGGTGACGGGGTTGTTTTTATTTTGGAAAAAATTTAATGGTGCTTGAAGCTGAACTAATTAATTACCCATTGATAGTATGAGTGCAAACAATATCTTCAAACCACTGCCCCAAAGTACAGAAAAACTGTTTCCTCATATAATAGACCATGTGTTTGGATTGATCTGGACTCCTGCTGTTCAAGAAACTATAATTTTAACCGTATCTGAATTTATACATTTAGAGCTAATTATATGAGCACTGAAAATACATTTGTTCATTTTAGTAATTTTTAAAAATATTGTTATTTAAATTGGACAGGTGAACTTTAAATATATTATTTATTTTGTTTGTAAGTAGCGAGTGTCTATTTGTGTTTTCTGGGTATTCCGGTTAAAGCAATCATGAGGTTTACACATTGTGGTTTTAAGGACAGGTGCTGATACGAATCTCTGTAATCTAGTGTCCTAAAGTATTTTTAATGTGCTGTTTTGTAATAATGTAACACCCTCCCCAAAGACATCAGACAAGCCCCTATACTGGCAGTCTTTAGGAAGAGTTTGAAGACCTGGCTGTTCCGGTGTGCCTTTCCAGAATAGGAAACTCCAGCAATATGTCCCAGAAGCACTTTATCGGAGATTTAGGATTGCCTGCACATTGCACTTACCCTAAAATCCTACATTGCACCTGTCATACTCAGCACTTTTTAATCTGTACCCATTACATTCGGCCCGGCCCTAGTTTTATTGTGTTATGGTGTATTGTTTTTATTGTTTACTGTTATTGCTTAACGTTTTGATTTGCTTTATAATGTTATGTGTATTGTTATGCTGTTGTTTTTATTGAGGCCTTGGCCTTTGTAAGCCGCCTCTAGTCCTTCGGGAGATGTTAGCGGGGTACAAATAAAGATGATAATAATAATAATAATGTATTTTAATTGTTGTTTCAACAATCTTTATTCAGTGCTATGGTGGTGGTTATGAAGAAGTGTGGTATAGATATATTAATTAAAATTGTGAATACTAAACCAGATAATGGCTCAGTTTGGATGAATAAAAAATCCTTTGGTCCAAATGAGACAAAATAGACTCCTTTTGAACTTCTTTTCTCCTGCCTCGGTGGCACACTTGTATACAGTGTGGAAGTGCCTACATAACTATTTGAAATGAGTCTGTGCTTAACTATACTGTCTGATTTTGTCTGAACGAAGATGCTGGCTAGTAGCTTTGGAACAAGCCTGAATTTAAAGTAGTGTTTGAAATTAGTTCAGAATCATGTATCAAAGCTTGAAAGAATAGTCCAGTGGTACAACCTTTGGCCATGTGGTTAAGGAAGATGAATGAATTGGTTGCTGATCTGCAGCATGTTTTCAGGAAAGAAAGAAACAGTTATATCCAATGAGGACAGATAGGGTGCTGGTCCTTGGCAATTGATAAAAAACCCAAGCCAGTGGCATATTGATCTATGGGACCTTAGGCTGCCTGCATCCTTGCTGCTGTGTGAACTTTCCCCTAATGTTATACCTTCTTTTCCAGCTTCCTCAGAATTAGAACAAGAAGTACAAATGTATCCCAAGTCAATAGTCTAATTTGCAAGGGACTCAGTCATAAAATCACTACAATGTCTGTGTGCAGATTTTTTTAAGTTTTACTTTGTCACCTTATGTTTAGAACATGTTTATCCCAATTTAGCTATAAATGTCTCAATTTCTTTTACTTCTCAAGTACAAAGCTATGTAACATGCCCAAAGCATTTTGTAAAGCATCTGCTTGCGGATCATATTTTGGATATTCTGGGTCAGTTCTTGAAATAGAAATTGACCTTTGTTCACTTCAAAATGTTTATGGAGGTTTTGTGCTTACAGCAAAACAATTTGTTTGCTCTCTTCAATTATGAGTCCAAGACCGAGAGGTAAACACTACAGAAATTTGCAGTCCATGCCTTAAATCAGAAAATTTGCACATACAGTGAACAGTTTAGTAGGAAAAATAATATCCTTCACCCAAAAAGAAAGTTTGTATAGCTTCTGACATACCTTCAATAAGGCTAAAGAACAAGTCTAGTGTTTAAATTTGCATCTAAATGGCAAAAAATATACGAAAAACAAATGAGAAGGGAGAAGGAAAAAATAAAATCCAGTCACCATGTAACTAATATTTATTTTAATGGAATTGAAGCAGCTCAGGAGTAAGAGTCATCAGCTATTTATTTAAAAAAAAAACTATGAATAGTGCATTAGAATAGCCTGATCTACTTATTGATGCTCCAGTAGTTTCAGAAATGCAGGCAGTTCCCGAGTTACAAACATCTGACTTACAAATGACTCATAGTTAAGAATAGAGTGAAACAAGAGGAAGTGAAGAAAATCTACCCCTTGGAAGGGAAATTCACTTCTGAAAGTGTTATCATGGGGAAAAGGTGTCTCCACTGAAGCTTTTTCACCTGTCCTTGTTTCTACAGCAAGCCAAATTATTCAAAATCCAATTCTCACAGGGATAGAAAGAGGAGTGAAATCTTCTGGGGCACAGAAAGCAAAATAAACTCCACAGGGGTAATAAACCTTCCCTATGCTGTCCAAAACTATCTATCTATATTTGGCTGGGTTTACACTTTAAAATCTACCTGTTCTGACTTACATACAAATTCAATTTAAGGGGAAAAAAACCTATAGAACATATCGTGTTCATAACTTGGAAACTGCCTGTAACGACTTTGGAGGCTTTGTTTATTTTGAAAAAAAAATCTTTCATTTGTTATTCCTGGCTTTTGTCTGCAAATGTATACTGTATGCGCCTTATTTTATGTACTTCATGTATTTCAGTGATAGGCGTTTGCTGCAGCCTGCTCAGGTCTGTGATATTTTCAAAGGAGTTATACTGGTAATCTGCTACTTCATGATGCACTATGTTGACTATTCCATGATGTACCACCTGATCAGAGGACAGTCTGTCATTAAACTCTACATCATCTATAATATGCTTGAGGTAAGCAAATAGGCATCAGGGCTACTTGCCAAATCTACTGTTCTCCTTGGTTAAATGAGACAGGTGTTTCACCGTAGTAAACCAGGGTCTGGCAGCTTCTAAAGATATGCAGGACACACACCACCACCACCACCAGTCCTCAGAAGATCATGCCTTTAACACTCCTCTGTTCTCTAGGAGCCATGAAGGTTTTTAAAACATTGGGAGGTGGAGAGTTGAGCGGATCTAGGTGTTTATTGCCCAGGAGATAGCATTTTTTTTAATGAAAGTCACTTCTGGTTTTGGAAAAATCCTCTACAGTTTAAAATGCACTGCAGGGGGTGAAGAACAGAACTGTCTCTGCACTGACTATAGGGTGTGAGGGTCCTTTTATGTTAAAAAATGCCACATCTGTTTTTTTTTTTAATTGCAAATAAATGTTGTCCTCCAACTTTCACAAAGGTTTAGGGCAGTGGTTCTCAACCTATGAGGTGTTTTGGCCTACAACTCCCGGAAATCCCAGCCAGTTTACCAGCTATTAGGATTTCTGGGAGTTTAAGGTCAAAACATCTGGGGAACCACAGGTTGAGAACCACTGGTTTAGGGGCACAGCTCCCTCACAAAAGTGAAATGCAGATATTTCCTGTGGAGAGAGGAATGGGGCACCTTTTGTGATCCCATGTGGGATTAAAGGAGGCGCTGCCCTTCCTTTCTTTTGCCCTGGTGAAAGAGACAGTCGTGGAAGAATTGCTAGATACATGTGGTAAGTGGAGTGGTACATGAAACTGGCTCCTCTTATTACTGTGTGTAATGAATCTCTTGCTTGCATAAAGGAAGGAAGATACTGGGAAGAACAGGAACATAGGGTAAACAGGAAGAAGAGGAGCAGATACTAGCCATATATCTTGAGTTATGTGTCAAGAGTTCTTTACCTGGAAGAATGAAGTAGCATTGTAGTCTTGCTGATGTACATCAGGAGTGGTGAGAAAGTAAATTAGGATCTGCTGTTAGATTACTACGTATATGATTTGCTATAGATCAGCAAGGGTTATGAAAAAATAATAGAACTTTTCACCATTCTAAATTATGTTTTTGCATCTTTTATCTGTTGTAAGACACATAATAGATGTGTGTTTATATATGGAAGCTTTGGTTTTGTATGGTTCTCAGGGTATTATAAGTGATTGGATCCATTTCCTGGTTTGCTTTATCTGCCCCACTTACTTTTCAGACACTATCTTGTAACTAGCTCCAGCTGGTGGGTTGCAAGACCTGCTCATGCCTGAAGCATATCATATAAAGCGAAGCATTACAGAGTTGACATAGTATAGTAGTGGTTATATTGCTAATCTGGAACTGAGGAATTCCATTTAAGTTCACATTCAGGCTTAGCATTCTCTGATTGGCCTTGGGCTAGTCACCTTCCTCTGGCCCATTTGGGTAAGGATCCTTGCATAATCCACTGATTGACAATAGGAAATGACGTATTCTTTGCTATTCTCAAAATACTCTTGCGGGCGTGCAGCACCTTAGCTTCTATCTTTTGCCCTTTAGCTTAAAAGAGAAAAGAACAAGATGGTTGATAATATATAGTTAAACAATGCATTAATGAAAGTGTATCCAGAAATTACAACAGTGTGACACTGTACTGAAAATCATGTGCCACAGCTTCAGTAATGTACACACAAATTGCAACAGCAGGAAACAAATCTAAAAACCTTAAAAGGCTCAAACAACAACATGTATGAAGATGTTTTCGCTTGGTATTTGAAAGACTGAAGATGGTATTCAGCAAGCTTTACTGTGGAGGGAATTGATGTGTGTGTACTACCTCTGAAAACGTATATATTTTTTTCAACTGTGTTCTTATTTCTACCAAGAAAATGGATTTCTGGCCTTCATTCACATTATCAGATTTTTCTGTGTAGCCATGTTGTGTGTTCTCCCAACATTGAATTGGATCCAGATGTTGTCACACAACAGGAGGAAAAACCTGTCAGGGTTGAAAGACAAGCCAGCAAAGACTTGCCATTCCTACTGTTTTTGAGGTCAGCTTTTGCTGGCAAATGCAAATCGTGACTTTTGTCTTCTGTTCCCTTTGTCCTTGGACTGCAAGAAGATCAAACCAGTCCACACTCCAGGAAATAATGCCTGACTGTTCACTGGAGGGAAGGATATTAGAGGAAAAGATGAAGTACTTTGGCCACATCATAAGAAGACGGGAAAGCTTGGAGAAGATAATGATGCTGGGGGAAATGGAAGGAAAAAGGAAGAGGGAATGACCAAGGGCAAGATGGATGGATGGTATCCCTGAAGTGACTGGCTTGACTTTGAAGGAGCTTGAAGGGGTGGCAAAAGCTGTCAGGGAGCTCTGGCGTGGGCTGGTCCATGAGGTCATGTAGAGTTGGAAGCAACTGAATGAATAAAGAACAATAACTCCTACGTTATAACTAGATAATGGTGGGAGACTTTCCATAAGACATGATATTATCCTATGAAGAGTAGCATGGGCTAGCATATGATAGTGATCCCCAAATCAGTGTGGTATGCTAGTGTGTAGTGGAAAGAGCTACAGTAGGCCTTGCAAAAAGTAAATAACTATGTTGCTGTGTCCTCTCTATCTGTAAAAATAGAGAGACCCTTTATTCATCTTAGTAATTTCTGCCCCACACTAACTTGGTCAATATATGGATAAATGTCACCAAGGGATGAAATAATTCCTTCAGGCAACCTGAAGTACATTTTAATAAGCACAGAAGCATACCATTTCTTACAAAATAGATTCTGAAATTATTTACTGGACGAGGAGAAGGTCACATAATAGCCTAAGGCCTATACATTTTTAGCATCTAGCATCATACCAATGTAGCTATGCTAAGTTCCACAATTCCATAGCCAATTGCTCTACAGGCAATAAGGATTTGAGCTTCTACATTGCACAGTGGTCAGTTAGCTCCTCACCTACCAAGTCACAAGTGAGAGAGAGGGAGAACTTTCTGTTGTTATAGGATGATTACCTGTACTTGGAGCCCCTTTTATGCCACCTTTGACAAAGCTTATAAAACTAAGAATAGTACCCTGCCAAGACAAGAGTATGTATGAGCCTGGTTCCCCCCACGTAGTTTTGAGTATTATCCCTAAAATAAAAACTAGCCATTGACACTAAATATCAGAGGCTAATTATATATGTTCTATATTTGCTCACTGAATAGAAATGTGCTACCTTATTCTGCTTTCAGGGAATTCCAGATAGCTCCTGGCCAACATTAATATTAATAATAATTTTTATTACTCATCTGCCTCTCTTTTTGGCTTTAGGCAGGGCACAACATAGTCACATAGGAGCACATATTAAAACAGAATTAAAATACAACCATAAAAGCATACATTAAAGCATACATATGTTAAAATACATAAGACACAAATTAAAACAATAAACATAGGATGCGATTTTAAAATTCATAGTTAAAAACTGTTGGGTAGGCTTGTTGGAAGAGATACAGTAGGACTTCTGATGTGTTTTAAATACAACATCCAGATTTTTTAGAAGTCTCATTCTGGATCTTTCTGGTAATTTAGATAAAGATGGTGATTGCAAAAGACATTGCATGTCGGAATATATTTGCCTTATGATTTATAAAGTTGTATTTCCTTGTTGCATGTGCTTTCTCTCTCTCAATTTAGGTAGCTGATCGATTGTTTTCCTCTTTTGGTCAAGATATCTTGGATGCTCTTTATTGGACTGCTACAGAACCAAAGGAGAGAAAAAGAGCACACATAGGTGTGATTCCCCATTTTTTCATGGCAGTGCTATATGTCTGTATCCTTTTGTGTCAGAATTAAAATGTAATTTTGTGTCTATTCACTCTAAAATGCTTTTTAAACATTCATGAGCTCATGCAAAATAGTTTTAAAATATACAAATCTGCTTTAGAATACTCGAGAATGGATGCAATTATTTTCAATAGCATGAAAAACAAAAATTTCTTTCAAAAGAGAATCTAATAGATTTTTGTTTGCTAAAACAATAATTAAAACAGCTTGGTTTTACCGTGGTTAATAGATTTGTGGTTCAGTGTGATGGTTTGGGTCTTGGATTAGGACTCAGGAAATAACTTGAGGTCACAAAACAACAAAAATGGATTTCCTTTTTATCAGATGGCTTCTAAATTCTAACCGTATAAACACATTTACACATCTTGGTGACAAAAAATGTACTGGCCCATGTGTCTGTCATGTTTATTAAGTCACTTGTGACTTTCGGGTGAAAATGAGCCAAAAATTTAAGTTTTAAAAAGCTGAAATGGTTCATGAAATAATTCTTATCCATATACATTAATCACCACATATGAACAGAAATAGCACTAGCTTGTACTAAAGATAAGAAGCAAAAGTATTAATAGATGTGTTTTCAGGGGATATTGTGTGTGTGTGTGTGTTGTGCATCATCTTGATGATGCTTTGTATATAGTTTTATATATAGTCTTGCGTAAACTTGGTCTATGAAAATTCCACTAGTCTTGTCAGATATCCTATTTATTGTTTAAAAGCTGAGTTACAATTGAGCTTCTCTTGATGTGCAACTGTTTCCTGCTGCTTGAAATAGGGAAATGGCCCTATGAGTATGACTGAATCCATATTTGGTCTTGTCTTGTGATGGTAATGCTGACAAAGAATCCCCATTCCTTTGCCAGTATTGTGCCCACACAATATTATCCTTCTTGTAAAAGGCTTTCTCCAATAGACCTGATGGTGCAGCATTTGCTGTACCTGCTGTAACAAATTTGCAATAGAATGGTGTTTACTGTTTAAATAAATGGCCAGTAGAAGACCGTACATATCGCTGACATCATTTAGAGGATTTATCATGTCGGAAGTGACTTGAGAAACTGCAAGTCACTTCTGGTATGAGAGAATTGGCTGTCTGCAGAGACGTTGCCCAGGAGATGCCTGGATGTGCTACCATCCTGTGGGAGACTTCTCTCATGTCCCCTGCATGGGAAGATGGGGCTGACAGACGGGAGCTCACCCTGTCTCGTGGATTCAAACCGCTGACCTTCAGGTCAGCAGTTCAGCTGGCACCCATTGCACCACTGCGAAAGCCGCATGGGGGGGAGGGTTCGGAGGATGAAATGAGAGTGAGTATAACACTCTCAGTCTCATGAAGCATTGGCAAAATTAAAATGTAATAAATACATTTTACATTAGCTGATTTGAGCCTCACTGGGGTTTTTTTAATGGAAGATTGTGAAATAGACCAACAAACCCCTTCATATAGATCTTATTTTATAGTATGAGGGTTAAAATTAAAATATATGGTTGTCATACTTAAAAGTCTTTATTTTATGCATTTTTATACTAACATAAAATCAGCTATCGGTGTGGTTAAGGGAATAATTTGTTACATGATTCAAAACCTGTAATGGAAATGTATAAAACCCACCGCTAATGTAACTAATCCATATACACCAGTGTTAGCACAGCAGTGTAATCATTTGTTGAATCTTCTCTTGGAAATATTGGGACCATACAATGAGCTGGTAATATACTAAAATCAGCACTTAAGAGAAATTACTAGAATTTTTGGAATAATCTAGGGGATTGATGTTATAAGTTCTGTTTTGCTTGCTTTGGGGAGGGAATGTAGCTCAGAATTCAGAAGGCTGTGTGTAGCAGACTAATATTTTCTTTTCCTTAACACAATTGACTACAGTCTTGCATGCTATCCTTATAATGGTCCAAGCAACAACACTCAATGTAGCCTTCAATTCCCACAATAAGTCACTTCTAACTATCATGATGTCTAACAACGTAAGTGTTGGATAGATGTAATACTTGTCTTAAAGGTTTTAACATTCTATCTTTCTGAAAAGCAATTATGATGCAGTAATGTTTCTGTTAACATATGTATTGTAATGCATTTTTTAGAAAATACATTTTAAATGGAAAGGTTTTTTTAAAAAAATATCTAAAGTGAGGAAATATTGCTTTCTTCACATTACAGTTCGTTGAAATAAAAGGAAGTGTCTTCAAGAAGTTTGAAAAGAACAATCTATTTCAGATGTCAAATAGTGGTATGTATAATTATGTGAGGTATGATAATCCATTCTTTTGATGTCTTTTCAGCTATGAATGAATTTGATATAAATGTTGTGTTTAATTGTCATTTAATTGGTGGAAGAAGCTGACTTTTTGGAAAAGATTTTTCTGTCTTGAAGTATGATACCAAAAATATAGCCATAGAACTCTGCAGCTTATGCCCATAGACTGAGGTTTTCCTCTATGCTCATTAGATTCCATTCCTGGAATCTGAAACTGAACATTATAGCTGTGATCCTGTGCGCACTGTCTAGAAGTAGGTCCTTATTATTATTATTATTATTATTATACCCCACCTCCATCTCCCTGAAGGGACTCGAGGCAGCTTACATGGGGGCAAGCCCGGGCAAACATATTTAAAATATAACACATTAAAATTCATAAAACAGCAACTAAAATACATAGAGTTACTTCTGACTTCAGCAAATTTATTTATTTATTTATGGCATTTATATGCCACCCTCGAAGGGGACTCAGAGCGGCTTACAAGATATATATATACATACAATATATTATATTATTAGCATAGCACAATATCAGTATTATATATTACTATATTGTACTATACCATTATATTGTAATATTATTAGTAATATTACAGTAAGGGAAACTTGCCAGTGTTCCCAAATCTTACCATTTGGGCCCTTGCTGGGCCGCTTTGGATCACGAAACAGTCCAAACAAGTTAGGGCAAAACGCGGTTTATTCATATTGCGCAATAGGAAGGCAGACAGGCAGCATAACACAAAGTATGCCGGAATTTACATGTAATAAAAATATATAATTATAATATTGCATTATTATTAGTTTTATATTACATTAAATTATAATGTTTTAAATATATGTATATACAATTTATTATATTATATTATTAACATAGCACAGGAGAAAGGTGGAACTGTCTTCCTGGTCCCCTCTCTCTTCACTCTGGCCCAAAGCAGCAGTTGGTGCTGGGGGAGAGGCTCCCAGCTGATGACAAAGTCAGGAGACAAGGTGGAAATGTCTTCCTGGTCTCCTCTCTCTTCACTCTGGCCCAGAGCAGCAGTTGATGCTGGGGGAAGGTCCGGGCCCAGGTTATTTGGCTGACCACATCTCCTTGTACGAACCAGCCCAGGCTTCGAGATCTTCAGGAGAGGCCCTTCTCTCAATCCCACCTCCATCTGAAGCTTGGTTGATGAGAATGAGAGAGAGGGCCTTCTTTCTCAGTGACTGCCTCTTGACTCTGGAACCTCCTTTTTCCCAGGAAGCCAGAATGGCCCCTTCCTATTGTTAATGATGTGTGCCCGTGTCTTCTTGATGGTTCTTTATCATAATCGCTCTCTAGAAAAATGAAATCTTTGTAAATAAAAATTAAATATTTTCTTCTTTGTAGACATCAAGGAGAGATTCACCAACTATGTACTGCTACTGATAGTTTGTTTAAGGAACATGGAACAGTTTTCCTGGAATCCAGGTAAAGTCTGCTTCTCTCCTATCCTTTAGAAAAAAAAATTAAATTATGGTTGTGGGACCAAGCATTTAAGCAGCAGACACAGCGATAATAATGGACAGACCTCGGATTATGATTTTGGATTTGGATTTGTTTAATTTTTAAATGGATGTTTATAATTTTGATGTTTTTAACAAATGTTTTAATTGTGATTTTATTACTATTGTTTATTTGGCATCTAATGATTGCTTGTTGTGACCCTCCCTGAATCGAAGGATCAGATATAAATAAACAAGTAAAAAAAATGGAAAAACATCACTGCATGTTGACTGCCAGCACCACACACATTATTTTCCTAGCCTTATCTGGCAAACTCTGGTTATTTCAGATGATCTTCCTTCCTAGCTTCTAAAATCAACCCCAATTCCAGCTTCCAAAGTCACACAAGACTATGTTCAGGATTATTTGAAAGTGGTACCTTGCCTATAAAAATGTTCAAATAGTGTTAACTACTGATTTTGGAATTTTCAAATGATCTCTGTGAACTTGTTTGTTGTTATGTGCCTTCAAGTTGTTTCTGACTGAAGGCAACCATTTCATTTATTTTTCTTGGCAAGGTTACTTGGGTGGGGAGTACCTTTACCTTCCTCTGAAGCTAAGAAATTGTGACTTGCCAGATGCCATCCGATGTGTACCTATAACTGAGTGGGGATTCAAACCCTGCTCTCCAGATTTGTAGGGCCCTTCCACACAGGTATATAACCCAGAATATCAAGGTTGAAAACCTCATAATATCTGCTTTTAACTGGGTTATCTGAGTCCACACTACCATATATTCCAGTTCAAAGCAGAAAATGTGGGATTTTATTCATCTGTGTGGAAGAGAACATAGTCGAGCTCACAAACTGCTCTGACATATACCATGTATATAAACCGCATTAGCTATAGCTCATTGTCAGTGAGGAATTTTTTGAAATGATTTCTTTTATCAGAACAAGCTCTCTGTTCAAATACAGTACTGGCACCCACCAAGAATTCTTTCTGAGTACTCCATTGTTTATAATCTGTAGCCTTTAAGCTTTGAAGTATATGTATTTACATGTTTTCATTTACTTTTTGCTGCGTATCAGCTTTCTATAAATATTTCTCTTATCATTACAGACCATCTTTGGGTGCTGTTTCCAGATGTTTGTATGGTGATTGCATCAGAAATTGCCGTGGACATTGTGAAGCATGCTTTTATAACAAAATTTAATGATATCACTGCTGATGTAAGTATCAAATTTATCTGCTAAACACATTTGAAATTCAGTTCAAGTATTGAATCATTTGTACCTTTCTCCTTTTTTTTGCCTTGATGGAAGTTACTGGCATATACCCATAGGCAAGGGGAGCCCTCTTTTCATTTAATGGGAATTGTCACCTCAAATATAGGAATCTGATTGCTGATACGTGCTCTCCTATGAATGAGTGTTTGAAGATCATTAGGAATGTAGACCTAAAATGGAAGTCTTCATTTTATTTTTTGTAGTAAATCTTTTCAACAGTACTGCTTTTAGTGAGGATTTTATTTAATAACAACAACATGTGAATTTTTGGGGGTTGTTTTGTTCTCAGGTTTACAGTGAATACAGAGCAAGCCTTGCATTTGACCTTGTTAGCAGTCGGCAGAAAAACGTAAGTGAGATAATGAAAATGACTTCTTACACTTGTGTTCTTGAAAATAGAAGCCAATCATATATTAGGAAATACTTGGTTGTCTGGTGTTACGGAAAGCTTACCTTGCCATGGTAATTACAATTATGTGTACAGGTATAAAGAGATTTACTTGAAGTGCCATCTTAAATTAAAAACAATTTACTTTCTTTCTGAACATTCTATCTGCAAATGTCGTTCTCCGCAGCATCCTTTTCCATTATTCATTACTCTTAAAGAGTCAAAGAGCATAACTGACTGGTGGATTTTTGTGTTCAGATCTCTTTGTGAATTTTGGTATATCTTATTCACAAATATCCACACTCTATGAGACTTTACTGCAATATTTACTATTCCTTCAGCTGTGAGAACATTTTTCACCAATATACTAATGGGGGCTTTATTTGTTACTATTTTAGTTACCTGGCATTGCCCAGGTTATTTGAAAATGTCATTTTTTATTGTACAAAATGCATAAGGTTTTGGGTGAACTGCAACTCACATCATGCCAGGTTAACCCCGAAAAACTCCAGCAGTACTTAAAAGTATGTTATGTTGGGCAAGTTAGCTATAGATCAGTGGTTCTCAACTTGTGGTTCCCCAGATGTTTTGACCTTCCACTCCCAGAGATTTTGGGGACTTGCAGGCCAAAATAATGGATAATGGAGAAAGGCAGGGAGTTTCAGAAAAACATCTATTTCTGCTTCATTGACTACTCTAAAGCCTTTGACTGTGTGGATCATAATAAATTGTGGCAAGTTCTTGGTGGGATGGGCATACCAAGCCACCTTGTCTCTCTCCTGAGGAATCTGTACAAGGACCAAGTAGCAACAGTAAGAACTGACCACGGAACAACAGACTGGTTCAAGATTGGGAAAGGCGTACGGCAAGGCTGCATACTCTCACAACCTTTTTAACTTGTATGCAGAACACATCATGCGATGTGCGGGGCTTGATGAATGCAAAGCTGGGGTGAAAATTGCTGGAAGAAACATTAACAACCTCAGATATGCAGATGACACCACTCTGATGGCCGAAAGCAAGGAGGAGCTGAGGAGCCTTCTAATCAAGGTGAAAGAAGAAAGCGCAAAAGCTGGGTTGCAGCTAAACATAAAAAAAACCAAGATTATGGCAACAAGAATGATTGACAACTGGGAAATAGAGGGAGAAAACGTGGAGGCCGTGACAGACTTTGTATTTCTAGGTGCAAAGATTACTGCAGATGCAGACTGTGGCCAGGAAATCAGAAGACGCTTACCTCTTGGGAGGAGAGCAATATCCAATCTCGATAAAATAGTAAAGAGTAGAGACATCACACTGGCAACAAAGATCCACATAGTCAAAGCCATGGTATTCCCTGTAGTAACCTACGGATGTGAGAGCTGGACCTTAGGGAAGGCTGAGCGAAGGAAGATAGATGCTTTTGAACTGTGGTGTTGGAGGAAAGTTCTGAGAGTGCCTTGGACTGCGAGAAGATCCAACCAGTCCATCCTCCAGGAAATAAAGCCCGGCTGCTCACTGGAGGGAAGGATACTAGAGACAAAGTTGAAGTACTTTGGCCACATCAAGAGGAGACAGCAAAGCCTAGAGAAGACAATTATGCTGGGGAAAGTGGAAGGCAAAAGGAAGAGGGGCCGACGAAGGGCAAGATGGATGGATGGCATCCTTGAAGTGACTGGACTGACCTTGAGGAGCTGGGGGTGGTGACAGCCGACAGGGAGCTCTGGCGTGGGCTGGTCCATGAGGTCACGAAGAGTCGGAGACGACTGAACGAATGATCAACAACAGGCCAAAACACTTGGGAACCTACAGGTTGAGAACTACTGCTCTAGATGCATCATTGGTGGGGTTCAGTGTGCTCTCTGGCTGTAGGGTAAACTATAACTACTATAGTGGGTCAGCCCCCTCAAAGCCTTCCAATAAGTTGAGTTAGTCATGAGGGAAAAGATCAGTCCCCGTCCCCCTGTCCCCCCAATGCCTCCAGTAATCAATTTTTGGCATATCAGGTATGTGTGCCAGGTTTGGTCCAGATCCATCATTGTTTGGGTTCACAGTGCTCTATTGATGTAGGTAAACTACAACTCCCCCAAATCAAGGTGAATTTTCCCCAAAGACTTGATCTTCCTTTATAAATTTAAATTCCATTAATTTCACCAAGTTTTTTTTTTTCATGTCAGGAACGACTTGAGAAACTGCAAGTCGCTTCTGGTGTGAGGGAATTGGCCATCTGCAAGGGCACTGCCCAGGGGATTCCCTGATGTTTTACCATCCTTGTGGGAGGCTTTTCTCATTTCCCCGCATGGGGAGTTGGAGCTGACCTAGGGAACTCATCCATGCTCTCCCCGGATTCGAACCTCTGACCTGTCGGTCTTTAGTCCTGCTGGCAGAAGGGTTTAACCCATTGTGCCACCAGGGGCTCCTTCCACAAAGATATATATCCACCTGCAAGCCTAGTTAAAATATGTTTTTCTTCTTTTCCAAAATAGCATGTATGTATTGCATTTATTGCTTTTTTAGAAAAGCTGTCAGTGGCTTGCACGTTTTAAGAATTTTAAAAACATTTTCCCCTAGAAATGTTTTTAAAGATTTAAACAAGGTGGACCCTGCCCTCAAGATGTTATCTAAAAAGACAGATAGCAAAAAGGCAAAAAAAAGAGGGGAGGAAAATGAAAACAAGGATAATAAATCCTTAATATTGCCTGGAACTTATAAAAAGTGCCTGTAACTGAGTAGCTGGCAGGGAAACAGCCAAAGGAGGAGGCAAGAAACTGCTGGCTTATTGGGAGACCACTTGGGGTGACCCAACTTCCTATTTACTCCAACCTGCTGGAACGGCTGTGGGAAGGAAAAACAAAACTGGATGGACATAGCTTATCAGCAGAAAACACCCTGCATTACTTACCCATCCCTGCTATAGCCTGCCCTCTCCTTTAGCAACAGCTGATGCTATCTAAAATGTGTGACTAATTGCAGTGGAACTTCTTTTACTTTCATTTTCCGCTCCTATATTTTTAAAGCTCAGGTTCAGTTCTTTTCCCCCAGGCATACACAGATTATAGTGACTCCGTTTCCAGAAGAATGGGTTTTATTCCGCTCCCACTGGCTGTTTTAGTAAGTCATATATTTGTTGTCACATTACAAAATCCCTCAGTTGCTAGTGGGGGGAAACCTGCACCAAAGTTCCAAAACACTATGTATTTTTTTCTGAATCTTTGAATTAATATCTCTGCAGGGGGAATCTGTGTGAGATAAACTCAGGCTGAACCATTTATCCAGGCATTACAAAGTAAATACCAGAGTAAAAGTTACATGCTCAACTTTGTTGCATTTTAACAATAAAGTATCTGTGGACTTTACAGCAAATTGACCTTTGAAATATGTCTTTCAATGTAGGTTCCACTGATAATTTGCCTTTGGTCATGCGTGGTAAAGAAATAGGAACATGCCTATTTACACAGAAATAATTGAAAGTATAAGTTGCAGAAATATTAGTTGTGCTAATGGAAAAACTTAGGTACTACATCCCTATGGCAAAAAAAGATGTAGTCGTTTTAATTAAGCACTTCCTAAGCATTTCCCTATTTCTTCACAAGAGGTTTTAATATTCCTCCGTAAAAAAAGCACCATATATACTTGAGTATAAGCAAAGTTTTTCAGCCCTTTTTCAGGATGAAAAGGCCTTTAAAAAGTCAAAGTTATTTATTATCTTACTCTGTTATTATAATTATTTCTATTACATGTATTATTTTACTCTATTTATTATTATTATTATTATTACATTTACATAATTAAAGTTTTATGTAAATATTCAAAAACATTTCACCTACTGATGCCTCAGTTAATATAATTTTATTGGTATCTATTTTTATTTTGAAATTTATCAGTAGCTGCTGCATTTCCCACCCTTGGCTTATACTTGAGTCAATATGTTTTCCCAGTTTTTGTGGTAAAATTAGGTGCCTCAGCTTATATTCGAGTCGGCTTATAGTTGGATATATACGATAGTTTTCAGAGTGGCAGAGAAGGAGCTGTTCTTGTAGATGGAAAGCAGGACAATTGTTGGTCAATTCAAAGATGTGAGGGGAAATAATCTTCTGTCGTGGCCAGTATTTTTATTCCAGTGAACCGCATTCATGGGCCTAATGCAAATGTAAGAGTTACTGATACTTAAGTGTTATGAGATTTTTTTTCTACTGTGGTACAGCTTGCCACCACTTTTCATTTGTCTTTCTCTGACACTTGTCTTAATACCTTAACCAGAAATGCCTCTTATCAAGAGTTATTAGCAGAGCTGAACTTTACAGTATTAGATAGGTATTTAAAGGTACTGAGGATGATTTAATGATCTGGAGGAAGATCATTCTGACAATTGCAAATAGTAACTTTATATAGGGTTTTTTTTTATACAAGTTTTATATAGTCATTTACATATAAGTTGGGAGTTTATTTTCCAGCAATCCAAAAGACTCCCCAAACCTAAGATTTTTGCTGTCCCTTCCACCTTTGAGGAAAGGGGGCTACTTATACATCCAGTGCCTACTGAGGTTTTCCTCAAGGTGCTCTCACTTCAACACCATAAAAAAATTGACAGGGAAAAGAGAAGGGGCGGGAATATTCCAAATGCATCCCAGTACCAGCTAGGCTTCTGCATTTCAGCTGAACCTCCATCTGGTTTTTGCTGGCCAAATTTTGAGAATGCCTCCCGAAAATGGGTGGGTTGACAATTAGCCATTTTTTTGTCCACAGCCAAAAATGTGGCTAGATGTGGTCCATTGGTGGCAATTGGGGGTTTCCAGGCTCCCCTTCTCAATATTTTTAGGGCTGTTGGGATGAAAATGGCCACACTTGGGGAACACATTTACCACTGTAACCGCACCAAGATTCATAATGTTTGGGTCATCTCCTAATTTTTAGGAATTTATTTTCTTTATAGAAATAAGCAGCAAGGCACCATTCCTTCTGGCCAAATGTCAAAGATGCACTTCCACATCACACAGCTCGGTGCCCCACTATTACACTTTCTTATTTACTAATAAAAACAGACAACAGTAAGCAACTTCTTCCAAACCTTTTGCATTTCTTGTTCTCACAAAACATACTGGAAGAGGCCAGCAGCAACCGCAAACAAGCATTGTCGCCTTATTAGAAAAACACACTGGGGGGAAAAATCAAAATGTATTGTGGGAAATTTAGCCATTTTGGGGGGCACGTTTTTGGGGCGTATTATTTTAACACTTAGCAGTTCAGAGCAGGTCGTTAGCTTCACTGATTCAGAAAGGCAAGGAGGCAGGAGCCCCCAAAAAAGGGCAATAGAAGGGCTTAGGGACAAGGGGAGAAGGATGACTTCAGGTCAGAGGCAGAGTGGTTAGCTGGCCACCCCACCATTTCTAAGTCTAGCAGCTGGCAAAACAAGGGGAAAAGGAGCTGGTGGCCTGCGTGGGGCTGGTGGATGCCCGCCCATCCCACAAAGAGACAATCAGTCTCCTAAAGAAGGAAAGGTTTTGAAGGGAGAAGGAGGAAAACCTCAGGACAGCTGGGGCCCAGGAGTGGAGTGGAGTGGTTTGCTGGCCACCCTGCCCTTTCTAAGTCTGGCCAAACAAGGGAAAAGGAACTGGTGACCTGTGTGGGGCAGGCGATGCAGGATTGTCTTTGGCCCAACAGTCAGGGCTCATGAGGAAACCCCGTGTGAGCATGCAGAAGCCTTTTCTCATGCGATGTGATGCCAAATTGGAGAGGAGGAGCCGTGACTGGATGCCACATGGCCCGTTTTGGCAAAAAAAAAAAAGGTGGCTGAGCCCTTACTTTTACAGCCAACCAAACAAGCCAGATTGGCAAAAGGGAACCAAACAAAATCGAATCTGTGCACCAGCCTATTGCCAGCCCAATCCATACTACACACCACTTCTGCCTAGCCAAAGATGTAGAGCAGAATAGGGATTGGCTGGGCCTCTGGAGATTTCCAATGTTCCTACAGCTCATGGCAGCTGGGTGCATTTTGACTTTTCCCTTCTTTTGTGTCTAGTTTCTAAAGGAGTTTTGTGTAAGCTGCGGGGCCCTGAGTCCTCCTTCCTTCCCCTTCTTCCACTAGATTTCTGACAAAATTTCCTTGAGAAAACTCAGTGAATGCTGGATATTCATTTAGCCCTTTTTTACCCATCCCTCATTCAATATGTATTTTCCAAAAAGGGTATTCTAAAAATTACAAAAAATCTGAAATCTGAAAAACTGACCCCAAGCATTTTGGATAAGGGAGAGTCAACCTGTAATGAGAACTGCTTTTGTATTTGTTTTAGTCTTCAGTGGTTACTCCTCTTTGCAAATTTTTTTAACAACTGTTCAGAGTACAATCTATGGTCTTAAGAAATACTTTCCTTTCTAGCTCATCAGAGTGGTTACAAGTTCCGTAAAAGTACAGGGAGTCTTGGCTTATGCCTGTGTTGTTCTCTTCTATTGCGGGTAAGTGCAAATATGAATATTCATGAAATGTTTTTCTGAATTTATATTGATAAAAATGTGAAGAACAAAATATAAGAACAAAACATATGTTCACAGAAAGGCAAAGTATATGCGGGACAGTCAACCTTTGCACCACTGCAAGATATCTCAAAGAGAAATACATTGTATTTTAAATAATCCAGTTTATTCTTATTTTAACTTCAGTTGTATGCATTTTAGTCAAGATGGAATCATATTAAGGAAATAATACATTAACAGTTTAATAGAAATAATTGAAAGAATAAATTATGAGGGATATCCAGAAAGTAAGGTTACAAGATTTTTTTAAACAATACAAAGAATGAATATGGCAGACTTCCATAGCTATCATTGAGGATTGGGAAGAGAATATATTGGCTATTTTCTCCAAAGATCATTTCTTACCACAGTTCTGTCACAGATATGGAAGGAAGCCATCATGGATGATAATATGTTATTTGACAAACAGATAAAGTGTTAGTCTGTTGGGGGCTAGTAAAAGGTCTTCTGTTTTCTCCTGCCATCTTGGTCAAAGTACTTTACCAAAATTTATCAGAACAAATTTTACAGAAAAAATACAATGTGCTGAGGATATGCACTATTTTGTTAAAAAATGTAATTTTCTGGATCCTGTGGCAAAGTGATTTGATAGTTTTGATCAGTCCATATTCTATTGCTTGCCATCAATATGCCACCACCAATATCTCATTTTTCAATATTTTGGAATTTACTACCTTTTGGAAACAAACTCTACATGTAGTTCAGTTGGTTTTTCTGCATGCGCAAGTGCTAAAACCTAGAAAGGTATCAGTTCATTTCTATAGAAATCTTGTTCTAAATGTTCTTTTTCTTAATTGTTTTAAAATATGAAAAGTGCACTTTGTACTATCTTCATTTCTAGAACACCCACACAGTGTTGTAATAATGTTATATGTAGCCCATTAGTACTGTAAGGTTTTGATAGTGGTAATTTTCTTGATGGCAGGATACTTAGGATAGGAATAAAAATAGAACCAATTTTCAATAGCTAGTCTAGAGCTAGGCTTTTTTTAATGGAAGAGACTGAGACGTTTCTTCTCAGGACATGGAATCCAATCCTGCATGTGTCTTTTTCAGGTTAATATCTCTCAAAGTACTTAACAGCATTGTGCTTTTGGGGAAATCGTGCCAATATGTCAAAGAAGCAAACATGGAAGAGAAGTTGTTTAACCCTCCTCCTGCCGGCACCCCAGGCAAACCTCTTGGTAAACCACAAAGCAAGTACAAGTCCAGCCAAGGTTAGTGGGACCGTGTTGCTGTATTTCAATGCCATTATAGCCCATGTTTACTGCAAAGTTCAGCTTTGGGGGTTTTTTGGGCCCAGAAATTCTAGTTCGCAGGAAACTGCTGAGGTCCATGTAACCCCTAAAATGTTGTCTTCAGTATTAATCTGACCTTCATTTTCTGTTTAAATAACTGGTAGCATTGGGAAAAAGTTCAGCTTTCCCAGAAGAGACCTGGAAAAAGAAACAGGATAAATAGGCTTGGGTTTTTATCTTCTTTAAGAAGAGGTTAGGAATGTATGGCTTATTGTGCAATCAGGACACGAATTGCCATGGTTGTGAAGAGCAGTTTGAATGCCTTGGAGAGCCAGTCTAGTCCAGCAATATGTTTCCAGCAATAGAAATAGACTGAAGCAAGTTAGGCAAATCACACTGTAAATGAAGATCCACATAGTTAAAGCAATGGTATTCCCCATAGTAACCTATGGATGTGAGAGCTGAGTGAAAGAAGATCGATGCTTTTAAACTGTGGTGTTGGAGGAAAATTCTGAGTGCCTTGGACCGCAAGAAGATCATTTAGCATCCAAAAGGGTGAAAGTTTTCAGACCATTGGCCAACACAGGCGTCCTTCACAGGCTCCCCTTCCCCTCAGTTTTAGGGCTAGATGGGGGGAAATTGCCACACACGGAGAGCAGATCTACTACTTTTTGCCCATCAAGTTTTTAGGATCCCCCCCCCCCCATTTTTAGGATTTTTCTTCTTTTTATAAATAAAATCTCCTTAAAAACATGGCATGGTTTGTACTTATATCCTTCATTATGACCTGGATTAAAAGCATCAGAGTTACTTAAGTTTCCACTAATTCTGAAAAGTTTAACTCTCCATTTGCAGAAGATAAGTGAGGCTAAAGATGGGACTTAAGATACCACATATGATGCTTTCCCCTCAGTCTGTAGAGCAGTGGTAGGCGAGGCGAGGCAGGCAGCAGGCAAGGTGGAGGGCGTTCTTCTCCGCCGATTGGCCTGACAGGCAGAGTTCAGTGGTCTGAAGAGCAGGCGACCAAACAGTTTCTATTCCTACTTTCCTTTTGTTTCACTGTTTTTTTCCGTACCAAAAAGGGGTGTACCATTTTGTACCATCCAAATGAGCGGTACAAAATGAAAACGGGAACGAAACAAATGAGACAAATACCAGGCCCATGACTACTGGATATACTTTAACTTCCATGCCCCTGAAGCTTTACAAGAACCTTCGTGCCCAATAATCAGTGTATTTTCCTCTTGTTTAAAGTGTTAATTTCTGGTTTTTGTTTTTTGTTTTGTTTTTTTTTTCAGATGAAAAGTTGCCTTCTTCAGTGACCAGTCAACCTGTGCACCAGAATGAAAGTGTAGTGCCACAACTTGTGACTAGCAACTCTGATCAGTTTCTGACAACTCCTGATGGAGATGAGAAAGATATAACCCAGGACAATTCAGAATCAAAACATAGATCTACAAAGAAGGATTTGTTGGAGATAGACAGGTTTACAATATGTGGCAACAGAATTGACTAGACTTTTGTAAATGAATGTGCTTAAGATACTGAACTGTTGGGACAGCAAATGCTACCAAGAATGACAGACGCCAGTAGGTGTTTCAATATTTATTTTAAACTTTAAGTTATTAATGGCAAGCCTATCACAATGAATAACTTGGCTGGATAAAGTGGTCATGTTTCAGCAATTTAACCTGGATTTTTTTTTTAAAAAAATGATGGTTTTTTAGAGAGGTCTACAATTTGACAAAGCTACGACATCACTTTCCTGGAATGAATGTGTGAAATATATTTAAATCCATTTCTGCTGTACCAGTCTGTGCTTCTGGAGCATAATCTCTTTTCATCAAAATACCTTCATTATAAGGAAAACTTTGGATAATCTTTGCAACCTTAAAAAGAAGCTTTTTTCCCCACACACACTTTCTTTCATAAGCAGCTGCAAAAGGATTTCAAACTCTGCCGTGTCTTTTTCAAACTTTGAGTAGAATTAATAACAAAGGATTCTTGACATTGAAAGATTTCCAATAATTCAAATAAATGATTCTTTAATGATTATTGCATAATATATTTTGTCTTAAATATTACATCATAGCCAGAATTTGATCACAAAACAAGATAATGGGACATGAATGATAAATAAGCAAAACAGTGTTTTCCCCTTTGCTTAGTTTTCTTTGTACTTGAAATGTAGAAGTCTTGAGATGTATAAAGTGTACAAGCTTGTGGGGAGGAAGGGTCATACCAACTTGTGGGATTGCACTTTGGCACTTAAAAATGTTTTAACTGCAATGAAATAGAGAGGATGTGTTATTTGTGTTGTTTTGTTGAATCAATTAAGATTTTTTTTAAACTGCTACAAATTGACAAAAAGCAAATGAGAGCCTGATTATTGGTGTTGGATGTTAAGCAGACATTAGGTAGAATGATTGTACTCTTAGGAAGTGCTTGGGTTTTGAAGTATAAAATAGTTTTACTTGAGGTGCATAGGGCGTGAGAAGCTGGCAAAGACCTCAGACAGGACTGGAGCAGGAGTCAGACAACGTGTTCCCCTGAAGGTGCTTACTTGCTCTGCTTTAAACATTATTTATGCTGAAAATAATCAGCAGAACTTCGAAAGTTCATCTGTTGCCTTTACAGAATGGCCAAGTAAAAAATTAATAAATTAAGAAATGGCTTTCAAAATACATGTTTGTCTCTCAAAGCTGCCAAAGCTACTGCCAAGATAAAAAAAATCAGTGTACAGAAATTATATCCTTGTGAAGAAGCTTCAAAGATGGAATTAAGTTCTCTGATCAAAAAGGGCCATTTCTCTCCTCACCCCCAGCCCATGGTTTCCTTTCCTTTCAGCTTGGTGAAGTGGCCAAAGTTGGAAATGTTGTGCAAATAAGATCTTGAAAGCCAAATTCCAGATCTACAAAAATTATCATTTCAGATGGGCATTCATTTTTGAGAAAATCTCATAAATTAATATTGAATTCAAAAAACATTGGTGAATTTGTTGTAATTTAATTTTCGTTTAATTGTTGCTCAAAAGAAGCTTGGAATTATTTTTCCCCTGTAAAATGACATTCTGTATGGATTTTATAAGTGCATCTTGTGTGACAATAAAAAAAATCAATTTTGTAATCTTTGTTTAAAAAATGCTACGACTCCATTTTCTTACTAACTGACATTTAAAATTGTTTGTGTTCTAAACCACCTTGTGCACAGATGGAAAGCATTTCCATGTATGTATGGAGGATGAATTATCTTTCCTTTTAGCAGCAGCCCTTTGTTATGCGTGGGAGGGCACTCTTATATGCAGTCCCTTGGACTCGAGCAGTGGTTCTCAACCTGTGGGTCCCTGGATGTTTTGGCCTTCAACACCCAGAAATCCTAACAACTGATAACCTGACTGGGATTTTTGGGAATTGTAGGCCAAAACATCCGGGGACCCACAGGTTGAGAATCACTGGACCTACAGGAAGCACAGAAGGTATAAAGAGAAGTACAACTGAAAAGGAGACTTAAAACACACTTTGGATTCTGGCCAAAGCCTTGTTTCTTTTCCCCCTGTCAAGTGTGCAGACTACCAGAGAATATGAAGTGATGTTGGCTGTACTTCAGAAGCAAACCACCTCTGGGCATTCTTTGGTTAAGAAATCTCTACAAAATTCTTGGGATCACCGTAGGTTGACAGGTGACTTGAAGGAATATACTTTAATGTTGAAACAAATCTGGTTTAAATCTTCCCAAAAGTAAGAGACTATAGTTGACCATATTTTTTTCCTTAATATTTGTGATTGATTATTCCTCCTCAACTCCAGACTTCCTTTTAAGTCACAAGGTTTGTCAGCATTGGGCCAAATCCTCAGCCTCACCATGAATAGATCCCATTGCATGTCTTCATGATGTACAGTGAGTCACACACACTCCAATTTTGCCCTGCTTTTGGAAAAGTTGGGAGATGCTTCACAGTTGGCCAGAAACCCCAGGATATCCCACAGCTTTGGGGCAATTTGGACAGCTGAGTCTGATTCAGTTTGGTCTGATCCACTGTCCAGATTGTACACCTCCTATTACAGAAAAAGGGATGGATTGGTAAAAAAAACTCCTTCATCAGAGCTCCTGACATTGACTTCTGCTGATGTCAGAACAAGGCACCTGCTCAGCCAGCAAGGACAAAATATCACCCCCTCTTTCTTTCTTTCTGGTCACAGGGGCAACCCATTTTGACATCAGCAGAGGGATCCACAAGATTTAGGAGCTTAGTTGGAACTCCATGGCCAGCTGGGATCGGCAGCAACACAAAGGCAGTGACAGCCCAGTGGGATAGATGCAGTCCCAAGCTATCTGGACAACGGCTTTGGATTCAGCACATAAGCACTGAATGTGAAGTTGCTCCGAGAGCAGACCTACACTATTTCTTGGAGGGGCAGTCTTTTCTAGCTCCTTCACCTCCTTTGCTCTTCTTTTCCCTGTTCTTCTGCCTCTTGGCCTTAATAGCTCTGTATGTTATGTGTGAAAAAATTACCTGTATTTACTTGAGTCTAATGTGCCACCAAATCTAATGTGCACCTCATTTTTCAAAACTCTGAAACCAAAAAAGGGATTTGTTGCTGAATACAGTGTGCAGTGGCAAAAAGTGCACTCTTTGTAATTTGGCCAAAAAATGTGCGCATAAGTTTCTTCTTTATAAACAATTGTGTTAGGGACACCAAAGCTTCCAGCAATGGAAAAGAAAACCTTGGGGTCTATTTATGCTGTAGAATGAATGCACTTTAATTGCCTTTGTTCAATGTGAGGGGGTTTTAGTTTGACAATACTGGTGCCTCATCAAACTACAAATCCCAGGTTTTACATAGCATTGAGGTGGCATCCCTCAAAGAGGAGCTCCAGGAGCACTTCCTAATGCAGCTTCCCCTTTTTTCTTTGACTCAGCACTAAGATTACCATATTATGCAAATATAATGTGCACCCCAATTTTGGCAAGGTCATTTAGCCAAAAAAGGTAGGCATTCGAGTAAATAGTGTATATCCAGCTTTTTTTCCAACCCTCTAAATCAAGGCCTCTTAAGAAAAAAAATTAAAAGAGTGAAACATCCTTGCATATTGGAGTCAAAGTGTTCATTAGCTAGTTGTATTATTGCTTCTTTTGGCATAGCCTCTGGGGTTTTGTGTGTGTGTGTGTGAGAGAGAGAGAGAGAGAGGAGCGACGAGAAACTGCAAGTCGCTTCTGGTGTGAGAGAATTGCCGTCTGAAAGGATGTTGCCCAGAGGACACCTGGATGTTTTGATGTTTTGCCATCCTTGTGGGAGGCTTGTCTTATGTCCCCGCATGGGAAACTGGAGGTGACAGGGGGAGCTCATCCATGCTCTCCCCAGATTTGAACCTCCGACCTGTCAGTCTTCAGTCCTGCTGGCACAAGGGTTTAACCCATTGCACCGCCAGGGGCTTCTATCCTCTGGTGCAGGGTGTCAAAAGAAACACATAGTATTTCTGCAGGCAAGTAGAGCGTTGCCAGCTTTAACCAAAACCATTCTGTGGACAACCTATAATTTGAGGTGACCAAAATAGCATTAATATCATGATTGATATGCTGCATCTTGCTGCTTGACAAAAAGATAGTTTTCAGTGTGCCTGCAGTCCCCCCATATCTATCATCTCCCAAACAGGCAGACATATCCTGAGATCCCTTCCCTGCCCTATGTGGAGTAGCAGGCTAGTCACGTCAGCTCTTCCCAAGTGCAATATTGAATGTAGCCAGTAGAGGGGAGCCTGTGTTCAAGACAATTTATTATCTCATCCAGGCATGGCCAAATCCAAAGAACCTAATTCTCTCTGGTTCAGTACAGAATAGCTCCTTAGTTAAATTTCAGAAGCAAAACTTAGCAGACTTCGTGAATATAGCTCTCAGGAAGCAAGAGGCTAGGGCTAAGCAGGGTAACAACAGGGATTAGACAATCATTTCTTCTGATTCTTTGCCTCCTCCCAGATCCAGTTCAGATCTGATCACAAGCTTTGAGAAAGGGAATGTGTAAATCAAGAACTACTAGAAAGTTCCCTTAGAACAAGGCCTACAATAGCAGGCGCCATGGGAAACTTCTGCAAGGAGGTGGTAGAAGCTGTAGAACCCACAGAGAAGTGGGAGTTGTGTCTAGTGCTTTTGTTATTGTGCTACCATTTTAATCAGAAGAAGAAAAATCACAGTGATTCTATTAGAAAACATGGTGCACAGAGTATGATTCTCCTTAGAAGCAAGATGCATGCCCCCCCCCCCCCGTGCATTTATATCTGCAGCTACTATTGCATTTTATTGATTTTTTACAAGTGGGATTTTATGAGATGTGATTTGTTATTGTTTATTGTTATTATATTGGTTGTGTACTTATTGTAGTTTATATGTTTGCACCTTGAGTCCCTCCGGGGAAATGGTGGCAGGGTAGAAATAAAATTTTATTATTTTTTATTATTATTTCACCCATGGATGCATTAATGTTCCCCTCCCCGTGCTTTGGAATGGGTAAGTAATTGAGCTCGTAGACATTCACATGGGGAATATTCATCTGAAAGTGTATTTGCAGAATTACACATCCAAATCTTTCAAATATGTTAGAATTATCTCTTGTGTGTATATGCCTTCACGTGACCTGTCAACTCGTGGTGACCACATGAATTTCTTAACCAAGGTATATTCAGTGGTGGCTTTGCCGTTTCCTTCCTCTGAAATATAGTCATAGCACCTCATATTCCTTTGCGTTCTCTCCTCCAAATACTAACAAAGGCTTGCTCTATTTAGCTTCTAAGATCAGAAAAAATCTGGTGACTTCAGGGTGGGAGCTGACAAAAGAGAAAAAGAAAACTAGGGTGAGTTAGTCATTTAATCATTGATGGATCATGGAGATGGCAAGCCAACTGACATAACTGCAAAGGGAAAGCTGGTGGGATCTATGCCTTTTCCCACCTAAGAACTGTATCTGGCTTTACACATGAATGCACTGCTGTTAAAAGTCCATATGTTTGCCTTGTGGATTGAACAATTTCTCCTAATAACAGGGTTAGCATTCATTCGCAAGTCTAGCACACTTTCCTCAGGGGAGCAATTCATGTTTCACAGCTTGGCCACCTTGCCTGGAGGAAGTGACAGATTCCTTTTAAAGAAACAACAAAATTAAATTCTTCCATTTTCAAGCAAGATAGACCTCCCCCTGCTAAAGTGGTGGCTGCAATTTTAGCATCTATTGTAAACTATGTATGTCAGGGAAGGTGTACACCCGTGTCTAACTGAACAATGGCATTTGAAGGAGTTTGAAATTTGTCTGGCTCAAGAAATAACTGAATGGACAATGAATGTTTTTGCTATATAATTTCCACATTCAATAACCTTGGACATGCTGTAGTATCAGCTTCAGCGTGAAACATGTCCAATTCCATCATCTCATTCTCAAAAGGAGAGACACTAGCAAGCTATTTCTTGTCATTCTTCCATTTTTCTACTCAGCTGGGCCCTTGGTGGGTAGATTTGGAAATCTGTTCTCCGTAACTATTCTTCCTCTTCTTGTAAACCCAACATTAGCCCTACTTAGAGTAGATTCTCTGAAAGCAGCAGGACTAAGGAGTTTCATCCATTTCACTGGGCTTACTCAGTAAGACAAATATTGGATTTAGTCTTCTTTCTTTTTTTTTTTTTACTTTGAGAACAAATTTTTCAATGACCCCTCATCAGCAATTGTGATATCAATGCGTGTTTAGCAAGATAAGCAACATATGACCTTAGACATGTTGGTGGACTAGAATATTTATAGAATTATAGAATCATAGAGTTTATTTTATTTATTTATTTCAATTACTTCTACCCCGCCCTTCTCACCCCCGAGGGGGGACTCAGGGCGGCTTACAAACAAAGGCACAATTCGATGCCTGAATCAATTAAACAAACAGTACATAAAAACGATTTAAACAATTAACAGGTTAAAAACATTAATACGTAATAAAATAGCAAAACAATCTCATGCTCAGTGTTCAGAGTTCCGTATATCCATTCCATTCCATTCACCCATGTTTATCGTCAGATCTTCCCTTAGCTGCCAGAATGTCCAAAAGCTTGGTCCCATATCCAGGTCTTCAGTTTTTTCCTGGACACCAAAAGGGAAGTCGCTGATCTAATCTCCCCAGGGAGTGAGTTCCACAGGTGAGGGGCCACCACTGAGAAGGCCCTGCTCCTCGTCCCCACCAACCTCACTTGTGATAGTGGCGGGGTCGAGAGCAGGGCCTCCCCAGACGATCTTAAATTTCGAGATGGGATGTAGAGTTGGAAGAGACCTCTTGGGCCATCCAGTCCAACTCCCTGCCAAGAAGCAGGAAAAATGCATTCAAAACACCCCTGACAGATGGCCATCCAGCCTCTGTTTAAAAGCTTCCAAAGAAGGAGCCTCCACCACACTCCGGGGCAGAGAGTTCCACTGCTGAATGGCTCTCAGAGTCAGGAAGTTCTCCCTAATGTTCAGATGGAATCTCCTTTCAGTTCCAACTGGGCTGCAACTTGTGTCTTTCCTCCTAACCATCCCCAGCCTGCTTAGAAAAGGAATATGTATGTTGAAAGATGCATTCTGGCAAATAGGCTGAGCCATCTAACCAGTTAGAAGGAAAGCTGTGCCTTTACTTGTGGGTGGGAATCATACAGTTCTCCGGATATAGCTGGATTCCAACTCCCATCTTCTATCCACCCCTCAACTCCATCAGTATTTTAAGTTGGTTCCTGAAGGGTATGTGTGTACCAAGTTTGGTCCAGATCCATCAACCCATATAGAAGCCTTTGTGACTCAAATAAAAATACATGCATGTACACATACTTTGACTTTTATATTTACAGATTAATCAAAGAATATAAAATAAGATAAGAGTTATACGATTAATTCATCGGGAATGGGCAGAATTTTAAGATAAATATTATCAATAAAAGCACAGCTATTCTTGATCAATATATTGTGTTCCCGAAGAGTATATAGGGAACTCACTTTAAGGATGCATTTAACAATCCAAGATATGAAGGATTTTGTTGCAATGTTATTGTTTTAATACAATTTGGACTCCGGTGGAGTTATATTTGACTTGAAAGTAACAAAGTATTGATTTCAATGTAATTTGTGAAGGGGAAAATGTTTCTAAATTAAATAACCTTTCCTCCAACCTAAACTAGTAGTTACCCATCTTTCAATTCTTAGTTTCTTTTATTGCTCAGATATTTCTCTGCTCCAAATAATTTTTGGCTGTTATGATTTCAGCAAATTAGCAAACTGTAGGTTAATTACTCAGTTCTTGTGGGTTTTTTCGGGCTATATGGCCATGTTCTAGAGGCATTTCTCCTGACGTTTCGCCTGCATCTATGGCAAGCATCCTCAGAGGTGAGGTCTGCTGGGACTGGGGAAAAAGGGGTTTATATATCTGTGGAATGACCAGGGTGAGACAAAGGGCTTTTGTAAGTTGGGCTAGGTGTAGGTTAATTAATTTACTGCATGAGAAGAAAAGTGTGCTAGACGTCTTAAGAAAAAATTAGAAAACTTGGTAGAAAGGTTTGCTGACTCTGAAACAAGACAAGTTAACACTTAACACCTGATTGTTGTTTCCTGTTGAAACATATCCTTGATAAATATAGGTGGGCACTTTGAAGAGATTTTTGTGATCTACTTTTTATACTATTCCTCCGTTATGTTTGTGAAACAAATTTCAATACATTCAATGCTCACACAATGCTACGGTAAACTATATTGACCCCTTGTTAAATTTACTACAGGATTTTTTTTCCAGCAGGTCATTTCACAGTTTGGGATGATTGAAGAAAACATCCTTTGGTTAACAGTCACCAACCTACTCCAGACTCACTGAAGAGATGGGATGGATTATATAGGTAACAGGATCCAATTTACGTAAGAATTTTAAAGGTAATAGGCAACACTTTGCATCATGCCTGGAAACTTTGGCAGTCAATAAAATTCTTTTGACATGGGTATAATATTATCACTTCTAGATGACCAGTAGCTAATCTGGCTGCCATGTTTTACATTAATAGAGGATTCTTCAATTTTTATATAGGTAGCACATTGCAGAAGTCCCACCTTAAGGTTAGCAGTGCATGCACCACTTTCTGTATGTTCTCCAGGTCTGGTGTTAGACTTGCATTTATGTGTGAGAGGGATTGAGATCATGTATTATTTATTTATTTATTTATTTATTTAGAGCATTTGTATCCTGTCCTTCTCAACCCATGAAGGGAGACTCGGCGGCTTGCAATTGGCAGTCAGATGCTGACAAAAAAAACCCAGTTAAAACACAACAATTAACATAGGTCAACAGCAGTAAAAATACATTAAAATGTAATAAACATATATTTAAAGTATTGGCCCTTAAAATATTAACCCAACCAAATCTGAGTCCACAAATCCAAATCATAGTCCAAAGTTCCAGTCCAAGGTCTCATAACTGACAATGCTCACGAGTCATTACAGTTGTTGCTCAGCCAGCTGTCCAAATGCTTGGTCCCAGAGCCAAGACTTCATCCATTCTTCTATGAAGCCACTGCCAAGAAAGGAAGGACGGAGAGCCTCAGATAACACAGGCAAGCCTCTTCCGGCCTCCTATGGGAGAAGAGTGACACACTTCCCGCGGGCCTCATTTCCAGGGAAACAGGGTTCTCTTGTATATTTTCTTCATGAAGTAATAATGGATTATGTGGGGTTTTTTCTATTTTGGTCTTCAATCCCATAAATCCCAGCCAGTTTACCAGCTATTAGGAATTGAGGGAGCTGAAGTCCAAAACACCTGGAGGACCAGAGGTTGGGAACCACTGATTTTTAGGAAGGATAGGAATCATGGGGCCTTCTGGATGTTGTTGGACTGCAACTTCCAAGAAACCTAGACAACATAACAAATGAGTGTATATTGGAATTTGCAATTGAATCATATTTAGAGTGCTTCATGATTCCATCCCTTGGTATATGGTAACCACAGTAGCTCATTCCAGCAGTAAGAGGCTTGGAATGAATGCTTTTAGTGCTAGACTTGAAAGCTCCTGACATAGTGACATTTTGTTATACCATCTTTCTTTGCCATTTAAAGAGATCCCTTGTAGTAAGCATCGGTAACATGTGACTGCAGTTTTATGTATCAAAAAGTAAAGATGATTCAATCTCTTGTAAGAAATCATACAAGGCTGGTGGACTGTGTTTGGTTTGGTAAGTCACAACAGCGCCAATCCCTGACAAGAGAAAGACAAGAAAATGTTCAGGTCTCAAAATCCAGAGAAGACCCACAACCACCATGTTGAATTTGTATGGAGCATAAGAGAATAGTGCAGGCCATAGAAGAAAGCAACATCGGAACAGCCTGCAAGAATTATTGGGTTGGGTACCCTCACAAATTCCTCCAGATTAAAGGACAGACTAATAAAGGCACCAACAAATCTTCTTGCCAAGAGTTCTAAATTCTACAAATCTCTCCTGACAATTGTCTGGTATGCTTTTGATTCGGCAGCCCTCCTTCTCTCCTCCGCACAGGTCTGGCAGGATTTAATTCCACTCTCCTCAAAAAGTAGGGCCAAACCCCTGCTCTCAAGCAAACAGCAATTACAGTATAACTGCAAATTTAGATTGAGCATAAAAGAAGGGGAAAATTGGAAGACCTGATTCAAAGTACTCTTTGTAACTATAAATAATGCACCTTTGTATCCAGTACAAGTAGTTTTCTATTCACTTGACCCTATGTCGTAATAAATAAATGGTCCAGTTACACCCAGAGATTGATTTTGGAAGATGTTCTTCTTTTTCTCATGGCTATAATTGAGAATTCCATTTTTTTGTTGTTGTAATGATGATATTTGATGACAGACAAGGGAAGAATGAGTTCTGTATCAAATATGCCACAGATTCCTTTTTAAATGGGCATGTGTGAGATAGGGATGGGTATAATATAACAAACTAGAACTGCAGGAGAAGAATTGCAAACTCATACAGAAATAAATTAAGGTAGCAGGCATTTTAAATGCTTTGCTGGCTGAGGTATGAAACAAACTCTTGTACTGAGTTTCCTACTTAATTTTGGTTGGAGAATTATTTACTTTGTTCTCCAGCTTTACCTGCAAATAAGTCTTAGTATTCAATAGGCAGTTTTGCATTTTTAGTCACACTAAATCTCCTTTGAAATAAAATCAGGCCATAAATTAGAATGTATTTCATAGAATCATAGAATCAAAGAGTTGGAAGAGACCTCATGGGCCATCCAGTCCAACCCCCTGCCAAGAAGCAGGAATATTGCATTCAAATCACCCTTAACAGATGGCCATCCAGCCTCTGTTTAAAAGCTTCCAAAGAAGGAGCCTCCACCACACTCCGGGTCAAAGAGTTCCACTGCTGAACAGCTCTCACAGTCATGTTAAGATGGAATCTCCTTTCTTGTAGTTTGAAGCCATTGTTTCACATCCTAGTCTCCAGGGAAGCAGGAAACAAGCTTGCTCCCTCCTCCCTGTGGCTTCCTTTCACATATTTATACATGGCTATCATATCTCCTCTCAGCCTTCTCTTCTTCAGGCTAGACATGCCCAGCTCCTTAAGCCACTCCTCATAGGGCTTGTTCTCCAGACCCTTGATCGTTTTAGTCGCCCTCCTCTGGACACATTCCAGCTTGTCAATATCTTTCTTCAATTGTGGTGCCCAGAATTGGACACAATATTCCAGGTGTGGTCTAACCAAAGCGGAATAGAGGGGTAGCATTACTTCCCTAGATCTAGACACTATGCTCCTATTGATGCAGGCCAAAATCCCATTGGCTTTTTTTGCCGCAACATCACATTGTTGGCTCATTTTTAACTTGTTGTTCACGAGGACTCTAAGATCTTTTTCACATGTACTGCTCTCGAGCCAGGGATTGTCCCCCATTCTGTATCTTTGCATTTTGTTTTTCCTGCCAAAGTGGAGTATCTTGCATTTGTCACTGTTGAACTTCATTTTGTTAGTTTTGGCCCATCTCTCTAATCTGTCAAGATCGTTTTGAATTCTGCTCCTGTCCTCTGGAGTATTGGCTATCCCTCCCAATTTGGTGTTGTCTGCAAACTTGATGATCCTGCCTTCTAGCCCTTCATCTAAGTCATTAATAAAGATGTTGAACAGGACCGGGCCCAGGACGGAACCCTGCGGCACTCCGCTCGTCACTTCTTCCCAGGATGAAGAGGAAGCATTGGTGAGCACCCTCTAGGTTCGTCCATTTAACCAATTACAGATCCTCCATTTACACCAATATAGTAATTTCTGACCTGTTGGACTGCAAATCTGCAGATCTCAAATACTTGGAGAAACAGACTTGCTAGAGAAAACCTGCTATTTGAGACCGTAGCTGTATGAATATGGGATATTTTTTTTAAAAAACCTCTCTCTGTAAGTATTCTTCTTCTTCTTAGGCGATCCCTCATTGGCCGAGTAGGATAGTCTTCCAGGATCAGTATTCTTGTGGATCCGCAGGTGACTGTGGAGCCGTATTCTTGACCTGCATCTTTTCCCGCAGTGAGGGCATTGGTTTCCAGGTGGTCTCGGTCGGGGTTGGCTTGACACGCCTTCCTCTTGGCATGTTTCTCTCTTTCACCCTCCATTCATGCCTCTTCAAATTCTGCAGCACTGCTGGTCACAGCTGACCTCCAGCTGGAGCTCTCAAGGGCCACAGGGCTTCCCAGTTCTCAGTGCCTATGCCAGAGTTTTTAAGGTTGGCTTTGAGCCCATCTTTAAATCTCTTTTCCTGTCCACCAGCATTCCATTTTCCATTCTTCAGTTCAGAGTAGAGCAACTGCTTTGGGAGACGGTGGTCGGGCATCTGGACAACGTGGCCAGTCCAGCGGAGTTGATGGCGGAGGACCATCTGTAAGTATTACTGCCTTAGAGGAAGATTTAACAAAAAAACAGTTCTTCCAATATCCAAAAGTTTTTTCCAAGAGGTCACAAAGATTCTCTGAGTTCAGAATGAAACTGTGATGACTACTGTAACGTTTTCAGCAAGACCATTTCTTGATGCAGGCCATGTTTATCAAGACTGTCCTGGACTAGGATTGATATTCACCCAATTTTTCTATTGGGTATCTAAGAAGTTTAGAACTGTTGTCTTATGGAAATACGCAATGACTGAATTATGGAATAAAACCTGTTTATTTTGTACATCCTACACCTGAGAAGACAGGCATCAAACACAACAACTACACATTGCCATTTAATATGCAATTACTTACTAAGCATGCAATATGATCTCCAACATGTCACAGTTAAAAACTATCACATGGAGGGTCAAACAACATCGGGGTATAATCTACAGCACATAAAGTGCCATAACATATCAAATACATTAATGTCAATGACAAAACTGTGTCAATTAAAATAAAATAAGACATACAGAAATAACAAGTACCTACATATGCTACATATGATATTCTTCAAGTTATACAAATGAAAGGATAGTATATTGACTGGAGCCACTGATGGCAGAATGGATAAATTTTTGTGCCAGCAGGACTCTGGACAGAAAGGTCGGCCGTTCAAATCAGGGAGCGGGGTGAGCTCCCATTTGTCAACTCCAGATTCCAATGTGGGAACATGAGAGAAGCCTCCCACAGGATGGTAAAACCTTGGGTAATATCCTTCCAGATGGCCAGTTCTCTCACACCAGAAGTGACTTGCAGATTCTCAAGTCTCTCCTGACATGGGAAAAAAAGCATATTGACTATAAAATATAGTTCAGACTGCAGTAATATCTTTTATAGACTAAATAAATTCAGTTCCACTGTGACTTGCTGACTCTAATGTTTCGTGTTTATATATCCTGCCGGTCTGTTAGCCGGTCCAAGGTTTTCCATTTTTCACAGGAACTTTTTTAGGGAAAGGCTTGAACCATTTATTTTGAAAACATCACTTGATTGTGATCAGCCTCCCTGGTGAGGATATAAGAAGGCTCAGCTTGATGCCTTATTCTCCCAGCCTTTCTATTACCAGAATCTGAGGAGTTCTTGATTTTCTATTTTTGTTTTACTGCTTTTGCTTGCTTGCTTTTTTTCCATTGGCTCTCTGAATAGCTGGAAAAAGCACATTATACTCTCTGCAGTAATGGCGATGTTGAGTTTCACTCAGAACTGTAATTCCCGTTTTTACACTATTGATTGTTATCTTGAGTTGCTACATGGTGCTCAAGGCAGAGAGCAACAGTATAACATCAGTTCTACTTCTAGTAAGCAATAATAAACAATATACCAAAGGGGGGAAAATGAATAAAATTAGCAGTCAATCAAACCTTCCTGTAGCCAGGAGCATGAGACAAATGTAGGTTAAATCGCAGGCTAAAGATATTGCTCCTTAAGAAGGTCTTATTTTGTCAAAGGAAAGTAATAGAAGAGAGCATTCTGCTTTGAACAGAGTTGTCACTTCTAGGAAAGTGTGGCCTCTCAAATAGGGTGACCAACGTTTGGGCATGAATTTGAGGGAGATTTATTTGTGACAAACTTTTCAATGCAGCAAATAAATCTCTCTCAAATTCATGGCCAAAACTTTTTAGCGGTGGGAGAATTGTGAAGCAGATCTGGAGAAATGCAAACATCCAGTGTTGGATTGCAGCAACAATGTCTGCAATAAACATTGCAATAAACGTGGAATGGGAAATAATCAAATTCTCTTTCAGCTAATCATACTGCAGTCATGTCTGCCTGCCTACAAAAGGTGAGGTGAATAATAATAATAATAACTTTATTTTTATACCCCGCCTCTATCTCCCTGAAGGGACTCAGGGTGGCTTACAAAGGGACAAGCCCAGAGAGCACAAAGTTAAAACATAATACAATAAAACAAAAACAAAACAAAACCAAATAGAAACATAACATCATGAAAACAGTACCATGGGAGCAATAAAAGTGCTGAGTTCAGAGAACTCTGAGTTTGTGCAAAATTCCTAGATAGAGCTAAGGGAAAGTGCAAAATTCAGTGGCAGGGATGGGAGAGTAATGTCCTTGGGCTTTATAATATCAGGATTGTGGAGTGGAGGGCCATTCTAAAGTAGCCTCAGGATTTCTAAGTTACACAGCATTTCTTTAAGTGATAACAGGATCACTTTCTCATGCTTAAGCACAGGTGTCATTGTAATTGGGGTGTGGTGGCTAGTATTGGGACTGTTACGTATAAGTTTGTAGTAACCCTGTGTTGAGTTGATGAGAGTTGGTCAATGAAGATGGGGGGGGGGGGGGGGGGGGGGGGGGGGGGGGGAGAGAGAGAGAGAGAGAGAGAGATTGTAAATACTGTGTTAGTATTTGTAACTTAAGCAAGAAAAGCCTTGCTGTTGGAATGAACAGCTTTGTGTCTCTGTGTTGTTTTTATTCCCAAAGAGATCACTTCACTGCAGGAAGGTATTTGGCTCCCTAACAGGAATGAAGAGTCCATTTCGCTATACAACAGGGAATTTCATTCTAATTTGAACCCCTGACATAGTAATGGCCTTCATGTAGTAATTAGCTAGGACAGCAGATAAGAGGATCTGTGCCTGGCGAGCATATGCTAAACCAGAAGGGCCATGACAGAAAAACAATTCACCAGGTTGAAGATAAGCCATGGACGTTTAATACAATTCACAAAAAAGGGATTCAAGTACAAACAAGATGCTTCAAAATGAATAAATATAAACATATAGATAAATATAATAATAATAATAATAATAATAATAATAATAATAATAATAAAAAAACTTTATTTATATCCCGCTCTATCTCCCCATGGGGATTCAGGGTGGTTTACAACAAGTTGAAGCAAACATTCAGTGCAGTACAATATTAAACAAACAACTAACTAACCGAAACCACCCAAATCCCAAAACATACCGAACATTCACATCAAAATAATAATAAAGTGAGCACCAAACATTAGACAATGACATAATTGAGTTATGTTTTCACAGTTAAACATTAATCTTATACAAGACATCTTATACAGTTCTGACTGCTTTTCAAAACTCCCGCTTCCTTTTCTAATTGGCTGAAAAAGGAAGCTGCTCAGAATCTATGCCCAGATTGGCTGAAAGCTCTACTGATGTTGCTGATGTTGCTTATGTGGTGGGGATTCCTTTGGCCAAGGATTGGTTGGGCAAAGGACCAATCAGCTGATGGGACTCCCCCTTGTGAGAGGGGGGAGTGTGATCTGGGAAAGACAAAGCTAAAGAAATGTTGATGAGCTTTTGGTTAGCTCAACTATCCAGTTCTGTGTTGAACAAAGATATAAGCTTCATGGATGGTGCCAGACTCTTGGAACAAAGGTGTTGATCCTGGGCCATCAAAGGCTTGGTTGTTAAATAAAATCTATATAAATAAAAATGTAATGTTTGTTTGTGGGATTAACAGAACTCAAAAATCACTGGATGAATTGACACCAAATTTAGACACAAGACACCTAACAACCCAATGTATGTCCTTCACTCAAAAAATTGATTTTGTCATTTGGGAGTTGTAGTTGCTGGGATCTATAGTTCACCTACAATCAAAGAGCATTCTGAACCCCACCAATGATGGAATTTAACAAACTGGGCACACAGTTTTTCCATGACCAACAGAAAACACTGGAAGGCTTTGGTGGACAGTGTCCTTTGGTTTTGGAGTTGTAGTTCACCTACATCCAGAGATCACTGTAGACTCGAATGATTATGGATCTGGACCAAACTCTACACAAATACTCAATATGCCCAAATGTGAACACTGGTAGAGTTTGGGTAAAATAGAATCTTGACATTTGGAGTTGTAGTTACTGGGATTTATAGTTCACCTACAATCAAAGAGCATTCTGAATCCCACCAATGATATAATTGGGCCAAACCTCCCACACACGACTCCCATGTGGGCCACAGCAACGTGTGGCAGGGGACGGCTAGTAAGTAATAAATGTGCATGTTCTTAAGTCTGTGTTTTCGCAGACAGCAAGCTCTCAGCCTCAGATGAGCTATACAACTAAACAAGCAGTCTTGAGCTAATCTGGGCTGGCCGGGAAGTCAGCAATCTTTACATATATAGGCAACAGACCCAATGATTATCTGACTTAGAAAACAGCCAGAAGGGTTCACCCAACCTTCCTGTTCCCAGGAGATTATCACAGCAGGGTCATGAATGGTTGACTGTATCTGGGCTACATCTTGATACATTTTATATAAGAACTAGAAACAGTCTATAGTCAAAAGATACCAATGCCTCAAACTTGCAAAAGTCTGGAAAAGGTTTTAAAAAGAAAAAATAATAATATATTTATTCCCGAGCCCTTGGTAAATTATAAACTTTCTAGGGGTGGGGGTTTACTCTGGCTTAATAACATCCAGAAACCCTTACTGAGCATGAGTGACCCAGAGGAGGGAGGGCAACAAATAAGTTTGCCTCACCAGCCTCATCAAGTATATTTTAAAGATGTGGTCACAAAATAAGAAAAAGGGAGGCTGCTGAAATGAAAAGGCATCACTGGATACATTTTGAAGGTCCCAAAGTGTTTTTGCTTGCTTAACGCAGGCTTCCCTGACTGATTGTTTCATTTCATATTGTTATTTATGAATGAATTTTTGGGAGAACATGGTGAACTTCCCCTCCTCATTCCCCTCCGTTTCGACTTTGTTCTGTTTTTTTGTCTTCGCCCTCTTCTTTTCCTTTTTCTCTTGTTCGTTTCCACCCTCTTTCTCCCTTCCACTTCCTCCTGGAAACATCACTGCCTGGGAGCATGGGGGGAGAGAGAGGAGACCCCTTCAACCCCCTTTTTCTCACTGCAGAGCACAACTTGGCCAGAGGAGGGGAAATCTACCATGTTTTCCCCACCTTAATGAGGGAAGAGGGGAGGGTCCACGTATGGATTCCCCCCTGTTCTCTCTGGTGGCTTCTCTCTACCATCTCTCTGCATTCCCCTCCCAAAGCACATCCCCAGCCCTTTCTTGTCCCCCCCCCCCCCCCTCTGCATGTGTGTGTGTGTGTGTGTGGTGCAGGACTGTGAGACTGTACTTCTAAATATATGGGAGAAATAGAAGGGCAAAATGAGATCTAGTAGAATCCCAAAAATTAGTTCCTGTAAAATATGGGAGCTAATGTTTGGGATTCTCCTAGATCTCATTTTGCCTTTCTATTTCTCCCATATATATATATATATATATGGGAGGGAGCCCCCGGTGGCGCAGTGGGTTAAACTGCTGAGCTGCTAAACTTGTTGACTGAAAGGTCACAGGTTCGAATCCAGGGAGCGACATGAGCTTCCGGTGTCAGCCCAGCTTCTGCCAACCTAGCAGTTTGAAAACATGCAAATGTGAGTAGATCAATAGGTACTGCTCCAGTGGGAAGGTAACGGCACTCCATGCAGTCATGTTGGCCACATGACCTTGGAGGTGTCTACTGACAATGCTGGCTCTTCAGCTTGGAAATGGAGATAAGCACCAACCCCCAGAGTCAGACATGAGTGGACTTCATGTCAGGGGAAAACCTTTACTAACATATGGGAGACCTGGTTACACTAGCCTTAATCATCACAGAAAACATCAGACCCAGTCAGCTCTCTGTATCTACTGATTGAAAATATATTTTTAAAGAATCCAACAAGCAAACCTTCATTTGGTCATTTTATATGAGAGGTGCCATTTTACTATGTTATTTAACAGGATGTGAACATCCACAGATTTTGGTGTTCCTGGGGTGTTCTAGAGATTTTAAGACTTGGCCTCATGTTAGATATAGTTTTTCATAGTATTGATTTGGATGATGCAAAATGAACATGGACACAGAATGCCTTTTAACAACCTGGTACTTTCAAACATGTTGAAAGTGCACTAAATATGCTACTTCCACTAGCTGATCTTATTACCCTGTTGGGAGTTGAAGTTCTACACTTCTGGAGAGTGCCCAGCTGGCATAAAGTATGCCTTTATGTATGGACCTGAAATGTAAATCAACAGTTTAGATCCCATAAACATTTGTCCATGCTGAATATGTGGATCTAAAAGAAAAAGCAACCATTCACATCAATGACAAACCTGCTTCTTCATACAGAGTTCCAATTATGTCTCGAAAAGAGCAGACCATAAATGGTAGAACATTTTATTTGATGAAACGTGTATCAAGTGCAGAGTTATTTCAAATTTCCATAAAAATGTAATCTACAATACTTTTATTTTAAGTGAAAAATAAAAATGATGAAGAGCGACAAGATATATAATAGCTCTCTTTAGTAGTGCATTTCTAGATAGGATTTTACCTTTTCCTGCCATTGCCCTGAGAACTAATAGCTTGCTGTGAAGTAAATGAATGGGTTTAAAAATCAGGGCAACCAAATTAGAAATGGAAATAACAAGCATGGACTATTCATAGACTTTAGATTCTTGTATTCCCTTGAAGAAAATTATTGGTTACTATGTAATGTATTTAGCATGAGGTTTCTGTTAGGATTATACTTTTATTTGAATGCATTTTAAACAATTCTGCTTAAGGATATATGGTAACAGTACAGAAAGTTGTATCTCTCTATCAGAATCAGAAAAGACAGTGATAGTAGATAGTGTGGCTTATATATAGATAATAGCCCAATTGATTGATCCAGGGATTCTTGAATCTTTTCAGCCGTGGAACTATTTTTGAAGCAAAAGCTTTTCATGGAGCACCCCCCCCCCCCAAGTTTATATATATTATATTACATTATATATAATGTATATGTATCAGGCATGGGAAAACTTTTGAGGAAAAAAAATAACTAACATATACTTAACAGTATTTCAGTGGAAGACCCCAAGGGCCATCCAGTCCAACTCCCTTCTGTAATGCAGGGAAATCATAATCAAAGCATCCACAACAGTTGTAACAACAACAACAACAACAACAACAACAAAAAGTTACAGAGAATGAACATGCCAAACTCCTCTGGGACTTCCGGATTCAGACAGACAGAGTTTTGGAGTACAATACTCCTGACCTCACAATCGTGTTAAAAAACAAAGTATGGATCGTCGATGTCGCAATCCCGGTGACAGCAGGATTGCAGAGAAACAACTGGAATAGCTGACACGATATGAGGATTTAAAAATCGAATTGCAAAGACTCTGGCACAAACCAGTAAAGGCGGTCTCTCTTGGTGCTCACCAACCCTTGGTGCTCATCTCTTGGTGCTCGTGTTGGACACGACTAGACTTAATGTCAGGGGAAACCTTTACCATGTATTTATTTATTTACCACATTTGTATTCTGCCTTTATCAGCCTGGAGGCGACTCAGGGCAGTTCACAGTAGGCAACAATTCGATGCCTCCACAATTATAAAATACAATTAAAACAGATTATAAATACAATTAAGACATTTAGCATATAATATAAATATATATGTGTGTGTGTATACAGAGTATGTGTGTATATATACTCTGAGTATATATATATACTCATGAGGAAGAACTTCCTGACTGTGAGAGCCATTCAGCAGTGGAACTCTCTGCCCCGGAGTGTGGTGGAGGCTCCTTCTTTGGAAGCTTTTAAAAAGAGTCTGGATGGCCATCTGTCAGGGATGATTTGAATGCAATATTCCTGCTTCTTGGCAGGGGGTTGGACTGGATGGCCTATGAGGTCACTTCCAACTCTATGATTCTATGATTCTATATATATTGGGCACAGGGTCTTGGCTTGGTTTACTGTTTTTACTATTATCACCATATTTATGTCCAGCTGTTCTCTGTTAAGTGAGTCCCAAAGTCGCATATACATGGATAGATAGATACCCTGGCAATGGGATCTTGGCATATTATTACTAAACCCTGCTCATCTCTCTTGACTGAGACCCAAAGCCACAATTTGCTCAAATAGCTGTTCAGCAGTGGAACTCTCTGCCCCGGAGTGTGGTGGAGGCTCCTTCTTTGGAAGCTTTTAAACAGAGGCTGGATGGCCATCTGTCAGGGGTGATTTGAATGCAATATTCCTGCTTCTTGGCAGAGGTTGGACTGGATGGCCCATGAGGTCTCTTCCAACTCTTTGATTCTATGATTCTATGGTCCCAGTGGGTGATCGGCACACTGGGTGCAGTGCCTAAAGCCCTTGGCCTGCACCTAAACACAATAGGTGCTGACAAAATTACCAACTGCCAGCTGCAGAAGGCCACCTTACTGGGATCTGCACGCATAATTCGCTGATACATCACACAGTCTGAGACACTTGGGAAGTGTCTGACGTGTAATCCAATTCAACAGCCAGCAGAGTGTGGACTCATCTTGTTGTATTAACAACAACAACAACAACAACAACAACAACAACAACAACAACAGCCAGGGTACATTCAGTTCAATTCCATTCTGCCATGTAGGAAAAAAAAAAACAATTGAAGCACCCCCAACAGGTAGTCATCCCACCTTTAATAATAATAATAATAATAATAATAATAATAATAATAATAATAATAATAATTGGAGCAGCTCCAGGGGCCATCCAGTCCAACCCTCTTCTGCCATGCAAGAAAAGCACAACAGATCAAAGTACTCCCAACCCAGCCTTTGTAATATTAAAGATAAAGGTTTCCCCTTGACATTAAGTCTCGCCGAGGTCGAATCTGACTCTGGGGGTGGTGCTCATCTCCATTTCTAAGCCAAAGAGCTGGCATTGTCTGTAGATGCCACCAAGGTCATGTGGCCAGCATGACTGGATGGACTGCCATTATCTTTCTGCAGAAGCAGTACCTATTGTCTACTCACATTTGCATGCTTTTGAACTACTAGGTTGACAGAAGTTGGAACTAACAGCGGAAGCTCAGCCCGCTCCCCAGATTCAAACCATCAACGTTTTGATCAGGAAGCTCATCGATTTAACCCACTGTACCACCAGGAGCTCCTACAGTGTGGTATGTATATATATTATATCACTTGCCTTTTATAAGCAGGATGTTCAACCAATAGAAAGATCCCAGGCAGCATTTAAAGAGCATTTCATAGCCACGCTCCTCCTGATGCCCTGGCTGCAGCCTCTCCATTTGCCTGCAGGGAACAGTCAGAGCCAGACATCTGCACATCTGCCTCCATGTCTCTTTGGGACTGTGATAAGGAGGTACTTTCTTTCAACTCATCTTCCTGCTCTGAACCCAACCTGCTATGCTGAACTTAGCTCATTTCAGGCAGGTTTTCAGACATCTACTGTGACTCTTCCATTGCAAAGTCTGGTTTGCCTTCCTATGAGAGTGAACTTTCAAGGAGGGACATGACATGGATTCATAGAGCTAGGTTTAGTGTGAAAGAGCCCAAGATGGACATTCGAGGGAAAGGACCCAGAGGCAACTATGGCCTTTTCCCCACACTACATAATAGCAGACGTAGACACTGCATGATAAAGGACTTGTCTTGATCCACATTGAAGTTAGAAGGGTCTTCACAGTTACTTTCATGATTAGCAACTCCATAGGCTGTTCCTTGAAAACATCAGTTGAAAGGGAGAGGGGTAAAGTTCAGGTTCAGAGAGGTTTCAGGAGGAAAACATTAGAAATGTGATTCACAATAAATTTTTGATATTATGTTTGTTTGTTTGTTTTTGTAACTGTCTCCAAAATACAGAATATTACAACTTATGACAAGGTGACATTATGCAAATACTTCACTGATCAACTGTAGTTGAAAATGTGTGTTGTACTCTCAAGGCAATCTGAACAGCAAATCAGGTTTTCAAAGTACAGTGTCTTTTTTTTACCCCCCACCCTCCCCCTTTCTACTCCTTGAGCAAATTAAAACATGAGAAAGAAAGCCTTAGGGAGAAGGCTAATTAGGACAACATACAAGATCCAGCTCTAGCCAGTTGATAGACTTAAAAAAACATTTTTAGATTTTCTAAATTAACTAGAACTTGAGAATATTTTTTAAATCTACAGAATAGTCCGAAGAAGCAATGTCAAGAGTTGGAGCTCATTCCTAAAATACTATGGTCAAAAAAATGTGCGATTTTAGATAAGAAAACTGAACACAACATCTTTGCCTAATAATAATTTTCTCACCCTTTTAAATGTCAAAAATCAGCAAAGATCATCCTCAAGCAGATCTCCAACATGCTGCCAAGCTACAGTTCAATCCAGTGGTTCTCAAAGTGTGCTCTATGGAGCCCTTGGGGCTTTGTGAAGCATACGGAAGGGCTCCACTGTTCCCTCCCCCTCCTCCCCCTCCAAGCCTTTCCTCCTCTTTTCTGCTCCTTCCTTCCCCCTTCCTCAAAATTCTTTTTACTCGCCTTCCTTATTTCCAAAACCCCATTTCCCTCCCACTGCTCAAAGGTTGTTTTGATTGTGTTTTTCCTACATGACGTAAGGATGTAGAACTGGATGGCCCCTGAGTTTCTGCTATTATTATAATATTCCAAATTATAATTTGTGATGGTGCACTGGGTTAAACCGCTAAGCTTGAGAACTTGCTGACCAGAAGGTCGGTGGTTCAAATCTTTGAAACAGGGTGAGCTCCTGTTGTTAGCCCCAGCTTCTGCCAACCTAGCAGTTCAAAAAATGCAAATGCAGAAAGGTAACAGCACCACTCCTCAGAGTCAGACACGACTAGACTTAATGTCAAGGGGAAACCTTTACCTTTTACCACACGGTGTGTCAATGAATTACTTATATACTGTCACCTGCCTTTTATAGGCGGCATGTTCAACCAATGAAAAGATCCCAGGAAGCATTTAAAGAGATTATTCCACTGACATGCTCCTCCTGATGTACTACATGCATAAAGACACAACACAATACCCTTTCTGTGTACAGTGCTATTCCATTTGTATAAGATATTAGTTCAGAATTTAAGTGCAATTGTTTGCCATCTTTTATGCCTTTTATTTATTTATTTATTTATTTATTTATTTATTTATTTGTTTATTTTGCGGTGTTTGTATACTACCTTTCTCAACCCCCTTCTCCAAGGGACTTAGGGTGGTTGATGGCAACAATTCAATGCTATCGATAAAAAACAGTTTAAAGCATCAAAAGTTACCCTCCCCTGATAAAACATTAAACATTATTAAACACATCACATAAAATAACATCACATATCACATAAAAAATAGCCATTATCTGTAAACAGCACTTTCAACTTTCACTTTGATCTTAAATGCTTCACGTAGATCAGAGTCCTCAAACTTTAAAAGCTGAGAGCTGGTTCATGGCCCCCAGACTGTTGTGGAACCGGACTATAGTTTGAAAAAAAATGAATGAATTCCTATACACACTTCACATATCTTATGTTGGTGACACACAATTTTTATACATCATTTCATGGTACAGCAATTCAGTTTTATTAGCAAACTGGAGGTTAAGCCAAACTGGAAGTTAAGCCAACTTACATAAGTTGTAATAACAGATCTCATGAAAAACCCTCTTATATACGCGGGGGGGGGGGGGGGGGGGGGGGGGTGGGGGGGGGGTGGTGGTGGTGGTGGTGGTGTATCTATTAAATAAAAATAATGTGTGTCTGTGTGTAGTGTGTATATAGTGTGTGTGTGTGTGTGGCATCTTTCACATAGACCAGAGTCCTCAAACTTTTAAAGCTGAGAGCTGGTTCACGGTCACCACTGCTGAGGGGCTGGACTATAGTTTGAAAAACAAATATGAACGAATCCCTATGCACACTGCACATATCTTACTTGTAGTGCAAAAAATGTAAAAGAACATTACAATATTTAAAATCAAGAACAATTTTAACCAACATAAATTTACCAATGAGAAATATGGACCTGCTTTTGGCTGATGAGATGGCCAAGTTAATTAGGATTGTTATTGTTATGTGTTTTCAAGCTGTTTCAGACTTAGGGTGATATAAATCTAAAGTTTAGGGCAGGGGCTGGGTAAATGACCTTGGAAGGCCACATCAGGTCCACTGGCCTTAGTTTGGGGACCCCGGCATAGAGTTCTTGTTATGTTCACGTGACACTCCTACAAACAGCAGCTGACACAGTATCGTGTTGTGACACACAGTCTGGAAAACTCTGTATTAAGAGTATTTGGATTAAAATGATGTCATAATTTGTGATCAAAGGAGCATAAATGTAGACTAAATTTCATCCCAGCTATGAAAAAGGACCTAGGCAGACCTCAAGGCAGCCAATCTCAGCTCAGGGACGTTGTGAAGGAATCAAATGTATCAAAAGGCAGAGACTTGCCTCTGGGGAGATTCAGACAGAATTTGAAGCAGAACAGAGGCAGGATTTTGAGCTGATCGAGAGAACATTTTGGATTGAGGAAGATGGGAAAACTACCTATGGTTTCGGGGAACCTAAATAATGCATTTACTATCTTTTTTATTTGTGTTCAGTACATTTATTCATGTTGCTGTCTTTCTCTGGCTAGCTGTCAAGCCTGAACTGAAGCTGAACCATGCATGCCAAACTAAAGAACCACACAACAACACAGCCGTAAGTCCATATTTAAGGGGTCACCCTGAGATTCAGTAACGCAGTCCAGCAGGAGAATAATTGGGGGAACAAAGGCAGGGTGAGTTGCAGGAATCCTTGAGACTAAAGTTGTGGGTCCAGCCTGGGCAAAGGGATCTGTCACACTAATCTGTTACAAATGATGATGCTCTTCTAACTTAGAAGGCAACTGAAGCAGTGTGTAAATGAAGGTTAAATGAGACAGATTAAAAATGAGCTCTTGTAAACCTCTTAGAGCTATTCAGAAAGCTAATCATGAATGACATTACAGGGCTTCCCAGAATGGACTTAATGAAGCAGAGAAACCTGCAAGGAAAGTTTATATAATACAAGAAACATATTGTGTTGGCCAGCTAATGTAATTTTTTTTACAATTCAACAAAATATATGTATTTTTTTCATTCATTTCCCAATAAGGCATGATAGAGCTTTTGAACATAATCAGAATAGTAAAAAAAATGAATTTTAAGATAAAATAAAATTTGAACATTCATTCATTCTGGTGACTGAAGTATCAAAAAATCAATGGAGTCGGAAGATGTGTGTTTGGTCACCTTAGACTGGCTCATGGCTAATAATAATAATAATAATAATTAATAATAATATTTTATTTCTTACCCACCTCTCTTAGTAGCTCGAGGCAAGTTACAACATTGCTAAAACACATAATTGAAAAACATAATCATTTAAAAACAACATGTAGAATCACATATTCTATGGAGTAGAATAAAACTATATTTTTCTGAATGAAATCCTCTGTTGGACTTTTGATTTATCGTATCAGAAGCGAACCGAGGGTACAGTTGTAATGTATGAAAAAAAACCAAAGTTTTTTTAAGCCTTGGCATTATTCCAAATGTCCTTCAACCAGAAGCTGGCCACTTGGAGTGCCTCTGGTGTTACCATAAGAAGGTTCTCCATTGTGTATGTAGCAGGGCTCAGACTGCATTGTAATAGATGGTGTGTGGTTTGCTCATTTCCACATTCGCATGTCATGGACTCCACTTTGTGGCCCCATTTCTTAAGGTTGGCTCTGCATCTCGTGGTGCCAGAGCGCAGTCTGTTCAGCGCCTTCCAAGTCACCCAGTCATCTTTGTTCCTGGGGGGGGGGGGGTGTCTCTCATTCGGTATCAGCCATGGCTTGAGGGTTTTAGCCTGCCACTTTTGGACTCTCACTTACTGAAGTGTTCCTGAGAGTATCTCTGTAGATCTTAGAAAACTATTTCTAGGCATTGGTGTGCTGGCTGATATTCAAACAGGGGGCAGGCCGGAGACGTCACTGCCTTAGTCCTTTCATTATTGGCTGCTACTTCCTGGCAGATGTCAGGTGGTGCAATACTGGCTAAACAGTATAATTTCTCCAGTGGTGCAGTATGTAGACATCCCGTGATAATGTGGCATGTCGCATTAAGAGCCACATCCACTGCTGTAGCGTGGTGAGATGTGTTCCACACTTGGCATGCATATTCAGCAGCAGAGTTGGACTCATATTGTCACATCCACTATGTAAGAAGTTGCATGCAGCTTTCTCTGAGGCTGCATCTACACTGTCATTATAATACAGATTGAACTGGAATATATGGCAGTGCAGGCTCATATAATCCTGTTCAAGATGCATTACATGAGTCTACATTGACTATATAATCTAGTTAAAACTGCATTATAGGGCAGTGTAGATGGGGCCTGAGTCCCTTAAAGAAGAGGAAACTCCAAGGAGAAAGCTTCCAATTAAAGTTGCAGGAAGCCATTTCTGACTGGATCTATTTTTGAATAGGAGCAATTTTGAGCAAATATTATAAAAGGGCATTGACCAAAAGAACTGGCAGGACTTGATATTACAATAGTATAATAAATGCCATTTAGGACTGTATTTTTGCTTTAAAGATAATAGTGCCTCAGCATTGGGAAAAGGCATCCCCCCCCCCCCCCCGCCCCAGGAACAAAGATGACTGGGTGACTTGGAAGGCGCTGAACAGACTGCGCTCTGGCACCACGAGATGCAGAGCCAACCTTAAGAAATGGGGCCACAAAGTGGAGTCCATGACATGCGAATGTGGAAATGAGCAAACCACACACCATCTATTACAATGCAGTCTGAGCCCTGCCACATACACAATGGAGAACCTTCTTATGGTAACACCAGAGGAAAGCACATTACATGAAATCAAAGATTACATTTCATAATTATTCTTGCCAGGCTTGAGTAATAAATCAGGTCCAGCAACTTCTGAAGGGCCAGGGACCATTTTTCCAATAGGCCATTTGCTACTGTAACGTAGTGGCTAATTCCAGTTCAAAAACACAAGTTTTCAGCAGTCTGAAAGAGAACTTATTCAGAGAACTGAGTGGATTGCATTGTTGTCAGGACTGAAACCTTTCAATGACACGAAGTACTTAAAAGTACAAGGCAGTTCAAACATTTTTATGGGCTTTCATCTTCATCCCATCCGCCAACAACTGAAAACATTCTTTCTTCCCTGGGCTTTCCCCCTCCTTCCTCCTCATACCAAGTTTCTCAAAGAAATGACCTTGGCAACTCTCATAGTTCATTTTCTTTCTCACACATCTGGTTATTATCCCAAGACACAAATGCCGAACCGTCTCTTTTCCCAGCATCACCAGATGTGTAGCAGATCCCATTATCAAGTATTATAAAGCACATTCAGAACCATGACAAGCCAGCATGGCAGGCCCTATGATCCTGACAGCTTGTAGTGATGATCTATATGGGGATATGTGGAGCTGAGTAGAATTTTTAATAAATTAAAATTAACAAAATGAACATAAATTAGATTTAAGTACAGGAATACACCTGTTAACAATATAGATGTGCTACTCCTTTAACAGAAACTTTGGTACCAGAGCCAGAAATGTTGTTTATTCGTTCAGTTGCTTCTGACTCTTTGTAACCTCATGGTCCAGCCCACGCCAGAGCTCCCTGTCGACCGTCACCACTCCCAGCTCCTTCAGAGTCAAGGATACCCTAAACCCATCTTGCCCTTGGTTGACCCCTTTTTCTTTTTCCTCCCATTTTCCCCAGCATCATTGTCTTCTCTAAGCTTTCCTGTCTTCTCATGATGTGGCCAAAGTACTTCATCTTTGCCTCTAATATTCTTCCCTCCAATAAGCAGTTGGGCTTTATTTCCTGAAGTATGGACTGGTTGAATCTTCTTGCAGTCCAAGGCACTCTCAGAATGTTCCTCCAGCACCACAGTTCAAAAGCATCTATCTTCCTTCACTCAGCCTTCCTTATGGTCCAGCTCTCACATCCGTAGGTTACTATGGGGAATACCATTGCTTTGACTATGTGGATCTTCGTTGCCAGCGTGATGTCTCTGGGCATCTGGTTTCCTCCAGCACCACAAAAAAGGATGATTTCAGCAAACATTTCCTTTGAAACTAATGAATTAATTCAAAACTCATATGGACAAATGAGATGAAGCAACCATGTCAGGTAAGCCTTGCGTAAGTAAACAAAAACGGTGTTGATCTTTTTGAGACTTACATGAAGGCTTTTTTCAAAATACATCCAAGGATGACTTTTGCTTTTACTAGCCTTCACTTCTTAATTGGGGTCTTCTTCTTTTTTAACATGGTGAAACCTGGAGAGGCAGACTTTTTCCCTGTAGGTGAACTACAACTCCCCCAAATCAAGGTGAATTTTCTCCAAAGACTTCCAGTAATTTTTGCTGGTCATGGGAGCTTTGCGTGCTAAGTTAGGTCAAATTTCATCTTTGGTGGAGTTCGGAGTGCTCATTGATTGCAGGTGAACTATAAATCACAGTACCTACATCTCCAAAATGTCCAGGCCAATTCCCCTCAAAACGCATTAGTATTCAAATTTTGGCATATTGGGTATGAATGCCAAGTTTGGTCCAGATCCATCATTTTTAGAGTTCTTAATGCGCTCTGGATATAGGTGAACTACAACTCTTATAAATCCTTCCAAAAACCTCCAGTATTTTTTGTTTGTCACAGGGGTTCTGTGTCCCAAGTTAGCTTCAGACTATCATTGCTGGAGTTCAGAGTGCTCTTAGATTGCAGATGAAGTATACATCCCAGTCCCTACAACTAATATAAATCATGGTGAATTCTCCCCAAACCTCTCTAGTATGTTCAGTTTCTGTGTGCCATAGAAAATAGTAGGAAAGAGTTATGGGAGCGGCAGTGGGCAGGGTCATGCAAATTCCACACCAATGGAGAGAGTAAGGAACACTGTGATGTCTGTGGTGGAGGAAACACATAAAATCTAGGATGAAATTGTCCCCGTATGAAAGCCTTCACTTAGGTGGTGGGCAGTATGGTGTTTGTGGAGGACATTGACAGGGCTCTTGGACATGTCCATGGCGCTCACTATAACCTGCAATGTCATTGGAGGGAGGGCCTTTGGAGTCTCCTGAGTAGTGAGAGCTATAACGGTTTGTGGAGGCATGAGCTTGTCTGTGTGCATGGACACCTCGGCCACAAACACACAAACGTATTTTAACTTTTATTATGTGTGCACATTACTGCAAACACACTACAACAATCCAACCTTGCAGTTCAATTTGTAACAAGATTAGAAACATGTAAAAACAAGTGTTTAAATAATTTTGTAATCTCTGGTTGCCCAAACACTATTTTTCAAATTAATGTGCCCAAACATAGTATGTGCATGAACAAAGGAAGTTATGTTTAATGCATTTTATATTCTTGAAAAAAATCCTGTAACCTTAGCTGTGTAAAGGTTGCTTTACAAACCTGTATAGTATATTTTTTTCAGTGCCTCCTTATTCCATTTTCATCCAGCACCACCTCCAAAATTCCCCTTTAAGAATTTCCATTTTAAAAAACCTAATTGTATTAATGTAAACCGTTACATTGTTTACTGGACTATTGGCAGTTCTAAAGTTTGAAGTTTTGTTTTGCCGGTGGCCTGTCTGTGGAAACACAGCTCAAGCCAGTTAAGCCATTTTAACCCAGAGTGGGAAGGTTTCCTTTCCCCTCGCTTCTGTCTCAAGCCTGGGAAGCTGTTTTAAACCAGATTGGATGAATTTCCTCCCTTTCCTCTCCCCTCGCTTCTTCTCAAGCCTGGGAAGCTGTTTTAAACCAGATTGGATGAATTTCCCCCTTTCCTCTCCCCTCGCTTCTTCTCAAGCCTGGGAAGCTGTTTTAAACCAGAGTGGATGAATTTCCTCCCTTTCCTCTCCCCCCATTTCTGTCTCAAGCCTGGGAAGCTGTTTTAAACCAGAGAATGATGAATTTCCTCCCCTTGCTCCCCCCCCCCCCAACTTCTGGAGTAAAACAACTACCCAATGAAACAGGAAATAACACTTTTAAACCATTAAGGAAGGATTCGAAAGTCTCGGAAGTTTAAACAAGTTTTGAACATTTTTTTCTGTGAAAATTGGAATTGACTTTAGAATCAAACCACCAGCATTTTGGATCAAGCAAGCCTACAGGATGCATGTTAAGAAGAAAACAAAACCTTGATAGACCAGAAAGGAGTTAAACGTTTTTTGCCCGTTTTTGCATTTGAGTTCAAGTGTGTGAGTAATAAAATCTGACACCAGTTTTTGTTTGATTTTTCCAGATCTATTTATATGTTGAAGTGCATCTAATCCTTTTTTACCCTATCTCAGTACTGCTGAACTGCAAGGAGAAAATTGATGTTTGAAAATCACAGTTCAAATTACATGCAACTCGCAAATTTCTTCCTGAAGCCTTGAAAGCAAAAAAAATAAAAAATAAAAATAAAAAATGAATGTTCTCAAAAGAAGGGACAGCTAGAATGTAAAACATTTTTGCTCTGTATCCAATTTGGATGCTCAGTCAAGGAGTCTTGCACTGCTGTTTAAGTTAATCATAGAAGCTGAAGCTCAGAGGGGCCCTCTCAGGTTAATCCCGTGACATGTTGACCAATCTTGAGTTAGCTCCTGTATCAGTAAATCTATTGCATGTACTACTACTGGGACTCAGGGATTACTGAGTCCCAGTAGTAGTACCTACCTACGTATTTTGTTCCTCCCACCCTGATCATCTTCAAATAAGTTAGTGAATAAGTTACTTTATTATCATTTGTCATCTGCCTCCTAAATTGAAATATTTGTTTTCATTAGGTCAATGGTATATCCACAGTTGAATGAAAGGAGAACTTAATGCTGACTTATATGCTGGGATTCTCACATATGCCATATCCACAGGAAATTATAATGTGTGTTCCCCAACACTCCAGTTGGTGAGCATGTCCAAGGTATTAACAATTGAGTTTGGCTTCCTTTATTTGGAAGTGAATACTAGCAAGCTATGATATGGAAACAGAGCAGAGTTTCAATAATCCATCTGATTTGCCATAGACCCCCAAACCATGAGCAGCTTTCAGCCAACTCACAGTTAACTCTTTACCTCTGCTCTTTCAAACTGTAGGCTCTTGTTCTCTCTCTTCTGTCTTCCTTTGCTTTGAGCCTCTCCCAAACAAAGCTCTAACCCTGTTATATGCCTGTGAAATGTGGACTGTCTACAGAAGTCACACTCAACTCCTGGAATGATTCCATCAACTTTGCCTCTGAAAAATCCTGCAAATCTCTTGGGAAGACAGGCTGACAAATGTCAGCGTGCTGAAAGAAGCAAAGACCACCAGCATTGAAGCAATGCTCCTACGCCATCAATTCTGGTGGACTTGCCACATTGTCCAAATGCCCAATCACCGTCTCCCAAAGCAGTTACTATACTCCCAATTCAAGAATGGAAAATGGAATGTTGGTGGACAGGAAAAAAAGATTTAAAGATGGGTTTAAAGCTAATCTTAAAAACTGCGGCATAGACACTGAGAACTGGGAAGCCCTGGCCCTTGAACGCCCTGACTGGAGGTCAGCTGTGACCAGCAGTGCTGTGAAATTTGAGGAGGCATGAATGGAGGGCAAAAGGGAGAAACGTGCCAGGAGGAAGGTGCATTGAGCCAACCCTGACCAGGACCACCTTCCACCTGGGAACCTATGCCCTCACCGTGGAATAACATGCGGGTCAAGAATAGGGCTTCACAGTCACATCGCTATCCACCATCAAGACACTACACTTGGAAAGCCATCATACTCGAACAATGAGGGATCTGGAAGGAAGGAAGGAAGGAAGGAAGGAAGGAAGGAAGGAAGGAGCGGAGTTTCACTAATTCATCTGATTTTCCATAGACCCCCAAAATATGAGCAGCTTTCAGCCAACTCACAGTTAACTATTTACCTCTGCTCTTTCAAACTGCAGGCTCTTGTTCTCTCTCCTCTGCCTTCCTTTGCTTTGTAGCCTCTCCAGAACAAAGCTCTAACTCAGTGGTTCTCAACCTGTGGGTCCCCAGATGTTTTGGCCTTCAACTCCCAACTCTTTTTTTTAATAGTACTCATGCAGTAGCACAAAAGTTCACTGAGTGCATGCTTGAATTGTAGTCAGGTATATCTGGAGATTTGTGCAGGATGATCTGAACTTCTTAAAGGAAGAGCCAGGGTGTCAGAGTGATAAAGAAAACAGGCGATTTTTTTTCTTTCTGCCACCATCTCAGAAAGAAAAGTCAGTATCAAATGGTCCCAAACGAGTCCCTCCTACTCTTCGTTAGCATTTCCTGAGATTCCAGTGCATGAGACCACAGCAAGGAAAGCAGGAAATACAGGAAGCGTCATTGTTTCAGTTCATGTGAAGGAGAATGAGCTAAAAATACAGCTGCTGCTTTTGGTAGCAGCTGGGTATTTGTGTGAGGTCTGGTCTAGCCTGCGGAAACTGTCTAGAAGTAAACAGGCACAACAGTGTGACATGGCCGAAACCATTTACTGCCAGATATTGCAAGAAATTTAGAAAGCCCTGAATTTTGTGTGGGAAAACACACACACACCTTTGAAGACACCAATTTTGCTAGCACAAAAGCGCAATCCAAAGCAGTGGTTCCCAACCTTTGGTCCTCCAGGTGTTTTGAACCTCAGCAACCACAATTCCTAACAGCTGGTAAAATGGCTGGGATTTCTGGGAGTTGATCCAAAACAACTGGAGGATGAAAAGTTGGGAATCACCAATCTAAAGGAACAGTTTGATCACCTTTGTGAGCCATTAGTGCGCATTACTATGTTTGCAAGATTCACAGAAGAGAACCAACATATTAATTTTAAATACATTACTTAGAATTCAAAATCTCAAGGTTAAATGTAAAGCAAACTCATATACCTTATGCACTTACGTCACATTTTTCTTCAATTGTGATACAGAAAACAGCAGTTCCGTTGCATTGTTGTTCTCTTCACTTCTTTGCCATCCTTCCCTCTGCAGTTAACAGCAAATAGAAGTGGGAGGAGAAGGAGGCAGCCAGCTGACACATTGCCTTGTGGTGGCTCAGAGATACACATGGAAAAGGAAGACTTAAAGAGAAGGAAGGAGATAAAAGAAGGGATGGATAAGTGCCAAAGAACAGAATGGGGAAAAAACAAGGAAGAGGAAGATGTCATGGGAAGAATGAAAATTAAAGTGGACAGAAAAAGTAGAGACAGTGAAAGAAAGAAGATGGTAATGGAAACATAGATAGTAGATTGATAAAAGAAATTTAAAAAGTCCTTGAATCTGCCATTTTGTATAACCAGCATCATTTTAGTATGCCACTGTTTATACTGGGACTTCGGCATATGTTGATTTAGGTATCCATGGGGACTCCTGGAACCAAACTCCAGCAAATACCAAGGGTTCACTGTATTTTTAAAATATTAATGAGCTTAAAAAGCTAATTAAATTATATGCATTTCAGAAGTGGAGTGAGTACAACCATTGTATTTATGTCGAATCATTATTTATGTGGGGAGAATACAACTGTTACATTTAAGTTGAATTGCCATTTAAGGCAAAAGCCAATACAAGAATCTGAGAATGCTCTCGGTGATTTAATTGACAGCTTCACCCATCCCTATCTTGAGCTAAGTAGAAAGAACATGGTTGCATAAATTTTTGAAAACCACATTTCTCATTCACGCCATCCAAAGTCCCACTCTTGTTTTTCCTCTTCTCCATCCCTTATAATCTCACTTCCTTCCTTCTTTCCTTCTTTCATCATCATCATCATAGGCTATCACTTGTGGCTGAGTATGATTGCCTTCCAAGTGTAGAGTCTTGGCAGTGGGTCCACAGGTTAGTGCCTATTCTGGATATGCATATTCTTTCACAGTGAGGACATCAATTTCCACAGGGAAGATGGTGCCTTCCAGTGTTGGCTTGATGCTCCTTTTTTTTTTTTTTGACACGTTTCTCCATTTCACCCTCCATTCGTGCCTAATCGAATTCCACAGCACAGTTGGTAACAGCTGACCTCCAGTTAGAGCGCATGAGGGCCAGGGTTTCCCAGTTCTCTGTGTCTATGCCACAGTTTATAAGGCTGACTTTAAGCCCATCTTTAAATCTCTTTGTTGTTCACCAACATTCCATTTTCCATTCTTGAGATGAGAGTACAGAAGCTGCTTTGGGAGATGATCAGACATTTGGACGATATAGCCAACCAGCAAAGATGATGGCGGAGGAGCATCACTTCAGTGCTAGTGGTCTTTGCTTCTTCCAGAAAGCTGACATTTTCTTGCCTGTCTTCCCAAGAAATTTGCAGGATTTTTTGGAGGCAGCGTTGATGGAATAGTTCCAGAAGTTGAGAGTAACATTTGTAGATGGCCCACGTTTTGCAGGTATATAACAGGGTGGGAGGACAATAGCTTTATAAACAAGCATCTTGGTATCCTTACAAATGTCCAATCCTCAAACACTCTCTGCTTCAATTTTTTTTAAATGCTGCACTCAGAGAGCTTAGACTGTGTTGTATTTTGGTGTTGATGCTGACTTTTGTGGAGAGTAAGCTGTCAATAAATGGTCAACATTTTCTAACATTACACCATTAAGCTGCATTTCTGGCATTGCAGCGTGATTGGTTTGTGCCTGCTGATAGACCATGATTTGTTTTCTCCACGTTTAATTAGATGCCAATCTTTTCATAAGTTTCTGCAGAGCTGTTTAAAGTAGTTGATAGGTCTTCTTCTGACTGAGCACAGACTACATTATCATCAGCATACTGGAGTTGTATAACAGACATTGTTGTGACCTTGGTTTTGGCTTTCAGTCTGCTGAGATTAAATAACTTGCCAACTTTCTGATAGTTGATTTCCACACTGGTGGGAAGCTAATAGGGTTTCTTAGCACCTCTGCTGCTTAGCTTAGTATACATCACATTATGTTAAGTAAAAGGCAAAACAGGACTTTGGAGCATTAACCCTAGAAATTAACCACCTATGGTCACTAAAATTTTATAATGACCCATTAACAAAACAAACACAAACAAATGAGAGAGATCTCTAATAATCTTTCACAACTTCAGAGGCTTAGTAGGAATAAATAAATATGTTCTACTTAGGCTGAAGCCAGAGAGCATGGATATATTTATGGTTGGTTGTTTTTATTTATTTATTTATTTATTTATTTATTTATTTATTTATTTATGACATTTATATGCCGCCCTTCTCCCCCAAAGGGGACTCAGAGCAGCTTACTATATATATATATATATATATATATATATATATATATATATATATACATACACATACACACACACACACACATACATACATACATACACACATACATATACATACACACTTGGAAGTCTGACTTGGCCACGGTGGTACACGCTCTTGTCACATCCCGCCTGGATTACTGCAACGCTCTCTACGTGGGGCTGCCCTTGAAGACGGCCCGGAAGCTTCAGCTGGTTCAGCGTGCGGCAGCCATGTTACTAACTGGAGCGGGTGGCAGGGAGCACACAACGCCCTTGTTGTCCCAGCTCCACTGGCTGCCGATTTGCTACCGGACCCATTCAAGGTGCTGGTTTTGGCCTACAAAGCCCTAAACGGTTCCGGCCCAAAATACCTTTCTGACCGCATCTTGGCCTACGAGCCCACGAGGACCTTGAGATCGTCTGGGGAGGCCCTGCTCTCGATCCCGCCTGCCTCACAGGCACGTTTGGCGGGGACGAGGGAAAGGGCCTTCTCGGTGGTGGCCCCCCGGCTGTGGAACACTCTCCCTGCACACATCAGACAGGCACCCTCCCTCATGTCCTTTCGGAAAAGCCTCAAGACATGGCTTTTCGAGAGGGCATTTAATTAATCTAGTGCTAATAATATGGTTATGAGAACTGGAATGGAACTAGGAATATGAGACCGGCTATGATTCCACTAAGAGGCGAAGCGGATTTTAGTGTAGTCTGTAGTTGTCGTATAGTCTGTATGTTGTGAAACTGACTTTTGTAATTGTCTTTTATGTGTACTGTACACCGCCATGAGTCGCCCGTAGGGCTGAGAATGGCGGTTAATAAGTGCATCAAATAAACAAATAAATAAATAAATATATACAATATATTATTAGCATAGTACAATGTCAGTATTAAATATTACTATATTTTACTATACCATTATATTGTAATATTATTAGTAATATTACATGTAATATAAATTTATTTATCGTGTCATCAGTAACCATACCATTGTAATTTAAATATATAATTATAATATCACATGATTATTAGTATTATATTGCATTGCATTATAATGTAAATATATGTATATTGTATTATATTATATTATATTATATTATAAACATAGCACAGGAGACAAGGTGGAACACTGAAAGATATATTTTCCTATATCTTATGTCTTATATATTTTCTTATATCTTATGTCTTCTATCTCTTTGAGGCACTCATATACTGGAATGCTTTCCCCTAATATCTGAGGGCAGACTTTCCGTCACCTGGCTGGTACTATTATGGGTACACATTGTTATATTAGCAGTTATTAATTGGACAACATCAACTGATTCCATCTCCCTTTTCAAAATTAGAATACATGCACATCTGGTGTGCCTTTGCTTCAGTTTAATTTCTTCTTTTCTGTTATCCCAATATGTCAGGATGTCAAAGCCTGCAAGCAGAAATAAAAACACAGATTACCAGAAATCATGAGGGAATAGTGACTCACAATAGTGTACATGTGTTGTGTAATCCCTTGTCATTTCATATCTTTATTTAGCTGTGAAATCTGTAGAACAAGCTTTGGCTTACTTCAAAAATGAAAAGTGATGAATATCGTTTTAAATTTTCCATGATGAGTTGCTGCTTGCTTCTGTCTGGGTTTGGCTGTGAGAAGGCAAGGACAATGCAGCAAAAAATAAACAAACAAGCAATGACACATGTGCAATCCCAAAAGGACTCCAAAGTGATAAGCAGCTGGAGAAACCAAAGTTAAGAGGAAGGCATTCCAGGTCAAAATGGTGCTACAAAGCAGTACCAATAGCATGTTTTGATGTGAAGATTTTTTCTTCTTCCTAGGGAAAGTGAACCTTTCCTCTAAGGGGCCTTTCACACAGCCATATAACCCAGATTATCAAGGCAGAAATCCCACAATTTCTGCTTTGAACTGGGTTATCTGAGACTAAACACTGCCATATATTCCAGTTCCAATCAGAAAATGTGGGATTTCATTCAGCTGTGTGGAAGGGGCACCACTTTCCTCTGGCACAAAATGGTGCTACAAAGCAGTACCAATAGCATGTTGGGGGAGAGCTCTTCGCATTTCAGAGGTTCTGCATTCCTTCAACACATCAGAGAGTGGTCAAGATGGCAAAAGTTATGAATGAGGATGAATGCAGAAGCTACAGGAGAACAACGCTTTTCCATGATTGCTCTCGAGTTAGAGATTAATTAGTTGGGATATCTGCATATATATTAGCATAGCAAAACACATGTATTATTATTTAGTTGAGTTTCGGAAAATACGGCTGTCTAGATTTTGTTATACAGTTACTCCCATGAATTGTTGTCATCAGCAATGATGGATAAAGTTGATGCAGGGGCGGCTCAACCCATTACGCAAAGTAAGCATTTGCAGTATAGTTGATTTTGTCCAGGGGCGCTCTTGAGGCGCTCTTGGGGGAAAATAGACCTAGTTACTGGGATGCATAGTTCACCTACAATCAATGAGCATTCTGAATTCCACCAATGATGGAATTGAACCAAATTTGGCACACAGAACTCCCACGACGAACAGAAAATATATATCAGTGATTGGTTGGGGCGGGGGGCAAAATACTGTTTGCTTACCGTTGAAAATTACCTAGGGCCGCCTCTGAGTTGATCGTAGTTCAGTATTTGCTGAGCCACATATTGAAAAGTGATAATAAGTTTGCAATAATACAGCCAGTGTGGTGTAGTGGTTTGAACATTGGACTATGATTTTGGAGACCAGGGTTTCAAATCTCTATTGAGCCATGAAAAGCCACCAGGGCAAATCTCTCTCTTTCAACCTCAGAGGACTCTTTCTGAATGAATCTTGCTGAGAAAACTTCATGACAGCCGTGGTTCTCAACCTATGGGTCTCCAAGTGTTTTGGCCTACAACTCCCAAAAATCCCAGCCAGTTTACCAGCTGTTAGGATTTCTGGGAGTCGAAGGCCCAAAACATCTGGGGACCACTGGTCTAGAATCACAGTAAGTCAGAAATTACTTGAAGTCATACAACAACAACAATTTGGGCCTTCTCCGTGGTGGCCCCTCACCTGTGGAACACCCTCCCTATAGATATTAGATTAGCCACATCCCTTTTAACATTCCAGAAAAAAGTCAAGACGTGGCTTTTTGAACAAGCATTTGCAAATGCAGAGTAACTGACACAGGAAAATGGAATGACTAGACAATGAGTCTGGACAACATTTTTAACAATGAGACACTGAATTTATATTTTATTAATTTGTTTAGTTTTTATTATATGTTATGTTTTTAATTGTATTTATGACATTGTAAGCATTGAATTTTGCCCTGTTAACTGCCGTGAGTCACCTAAAGGCTGAGAAAGGTGGTATACAAATACAGTAAATAAATAAATAAACAAACAAACAAATAATAAACAATTGCAATTGCTTGCTGTCTCATATTTACAGGAGGAAATGGATAATGAAGCCAGTATAAATGGGATACCCTATTCGCCCATTAAATTCAACCACTCACAACATCATTTTTTAAAAATTCCAAACAATAAACCATTTGGCCATTTTATATAAGGGTTACTATTTTACCATATCATTGTATATAATGAGGCTTAAGCTTTCGTGGATTTTGGTAGCAAACCCCAGGATAAGGGAGGGAACCCAGCAAACAAATCAAGACATATGCCAAATTTTAGTCCCTTGAAAGGTATCATGTGTTTAGCTGAAGAATTATTAAAGAGGTTGTAAATTCTATATTAACTGTGAATTATAGACTACTGAGACCTGTTTTAATGCTATGTGGAGATACCATAATCACTTTTCCTGCCTTATACTACTGAACAGCCTGGGATTTTAGAAATAATGTATAAAAATATAATGTTATTTTAATTAATGGGGGAGCAAAATAGCAGACAAAAAGAACTACAGAATTTATGTCTTTGGTCTATGGAACAGGGAGTCTCAATTTGTTATTTTGTTTTGTTATTCTTCCACCTTCATTTTATGATTGGAGCTATTTGAAACCTAGGAGGATTTTGAAGGGAAAAGAGTTCCGTTTTGCATTCCCTGAAAGATTTGCATAGAATAGAAACTCTTCTATGCAGACTGCCTATCATTCCTTTAGAAAGTAATGATCAATGTAATGAATTAAAGATTTCCACTAGTGATGTTAACAATACTGAATTAAGTTCAACTTCTCACTAAAGATTAATGCAGTGGGATTTTTTTAAAAGAAAAGCTAATGTTCCAAGCTATTATTTTAAAACCTATGTCGCAGCCTGATGTTTAAGTGATAATATTCAAATACTTTCTTCAGGCATAAAAGGATCACCCTTTAGTTGTTAGGTATGAAGTCGAGGAGGAATCTGGAAGGGACTCGCCCTGAAGGAGAGACCCTGCGGACCCACCAAAGAGGGCTCGCTACTTTGGTGAGTAAAAGAAAAGAAGCCGCAGTTTAAAAGATTTCCCTAAGTTCCCAAAAGAATCTCACCAAAGCTGAAGGAAGCGCCACCGAGTTGATTTTATTGTGATCCAGCTGGAAAGGATGCAAAGCCGCAATAAATCGTCAAGCAAAGCATACACTGAATACAAAATAAAGCCTTTTTATACATATACAGAGCTATCTGATTGGTTGGCGCTCTACAGCTGGGAGGAGGCTTGGCCGCCTCCTGAGCTCCTTAACCAATGGGTGAGCTCATGCCACTTCGGCCTCCTGGCCAATCAGGAGAGGAGGCGGGACGAGAGGGAAACAATGAGAACTGGAGTGGATTATGGAAATATGTGGTGTCCATGTGGTCGGCGAGTCCTCCGGGGGCCTTCTAGCCGACCAGCCTATTGTCTTGAGGTGTGGCAATCAACGTTGATGTCTGGCGAGATGGCCAGAATCCGGATTTTTTTTATAAAAGGGAACAGGACAGAAGGGTCAGGCAAAGGTCATTCATAGGGGGCTTGAAAAAGTAAAGTTTCCAAAAAGTTTCTAAGAGCCCCTCAGAAGGGAAAAAAGTCCCATAGAAGTTCAAGAGAGTACATAAGTATAAAGGGAGGTGGTTTCTCAGTAATAAATGTGTTACCTTCTGCTATATATGAAACATAGGGCATAAAACCTTGATTAAATGTACACACTATCTAACATGGGAAGGGTCCTTGTAGTTGTTGTTGTTAGTGTCTTGGGCAAATTGACCAAGGCTTAACCCTTATTATCCAGTCTGGTGTCCTTGTCCTTAGCAAAACTATAAGTTACTATCTTTTATGGGGGGGGTGGTCATGTTCGACTTCAGGTATATATGTGGGTGGACAGTTTTGTAAGGTCACACACATTCTATCTCCAATTGTTTACAGGAAAGACTAAAAAAAGCTCTCATATAAATAGCTGTTGTTCTGGAACGGCTGTTCCAGGGGATCCAATTTTGTGCTTTGCACTGAGTGTTTGTTCATAGTCCTAAGTTGCAGGGACTTTTGCAGATAGGTGGCTTCCTTTGGCTGCATTCATAGGGCAAGCCACCTGTCAATTATAGTTAGGATCCCTGGTCCTGCCCCTCTCTGGGTTTTTTGGAGGGAAGGGGCCATTTTTCAGTTAGTCTCAGAAAAGGAAGTTAATGCAGAGGATGTATACAGACGTCCTCCTGTGCAAAGGCTTCGTCCCTTAAGACTTTCCGGGGCAGAACAGTCTTGAGAGCCTCTGAAGATTCCCAAAGGTTCCGGGGAAACAGCCTTACAGCCCTGAGGAATTCCGGAGGGAATAACAGCTCTAACCATCAAAGCAGCTAAATGATTACAAGCCTTTTGATAGGTTCGCTCGGCGTTGAGACATAGTTCAGCCCGGAAGTGAATCCACATCAATAAGGTTTAGGTTCACAGCAGCCTGGGAGGAGCTAGAAAGGGGAATTTTCCTTTAAACAAGGTTTTTGAAGATAGTGCCTGTTCCCTGTGAACAAGATTGCAAGAGCCAAGAGATTGTTAAGAAAGTTTTACAATTCCTGTTTGTTCATCAATAAAAGACTGTTATATTTAAGCTTAAGCCTTATAAAGACTAAGGGAAATTTCTCTAAAGGCTCCTTTTAGGGCCCCCTGGCTTCCCGCTGGATCCAAGCCATACATCCTCTCTTAAAGGCACTTCATTTCAGGTCCAGCGGCGACAGAACAGCTGTATGTACTTACAAGTATTTATCTATGTATTTCTCTATGTAAGTGGGACCCCTGCTCTTCCAGTGATTTTTAATTACATCAAACTATTGCTATATATGCTTGTGCATTTTGGGTGAATCTCAGTCCATTTCTGTTTGCTGGATACTGGAAGACCCCCATATCCATTTTTGTGTGCCTCCTGAAAGTGGGTGTTTCGCTGAATGGGCGTTTGTTGCTTTCAACTCCCAGAAATCCTAACAGCTGGTAAACTGGCTGGGATTTCTGGGAGTTGTAGGCCAAAACACCTGGGGACCCACAGGCTGAGAACCACTGTTCTAGAGAGAAGTGATAGACTACTGTAAAAATAATCATCCAATGCCTTGATATTTTTTCTTTTACTTTCGTCTCTCTCCAAAAACACACAAGTTCACCTTTCAGCTCTATTGTAAAAGGTAAACACTATGGAGGAATATATGAAATACTCAAATACTATGGCAACCAGTTTCAGCAAAAACCCCATGAGGACACTAATAATTTCATATTCAGGGCAGTGTGCAGTAAAAAAGACTTTAAGTGAAAAAAAGCATTGTTTAGTAACTTACAATATATTCAATTACGTATTAAGGAAAGTAATAAGTAGAAGCATTTGTGGAAAAAATAATGATGTGAAGTTTTTTGCATTTTCTTGTTACTAATTTAAACTACCTTTTAAAATGAATGGTTCCTTGTCGTGTTTATTAAAAAGAACACTATATAGATTTAAAATACTTGCCAAGTCTGCAGGCTGATGCAAACCTTGGTCCCTAAGTTTATATCTGGCTTTTCTTTTGCTGACATTCTTACTCGATAATCCATAAATTATAACATCAACATACTAAATGATAATACAAACTGGCATATCTGTGAAATCTTGTCTTTGTCACTAACACTAGGTCATTTATAGCAAGCCAGAGTTGCTCTCAGGCCCATTCTATACTGCCATATAATCCATATTATCATATCAGATAATCCACATTATCTGCTTTGAACTGGATTATATGAATCTTCACTGCGATATAATCCAGTTCAAAGCAGATAATCTGGATTTTATATGGCAGTGTAGAAGGGGCCTTGGGGCACCATGTGCACTATAGGCATAATAATGTAACCTATTTTATGCTCCCCCACGCTCCAAGAATTATAATACAAAAGCAGGCTTTTAAAGACGGGTATTTTAAACATCAGGTCAGGTGGTGCTGTGGTTTAAAGATGTTAACTATTTACTTTTTATTTACTTTCAATAATAATAATAACAATAATAATAAGAAGAATCTGGCACAAGCCAGTCAAGGTGGTCCCAGTGGTGATCAGCACACTGGGTGCAGTGCCTAAAGACCTTGGCCTGCACTTAAACACAATTGGCACTGACAAAATTACCATCTGCCAGCTGCAGAAGGCCACCTTACTGGGATCTGCATGCATTATTCACCGATACATCACATAGTCCTTAGACACTTGTGAAGTGTCCAACGTGTGATCCAATACAACAGACAGCACAGTGATCTTGTCTGCTGTGGACTCATCTTGTTGTGTTTCAAATAATAATAATAATAATAATAATAATATAATAATAATAATAATAATAATAATAATAATGAAATCCAGCATATATATCTCATTTGCTGTGACATACTGTGTTTTTGTGTTAATAATAATAATAATAATAATAATAATAATAACTTTATTTATATCCTGCCACCATCTCCCAGAAGGGACTCGGGCATCTTTTTAAAATTCTATTAATATTTAATTCTAGTTGATTGTTTGCATATTTTTATCTCATTTGGTTTTACTCTAAGTCACTTTGAGTGTCTTTTGTAGAAAGAGAAAGCAGGGTAAAAATAACAATAATAAACACAAATATAAATATAAGAATATATAGAATTTCTTTCTCTATTCTAGTTATGTACTCTCATACATAATATCAGAATTTAACTGGGACTGTGAAGAAAAGTATGCCTGGCACAACACTTACTGGGTGGCAAAATCTCAAGGTTATCAAGCAAACTGTATCACTCTAGAGTATAACCAGAGGACACAAGCTGTGAATCCTTCTTTGTGTGTTGCTGGCAGTGGAGGTAGTGGTGATAGTGACGAAGGAGAACTGAGTGTCTAGTCCTCTCCTGTGCTTCCTCGTGCCCATTTTCCCACTTGCTGCCCATATGCAGTTCGCTGCTCATTCACAACAGGGGTGTGAATGAAGAACTGCATATATCTTCTTGCACAGTTGCTAGAGAAAAGTATCTCTTGGCAAAAGAAAAAAAAAGGCCGGGGAAGATTTCAACTTGGCTGTTTGCTCAGCTTAAAGTCGGTCACTCTGATTGCAAAACTAGAGTAATGATTAGAAAAGAGGACAGCAGCCAAGGGAGTTTCACAGCTGTAATCTTGACAGGATATCAGAACTGCTTCATAATAGCTATTTATTTTCTTTTAAGCTTAACATGATGGGTACTTTAAATGCGTTACTTTTGGATAAGTTGCTCAGCTGTGAAAAAAGGCATTAAAACTGCATTCTTATAGCATTAAAAGGTTAGGCAATATGTATTCTTCTTCTGCGTTGTCAAAAGTGTGGTCACATTTTTCCAGGTGCACATTTTTGAGATGCGCACACACACACAGCATGTGCGTGCTCCTGCTGAAATGTTAAGTGCACAAAAGCACACGCATGCTGTCACATATAATTGGAATAAACGATTTCTCAGTAGGTTCTTGTGGGTTTTTTCGGGCTATAGAGCCATGTTCTAGAGGCATTTCTCCTGGCGTTTCGCCTGCATCTATGGCAAGCATCCTCAGAGGTTGTGAGGTCTGTTGGAAGTAGGAAAATGGGTTTATATATCTGTGGAATGGCTGGGGTGGGGCAAGGAGCTCTTCCCTGCTGCAGTTAGGTGTGAATGTTTAGCTGATCACCTTCATTAGCATTTGAAGGCCTGCCTGAGCCTGGGAAAATCTGTTGCTGGGAGGTGTTAATCTGTGCCTGGTTTTTTCCTCTCTGTTGTTTAGCTGTTATAATTTTAGAGTTTTTTTTAATACTGGTAGCCAGATTTTGTTCATTTTCATGGTCTCTTCCTTTCTGTTGAAATTGTCCACATGCTTGTGGATTTCAATGGCTTCTCTGTGTAGTCTGACATGGTGGTGGTTGGTGTGGTCCAGCATTTCTGTGTTCTCAAATAATATGCTGTGTCCAGGCTGGTTCATCAGGTGCTCTGCTATGGCTGACTTCTCTGGTTGAAGTAGTCTGCAGTGCCTTTCATGTTCCTTGATGCGTGTCTGGGCGCTGCGTTTGGTGGTCCCTATGTAGACTGTCCACAGCTGCATGGTATACGGTAGACTCCTGCAGAGGTGAGAGGATCCCTCTTGTCCTTTGCTGAACGTAGCATTTGTTGGATTGTTCTTGGTGGGTTTGTAGATTGTTTGTATGTTGTGTTTCCTCATCAGCTTCCCTATGCGATCAGTGGTTCCCTTGATGTATGGCAGGAACACTTTTCCTCTGGGTGGATCTTCATCTTTACTCAGTATCTAAGACTTGGGCTTTCATTACACCCACAGGCTAGGTCAGAAAACATTGGCTTTTGGCACAGGACCCTCTTCCTATATCCTGCCCTGTGCGGTACAGAGCACTTGATTTCCACCACTAGTTTTAAGTACCAGGCAACAAGGCTTCATTTACTGCTCTTGCTTCCCAAGTACAACTTGGATTTTTAGATGTCCCCTTTCCTGGGGAGGAGCAAAATGGAGAGCTGGTTCTAAAGATTACAGTACTCTGGCATTTGCACAGTATTAGGTTACTAACCAAATTTCAATAACATTTATTAGAATCCTGTTAATTAATTATTATGGCATTAGTGTATATCCCCAACATTGCTCAGGTATGCATTTTCTGAATATAGGATTCTGCTAACAACTGAAGAATTTCTCAGGTTTTGCCATCTTAAGAACTCCTTTGTCAAGCTCACTTCCATTTGTCATCTCTCCCTCAGAGGTAGCCTTTCTGTCTATATACTGTCCTCTTGTGGTTGAACCTGAGTGCTACATACATAGATAGAAATTTATTCATTTTTGGAGCCCTAAACTTGAAAGAGATGAATTTTTAGTTAAATACCCACCAGTATTCTAAGTTGGATAATGAAGGGTATGAGCACCAAGTTTGGTCCAGATCCATCAAGGCACACAGGGGCTTTGGTGGAACAAACACACATATTTTCATTTGTAGGTAGATATAATAATAATTTTATTTGTATTCTGCCCTTTCTCCCCAAGGGGACTCAGGGTGGATTTCAGCATATACAGACACAAGGCAAACATTCAATGCTTACAAACAATATAACACAAATACACAGATAAAGGTAAAGGCTTCCCCTTCCTCTCTAGTTCTAGGCAGTGATGCTCATCTCCATTTCTAAGCCAAAGAGCCTGTGTTGTCCATAGACACCTGCTAGGTCATGTGGCCGGCATGGCTGCATGGAGCACCATTTACCTTCCTGCTGAGGTGGTACTTATTGATCTTCTCACATTTGCATGTTTTAGAACTGCTAGGTTGGCAGGAGCTGGAGCTAACAGTGGGAGCTCACCCATCCCATGGATACAAGCTGCCGATATTCCGTTCAGCAATTCAACTATTTAACTCATTGTGCCACCATGGCCCATATATATATATATATATATAGAGAGAGAGAGAGAGTGCTAAGTCGGATTTATAGAGCTCCTTGTTATAGAACATAATTTTGCTCCAGTCATGCAACAACCAACCTGCCTCCATCATCCTCCCAAACAATATATCCTCCCTAACATGCACATTTCTATGTTGTTGGAAAGACGGAGAATAAGAAGGGACCAACTAGTTTCCAGTAGTTGGCCATAATGCAAGGCGGTCATCTACAGAGTGCTTCCAATGGCTTATGGTAGTCTCTGCAGATGCCTGTGGAAAATAGCTGGATGCATCCCCATCCATCTTCCTGTTCTCAGACAGAAATGGCCATGTTGAAGGATGTGCTGCTGACAAGGTGAGGGAAGCATTGGGGGAAGTATTGGAAGACAGATTACTGAGATTTAACTCCATGATATGAACATCTCCCAATGCAATAACATCAAACACAAAGATCCATTTGTAGTTTATGGAATGACATTTGGTATTCTCATCTAGGAGCTCTTCTAGTGTCTCACCAAATAACAAATCACAGGATGCAGCTATGGCAACTCAAGCGGAATGATAGTGATATAATAGTATCATGTGAAAGGGCCCCGGGACTGGTCTAGTGATGCAGAGTCACTTTGGACATAACTGAAGAGCATCTGACGAAAACATTCTGTCTTTGGTGATTCTCATCCCCAAAATATTTGACACTGTCAAGTTCCAGACTCTTTCCCTACAAAGTAGCACAAGACAGGCATAAGAAAAGGGGCCCTTAATACAGGAGAATCTGCCTGGTTAACTATTGTCCACTAACAAAACAGTTCTTTTCGGTATCTTAGCCTGATGATGTTTTGAGAGCTTTTTAGAAGCTAGGAATGAAAGAGGTTTTCTTGTAGATTGTTGTCAGATATGTATGGCATATATGTATGGATTAACCCTGTGTGATCAATGAAAAAAAATGTTTAAATACTCAGTATTATATTAAAGAATGGGGTAAAATTGTTTTTAAAGTGCTTATGAAATTGGATGGGTTCTGTATCCCAACTATAACAAGTTAATTACTTTTTCATTACTTTTTGTTAAGAAACTATGGCAATGTGGAAACTTCAGAGGCTCCTATCTCTCTCATTATTAGAACTATTGGCATGAAACTTGGTATGATTATAGAACACATTTACCACTGTTAGCCCATCAAGTTACAGAATGTTTCACTCATCCACAGAATTCTGGGAAATTTTCAAAGTTTTTACAAACTACATAAAAAAAACTTCAATAGCTATCTCATTGAATTATCCATACAATGATACAAGATAACAAGAGATTATCCCTCCCACACGTTTCAGAAGTATTCATACATCTACCGATTTTTGGGATTTTTCAAAAGGTTTGACAATTTTTTTAAACCCACAACAGCTATCTCATTGAATGTCTTTAAACAACAGAATTTCCATGTAGGGATTTCTTCCTAGCCCAGCACAGATTTACTTACTAGTATTGAAGTATCAGTCAGTCCTCTTTGCAGAATTGGAAACTGCGGGGCTGGCTGGCTATTGCTACTGAGGGAAAATAGCTTTCCCTTTTCCTCATTGGGGGCTTTCTGATGCTGAGCAGAATTCTGGGAAATGTAGTTTAGGACAGAGCCTTTTGAATTCTCTGCCATAGGTCTCCTCGCCTTCCCAAACTACATTTCCCAGAATTCTGTGCTCTCTGTCTTTCCCAGCTCACTTAGCTCATTTTGCCCTGCTGCTTTCCTCTCCTCAGGGCAAGAGGCAGCCCATCTCTTCTTAATTTAAAGAGGAAAGGCAGCCTTTTTGGCTTTGCCTTGCTTGCACTGAAAATTAAACTGACTTCTGAGGATTGTGGATTTCAAATGAAAAATATTGGGTGAGTTTTGATTCTTAAGATTCCCCCTTCCCTCCATGTTTATTAATATGTTTATTAATTATTTATTATTTATTTATTTATTAATTTATGTTTATTATAAATATATTTATATGTACAAAACTTGTGAATTACATACAACTTACAATTTAAAAATGAAGATTTGCACACCCCCTAGTATGGATGCTTGTTTTATTTTATTTATTTGCGACATTTATATGCCGCCCTTCTCACCCCTCATTCTATGATTCTATGATAATAATATAATATATTGTATTTACTTTTTCCTTATAAGCCGCTCTGAGTCCCCTTTGGGGTGAGAAGGGCGGCATATAAGTGTCGTAAATAAATTAAAAAAATAAAAAAAAACTGAAGAAAATCTGGCTCCCAGTATTAAAAATCAGGATAGTAAAGAAAGAGCAACACTGAAAAAACAAAGGAATTTCAGACAGGACTCAATCAGGGCCAACAAAGGATTCCCCTGGGCAGCAACCAGCTAAGTTTTGAAGCTGCAAGGTTATTCAATGCTAATCAAACTGGCCAACTGCAACATTCACACTTGCCTCCAGCGGACAAGAGTTCTTTTTCCCATCCTGGACATTCCATATATATATAAAAACCCCACTTGTCTAGTTTCCAACTGACCGCACAACCTCTGAGGATGTTTGCCATAGACGTAGGCGAAACGTCAGGAGAGAATGCTTCTAGAACATGGCCAACTACAACAGTCACACCTAGCTCCATCAGACAAGAGTTCTTTGTCCCACCCAGGTCATTCCACAGATATATAAACCCAATTTACCTAGTTCTAACAGACCTCACAACCTCTGAGGGTGCTTGCCATAGATGCAGGCGAAACGTCAGGAGAGAATGCTTCTAGAACATGGCCATACAGCCCGAAAAACCTACAACAACCCAAAGTCTCATTCATTCATAGCGGAAAAGGCTTTTGAGGAAGGGTGGCAGGCAGACCTCTGGCCGTGGCAACGAACAAACTGATGAATATCGGTCCAAGCGGTTGTATGCAGGCAGCTGCAAAGCAAGCGCTTTCTCGCCTTGCCCTCCGCGGGTTTTTAAAGCTCGCGCCAGCGCTGAAGAAGAGGGCGCGAGGCAAAGAGGGAGGGCGCGCGCGTGTGAAGAAGGTGCGCGCGCGCGAGCAGATGCAGGGCGCGCGAGGAGGAGGCGGCGGAGGAGAAGGAGAAGCGGGCTGCTGCTGCTGCTGCGGCGGAGAAGCGAAGCGGGGCTCGGGTGAGTGGGGCTCTCCTGCTTGGGGCGGAGGCTGGTGGTGTTGCGTCCCCCTTTGAGGCGAGGGGTACGTTGCAGTGGGGAAAGGGGCGGTGGCAGAAGGAGAAGTGGGACTCCGCGAACGCCGAGGGCGACGCAGCCCCCTTCCGTCAGCGCAGGGCAAGGTTTGCCTGAGGGAGAGCGAGCCCCCCCCCCTCGTGCTGCCTGCGGGCCCCAGAGCAGCGCGTGCCTCCTCAGTGAGTCGAGGCAAGAGGAGGCGCTGGCCCTCGCCTTCTTTCTCTGAGGCTGAGAGAGCGCGACTCGCCCAAGGTCACTCAGTGGGGTGTCATCATGAGCGTTCAGAGCAGGACACTTCCTGGACCTCATTGCTTCAAATAGCCATGGGTCTGTCTACCTTTGGGTTTTTCTAAGGGCCCTTCCACACAGTCCTATATCCCAGAACATCAAGGCAGAAAATCCCACATTATCCGAGTGTGGATTCAGATAACCTAGTTTAAAGCAGATATTGTGGGATTTTCTGCCTTGATGCAAAGATACAGAATGGGGGACGATGCCTGGCTCGAGAGCAGTACGTGTGAAAAAGATCTTGGGTCCTCGTGGACAACAAGTTAAACATGAGCCAACAATGTGATGTGGCGGCAAAAAAGCCAATGGGATTTTGGCCTGCATCAATAGGAGCATAGTGTCTAGATCAGTGGTTCTCAACCTTCCTAATGCCACGACCCCTTAATACAGTTCCTCATGTTGTGTTGACCCCCAACCATAAAATTATTTCCATTGCTACTGCATAACTGTAATTTTGCAACTGTTATGTATCATAATATGAATCTATATATATATAAATGCTCTGTGCATAATTAGTACCTTAAAAACAAAAGAACCAATGAACGAAATCACACCAAATTTGGCAACAAAACGTCTCACAACACAAGGAGTGACCATCACTCAAAAATATGATTTTGTCATTTGGGAGTTGTAGTTGCTGGGATTTATAGTTCACCTACAATCAAAGAGCATTCTGAACTCCATCAACAATGGAATTGAACCAAACTTGGCACACAGAACTCCCATGACCAACAGAAAATACTGGCATTGACCTTGAGTTTGGGAGTTGTAGTTCACCTACATCCAGAGAGCACTGTGGACTCAAACAATGATGGATCTGGACCAAACTTGGCACGAATATTCCATATGCCCAAATATGAACACAGATGGAGTTTGGGGAAAATAGACCTTGACATTTGGGAGTTGTAGTCACTGCGATTCACAGTTCACCTACAATCAAAGAGCATTCTGAACCCCATGAACAACAGAATCAGGGCAAACTTCCCACACAGAACCCCCATGACCAACAGAAAATACTTAAGGCCATCCAATCCAACTCCCTTCATCAGGGCAAGAAAACGTAATCAAAGTCCTCCTGACAAAGAGCCATCCAGCCATAGATAGATAGATAGATAGATAGATAGATAGATAGATAGATAGATAGATAGATAGATGATATGATTCACACACAGAGAGAGATATAGTATCATAGATTTGAAAGGGACTCTTAAAGAAGGACAATATCTTGCATGTTCCAGGGTGGGCAAACCAGACAATCTCCACATCAACACTGACAAGAAACAACAAGAAATACTGTTTACCCAGAAGCATAAAGAAATTACATATATTAGAAACCAACACTTTCTCATTACTTTATTTTCCAGATCAACAGACTGGGCCACTGCAACACATGGCAAGGGACAGCTAGTATAAGATAAAACCATAGCAAGATCAATAAAAAACAATTTGGCACAAAAACCCAATATGCCCAAATTTTAATACTGGTGGGGTTGGGGGATGATTTTGTCATTTGGGAGTTGTAGTTGCTGGGATTTATAGTTCACCTACAATCAAAGAGCATTCTGAACTCCACCAATGATGGAATTGAACCAAACTTGGCACACAGAACTCCTACGACCAACAGAAAATACTGGAAGGGTTTGGTGGGCATTGACCTTGAGTTTTGTAGTTGTAGTTCACCTACATCCGGAGAGCACCGTGGACTCAAACAATGATGTATCTCGACCAAACTTGGCACAAATACTCAGTATGCCCAAATGTGAACACTAGTAGAGTTTGGGGAAAATAGACTTTGACATTTGAGAGTTGTAGTTGCTGGGATGTACAGTTCACTTACAATCAAAGAATATTCTGAACCTCACCAACCATAGAATTGGGCCAGACTTCCCACTCAGGACCCCCATGACCAACAGAAAATACTGTGCTTTCTGATGGTCTTTGGCGACCCCTCTGACACCCCCTCATGACCCCCCTCAGGGTCCCGCCCCCCAGGTTGAGAACCACTGGTCTAGATTTAGGGAAGTAATGCTACCCATGCTCTATTCTGCCTTGGTTAGACCACACCTGGAATATTGTGTCCAATTCTGGGCACCACAATTGAAGGGAATTTACAGAATTTCTACCCCATCCTTCTCAACCCCCCTGGGAGGGGAGGGGGAGAAACTCAGGGTGGCTTACACTCGGCAACAATTCGATGCCGTGACATACAGACAAATACAACAATATAACAATAATTTTAAACAATAGATATACATTAAATTAAAAACAACATTAAAAGCATTATTATTATCATTACTTTTTCAGTGTCAAGTGATGATTGTGATATTACCTTTCCCTCTTGTTCCCTGACTTTGATAGTCTATTTATTTATTTACTTTGTTTTTATCCCACCTTTTCCCCATAGGGAGTTGAGGTGGCTAACTGTGAGATGACAGAACACAATAGAATTTGAAAAGAAGGCAAATATGAATGCAAAAATTCAACATTAAATAAGTATTTGTGTCAAGAATGTAAAAGTTAAAATACAATTAAAATTACATTTAAAAACTAATCAGAAACCTAAAATCACACAATCCCAGCAGCTTCCATTACCCTAAGGCTTTTTGAAGAGAGACCAGTTTGATGCCAGCCCTGTCCCCAAGCCAAAGAAAGCTATGAAGTCACGCATCATCAACAATAAGGGCCCTTCTACACAGCTATATAACCCAGAATATCAAGACCAATCATCCACAATATCTGCTTTGATCTGTGTTTTCTGAGGGCCCTTCCACACAGCCCTATCTCCCAGAATATCAAGGCAGGAAATCCCACGTTATCAGATAACCCTGTTCAAAGCAGAAATGGTGGGATTTTCTGCCGTGATATTCTGGAATATAGGGCCGTGGCCCTATGGAAGGACCCTGAGTTATCTGAGGGCCTTTCCACACAGCCATGTAACCCGGAATATCAAGGAAGGAGATCCCACAACATTTGCTTTGAACTGGTTTAGCTGAGGGCCCATCCACACCCCCATAACCCAGAATATCAAGGTAGATCACTCACAATATCTGCTTTGAACTGCGTTATTTGGGGGTCCTTCCACACAGCACCATAACGCAGAATATCAAGGCAGAAAATCCCACAATATCTGCTTTGAATTGGGTTGTCTGAGTCCACACTGCCAGATAATCCAGTTCAATGTGGATTTTATATAGCTGTCTGGGAAGGGCCTAAGTCGCTTGTCATTAACAGCAATCTTGCTCATTTTCTTGTGTTTCTTTCAATAGTTAAAGTCTGACTATTGATTTCTAAAGGGGTGTGTTCTCCCTTTGAAATCATTTTGTGCCTGCACAAAGTTTAGGCAGATCTCAGAGGCAGTTTTGCAAGTGGCCAGAGACTTGTTCCAGAAGAATTCTCTCCTGACGTTTCACCCACATCTATGGCAGGCATCCTCAGAGGTTGTGAGGTCTGTTGGAAACTAGGCAAGTGGCGTTTGTATATCTGTGGAATGTCCAGGGTAGGAGGAAGAACTCTTGTCTGTTTCAAGCAAGTGTGAATGCTGCAATTGATCACCTTCCAACAAGCCTCACAACCTCTGAGAATGCCTGCTATATATGTGGGCAAAACATCAGGAGAGAATGCTTCTGGAACATGGCCAGACAGCCTGGAAAGCTCACAGCAATCCAGTGATTCTGGCCACGAAAGCCTTCGACAACACATACTTTATACTTTTTGTGTGAAATTCTGCCAGCACTCAATGTCTAAAGCTTCTGGGAATAGTGATCCATCATCATTAAATCCAAAAAGCAAAGCATCGGGAACCTGGGGAAGTGCTTGCTGCTCTGCATTACGATTTCAAGCCATGTGTGGTGTTAGTTGAATTCAAAGTAGATATGAGGTTGTTGTCTGGTCGAACAAGATTGCTAGAACACCCCCTCCCCCAATTCCTCCAATCATTTGAGAAAAAGAGATTATTATATCTTCCCCTTTTCTTGCCCTCTAGTTCTCTACCTGTAACAGGCTTGGCTGGCTGAGACCTCTTGGATGTGTTTGGACTTTATGATTTTGAAACAAAGTTTGTTTGTTGTTGCTTGGGTTTTAAGTCAATGTATGTAGACAAGCATGTGCTTGCCCTCACTCACCTGTACATTTTGGCCCTTTCACACAGCCGTATAACCCAGAATATCAAGGCAGAAAATCCCACAAATACCTGTTTCGAACTGGATTATCTGAGTCCACACTGCCGTATATTGCAGTTCAAAGCAGATATTGTGGGATTTCCTGCCTGGAAATTCTAAGTTATATGACTGTGTGGAAGGGCCTATTAAGTCACTGATGACAAACCTTCAATGAACCTATCATGTTTTTTTCTTGGCAAAGCTTGTTTAGAGCGGGCTTGCCTTCCTCTGAGGCTGAAAGTGTGATTTGCCCAAGGTCACCAAATGTGATTCCATTGCTAAGCAGAACTTGAACCTCCCCAATATCCTGACCCAGGGATATTAAAACTCATTTTCAGTGGGGGGTACACCAGCCTTATGGCAGGTTGTACAGACAGTCCCTAAGTTACAAACAAGATGGAGGTTTGTTCTTAAGTTGAATTTGTTTGTAAGTCAGTACAAGTGTGACTCTAGTCTATAAAGAGCTTATATATATAAGCTTTTGGTAGTACAGGAAAGGGTCACCCCTGTGTGTTGGTTTTGATGTCTGTGCCTCTGTTCAGGAGATTTCATCTCACTTTCAGTCCCTGTGATAATTAGATTTTGAAAAATGTGGCTTGTTGTGGAAGCAAGAATTGATGAGACAGCTTCAAGTGGACATCCCTTTTCTCTGTGATAACTCTTTCAAGAGTGAATTTCCCTTCCTAGGAAAGATTTCTCTAACTTTCCGTTGCCTCAGCAATTTTCTTACCTATGAGTTGTTTCTAAGTTGGATATTTGTAACTTGGGACTGCCTGTAATTGTAAGATTGTAAGAATGTAACTGTGTTGGCCTGGCAACAAAATCCTTATGGGCCACATCAAATGATGTGGCAGGTCGGATTTTGCAAAGGGGCCCTTCGTTTGACACATTTTCCCTAATCCAGCCTTCAAACCAGGGGTCTTCAAACTTTTTAAACAGAGGGCCAGGTCACAGTCCCTCAAACTATTGGAGGGCCAGATTATAATTTGAAAAAAACTATGAATGAATTCCTATGCATACTGCACATATCTTATTCGTAGTGCAAAAAAAAAACCCACTTAAAAACAATACAATAATTAAAATGAGGAACAATTTTAACAAATATAAACTTATTAGTATTTCAATGGGAAATGTGGGCCTGCTTTTGGCTGATGAGATAGGATTGTTGTTGTTGTGTGCTTTCAAGTCGTTTCAGACTTAGGTTGACCCTGTGTGAGGGCTGGGTAAATGACCTTGGAGGGCCATATCCGGCCCTCGGGCCTTAGTTTGAGGACCCCTGCACTACACCATGCTCACTCCTACAGAACTAATAGCCACTGAAATTTGTCCATGTGTCTTTCTGTTACAAAGGAAGTTGCATTTTCTTCTTCCAAATTCCTTTCTGTCCTTATTTGAGCACCTAGCTGTCTGCTCTGCCTCATTTAAGCTTATTATTTATTTCCAGGTGAAGATATAAACTTTGGTTTATTCCCTTTTAAAAAGATCATCTGGATCTCTGATCCTCCTTTTATCCAGTAGTGGAAACTCTTTGAGCCTGGTTGTTGACAAGAACTGTCTGGGACCTGAAAGAGAGCAGCTTGAAACATCACCTATTATACAACGCAGTGTAGCTTAAATGCTGCTGCACTGTAGATCTTATGTTCTAATTAATGATATAGGGAATTGAAAGTAGGGTCTTATGCATGCAAATCATGTGTTCTATTCCTGAACTGTGGACCCTTATAGATACAGTGCTCCAGTCTGGTACTCAGTAATAAAGCACACAAAACTTCTCTTTACAGCTTTAAATTAGACTTTGAAGTACAAACCCCAAACAGCTTGAAGTACAAATAGCTTATCTTTTAGGCACTTGTCTTTATAAAATAATTGTATACCCAGTGTCCCTGTTAAATGCATAGTTATTGGAGAGTTCCTTCTATCTTAAGTGGTTCATGCTTTGTTTTGTTTTCCAGGTTGTTGAACTAGATAAACTCTGGGAAATACAGATTGCAATCACTCATCTCTGCTTAAGGTGTGGGGGCAATCCATACTTCCGCTACTGCCTGTCTACACTAATTGCATTGATAACAGTCTTGATTAAGTACTTTCCTAATGGGTAAGTGGTAAGATACTCTGTAAGCTCTATTTTGGGTATGTAAAAACATATTGTTATGGAAAATGTGCTCTTAGAATATACTCCAACCCAAATTACTGTCCAACTTTATGGTCATCTCTCATTTACAGGATTAAGTTCTGTTTACCTGTTTATTTTTGGAATTAGTACACCAATCAAATGATCAATCCAGTGTCATCAGCTGACCAACTGTTCAGCCACTGTCAGATATTCTGTGATGCTAAAAATGCCACAGTGTTAATGACAGTTTAAACCTCTAATTTCATTATGATGTCATCTTTTGGCAAGGGCAGGAGTAAAGGCTGTTTCACTGCCAGACCAGTAGTAGACATTTGCTATAGCTCATGAGAAACAGCCACTATCATTGATGTAATAGTATATAATCACAGCAACAATTGTATTATAAAAATTAAAATTAATTAATTCTTTACAGATTTAATATGAAACCATTCCTTCTTAAATGTATTTAAAAGCCCAAATTAACTACTGTTGACAAGTAAAATGTTTTCTTTTCTAGTACAGTGAGTACATTAAAAATAAATGGTGGAAATTTTCTTCACCAGTTAGTTGACCAAATCCCTTTTGACTGGTTAAATGCCCAGCCTTGTTTTTGTCTCTTCCCATCAATCAGATCTAGGATCCAAGAGTTCCACACAACACAACTGCTATATGATGCATAAGTTTAAAACAAAGTGAAACAGAGAATGGGAGTTCTCATATTGCTGTTTAAATTGGCTATAATAAAGATTGGGATGCATTTTTTAAACTAATATTTACTTTGCAGAAAATGCTGTACTTTGGGGACTTATGTTCCTTTTTTGTGTGCACAGAACATGGTATTTTTACACAAGCATTTTTTTTTCTGTAGAGAAGCTAAAATTTTGGTTTGTTTCCTATATGAAAAATGCTATAACTGAGCAAAACACTCTTGTTCAGAGTTTGCACAGAATAAATCCCAAACTGTGTGGATTCTTACCAGTCTATGAATGTCTTTATCAAGGATTCCCAATGCTTGAAAAATACATTTCAAATTATTTTTAAAAAATATTTCAATCTATGCTTTTCATTCCTATAATAAAGCTAGTTTGTGAAAATTCACTACACACAGGGTAGTGAATGGAGGTAGCTGGCATGCATATGTCTCCCAGAAGTGGCATAAATGTTGGTGGGGATGCAGTTTAAAGATGGCATTGACAGAACAGTGACGTGTTTTCCTAGCAGAGTGGTAGGGTATATAAGTGGGGTACATGAACACAGTAAATGGGTTGGAAAATTCCTTATATAAAGTCCAAATATGCCCTCAATGATGACCATAGTGATCTTATTTCACTTTTGCTGTGAAATATGGTGTTGCCTATCCCACCTTCTACCCCACCTATTACAAAAACAGTAGGACAGCATATGTGACAGTTGCTTCTCCAGTAGATTTTTTCCCCTTCACTATAAATGAATGGTAGAATTGATCCGGAAATCTTTGTGGCTGAAAGAAAATGAAACAGAACATCCATGTAGCTGTTTGTTCTGACCCATTGAGATATATATACACACATACATACACACACACACACAGAGAGACATGCCTAGGAAGTGACTCAAATTCCACTGCATAATAGTCTTACCCCCGATTCTTTGGGTGCCATTATTGATATTTTTTTTATTTTTCCTCACATAATAGTCTCACCCCCATTTGGGACTGATCTTTTCCTTCCTTCTTTATCTGAAGGCAAGGCAGTTTAAAAATTATAAAACAGAGGTCTCTGAAGCTCCACTGTTCTTCCCCTCTCCTTCTACCAAGTTAGGGCAGTTTACAAAACCTTTGGAGGAAGGAGGGAAGACCAGAGACCTCCATTTCATATACGGTACCTTCTTTCCATTTGCACTGTTTTTGAAATGTTCTAGGAATGATATTATGTTGCTTAATAATGTTTCATGTCTTGCTGCCTGACGCTCTCATGGGGAGTGCTTTATAAATAATAACTGACTTTATTCCAATTAGCAAAATTATAATCCATACATTTTGGTTGCTGACTGAAATGCAAACCAGATGCCAGTTTGAAGATGGGCAATTCTTGCTTCTGGAGTAATTTTAGGATTACCATTCTTTTGATGCTTTCACTGTGCTTTAATAAGCCAATTATGGTTCATTGCTTCATTTACAGAAAGGTTTCCCATCACACAACCTTGTTATGAGAATATACCACCAAAACCCCACTTACTATGTTAACTTTCCTATCATGATCTCCAGTAACATTTGATTTTTCACCACAGAGACATTTCAGGTGCCTTGGTTTGTGGTTTTTCTATTTGTTGTTTTGTCATAAACAGAATATACCTCAACCTAAAATAGGTCTTTAGGGCAGTTTTCAGAAAGTAACAATAAAACAAAACGAGAACATTAAAACACAAGAATGTTGGAATAGTATGAAAGCAGTGCAACCATGTATCCAAGTTCCTGCAATGTTTTTCTGTATGGGTCAATTTGCTCCCTTCTCCTATGGAGTAAGTAGTTACTTTATGAGCTTTTGGTCAAATCTAGGAATGGTTTGTTAGATCAAGAAGCATTTGTTATTATTTGACCCAATTTATTCACTGCAACTTTTTATTTAAATGGTATATAATTTAAATTATACACATGACCATCATCAAACGGTGTTTAAGACTTCCAGTTTTTGGCACTGCTGACTTGTCAGGAGTATAAATTTTCTGATAGAAGTTTTCTCCACATTAATCAAAACTACTTAACATTTGTATTTACCCTTCTGATTGACACAAAGTTCTTCAGCTATCTAGGTTTTGACTGACTGAATTTCTTTCTCACACATTGATGCTACTATTACTTAGCACTGCAGTTGTCCCTCCACATGTGTGGGTTAAACATTTGCAGAATTGATTGTTCATGGATTAAACCATTTGCTACCACCTCTATTGCTCTATGGAATTTTTAACAGGGACATCAATAACATCAGGGTTTCTGGGAGGAAAACAGATTATGAGATGATGCATGGCAACCAGACACACATTCCCATGCCCATCCATAGGCAGGCAAGCAGATGGGGGAAGGGAATGGGACAGGGAAGTGCAAGGAAAGGACTGCATGAGTGTTTGTAACCTTGTTTGTTCACTTAATTACTTGGGTAGGTGGGAGAAGAGGGATGGAATGGACGTGTAAGCAGTGGAGTGCATATATATAGCATAAAGTGTATATTATGCATAATTCAGATTATAAAAATTGTGTATATTTGTTATATCTATTAGAAAAAAATGTACTCCTTTCCTTACAGATTTATCTTGAGGCTGGGAAAAAAGAGAACCTTCTTCTAATGCCTCAGAAACTTTATTACTCAAGTAACCAGAGAAAATTCTTTCAGTGGGTTGCATTAAATTTTAATATAATCTCAAAATTAGAGTCATCGAATCATAGAATAGAATCATAGAGTTGGAAGAGATGTCATGAGCCATCTAGTCCAATCCGCTGCAGTTCAGGAAACACACAACCAAAGCACCCTTGATAGATGGCCATCCAGCCTCAGTTTAAAAGCTTCCAAGGAAGGAGTTTCTACCACAATCAAAGGCAGAGAGCTCTACTGCTGAACATCTCTTATAGTCAGGTAGTTCTTCCTAATGTTCAGGTGGAATCTCTTTTCCTGTAATTTGAACCCATTGCTTCTAAACTGTTATTTGTTTTAAAGTTAGGTACTCATTGTTTTGGGTGATTTTTTTCATACGTAATGAAGATTAAATTCAATATAAAAGCTTTCTGGGCTGTGACTGTCTCGCATACCTTTAGGCATGGAGCTTTCTCTTCTAGCTCTTAAACACTTCTGTTTTGAGAGTTGGTAACTTAACTATGATAATATCAGAATGGCTACTTCGTAATATGAACCTTCTCAACTGGACTTGGAGTTATTGGAATAGGAAATTTATAAAGTTTTTACCATTATGTCTCAATATCAGGTGGTTAATCATTGAAGGAAAGCTGTTCAGGACTTTTTCAATAGTTTGGCGGGAAACGGTGATAGTCGTTCAGACAGAATAAGACTGCCACTCAAGAGTGAAATAGGAAGGGAGTGGAAAAAGAAGGAATTCAGTCCCATTCCCCAAATACTCAGCCAACCTGTGAAACTTTTACAGGTCTCCAAATAGAGAGCTCTACTCACCCAGTTCTCATTCGTATACCTTCTGTATTCTTGTTGATTGAGCTATTTTTAGGAGCCGTTGGATGTGCATGACTGAAGTCAGATGTTATATCAGCTTTCATGTTTAAAAGAAATGAAGATAATTTAGGAAAAAAACGTAGTTTATGGAAGCAATGCCACTTTTCCTTTAAAATTTGAAATTATTTGTGAAAGTGATGCCAGGTAGATGTGCAGTGTAAAGTGTATCTATGTGCTATATTTTTAAATTATATGCTTAAATTATAAAGCCTTACCTTGAAAAGTATAGGTTTGTAGTTTGAGAGTGATTTGGATGAAATCTCAAATTTTGGAATCCATGGTCCCAATATTTAGAAACAAAAAAAATGATTTTGGAAAGTGAGTTGTTTATATCCAGGAAGAATATGTGTCATCCCCATATTCAATTCTCCAAACTTCTGTTAATCTCAGACTATTTACAAGACTATTTCAGTAGCATACCTTGATCAGATTTAATAGGTTTATCACTAATTACCAAACTATTGAAGGGGGATGGCCGCATTCCAGTCTCCCATAATAATATAATTAACAAAGGCATGACTTAGAATTTCTTTTATTAATTTGCACATAAATGAATTAATCTGGAAAGAGTTTACAGAACATGGAAAGCTGTTTCCTATGGTTAGTGGCTCCTTGACAGGTCAGAATGTCTGCTCTGGGGTCTTTCTGCCTGCTGCCATCTGTGGCCCTGTTTCTGTGTCTACTGAAAGACTGAGCAACAAATGGTAGTTTTCATCTGTTGAAATTTTCTCACAATGGCTAAAAGTTTCTCATAATTTTGGTTCATTTCTGTTCTTTTTGTCCTGAAACACTTAGTGTTACATGAGAGATTTGTATGCAATTTTCTCTTCCCTTTTTAACAGTTTCTTCTTGTGATGCACAGATCAGCTTTGTCTGCCTTGCTTTCTAATAGGGTAGTATGTGTAGAAATTTCACTAGAGGTTGCATACATTTCACATCATTGTTCTTTCATGGCGTGAGATGACACTTATTACATAGCTGTTTTCATTCTTCTTTTTTGCTAGAAATGGAGCGCTAACTGAATCCGATGAGGTGCTGCCAAACAAAGCATTGAGAAGTGAGCACACATTCTGCATTGAGCAAAGGACTGAGAAGATTTTCCTCTTTCACTTACTAGAGTTTCCTGCTGTGAAGTAATATGTGTTGAAGATTTTATTCCCCTATCCATCTACCTCATTTTACACAGTTTTCTCAGACATGGCAGGGGAGCTCTCTTTATTATTTCTTTTGTTGCTCTGTGGGAGAACAATTTCTGAAGTGCAGCCTTTACACCAACCGCCTTCTGATGCTCTGGATTTTGGGTTTGTTCCCTCAAAGACATATGATACCAGCGCATACCACGAACCTGGAGCAATAGGAATTTTGTTCCGAATTGTCCATGCTTTTCTCTATTTAGTGCAACCAAACTATTTCCCTCAAGGTAAGCACCTGATCTTAATTTTTTTTCTAAAGTAAAAGAAACTTTAGCTTGAAATGACAAATCTGGTAAAGAAGGAGATGTGTTGAAAGAAATATGTGGCATGCCAAAGGCTTATTCTCTAAATAGATTGGACCGAAACTATGCTTTATTACAAAAAAAGAACCCTTTCCAAATGAGAATGAAGTCTAGGAGAAGAATGCAGGAAAAACTGTAGAAATTATAACATCTTGTGGAAGTTGGGAAGCCTGGAGGAAAGGACACACTGTGTGAACTTGAGGAGGCATTCAGAATGCTCTGGAACAACTCCATCCTCCCCAATAGTTGACATACTTTTGAGTATTGAAATATCATTATGTCAAAATTAATACTTTTGCTATATAGGGTAAAGACAGATGTAATTGTCTAGGTGAAATGTAATAGCTGAGATATAAATTTGCTGCCCTGAAAGTATGTAGAATAGGTATGCCATTTTATATAAGAGACACTATTTTACTATGCTACTGTATATAATGGGAGTTGAACTTCCATGGCAGGCAAGTAGCCTGCCATGGAATTCTGATGGTGGTCCGCGAGAAGGCCTTACTGGTACATTATTTAAACTGTTATGTTTATTCATATCATGATCTGATCACCATGCTCAATATATCCCATATGCATGGGGGTATTGGGGTAACAATACAAAAGGTTTGCTAGGTAGACCCTCTTTCACTCAGACTCAGCCCCCCCCCCCAAAACTCAGCCCCCCCCCCCCGAATCAAAATCCTGGCTACGGGCCTGTTCCATGGGTTTTGGTATCCACAGGACAGGGAGGTATCCTGGAAGCTATTCCCAGCAGACATCAAAGGATCACTGCATTAGAGAAGAAATTGCCGTTCCTCCATTTGTTCTGTGAATTTTGATCTTCCTAGACCTTTTCTCATAAGAAAAATGATGAATTTACTTTTGAACTCTTTGCTCTTGAGGATATGCATATTTTTTAAAAAAAAATGGATTGTTTTTGTTTTCTTTCTTTTCCCCTTTCTTGACATTTTTAATACTTACACAGGTCCCATGAGCAGAAAACTCCCCTCTATACACTTTATCATACACTTTATATTCTACTTTATCTTCCAGAGAGACTCAGAGCAGATTGCAGTGCACAGTATAAGGCAATCATTCAATACAATTTCACACAAACAATGACATACAGTACACAGATAAGGTAAAGGCCCTCCCCTTTTCCATCTCCGGCATCTGGAGGCAATGCTCAACTGCTGGCCATGGGGAGGTCCTTTTGTTCCATTTTCCATGCCAGTGGAGCCTGCTATGCATAGACCTTTCCAATCTTTTTGCCAGCATGTCTGCATGGGGCACCTATTTACTTTCCTATTGATCTATTTGCATTGCATGCTTTCGAACTGTTAGGTAGGCAGAAGCTAGGATTGACAGTCGTGAGTTCACCCTGATTCACGAACTGTTGACCCTCTGGTGAGCAGCCTTTACTGTAGCTAGCGGCGTTAACTGCTCTGCTTCTGTAGCCCCATGTACTTTTGGAAGGTGCTCATCCATGTAATACTTACACTGTACTTAAAAGGTTATATCTGTCTGCATCTTTCTCTCCTTTGTAGGATCCCAGGGTTAGGTCTGCATTGCAAATTCTGTAATGTGTAAGAGATGGTTACATCTGTAGTTTTTGATATTAGTATAAAAAAAACGGCCAGCTCATGCTTTATGTCATCTGTGTATGTATCTTTCTGGAACATGCTATTTTTTTTTTGCTCTCTCTATCTTTCATAACTGCTTCTTCTAGGAGTTGTAACCCATTAGCACCTGGAGGGCCACACACTCCCAAACACAACCCCTACCTTAATTAGAGAGTTTGTTGATAATGCCAGCAGTCTGTTATTTTCTGTTCAGAAGGTTTCCCAATTTCCAGTTTGAACAGTTGATATGCTGGGCTGCCAAGGTTGTTTTTCCCTTAGAGGTCTAGACTGTAGCTTTCAGCCTCATTTCCATTTATTGCTGCTGGGAAGCAATAAGAGTTATGAAAGCCCAAATGTTTCTTTCCTTCCTCTTTTTGTGCATTGTCAGCATTTTGGTGATCACTTTCAAAACCACTGTGGTTCTATAGGATTATTCTTACAGTTAATGTACATTCACAGTTGGAGAGATCCTAAATATTCCTTCCCTGCAGACTAGAAGTGGGCATTGCACTATTCTCCCAGCTTATGTTAAATTGCATCTCTTCTCAGCTCCTAAATGGCATGGCCAATGGCGAGGGCTTGTGGGAGTTCCAGCTTATCATCTACACATTCTCAAGTTGTTTAGCTACATGCCTCTCCTTCTTACTTATTTCATTAGGAAAATGTATATTTTTAAGGGTCAAAGAACAACTGGGAACATTTCTAGACTGCAAAAATAGAACAAAGGCTAACCTCTTCCCCAGTAAGACTGCTACAGTTCAAAGGATGTTTTAGATGCTTTAAAGAAGAATCAAGGTATTCGAATTAGGATCTCTGTCCCAACCAGATTGATCTGAAATATTGAGGAAAGTAAGGAGGATTAAATAGACACATCCATTTGCTGCTTTCTAATATTGGTTCCAAGATTTTTGATGGTGCTGGAAGCCTGTAGCTCTCTAAATATTAACATATCAGGACTGATAATCCTGAAGCATAATTTGAGTAGGGTGGGAATTAGGGTTCAACAATATCTACAAAGACACAAGTTTGCAATCCTGGTCTAGAGATAGGTGCAAGAAAGTGAACTCTTAGTTGATCCTTGCTTACAAATATTCCCAGTTTTCACAACTCCACCAGTACTACCCTGTGTGAGGATGTGCAGAATGTGAAATTACGAATTCTGCATAAGCCTAAAATAAATCATTGTAGGAAGTGAGTTCTTTATTTCTTTTGTCTCTGTAAAAGTGCTTGGTAGAAAGGCATGTAAAATTTGAAGATGTTCTCATTTGGGAAATTACAATTGACTAGGAATTGAAAGAATGCTTGAATATGTTTGAGAAATTGGTGAAAATAATGTTTTTTGAGTATCGGAATACTTGGTGATTGTGATTGACAAGAATCTTTGCAGTTCAGAATTTATTCTGAGGAATATTTACACATGGTAAATTTTCTATGCAGGAAACAGCATTTCCTAGAAAAACCTGTTTGTTTGCAAAAAATATTGTAGGTGGGATGTATTTCAAATAAAATTTACATATGGTTGCTTTGCACTTAAGATAACATTTTCTGCACAAGAAACATTTTTTTTCTGTTTTCTGTTCACAGAATGCTATTTCCTGTGCAAAACAACCAGGTGTGACTTTTGTGCATAATAAATCCCAAAATGCACATTGATTTCACAAACTATGCCATTTTTTATTATTTTCTTGCAGCAGAAACATAAAAAGGTTAAAATTATCCCTTGCATCCTTTAAGAAGAAAATTAGTGAAGAATTGTATTGTGAGCATTAATAGAGAACCATGCCTGACATTTCTAGTAACATTGTGTTTTGGTATTGCATCAGTTGAAGTTGTTCAGATAACTATGGGAACTGAGTCAATACAGAGAACACTTAACATGTTCTGGCCATATCATGATGTTCCCTGTCTATTCCCTTCCGTGGCCAGCTTCTTTTTAGCAGTCTGAGATGTGTTGTTGAAGCTTTTTATTAGTCTCTTTTGGATTAGTTCCCTAAGCATGTTCTGAGATTTTGTACTTAACTTGTCTGTTGAAGAAATGTCTGTTACTGAGTTGGTGGTTGTTTTATATAGGACATGTTGATTTTTTAAATTAAAAAACACCTTTAAGAAATGTAGGATTTGCATTGAGGATGTAATGTTCATATTAATTTTATAGATACAATACGAGTTTACTTTGAGCTTAATCCTATTTAGTAATTGAGGCAAGATTTGGTAACATATTCCTTGCTTTGCTACCTGTTAATTACAGAATGATCATTTCTGCTTGGATAACTTTTTAATGCATTTTTCTCACTCTGAAGATTTTAAGACCTTTAATGCAAGAGGAATTGGTCTCTCTCTCCCTCTCTACGAGCCTTTCTCAACATCCTAAAATGCAGGGTTTCTTTTTTTTTCAAAAGCGGGTGAGACTTGTACTAGCAGGGAGAATATTACTAGGAAAAGCCATTCTTGCAAAATAATCAACTTATTTATTGCTGAAGTTAGAGAAGCAGGATTAGTGAAATGTATCAAGGCCTATGGCATATATTTGTTGTTTAAAATCCTTTTCTGAATCATTTTTCTCCAGTAATGCAGCTGTGTAAAAACTGACATAAATTCTTCCAAAGTATGCTAGTTTATGCATGCGTGTGTTACCTTTACATATTCAATTCAGATGAAAAGAATTTGAATGTCTAAATATGCAAGTTTATAGTGCTGTTTATAAAGTTCATGTGAAGACAAATGCTAGTCTTCAACTCTGTTAGCACTATAGCTAGATTTGGGAGATGCAGGTGGAGGAGAGAGTCATATACCTAACAAAATATCACCCATTCGTGCTCACGATGTGGATGTCAAGCTAAATTATGTTGAATTCCTTCTATTCTATTATATGAAATTGCATTGCTTATAAATAGCTGAAGAAACCAGGCAAAAGTTTCTGCAACACTCTTCCTGAAACAAAGCAAACATGGCTTCAGTGATCTGTCTTCTTCTGTCTTTGTGTGCGGAATAATTAAATTGCAAGCGGGGAAGGAAAGGTTTAGAAAGGTTGCTTAATACTTTTCTCTACTGTTCATTTTCTGTTCAAAGCCACCCTCACCAAGACATGATTTTGCCATTTCATTCATCAGGGATGAAATATATTTCTTTGTGCGTTTTCCCCTGCTGGGTGAAAAGCTAATTGGAGAGGGTGATTTTGAGTTGAAAAATAAACTGTTGAGGAACTTTTAATGGGTTTAGCCATTATGATATGTATTGAGGTGAAATGAAATAGCTAACAGATTTGAGTCCAGTACTTTGCTACCAGTTTTTGTAGCTTCTACGTCTCATCACTATGTAGGAACCTGACAGAAATGTTGATGGAATTGAGGTTTTAGGAATTCAGGTGAACTAGTCTAAAGAAAACATGACTTTTATTCTAATATTTCCTTCAGAAAACTAGTGCATTTGAGTACTTGGAACAATACTCCAGAAAAAGAAGAGGGGTATTTTTGTGGTTAGGTGAATCAAACTGTAAAATTTCCAGTAAGAAACCCCATAGATTGGTGGTGAGGTGGTAGTCTGCATTAAAATGATCATTGATTATAAACTGCCATTTTTATCTAGTGGCTCTATCACTCAACTAGTTTGAATCTGGGACAAGCCCTTGTAGTAGAAAAGACCTACAGTAATTGCTTAATTATTAATAGCTGTCAAAGTGCAAATGGAGTGGGAATTCTGCATGGATTTGGGAGTATAAAAAGAAATGATGATGGATGAAATTTCTTACCAATTAAATCAAATTACTAATCCATGTTACAGAAATCTATTGGAATGCTCAGAAATTATTGATCAAGGGAAGTACCCCCCCCCCCACACCGATCAATAGATGGGGTTTCAACAACTGCATGTTCACATGCTTCTGAAGGAACAGATCGAAATACTATTGGAGGGGTGAATGGGAGGACCTGTTGCAAAGATTAGCATAGTTACTTGAGATATCACTTGGATCAGAGAAACCTGCAAAGAAGAAACAGTGCTCAGCCCCTTGAGCTGTTCCTCACAGAAAGCTGGATCCACCACAAAATCTGGGAAAGGTGGAGTGTAGCATTTGCTTGACATCAGAAGCTGAGCGCACAGGCAACGTGAAGCTGTAGAACAATAGTATCAGATTTGCTTCTCTGCTGTATGGAAGCACCAAAGATCTGCCATAAATGCCATTTTACCACCAAGATATTGCAAAAGGCCACTTGAGAGAGCAGAGCAAAACTTTCTAAACTGTGTCGTGACACATAAGTGCATTGGCTGCCCTGCGTAAGTATATCACATGAACATAATGAGAAACCTCTGAGTCTATGTGAAATAAGCAATAAAACATAGATTTTTCATGGCATGTATTGTGTCCTCATACATTTCATTATTGCAATTTATGTATATGTCTGTATTTCTTATAAGGGGTTGGTTTTACTTCTAGCTTGCTAGTAACTGAATTACTGTGTCATAAAGTGATGAATGTTTAAAATATATGTCACCAGCATGAAATGTCTGGAAAATCTCTGGAGTAGAGGACCAAGTGGCAGAATGGTGAAAGGCCCCTTTTGAATGCTTGGAGGAAAAATGACAGTGGTGGCAGCCATAGACAGCTGGGCCCCTAAAGTAGTAATGCTGCTTTCGCCTCTCTGTGGAAAGGATTGAGGAGCCTCATGTAGAGCTTCAAAGTTTTACCCTCCATTCTGGCCTGTTGCCGGGGGGGGGGGGGGGGGCTTGGGGGGCTTCAGCCCCCCCCCCCCCCAATTATCAGGGTGGTCCACGAGAAGGCCTTACTGGTACATTATTTAAACTGTTATGTTTATTCATATCATGATCTGATCACCATGCTCAATATATCCCATATGCATGGGGGGTATTGGGATAATGATACAAAAGGTTTGCTAGGGTAGATCCTGCGTGCCCCCCCCCCCCCCGAATCAAAATCCTGGCAGGAATCACTGGGTTGTTGTAGTATTTTTCAGGCTATATGGCCATGTTCTAGAGGCATTCTCTCCTGACGTTTCGCCTGCATCTATAGCAAGCATCCTCAGAGGTAGTGAGGTCTGTTGGAACTAGGAAAAAGGGTTTATATATCTGTGGAATGACCAGGGTGGGACAAAGGACTCTTGTCTGCTGGAGCTAGGTGTGAATGTTTCAACTGACCACCTTGATTAGCATTTGATGGCCTGGCAGTGCCTGGAGCAATCTTTTGCTGAGAGGTGATTAGATGTCCCAGATTGTTTCCTCTCTGTTGTTTTGCTGTTGTAATTTTAGAGTTTTTAAATACTGGTAGCCAGATTTTGTTCATTTTCATGGTTTCCTCCTTTCTGTTGAAATTATCCACATGCTTGTGGATTTTAATGGCTTCTCTGTGTAGTCTGGCATAGTGGTTGTCCCCAGACTTGCCTTCAAATTGTACATGACATTAACTTATATATGAGTTATATTTAACAGCTATTTTCCTTTAGGGCAGTGGTTCTCAACCTGTGGGTCCCCAGGTGTTTTGGCTTACAACTTCCAGGAATCCCAGCCAGTTTACCAGCTGTTATGATTTCTGGGAGTTGAAGGCCAAAACATCTGGGGACCCACAGGTTGAGAACCCCTGCTTTAGTGTTTATGTCCAGGGTTTTCTCATTCACTTGGACATACACGTGGTAGTATGGAAATTGCTGAATATGCTTCATTCTGTAGCCATAAGCACTCTTGTGGTCATTGGGCTTTTATTTTCTCCATATAATTTTTATTGCAAAGATGTGAGAAATGGGGAAGGATACAAGAGTGGATATGGAACAGGGGCATTTAAATACTTTGCATCTTTTAACACCTTCTTCAAATTTGGAAGGATCTGGTTGTTGTATAAGCCTAGTCGGTTTGCCTATCTCTGCCATATCCAACATTTTTGTAAACCATAAATCTTGGGTTGGAATTTCTTCTTGTTTTCATTTTTTATCATGTCAGGAGTGACTTGAGAAACTGCAAGTTGCTTCTGGTGTGAGATAATTGACTGTCTGCAGGAATGTTGCCCAGGGGACATTCAGATGTGAGGTGTGTTACCATCCTGTGGGAGGCTTCTCTCATGTCCCTGCATGGGAATCTGGAACTGACAGATAGGAGCTCACCCTGTCTCATGGATTCGAACCGCCGACCTGCGGGTCAGCAGTTCAGCCATCACAAAGGTTTAACCCATTGCGCTACTGCGGCTCCCTGGTTTTCAATAAGAAACATAAACAATCCTTGCTGCAGAGCACTTGATGAACCAACCTGGACACAGAATATTCTGGACTGCTCTGACAGCCATGATGTCAGACTACACAGACTACACAGAGAAAACATTGAAATCCACAAGCACATATGAACAATTTTACAGAAAAGAGGAAACCATGAAAATAAAACAAAATCTGGTTTCCAGTATTTTAAAAAACACCAGAATGAAGACAGTAAATAATGAACATAATTCAGAAACCGGAGAAACAGAAAACAATCATGTGTAGTTAACACCTCCCAAACAGAGGATGCCTCCAGGCAACATAGGCTAGGCTACCTATGCAGCTGCAAGGCTACTCAATGTTAATCAAGCTTGCTAATGCAACATTCACACTTCTTTTAAGCAGACAAGGGTTCTTTCTCCCACCCTGAACATACTTTAATTTTTAAAATGTTTTCAATGTTCTTATAAATTATAATCCAAAGGGTTTTGTTTTTTTGTTTGTTTGTTTTTGTTTTTTTTTTTGCTTTAGGACATGTCCACCACATATGGTAAAAGTTCCAACAAACATTTTTATTATTTTAATTCTATCTTTGCACTATCTTTGCTAATCATTCCAGTATCATGTACCATCTATACATCATCTTGTGGAATTTTTCTCTTGGTATGTAACATCTTGTGAATTTAATCTTTGTTTTCCACATCTGCTTCCCATTTGTCTAGATGACTAGTATGACATGGGATTTTTGAAACCTCCAAGGAATTGGAGTTTATTTGAACACAGGTAATCCTTTGGGTACCCAACCCTCCTCTTGCCCTTCTCATCAGATAGGCTGGGAGGGCTTAGTACCTGAAATTTTTTAGCATTAAACCCTTTGAAACTTTGCAGAAGGAGATCAACACCAGTAACATTATTCATGAACCACAAAGAGGTTTTCCCACCTGTGGTCCCAGTTTAATAACTGTCTTTGGAAAGAGTTTGGTATCTGCTTAACTCAGCTCATTAGACCCAAATTGTCTAAGTTGCTTTGTCTTAAAGAAGCAAGCCTGCTGGACACAGAATTACCAAACTATAGAATATATATTTTAGCCTTGGGTTTATGTTCTGAATAAAACATTCAAGAGTAGATTAGCATACCTTCTTGGTTAGCTCCTTGATCACCTAAAATAGAGTGTATAGATAGTGGACCTGTTTTTTATTTTGCTTTTGCTTTTATGAGTAATCTAATTTATCGTATTGGTTGCTCTAAATAAGAAAAGAAGCAGTAAACATAGATCTGATGATGGGGTGTGAAAACAATATTGATTAGGCATTGAGCTTGCTGTTTTAATAGATTTCTTATCTAATGGAATAGGGGATGTCAGGGATGAGAGTTAAAGTTCTCTTGCTACAGATTCACGGTTTTGTTTGGATGTTCTAGGAGTAGCTACTGGTTTGTTCAGTGGCTGTTTTCTTATACAAGTTGATCACATGAGTCTGAGTGGTATCACTTAATTGGCTAATCCATAATCTCTTGTGCCGTGTGTTTCCCCTGCTTTGTGTTCCCATTGCATTAATGGATTTTAGGACTCCTTTCTAAATACAGGCATACCTCATTTGACAAAGACTAAGACAAAGAAGTTACTTTTTTACAAATTCCTTTTGTGCCTGCCCAGTCTCGTTCCCTCTTTTTCATCTGCCTAGCAGCATCAATATTGGGAGAGTGGTGAAGGAGGGCTGGAAAAACAAATGCCGTATTTACTCAAGTCTAATTTGGCCAGAAAAAGTATGCATTACAGTTGCTGCCTCCTTAGAATTTCTTTTTTAAAAACAAAAGTGTTAGAACAGCAAACTGTCCAGCAATGGAAAAGAAACCCTTGTAGTACATATATGCTGAATAATTTATTTAATTGTCTTGTTTCAATGCTATGGGGTCATGGGGGCTGTAGTTTCACAAGATCTCAAGCCTTCTCTGCCAAAGAATGCTAATGCCTCACCAAACTACAGGATTGCATAGCATTGAGCCATGGCAATTAAATTAGAGATAACACCCATCAAATAGGAGCTCCAGGTGATTCTGAATAACTTTCCCTTTGGCTCACCACTAAGATTACGGTCTTACAGACATTTAATGCACACTCTAATTTTGGCAAGGGAATTTAGCCAAAAGAGTGAGCATTAGATTTGAGTAAATAGTGTTCTTGGCATCAGCCAGTGCTACTGTACCTGTGTGCATGCCTACCTACAATAGGCAAAGTAAACATCAGCTAACCCCAGAATACATTCAAGAAGTTTCATTGTGCTTTTATTAATTTAAGTAAGGCTTACCTGACTTGTATCATTTATTTCACATGTGCTTATAGTTGTTTTGAATACAAAATCTGCCAAAACCCATTGAACTTCTGTGTTGTTGAACTGATGTAGGAACCTATCTCTATTCTTTCTGTAGTACTTCTTTCTCTAGAAGCATTTTTTTGATTTTGAAGTAATACATTTATATTTTGGATAAAGCAATAGAGGACAATTTATTTTCCAACTCATCAAATGCAAGCCAGAACTACTATTCATAGTTGGAGCAGTATAAGAGAGCTAGCATGGTATAAACTAGCTTTGGAGGTGAGAATTCAAATTCCATCTCAGCCATAGAAACCCATGGATTACCTTGAACAAGACACACTATCTCAGCTTCTGGGGGGGGGGGGGGGGGGGAGGAAGGCAACACACCTCTGAACAAATCATGCCAAGATGATCTTGTGATAAGTTTGCCTTGGAATAGACATAAGGCAGTTTACCCATTCTCCTTTATTCCTTTAAATTAATTGGAACTAAGGCCTTAATTCAGGGAGCGAGTATAACAGAGGACCTGGTTGTGCCTTTGGGCAAGCAAAGTTTAATGCAAGCACATAGTGAAAGGTGAAATGGAAACAAGATGAGTTTCTGATACCAAGGTTGTCCATTATTTATTTATTTATTTCCAGTATTTCTACCCTGGCCTTCTCAACCCTCGAAGGGGGACTCAGGATGGCTTCCATTTGGCACAATTTGGTGCCATTAAATATAAGAAAGCAATATGACAACAATTAAAACAATAACTAGAACATTAAAACAATTAATTATGGATTATTGTAGACTTTATTTCAAGTTTCTGTATAAGATATGGTTTCGGTTTTATTTTTGCAAACCGGTTGTCTCTTCAATGACCAAGGCATCTTAGCACTGTATCAAACAAAGAAACACAGCATTAAAGAAAAATTGCAATCTTTTGTGTTGTGAGTTCTATGTTCATGGCGAAACACAACTTGGTAACAAGAAAAGCTTAATTATATGTATTTATTTATTGGATTTATACTCTGCTTTCCCCCAAGATAGGACCTATTTCTCATTTTAAAACATTTTGGTATATTTCTGGATTTGTTAATCATGTCCATCAAGGAAAACTTACTATCTTTTCAGAGTTTTCAGCTGGGGTGGACACTACTGAGTTCCAACAGCCCCCTCAAATATAATAGTGCAGTAAAAGGCAGGCTTCCACAAGGGCTATATTGACTGGGAGTTATGCAAATTATAGTTCAGTTTATCTTGAGGGGGTGAGGTAAGGGCTAGAAACTCACTTTAAAAAATCAGATACTTAGGAAGCTGAAGCCTGCACCTATTAGAGCTCATTTGTTCCCAAACAACAGAATAATCACATTGGTGAAGAGGCACCATGCCAAAATCTGCATTTGTAAACTATAGTATATTCTCATGGTATTTCTTTCTAACAGCTAGAATGAGGGTTCAAAAGAAGCAGAACATTAAAATGGTATTGCTTTTTATATGTATGTTTGGTATCATATTTTTTGTATTCTGAAGAATGAGTAAGATCATCCTCTGGGTATGTAAAATAGTTGTGGTTGGTATTGAAATGGCAAGCTCTGTATGTTCTGTATCAGAGGAATTACAGATGAAGGCATGTCGTGTTTTTGCTTCAATGAAGATTAATAAAGGGCGAAGTGATCATCAGTAGGCTCATTGCTCAACACTTCCCTGAAGCACGGTGTCAATGTTGTGCAGGCTAGTGTGCAGCATAGTTTGACTTGAGTATGGCTGAAAAGGATGCATTTTGCTTGTTGTGTCCCTGCCAAATACTAGTGAGTTAAATTAGTAACTTGCTTTTCCTATGGGAGATAGCAACATGTACCTAGTTAGCCTGCATAGATGCTGGTGTTTGGAATCACAAACAACAGTCTGTTCAGTGTTTATTTTTTCTCTCCCCACATACTGTGAATGGAGGAATTATGGGGTCTGTAACCTGTAGCTACATTATGCATGCACAATAGCATCCCTGCATCCAGTAAAATGAATCATGTATTTTAAAAATGAAAGTACATCTTTTACATTTTAATGTGATTTTTTAAAAACTCCTTGCTCTGCAGTTTCCTGGAAGAAAACATTGTGTGCGTGTGTAATGTGTATTCCTATCTGGATTGAAGTGGCATCTGGGGGCTGATGGCGGCATATATTGGTGGGTGTCATGCCATTAAAAAAATCACTAGTACTTGCTGGGGTGTGTCTTTAGCATTAGTTTCGGTGATCTCATTTATTACTTTATTAATAAAGGTACTGTTGATCTCATGGCTGAGCTTCATGGGATCAGGTGGCAGCCTCAAGGAGAAGGAAAATGAAAAATGAGGTGCTTGGCTCCTTCTCTTCAGGGCTGTCATCTGCTCCCCAGCCAAGTATAGCCGTGGGATCAACATTAAGGGAGTAGGTCAAGGCTCTCAGGGTTAAGTGCACCTTTTCCTTGGAACCGCTATGCAAGTATAGTTGCACATTTTTCTGCTTCAGCTGTTCTTCCTTTTCAGTAGTTGTTATCCTTGTTTATTTCCATAGTGTCTATCAAGCACCACTGATAATATGCAGGGTTTTTTAAAGATGACATAAGTGAGTCTGTACCTCTTCTAAGGAGATTACAGAGTTGATAGTGAAAGGAAACCACAAAAGCATTTAGTGCTTGATTCTGGCAGGTGTTTAGAGCAGGCCAGTAGTTTTCATGCTTGAATCCCCAGATCCCGTTGTACCTAACTCTCATAGGGCTTGAGGTCCTTAGTATGTCTGGTGGCAAATTTTTGGGAACCAAATAGAAAAAATTACAGGGATGCTAATTAGAAATCGGACAAAGTTGTTGAAAAGTGCACTAATATGGCTTTCTCAGAATACGTTGCACAGATAGATCTCTGAGCTTTGTGGTTGACCTGGAAGGTAGATGATGTGTTGATGGCAACTGCAGTTTCTGCTTCAGTGAAGCAGGAAAAGGCTTTTGGTTGGAGTCCAGAAAATGTTTATATAGGATGTAGATCTGAGAAAGGTAAAAACAGCTTGCTTAACTAAAGCGGGGTGGGGGGGGGGTGGAGAAGAATGATGCCCTGCTTATGTTGTTAAACATGTCGCTGTTTAGTCATTTATTTATATCCATGTATTATGCCTGGCAATGCTTTTCTAGGGTCCATAGCCTATTGTTTGTGATGCTGCTTGATTACTCCTGAGATTTTTTTTTACTTGTGCATACTTAGATCTTCTGAAATCAGCCACAATAATATGCTGTCATTGTGATAAAGCTGTGATCTTCAGATTGTGTTTTGGGGAACTGAGAGATCATTCAGAGAGACATTGAATGGAAATTTCTTTAAAGAAAATACCTAATAGTGGTTGGCTGACTACTAGATTACCCATCTTGCTGATGCTAACTGATATTGTTTGGAAAGAGGATAATGTGTACACTCTATTGTGAATATAATTCCAGTGTGGTGACTTCTGTGACCTGACCAACCTTGGAGCCACTGCCCCTTGGGTCCTTAAACCTAACTGCCCTTCCACAGTATACTGGAATAAAAAAAAGCCATTCAGGTATTCCTGGGCATATATTTTGAAAAAGGTTCCCTTAAGGCAGAAGGTTTGAAAGCCACTGTGGTAGAACATTAATGCAGGTTGATAAATGCTTAATTTCAAATATTGTCAAGGGAAAGTGCTTCATTAAAAGTGGCTGCAACAGAACATCAGACAAATTGCAGCTTTCCTCAGGACAGATCGGTGGCATCCTTAAAGGCTGTCTCATGAATTAACTAATTATTCTAATAGATGCTGTATGGGAGGTCTGTATAGGAGAAAAATTAGGCATGGATTCAAAACAAGTAATCAATTATATTTTAAAAATATTCAGAAGAGAAGTGTGGTGGTAAAATGAAGTTATGGGGAGTTTTTCTACAGGCAGGTGTGGTATTTTGGTAAGGTACTTGAAGATGTGCATAGTTTTTGTTTTTTGTATAATGTTTCTCAGGACAGGAGTAGCACTGAACAGAGTGCATGGACTGTTCCAGTGAATGTGTATTTATTTGTAGATGCTAGGGCTGTGCATAATTTTGTTTGTGCCTTATTTGTCATATCTATTTTGTAAGATTTATACATATGACTCGATATTAAGATACATGAGAGGCTCTTTCCCCAAAAGGGGTGGCAAGGGAGGCCCAGGGCCAGCAGGCAGGAGGGAGGGATGCCCGACTGTATGCCCGGACAAGGAGGACCCCTCCAGTTCATGGCCGGCCCAGAGGGAAAAAGGCAGAGGCAACACTCGCATTGAGGCTTTAATGCAGGAAGAGAGCAGAATTCTGGAAAATGTAATTTAGGGCAGGGCCTTTTGAATTTTCTGCGACAGGTTTCCCCGCTTTCCCAAACTACATTTCCCAGAATTCTGCTTATTACCTTGTACTTCCTCTCCCTCTCCTCCTCTTTGAAAGTTTTGGTGGGGAGAAACCCATGTTCATTCTGTAAAGGAATTTTGAGATAAAAGGGGATTTTGTGAATTGAATCAACCCTGAGAAGTAGACAAAATTGAGATGCTTTACCTAGTAGGTTTCCTGTGGTTGGACATCTGTTGGGGGTGCTTTGACTGCACTTTTCCTGCCTGGCAGAAGAGGGTTGGCCTGGATGGCTCCTGGGGTCTTCCAGTGAAGTAGTTCTGTTAAGTTTGTGTTGATTTAAATTCCCTAAAAATCAGTGGYTGTGCATTTTTTTCTGAAACTGGGGGGGGGGGGGAGAGAGAAGAATGATGCCCTGCTTATGTTGTATCATTGAAAATATAAATTACCTCTTGTAGTTTTTTGAGGGAGAAAGGAGTCCCAGAAGCTTTTCCCCATGTGCAATTACATGATAAAAAAAGTAATGAAAAAATCATTATATCATTATAGTTACAATACAGACACTTTAAGACATGGGTCCTCAAGCTAAGGCCCAGGGGACAAATATGGCCCTCCAAGGTCATTTACCTGGCCCTCACTCAGGGTCAACCTAAGTCTGAAACTACTTGAAATCACACAACAACAATAACAACAATCCTATCTCATCAGCCAAAAGGAGGCACACACTTCTCATTGAAATAATAACAAGTTTATACTTGTTAAAATTGTTCTTCATTTTAATTATTGTATTGTTTTTACATGATTTTTGCACTGCTAATGAGATGTGTGCATAGGAATTCATTTATGTGTTTTTCAAATTATAATCCGGCCCTCCAAGAGTTTGAGAGACTGTTACCTGGCCCTCTGTTTAAAAAGTTTGTGGACAGGGTGGAGTCTGAGAGATTTCAATAGCTGATATACCATTGTATACATATCCTCATCTCTTTCCTTTATCTATGGAACAGCATCTGCTGCTTCAATTTTGCAGCTTCAGATGGCATGTGCAGCTCATTTGAGGAAGGCTGAGAGACAATTAATGGAGCAATTAGGAGGAAGTATCGCATTCTTCCCAAAGGGTGGAGGGTACTGTTGGACATATGGGGTGGAATGAGGCCCAGGGCCCCAGCAAATACCCTCAAAGCTGACCAGTAGTTTCAGGCTTGCTTGTTCATTCCATAACAAGCAGTGAAGATTGGACTTTGTAGTAGGGTTTTTATTGGTCTCTACTATGCATTTGGTAGCACTTATAACATTCTTGGGAAACACTTTTCTTTAAATTCCGTTAAACCAGCCAGTGTGGTGTAGTGGTTTGAGTGTTGGAGTAGGACATTAGGAGAAGAGGGTTTGGATTTCTATTTGCCATGCAAACCCTCTGGACGATCTTGGGCAGGTCACATACTCTCAGCTGCAGAAAAAGGCAAGGCCCCAGAGAAAGGCAAGGACACAATCAAAGCCACCAAAGTACTATATATCTTGAAATTTATGGTTAATTCCTCCCACCCCATTATAATGACAAATTAAGAGCAAAATCTGTCAAGACAACCCTGTGATAAGTTCACCTTAGGGTTGCTGTAACTCAGAACTGACTTCAAGGCACACAGTAACAACAATCCTTGAAAAGGCTTTTCATTTCCTAGGATATAGCTTTTGAATGTCCTTGACTGAAGTGATGATCAAACAGAGGCAAATTTACATTAAACCTATGAATCCAAACCAATCTTGCCTCTACTGGTAACTTCAATGAATATTTATAATAAATGCTGTCATTTCCAAAAGAATTGGAAGCAATTTGTGTCATTCATAGTTGTCAGAAGGAAACTATGATAGAAAGCTGAAACAATTATTTTACTGATGGGTTGTGTTGGTATGCTGATAGTATCACTTGATGCTTACAAATGGGATTGTACAATACATTAAAAATGTGTGTTTTTATGGCTTTTTTGTTACCAAGGAAACAAAGTGCTCATTAAAATAAGAGAATGCTAATCAGATTTTCCCCCTCCCTCTTTACAGTAGGATTTATACAGTAAGTCTTCAGCTTATTTAGTTTCCCCAGGTAGAGTGTATGAAACACTGTAATGATAACAGAGAGCAGTTTCTATATCTTGTCTTCCACTTTCTCAAAGATTCAGATCTGTTCTTCTGTAAGAAAATTAAGCCTTCTAGCATTTATGATGCAAGGATTTTGTAATCAGCATTCAGATCGCTTAGATGGCTGTAAAGGGTCATCAGAAAATCTCAAGGTAGGAGAGAGTTGACCATTATTTCAAGTTGCCCCCATGAGGTAAAGAGAGCTAGAAGAGTTCAAAGGCATTGTGCTACTGAATCCCTTTTTCCAGGAGCAGCAGAACAGTGGAAGAGGGCTGCTGTGTTTGTCGGGGCTTGTGCAAAAGATCTCTGCTGATACTGGCTGGCCTCTCAAAAGTAGGATGGTAGTCTAGATGGATTGTTTGTAGTTGTTGAAAAGTGCACCATAAAGTGAAGCAGCTTTGTGTTTCTAGGTCAATGTATGTGATTTTAGCTGTAGTATACCCCTGAAAATGGACCTGTTTCTTGCAGACAGGGAAAATCTCATTGCTCTGCTATCAAACATGCATCCTCTTTTATCTTTTAATTTAGTCTCTTCTACTTCATTTTTAGGTTCACACAAGATGAGATTTTAATTGCTATTTCTTTATCCACAGCCCATTATACTTCTTGAAATTAATAAATAGAATTCTGTCTTCAACAAGAATTACATTCTGTGTTAATAGATTTGAGAGAAAGGGAAGGATAGTGTTATGGGGGCTAGATACCTGAAAGCACTCATTGATTCAGGAACATTTTTTATCAAAAGAGAATTGTGTGTTGGCGTTCCTATTTTTTCCAACCAAGGGTATTCAGAGATGTAGCCTTCCTGATGTGTAAATTAAAGAAAAGAGATCTAGGTGAGAGGATATAAGTAGTGTTGTCCAAGCAGGACAATTCCAGTTTCCAATGGTTTTTGTCTCTTTGGAGCAAGACGTTTTAAAGCCTCCCATCTGGACACGAACCAGGGAAATTACTTGCTTCCCTGTGCATTGTTCAAAACAACTGTAACTATTTATTTATATTCAATCCCTTTCTCCTACCTGGAACTCAAATAAACTTACAAAACTTAACATTATTTATACATATAAAGATACAAATTAAAGACACATATGAAGTTATACTGTATTTATTATTTAAGTAAACTGTGTATCAAATTAAAAACAGTTGAAATGTATCCATTAGAAAGAGAAGAAATGAAAGTCTATCAAGAACCCTTTCCTTGTTAACCAACTGCCAAAGGATTGCTAAAGGTGAAAGTATTTTCAATTGCCTGTGGAAGGAGAGAGGCAATGTAATCTCCTTCGGAGATGAGTTCCAGTGCCTGGAAACAGCCGTTCAAAAGATCCATGCTCCCACCAGACATGGATGTGTTGGTGGTAGAAGCAAGAGAGGAACCACCTCAACAAGTCTCAAAGCCCAGGTAGGCTTGTATGAGAAACATGGGCCTTCGTATAGCCTGGACCTGATCTGTGTAGGGCTTTATAATCCACAAAACTTCAAGTTTTTGTGAACATTAGCTGGATATGGTAACACAATGACAGGAGAGGCAGTTCAAAAGACATTTCGTGAAGTGGACTTTCGGCATCCACTAAAACATGGGCTTCTGAGTTTAGTTTGCATGTGGAAATAGAATACTGTATCATGTTATTTTATTTTGAGACTGGTAAAAAGTAGCAAAGTGCCATTTTTGTTGGAAACAGTTTTATGGTCTGTGCACTTAACAATTTTTGGACACACAGCATGTTCATAGACTCAGGTCTGTCTACATTGCTGCTGGTTTTCTCTGATTCTTTTATATGAAAAGTCATTGGAGAACTAGAGCCAAGCATGAGATATGCATCGTTTCAGGACTTGCTCTCCTTGTGTTGTGCTCTTTCTAATCAGTTTTGAAAGTTCAGAAAAAAATCTTCTGTTCTCTTTCTTTATAACAAATAAACAAAACAAAAAAGTTCAAATTATGCAGGTCTTGATCCACTTATTTTCTCATACTTGCCACTGAGATGACAAAAATAATTGCTGAAAGGAAAGTACATCTTGTGTTCTTAAATGTTAATACCTGCTAAAAGTTGTACAGGTTATATGGAATTCAAAAATCCAAAGCACCCCAAAATCCAAAATAGTGAGGTACTATTTTCAAGATGTTATGTCCATTGTGTCTATTATGTAGGTATATGTAAATATAAGTCTGCAATATCTGAAAAATTCCCCAATCCAAAACACTCTTAGCTGCAAACATTTCAGACACTCAGTCTATATGTGTCCAAGGAACTAAAGTTCTGTTCTTTTCTAAGTTTCTTAACAGGTTTTGCTTGGTACATATAGGTTTTTGAGGACTCTTACATCAGATGCAGGGAGAGTCTGCGCATAGTTCTGGTGACATTCCATGTATGTTTACATAAATGCATCAGACATTGATAACGTAGGTGGCTGGATTGTGCCAATTAATTCTTGCTAGACTGAGGTTGCCATATGACTTTTTGTTGCTCTCGTTCATTGCTCTTAAAATGTAGTGAGCTGGTCTCTCCCCCCTCCCCCCCCCAAATAAACAATGTGAAATAACACTGGTAGAATTGTATAACCACAGGTGTGTGTGATATTTAGACAGATTCCGTCTAGGATTAACTGCAAGGTGCATATGAATGTAAATAAAAGTTAACATTTGGACATAGCAGGAAGCATAAATAGGACTGAATTGTGTTGAATGCATAATCGTGGAGGTCCCAAGAGACTATGCTCTTGCAGAATAATATAAGGTGGTTTAAATGATCCTTTCCCCCTTCCACAACTAGTGGGACCCAAGGTCTGTAGGTTCACTCTACCAATAATTATCCATGGCATCACAGAATTGAGTACAGGTGGAAATCCTCAGTTAAATAGCCCTTGCAGTTAAGGGAACAGAAGGTCCATAAGTGTGAACAATTCTGTGCGAGGGAGGATTGGGCTAGAAGAGGCTCTTGCTCTAAGTTCAACATGCTTCTTTTTCCCTGGTGAAATTTCATAGATCTTATTCTCTTTTTATTGTACTGCATCTTAATTTTCATATCTTTCCATTGTTGAGAGGAAAAATAAGATGGGTCACGTGTCAAGTACTTCCAGGCTTGTCTTCAGTTTCATTGACATTCTGAAATGCTTCTTACGACTAGTCAATAAATCCTGCATGCATCTATATTAGTGCAAGGTGTATGTGTGTGTGTGTTATATTAATGAGGTTTTACATGTGTACATTCTTGAGTTTTTATTTTATTTTGCTTCCTGTAAAACTGTAAAAGGCCACACAAATGCTGTCCATAAATATGGTGTGTTGTATACTGATCATGTCTGAACTGGATATAGATTATTAAATGTTTTAAACAGGGTGACTGCTCTAATGTAAATGCAGTGTATATTACAGCGTTAGGTCATTTTTAAAAATTAGAATCAGATTTTAAAATTCAGCTGTAATACTCATATTTTTTGTAGTGCAAAATGCTTATTTAAATACTGTATTTGGTATTCAACTGTTGTCCCATGTGCTGTGACAAGGGACCTTTTCATCCATGGTTTTTAAACATTAATGACCTAAGAAAGGATTCTTATCAGTTTTGCAGATGATAAATATCTGGAAGGGATTGCAAACAACTAGTATCTTGCAATTTTAGCTTAAACTAAGTAGCTAAAATTATATCTATCAAATTGTGTGAATTGGTATGTCAAAATGAAATAAAATTTAATAAGCATGCAAAAAGGAAGAGTGAAAAATACAAATACAAGGTGCTTCAGCACTAGGGATATTTATGTTTTCATGTAGATAGCAAATGTTTTAGTGTAGGAAAAGGCATGGAATTGTTGTTGAAGCTTTTCCGTGTTTGCAGAAGAGACAACATACTCCCTCTGCAATGGGCTGTGTTATGTGGTTTGTACTCCTTGACTTCATGGTAAGACAGAAAAGGAAGGACTATTCATGGGCATGTACTTATTTTCTTAATGTAGGCCTTTTTCTACACCATTTCATTATCAAAGGTCTTCCCAAGTTAGTTCACAGATAAAAGCGTATAAATAATCTAAAGCAAAGAACACTAAATGTAATACATATCTGAATAAATAAAAAGGCAACAGGTGAAATTTTATATCTGCAATCTTATTTCTTTGAAAGTGCATTAGAATAGTGGAGTCTCCCAGGCATGTTTAATAGAGGTGTGTAAAATGGTTGAAATCTAGTTTGTCATTCAGTGCGGAGATTTGGATGGCCCCCACTTTGATATGTAAAGATTCAGAGGGATCCCGTTTTGATTTGTAATCTGAATCGCCGAGTTTCATAATTGCTTTTTTAAGATTAGTTCATTAACAGCAATGGGGAAAAGTGTGAGGCTCATCTCTACATCGTTTTTATGGCTATCAGGATAAAACTTGGCACACTTGTAGACAACCTTTACAACTTTAAGCCTGCCCAGTTTCAGAACATTTCAGTCACCCACTATTTAGGACATGTTTAAAGTTTTTACAAATAATCTTTTTCTTTTAACTACAAAAGAGGAGCCCCTTGAATTTCTGCACAATGAAACAACATAAGCAGAGCATCAATCATGCAAAATTTCAGAAAGATTCATGCCAGGATTTTTTCAAAGTTGTTTCAATTTAAAAATTATTTTTTTGAAAAAACTAAAGAGGTATCAACTCAAATTATAGCACAGTGAAATAACATGAGCAGGGCAGCAAGCCTGCCAAGTTTCAAAACAATCAGTCTATCCACTGACTTTAAAGATTTTCATCAATTTATGCACATGCGATTAACCTGCATTGGGAATTTTACATAGGAAGTCCCAAATTCCACTCTTCTGGCACAAGTGGAATCCTGGAAATGTAATTTAGGGTGAGGCTTTTTGAATATTCTGCTACAGAGGCCTTCCCAAACTACATTTCTCAGAATTTTGCTCGTACCAGAAGAATGGGGCTGTGGGTTGGAGTTGGATTATTTCAACAGAGGAAAGTTATGGTCTGGATATGAATGGCCAAAAAAAAAAAAACCAACAGAATCATCAAAAAGTTACTATAAGTTTACGTTTTACAAAACACACAGAAACAGAACAGACCTTCAAAGAATACATATTTCTTTATCTCTTTCCCACAAATGCCACACCACAGAAGACAGAGAGGAGTATATATAAGACCAGCTTTGCAGAAAGTCACGTGATTTGACGTTCTTTTTCTGATTGGCTGACAAGGAAAAAAAACAGTAAGCAGCTGCCTTTGTCGATCACATTAGCCCCCTCCCCCTCCCACCCCCAGGCTATAAGTGATGGGGTGACTTTTACATTGAAAAAAATCTCTAAAACAACAAATCTTTTACTAATCTCTTTGAAAGTTTCAGAGGCTTGTGTTTCAATTTGTAAGTGCTTTGGAGGAGATCCTTTCCCATTAGTTGTTCAGAGGCTTGTATTTATGAATAATCCGAATCTCCAAATTACGAAGCAGAGCTCCGAAGCTTTGCAGACTCCTAATGTTTAATAGCAGTCAGAGAGGACTCAAAGGTGCAAAATGGGAGGGCATTTTACAGGGACACCATTGTAACAGTGCCATGCCTTTTGCTGGCAATCTGTGGGAAGAGCCTCTGCAACTTGTATTACAGACTCGATGAGTCATTTGAAGGCATTCCTTCAGATAACCTAATCTTGAACTGTTCAGAGCTTTAGAGATAATCACCAGCACTTTGAAATGGTTCTGGAAATAAAATGGTGACAACTATAGTTGGCTGAGAATTGGTTTTTATCAGGCTGGGTTGTTTGACTTATAAGTAGTTGGGCTACTGCCTTTTTATAATAGATCCAATTTACAGGATTTTTTAAATTGAAGCAAGATACTTTTATATATCTACCTGCTTACCACAAGTTGTATATTGATAGGAATGTACTTAATTCTTTGGTACTTAACCATATATGAGCCTCCTCCAATCTAGTGTCCTCTTGGATCTTTTAAACTGCAGCTTCCATCATCCGTAGGTAGTTGCCTCTTGTCCCATTTACACTGACAGTTTAATGCGGTTGAAAGCTAGTGTCAAACTGTGGTGTCCAGACAACAAACCCTCACAAAGGTGTGTGAAAGAAAGCTTTTAATATGCATTAGTGCACTGTGGTTTGTGTAATCACCATCTAGGCCTCAAATAGGTTCCAGGATTTCCTATGTAATCATTTGAAAAGCCAAGCTACTTTTGTACTGATTTGAAATGACATTCAATGGTCAGTGTAGATCAGGGGTCCTCAAACTTTGTAAACAGAGGGCCAGGTCACCGTCCCTCAAACTGTTGGAGGGCCGGATTATAATTTGAACAAAACATGAATGAATTCCTATGCACACTGCACATATCTCATTTGTTGTGCAAAAAACACTTGAAAACAATACAATAATTAAAATATGCTGTTCGGGCTTGGCCCCATGCAAGCCGCTTCTAGTCCCCATAGCAGATATGGTGGCAAAGTATAAATAAAGTTTATTATTATTATTAAAACGAAGAACAATTTTAACGAATATAAACTTATTAGGATTTCAATGGGAAGTGTGGGCCCGCTTTTGGCTGATGAGATAGGGTTGTTGTTTTTGTTGTTGTTGTTGTGTGCTTTCAAGTCCTTTCAGACTGAGGTTGACCCTGAGCGAGGGCTGGGTCAATGAACTTCAAGGGCCATATCTGGCCCCCGGGCCTTAGTTTGAGGACCCCTGGTGTAGATGGATCCATAGGCAGCCCTGCTATAGAATGACCAATATTTTCACCCTGTTTTCAAGTTCTTCAACAATTCAGTGATATGTAAATTGAATCTCTTGTATTCGTAGAATGAAATGTAGTGGAAAAAATGCCTTTTAAAAAGCTTATTTAGAAAGTAAAAAATAACACAGTCCTCCAGACAAAATGAAAAATGTTAGTTACAGATAGTAGCCATACGTTTAGAAACTATCAAGTTGAAACAGGCTATGGTATCTGCAACAGCACCCTCAGCTGAACTCTTGTCCTTAATCTCTTTCAAATCCCTGCCAGATGGTGGTTTGGAGAAAGAACTTGAGTTAGCCATAAAACAACAAAAAGTTGTTGAAAATGGCATGGACCTACAAAATTATCAACTATATGGCATAGTTACTATTTTAAGTTCCTTTTATTGTTTGTGTGCTTATTTTAGCTGAGCAAGCATGTTGTAGAATTTTGGCAATGTCTTGTCTATCCTATTCTCTGTTCTTTTAGCAAACCTGATTATGAGGACGAAAGTTGTGGGATTTTTGTATGGATAAGTATTCAAATTATATGAGCCCCTAATTCTGCTGATATAGATTTTACATTTAAATGCAGATGTGGCCCGAGTGATGGCAGTGACTTTTGTTTAAAACGTGTGTGCCTTTTTAGTAGTTTCACTGGTATTATAGCATTCTATGACAAACCCAGGTTTGTCATAGAATGTGTATTCACCAGGGAGATACAGCTCATTTATGCAACTTTTTTTGCAAACATTGCTGTCATCAACACACTCCACATTTTTATGTTGTATGCCCAAATTTTATTTCAACATTCGGTATTGTTGTGTGCCTTCAAGTCACTGCTGATTTGGGGTGATCCTAGAGCTAAATTACCATGAGGTATTCTTAGCAATATTTGTTCAAAGGGGGTTCACCTTTGTTTTCCTTTGAGGCTGAGAGAGTGTGACTTACCCAAAGTCACCCAGTGAGTTTTCATGGCAGGGTGGGGATTTAGACCCTGGTTTCTAAAATCATAGTCCAACACTCAGACCATTACATCACATTGGTTGTCATTGAAGCATTTGCCATTTGTAAATGTATTTTAGAAGGATCCCATTTATCTTTATCTTTCCATGCTGTGGAGGCAGCTCTTCTTAAATTTTTCCACTCACAAGCCCTTTCAATCAAAAAAATATGTATTTGACTCCAGATATATGAAATAGACATAAAATCAAATATGTATTGGTAAATCAACATTTGTAAGGTTTGTTACACAGGCTGATTTTCCTTTTTATTAAAAACAGCTAAAGCATGTTTTGCAGAGCCCACTGTAAACACTGCACTACAGATTTGTGTAAGTGTCTCAAACAGCCACTAGGTGACATTTTTTTGTCACCATAACATTGAGCTAAGTGGACTCCATTTAGGGTCAGAACCCACAGGTTGAGAAGCATTACTGTAAAGGAATTGTAACTGTAGTGGGTGGGTTGTGATTCCAGTGCTCTGCATAATTGAGAACTTTGTTTATAGTAATAGTAATTTACCAATGTTGGTGGCATAAAAGGGGTTCTTGAGGGTTGCTGTGAGTTTTCTGGGCTGTATGGGCATGTTCCAGAAGCATTCTCTCCTGAGGGATTTTTTTTAAAGTGTGGTTTTGACCTATATCACCACTAAACCAGTGATTCCCAATCTTCCTAATGCCGCAACACCTTAAAACATTTCCTCATGTTGTGGTGACCCCCAACCATAAAATTATTTTGTTGCTACTTCATAACTGTAATTTTGCTACTGTTATGAATCATAATGTAAATATCTGATATGCAGGATGTATTTGCATTCACTGGACCAAATTTGGCACCAATACCCATTATGCCCAAATTTGAATAGTGGTGGGGTTGGGGGGAATTGATTTTGTCATTTGGGAGTAGTAGTTGCTGGGACTAATAGTTAACCTATAATCAAAGAGCATTTTGAACTCCACCAATAAGGGAATTGAACCAAACTTGGCACACAGAATTCCCATGACCAACAGAAAATACTGGAAGGGATTGGTGGGTATTGACCTTGAGTTTTGGAGTAGGTTACCTACATCCAGAGATTCCAATAATGATGGGTTGGACCAAACTTAGCATGAATGCTAAATATGCCAAAATGTGAACCCTGGTGGAGTTTAGGGAAACTAGACCTTGACATTTGGGAGTTGTAGTTGTTGGGATTTATAGTTCACCTACAATCAAAGAGCATTCTAATCTCAGCCCACAATGGATCTGCATCAAATTTGGCATACTACCTACATGGCCAACATTGCATACTGGTGATGTAGGGGGGAGCTATTTTTTTAAATTTTGGAGTTGTAGTTCACCAACACTCAGAGAATACTCTGTACCAAACTGGTGATGGAACTAGTAACCTTGCCACACAGAACTTGTCTCAGAAACAGCCCTCCCTAGGCCAGCCAATCACAGTGGAAGAGGGCTTTTGGTGAGAGGATTTGCTGTCTGCTTCCAAAAAGGAAGAGAAGGTCAGGTGGAGAGATCTTCAGCTTTCTCTGCCAAATGTGCATCTAAGACCATCAGAAATATGTGTTTTCTGATGGTCCCTGAAACCCCCTCGCAACTCCCCCAGAGGTCCGAACTCCCAGGTTGAGAAACGCTGCACTAGCCTTTTTGAATTTTCAGACAGAAAATTTTGATTCATAATTCATAATTCATAATTCATAATTTGCTTTTGATTCATAATCCAGCCATACTCCATGCCAGCCTGAGAGCATTCAGTATCTAAAGGGACTTGTTATTCCTAGAATTCTGCTTTGGCATTGAGTGGACAACTGTTTGAAGTTCTTAGCGCTTCCTAATAAACCAGAGCTCATAGTTTTATGTCTGTGTTTGTTTACAATGCAGTTGTAAGAATGACTAAGATCATAAATGTGAACTGTTCTTAGTATTAGAATGTCCTGTTGGGTAGTTTTAAATTCTTAAAAAACAAATCAGAGTTAAATTATGAGGACAGTTTCATGCCATCCTAGCTGTTTTCCTGTGTGAACCATTCTCGATCATTTTGCTAGTTCAATGTATTTGATCGGGGAACTCCATTTCAGTGCAGGCAGCAGTGTTTGGATGACCTCAGACTTTAGGACACAGTTTTAAAAAGCTTTGCCGATATCACCAGTGCTGTATTGAGATGGAAGACGCTTTACAATCTGAGAAGCCCCTATATATTAGCTGAACTGTTTACTTGTCATCCACTCAACTAAAGCTTTCCTGGCAGAGGAATTGTGTTCCAATTTCTTGTGGGTACTTAAGTGTCTTGAGAGCTTATCACTAAGCCTTTGTTCTCTCTTGGTGTATCTTTAGGCTGTGTTGTGTTCAAAGGCAAACCGTATTGTCTTATTGCCACTGGTCCAGATTTCTCTGTGTGAATATTTTGAACATAAATGCAATTCTTAACTCAAGTAATTATTTAGCACCTTCTTGTTTTATTACAAGAAGTGTTATGATTGTGTTGTAAACAGTGTATCTGATAAAGCAGATGGCATCCTCGAATGCCCAAGAAGACCAGGAAAGCGACTGAGTAAAGAATTAATGTAATTAGCCCTGTGAATAAGCTTTAGAAGGCAAATCCCCTTTAACCTCTGTGATAAAACATATGCTGTGTCAAATCCTTGGATTATTAGTCATACAAAACAGTCCTTACATCTGCTCTGGCATAGAGTAAAAGTAATTTAGTTAATTGGCAGATGCACCATGCCACAATTCTAGCAATAAAGCTACTTTCATAGAGTTCAGTTTTTGACAATAGAATTATGTTTCCTGACGTAGTTTCAGCATGCAGCAGAATGTGGTGGTAAGCAGTGAGCCAATTTCAAAAGTCTATAGGTATAATAGAAGAAGTGTTATTTAACAGAGAAAAGAGGTATAAACTCACCCTTCTCTCTGCTCAACTACAAAGTAATGCTGCTTCATTTTACAGGAATCATTTAAAAATCTGTTCCTTATGTCCATTTTGTTTCACAGGATTCTTGTCATCTTATTTTGCTGCATATGCATTCTTCTGTTGTTCTGTAAAATAGAGAACAGGGCTTGGTTTCCATTATGGATTTAGAGCAGTGGAAAAGGCTGGCATGCCAAGGAAAAAGCTGGATAGGAATAGTTAAATTTTTTTGAAATAGCAATAAAAAAGAGTCAATATCTTTGTCTCAGATGAAGTTGAAAATCACTAAGTTAATAGTAATGCAGTGTGTTCTGTTTCAATACTAAATAAAATTTGTCCATGACACACAAACCACATGACACACAAACTTTTGTCATAATGAAAATCTAGTTTTAATATGGATTAAAACTGAATCCATTTCAATTTTGCTTGACAAGTATGTCTAAAATTAAAAGCACTCTGAATCTTAGATTTGGCTAGATTTTCAGAAAATCTGTGTCCTTCATCAATCCCTTTGCGGAATATAAAACTTAAAAAAAATACTTTTCTTCAAAACCCTTTGATCTTCAATGCTTCAAAACAATAGATGCTAACAATAATTACAGCAAAATCCACACTCATAATTACTGTTCACTCTGATGCTACCCAAGTGATAGCAGGAGCCTGAAAAACTTCTGGCTTTCCCCTTGTAATGATTTTTTTTTAATCTTTTCTGCAATTTTTCAAACTCTACAATGCCCTGTTTAAACTGGATAGATGGAATCCAAGACAATCCATGCCATAGCTATGGATTCCTAGTGGTGGATTAGATTAATTTTTGAATCTCTTCAACCTCTAGGAGTCTGTAGGTTTTATAGATTCATGCAATGGAATGCTACTGTCACCAATTGCAGCCTCCTAATTAAAGTAATCCCATAGGATTGCTGTTAGGGAGCCTGTTTATTCATGCATTTTGACTGTTGCTGTGGTTTTTAGAAGGAAGTATCTACTAGCTATAATGCAGAGGACCATGGGATGGGAAGTGTAATGATCTGCATTGGATATTTTGGAAAACTAGAATCTCAATAACCTTTTAGAGAATAATAGCATGCACAGCCATTTGAAAATCATACCCTTTTGTAAAAGTAGGATATTCCAGAGAAGAACCAAAAAACTTGTTCAAGTAAAATCTTCTCTTCAGTGGTATATAACCATATGTACTTATGTAAAGCAATTTGGTTTCCAGCTGTTAGACTGATAACCTACTTGTCTCTGATCTATTAGGAACAGAGATTATGCCAATGCACAGAACAGCAGAGTGTTAGAACTGCTTTTTTTCAATGCCCAAAAACATCTACCTCCCATAAGATATCTTGTTTCTATATCATGCTATCAAGACACAAAAACAAAGTAGACTCCATTAAAAGTGACATATTTGGTTTACTCACAACCTTCATGTATTCAGCATACAGGTACATAACTTGTCAATCCACCCCCAGATGGATTTGAAGTGGTTTCTCTGATCAGATAACTGAGGGCATCTTTTTTACAATAAACAGCAACATGAGTTTGTTCTCAACAATCCAAAGTCTAATGGCATTTTTCTCTAAAATGGAGTCTGAGCAGTCTCAGATCTGATCAAGAAACATAGAGTAAAGGGAAAGCTGCATACCAAAACATACATATACAAAACAGACATAAGCAAGCAGAATCATATACAAAACAAATTACTAGTGGAGGCTTGAAGAAGGTTTCTATTTCCAACAAGATATGTTGGCTTGTTCCTGAAACTTGTCAACATAGCAGTTGACATTTAGAGAAAAGCATTACAACAAAATAGGTGAAATGAGGGCCATTGTTTTGATTAGCACTGAAGCAATGTTTAAAGGAATGCTTTTACAAAATACTTTAAGATTACAGTATTTCTAAACTCTGAGGATGGTTTTTTTTTTCTTATTTTCAGATCTTATTAAAAAACTGGCACAGCAATCATTTGGAAGTAAGCCGGGTGATTACCAAAAGGTAACTTTTCTATTTTTACTCATGGTATTGGTAAATGTGCAGTTGCATGTTTATGTATGTATGCAGATTTTAATTTTAAACTGATAACAGAGCTATCATTCATGCATTTTCTTTTTAAATATCATGAATGAAAAGTTTCCAGGGGACTTGATGTTTACATAGCTACGATGTCTGTGTCTTCTGTATTGGGCCTCTGATGTTGGTTCCAGTGTGTTAATGATTCATTCCATTCCCAATTCCGAAAACTCTCTTTACACATTTCCTTTCACATTTTGAGATACATCTCTGAGGTAGCACATTCCGTATAGAAGTGAGAGTGTGTGTTTACATGGGTCAGATGGGCTTCACTGACCTTCAAGTGGTTCTTCTTGAGAAGACAAGAAACCGTAGATAAATGTCCTTGAGATAAATCCTGGCTTCTACTTTCTCTACCTCCCCCATAATCAGTGACCACAAGGGTCTGCTAGGTGTGCTTTGGGGTGCACAATATAGGTTATAGATGAATCGGTGCAGATTGGTATAGATGGATGGTGTTTTGGACTTCAACTTCCACAATTCCTAACAGCCTACTGGCTGTTGGGAATTGTGGGAGTTGAAGTCCAAAATACCTGGAGGGCCAAAGTTTGTCTATGCATGGTTTGGAGGGTTGTAAGGCTTACGAAGAGGTATTCCAAAAGTTGTCAGATATCTGGTCTTTGACAAATTGTTTTCCATAGGCTGAAAAATTTTATGAATCTCTGAAGCACAGTAAATGGAAACACTTATAAAACATTCACATTCCATGAACTTGAAATCCTAATGCCTTTTAAATATTTAACTTATTTTAAAATGAACCAATATTGTTTTTGCCCTTCCCTTTCATTACATGTTGCTTTATGTTACCTCTGTTTTTAATTCATCTTAATTCATGTACAGAGAAATAAAGAAGGAATAAAGAGTCTCGAGGCACCTTAAAACAGGAAGGGAAGCTGGAGTTTTGAGGCTCCAGCTAGCTATACTCCCTTCTCCATGATGCTACTGTGTAGTAACTTGCTTGTTATTGTATACACACACATCCCTCCCCAGCCCTACTAATTCTAAAAAGATTATAATGCTTCTGCTTAGGCTTAGGTAGAGTCACTACCTAAAACTAGTATTTATTGATTCAATTTTTTAAATCTGTCCATTGCTGGAAAGCAGACCTTGAGAACATCTTTGATACAGAATTCAGCCTCAGAATGAAATCGATTCTACACACACCTGCCTTAAAGATTGACAAGTTTTATTTGACATACGATTTTATGGCTGTAATTGTAGCTAGTTGCTGCATAAATGCACATGCCAAATGAAATATTTCATCTTTGGTGCATTTTCTAATATAGTTGTCATCCTGGGCATTTCTGCAGTTTGGAGATGAGATTTGCTTGCTGAGGTGTCAAAAAGCAACTAGAAACCTTTATTTATGGTCATGATTCTGAAGCAAACAAGGACCTCCTGAGACTTGTGTCATAGCGATGCTTCCTTGAAATTCTAGATGAGTGTTCTCCAAAGAACAAGTTAGTTGCACAAGACAAAGCTGGTAATACAGTAGGGAGAGAAATTTTCTCCTTTCCCCTTCAGGGTTTTTAAGCACAAGGACTGCAATCAGGATGTTTGAATCAATTTCAGAATGTATTCATACATAGTGTAAATGTTGACCACTTCCAAAAATCTGTTCTAGCCTTCCCCAATCAGATAAGTTCTTAATATTTTGGATAATTTCTGCCACCATCACCAGACATCAGGTTTTTTAAAATCTGGGAGAACCTTGTAAGACTGTCCTTGGCCAAGAATAGACAATCTACTCCGGTTTTGGGAAAGTTAGCCTGTGGCCTTGGACAGGGAGGAACCAGAGAACAAAACAACCTGCATCTTATGAAATTCTGACAAGTCTGCAGTCTTACTTCTAAAACTCCCAAGCCTCTAAATGTAACAGAAGGGAAATCAGATAGCAATTGACAGAGCTCTTGGAAACATCAGTACAGAGATGGGATTTTCCTAATTTGGTTCTGCCTGTAAGAATTCAAGCAGGAATTCTCACTCCTTAACCACCTCTGCTTATATGAAATAATTTCTTCCTTCTTGCCTAGTTTAAGCACTGACAATGAAAGGAGGAAATCCTCATAGAATGTGAGAAGGGGAGGAGTAACAAGGCCCCTTTAAGGCCCATTTGTAACATCTAAACCTGTGCCACATTTGCAGAATGTATCACCAAACCAATCCTGTAATACTCCCTTTATTACTCCTCTTCTCAATGGAACTACATCTTTTCAGACAAGCAGAAGCTTGTTTTCAGGTAGCCTAAGAGTAAGTGTACTGTAGGGAAGAGCAATAAACAATTTAGGTCTGTCCTCAGGGGAGGGAAGACTCCGCTTTACTGCAACATGTGTAAGTAATTCTTTCAGGGAGTTAAAAACAAGGCCTGATTCATAACCCTTTTTGACACATCTGCTTCAGTTCAATACCTCAAGGAGCTCAACTCCCTGGATGGTGTGCATCTTCAAAGTTGGTATACATTTAAGCAGAGTGATGTTCTGTATAGTCTTTAAGGTTATAAACATCTTTCATTTGCAGTTATTCTTTCCCAGCTAATATGGTTTGCACTGAAAGTTTTAGTGGCAAATATTGTATTAAATACAAAAAATGTAGGAACTGGTGAAATCTCTTTACAGGTTGATTTTTTTCCTCCCTTGTCAGGATTGAGGAAAAAATGTACAGAAAATAGAAGTAGCTAGGGCATTTAAGTTTAGCAAAATTGAAAGGTACCTCTGGAACTAATTGAACTGTGTGTCTTGTCAATAGTTGATGTACATAATTGTTTGCTGTCCTTATCAGTTATTTTGGTTTTGTGGCATCATAAAAACTGGCTGCTTTTACTTATTGCTCACCTGCCTTCTTTTTATGCATGCTGCCTGTGCACCACACACACTTTCCATCTGCCTTGACTTCCACAGCCAGAAAATGTTGTCCTGACTTTGCAGGTAAAACTTATTGTTGCATCTGATGCACACTATTTGGATAGCTTTACTAACTAACCAATAACCGCATACTGAAATTGCAGTTCCTTTGTTATGACTACATATGGCGATGATTTATTTTAAAATGTTTAGTTGCATTGCTTAAATACTCATTAATTTAGTTTGTTACAACCAGTTCTTTGTGATTTTTAAAGAAAAACCTATCTTCTAATGTCCAACAAAAATATTTAGTTTTGCTTAAAACTGTAATTAGGTCACTTGATGCAAATGACTATATTTCATTTGTTTGTACTCGGAGCTATTTTCATTGAGGAATTGGTGGGATTTTGAAGCAGATTCACTGAGAGCAGAATTAGAGCATGATGAGATGTAGCTGGTGAGACACACTGGCTTGTAACTGGCCTTGGAGGCAGATGCCTGATAGCTGTTCTCCCTCTACGTTGGTAATAGGCTGGTATTTACAGACGGGGAGTAGCAGTGGTGGAGAAGCCAAGCAACATATGGAATTTGTTGTTTTTCAAGTTAGATGGTTACAGAAAAGTACCCAGTAGACTTGGAAGGCAAATTGGGTACTGAAATGTCTAACTACTTCTTAGCATTCTCAGTGTGCCTTGCTATATATGTGTATGCTTTCATACACACTGTATCCTGCTGGTGTTTCTTTTCTTTGTTTGAGGAAACTAGTAACAGCTGGAAAAACTGTGGTCTCTTTCCCACTGTGTAGTTATAACACTTCAATGCTATCTGAACCACCATGGCTATATCGTGGAGATTGTAGTTCTTTGAGTTTTTAGAATTCTCTTCCACGGAGTTCTGGTGCCCTCTTAAACTTATAAACCCTAGTATTCCTTCAAATGTAACCATGGCAATTCAGGTCAGAATCAAAGTCATACCATTGTGTTGTGTGAAACAGACCTAAGTGTCTTGTCTAGTTCACCCCCTTGTTCCCAACTGTTGCCAGCCAGGAGCTTCCATGAAGTCTATAGCAAGAGCTGCATTCTGATAGTCTTCATTGCTGAACAATGAGCATATGGGACATGTTGACTCAAAAGGTTTCTTTGATTATATTGCCTTTGTAGTCACTGATAAACCCATAATCCCTAACAACAACAACAACAACAACAACTTTATACCCCACCACCATCTCCCCAAGGGGATTTGGAGCGGCTTACATGAGGCCAAGCCCAGCAATACAGTAAAACAATATAACACAAGAACACAGCAGAAAATAAGAAAAATAAAATAAAATACAAAAACCAATATAAGTAAACATATCAGACAATATAAAATCAGAACATTAGAACCCAGAAAATTTGATCACAAGGGAAGGGCCATTTACAAGAGACTAACATTTAAAAACACTGGGTGAGAGAGCAATGTAATGTATCAGGACAGGGAATCCGGGGAACAAAGTAGGCTTAATTCTTTTGTTGGAAGCAATGTGATCCAGTGGTTATCACTGTACCTTGTAATGCCAAATTGCATAAACAAGTTAACATTGGTCTTAACTTCTTCCTAGCTGATCTCATTTATTCAGGCCAGAATTACATACACTGCTGTTTTATTGTAGGGAATCCAGTTATTTTTCATCATGGTTGCATTTCTAGTGCAGAGAGCTATTTTTCTCTGTATGTCAGAGATGGGCAACTGTGGTCTTCCAGATGTACTCGGTGTACAGTTCCCATCTGCTCTAGCCACAGGGTGAGGAATTATGTGAACCGCAGTCTGCAAGTGTCTGGAGGGCCACTGTTGCCTACTATTGATCTGCTTATAGGCCTTTTACACCTTGTGTGAAAGAAGTAGTATAGTTCTTGTTATTTCTGTAGTTGCTCTCACACTCCATCAGATATAGATTAGGGTGTGCAGCAATATCTGTGCTAGTTCAGGACAGGTAAAGTGCTTGAAATGCATCCATTGGTGTAATTGTAAATTCAGGGTGGACTGTCGTAATAGTCCATGGTTCTCTGCTAGAGCCCTTTTTCTTAGTGGAGCACATTCTCCCAGAATGTTTACTAAGCAGCACTGGGTACATATGTTACAAGGATTTGCTCCACATCATGCATAGGCTTCAATAAGAGAATATTTTAACATATTTTAAAAACAATGACATTGGCCCTCTGGTCACTGATGGAGATGGCATGTTGTCTTGGTACAAATAGAATATACAGTGGGCCCTTGGTATCCAGGACCCCATGTGGATAACAAAAAATCTGGATGCTGGAGTCTCTATTAATAGAATAGCATAGGACAGCAGTGGAAATGGTGACAAGCCCTGGCTTCCAAGTGTGCCACCAGGCATGTTTTCTTTGGGCTCTTCTGATTCCAAGGAGCACACCAGCTGCCTGCTTCTGCCTTCAAGGCAGCAGCTGTGGTTTTAAAGGAAAATGTTTATGTCCACTGGTTGCTTTTCATGTCGCCCAAGTGAAGAATAGTTCTCTTAGGAAAATGATTTGTTACACCAGTCATTCTCAAATTGTTCCCCCTTTGAGCTATCCTCCCAAGTAGGTAACTTTTCAAAATGTATTATTGAAAAATGCCTACTTAGCAGATCATACATTGCGGATCAACTGCTGTTTGTTTCTTCAACCCAGTGAGCCGGGAACAGTCCTATAATGGTCTAAAACCATCACAGCACCTGGTAGAAACTCAATCTGATGTCAGGCATCTCTTTTCCTCATTACACTTCAGGACAGTGAGCTAATGCAGACTCCATGGCATCAGCTATTTAACCTGCTACTCTTTGACTAATACTAACCTGAAAATTATAAAACCTTGTGCAGTATTTTGACTGAATTAGGGCTTTGGTATTTCTTGTACAGTGAAAATGGGTTCCTTTTGCTTTTTGTTGCTGCTGTTGTAAAACTGGAAGCACATTTTATGTTTGCACTGAAAATGTATTTTTCAAAACTACATTTTCTCAAAAGCTCCATTATGTTCCAATTAAAATGTGCTGCCCAGCATCCCACTTTCCAGCTTGTCCAGTCATCGTTCAGTATTGAGAATGTGCTTTCTGTGCAGAGGTGATGGTTATACCTGGGTTACTCCAGCCCAGTTTTCTGTAGGGTAGATAGCACTGGGAAATCCTGGTGCCTCCTTGCTCCTTCGCTTGGGATGGTACTATATTCCATGAATTGGCAGAGAAAGAGTGGGATCCATAGTGCATGCTGCCTCTCCACTCTGAGGACAAAGGGGTGGCATGTATCAGATATAGTGGCCTGATTTATCAAGTTATAAAAAAAGAGATTTGTTTAATTTAGAAGCTTTACCTGCAGTGTGTACTTCATTTGTAACTATAACACTTGCTCTTGCTGTTATCTCTGTCCAAATTGCAGGCCGTTTACTATGAAATTGGTTTTATAGTCTGTGCTGCTGTGGGGATACTGTTTGTTCTGTTGCTGCCTCTAGTGGGGCTCTGCTTCTGCATGTGCCGCTGCTGTGACAACTGTGGTGGGGAAATGCACCAGAGACAGAAGAAAAATGCGGACTGCCAGAGGGGCTGCTTTGCTACCGTTCTTTTTGTTGCTACTTTATTAATCAGGCAAGTATTGGCAAGGTGGGAGCAGTGATAACTTTGCTTTGCCACAGAGCTAAAGTAAGTTTGGTCCAGTTTATTATTTTATTGGGCTTTTCTGTTAGACTAGCAGTAATATAATTGAAGGCAGAGAAAACTTCTTGTGCTTGACTGAGCCATTCCATTTTATGTCCATAGTTCATTGTAAAATGATGCTGGAATAGCTGGCATTATTGTAAGATATTTCTAGTAGTCAGAATGTACCCCTACATACAGACAGGCAGCAGGTAGGGGAAATTGAAAGTTCAAATACAATACCATTCTGCACTTAGCAAAATTGTTTGAGAAGTTGATTATTCTAACAAGGGTGAATTTATGAGAAACTGGACACATATTCAATTCCTTATCTAAAATCTATAGTCTTCAGTAGTGGCATACGGAGCAAACAATACATCATGTGAAGCTCCTGATCATGCAGTTTAGCTCTTAAGATATTTCTCAAATTCAGTGCATACGTTTTTATTATTTCTGTATGTGTTCACTAACTCCCTTTATTAAACTCAAAAAATCCTTAATTTGCCTCCTATAGCTTTTTATGATCAAAGGGCCATTGCTTATCTATAGTTCATGTGTTTTGCTCTTAACAATGAACAAAATAAAATATTGCCATGCTTTTTGTTTATAAGCTGAAGTATGCTGGTTTTGTCATAATTGTTCTGTGACAATTTTCTGTATTCCAAAGAAACACTAACTCAATATAGATGTCTGTTGTGTTTCATACTTAATGTGATGAATTAAACTACTGTAATTTAGCAGTTCAGATGTCAATTCATTTAAAAGAGGACAGTAGAAAGTTGATTATGGTCTCTTGGTATACCACACAGCACTTTCAGATGGGCCATCTGGCAAAGCTCTTCAGTTGGATAATGTAAATCTGAATGGAGATGTAAAGAATGCTTACAAATTGTCTCTTCCTCAGTGAGAAATGGTTGGCCCCCATGGAATATTTTCATTTCAGGGATTTCTTTAAGAGGAGGGAAAAAGAAAGCTGCCACACAGCCACTACTGCACAGCCACCACCACACACCATCACCACACGCCCTCCCCCACACACTGCCTTCCCCTGGAAAGGAAGTAAGAAAAAGGAAAGGGAGAAAGAATGAAAGGGAGGTAGGAAAAAGAAGGAAGTAAAGTAGAAAAGTAAGAAAGAACCCTAACCCAAAGCTGTCTCCCTCCTTCTGTCTCTCCAATTCTCCTCTCCTCCTAGATCGCCTGCTTTCCTTTCTCTTGTCCAATTCCTTTTTTCAACAAACGATACTCTCAGTTCCCCCCTTAAGCTGAGAAGGCACTAATGGAAGATTTAGTACCTCTGATGTGTGCTCTGGAAAGGCAGGGGGTACTGCCTTGAACTCAATCCTGGTTTGGCCTGTGGCTTTGGGGGATTGAGAGTCACTGGCAACCCCAAGGGGCTCTTGTGTTCTTGAGAGCCCACATCCTCATTGTACATTTGCTCTGCCTCCATCTTCCAGTGCTGCTGAATCAAGGGGTACTTTTGGGTATGGTGGACCCTTAGGCAGCTGTTTTTGGGATGTGTAGGGTGCTTTTCTGTTAATGCATATGCACACATTTTCCACCACCACATGTCCCCTTCCACCTTCTTCCCCTGCCACCCCCTTCCCCTTGCTGCCCATCTCTGGGAGAAAAGGAAGAAAGGAGGGAAGGGGAAAGAAAAGAGAGAGAGAGAGAGAGAGAGAGGGATGAAGAAAGGATGGGAGGGAGAAAAGAAAGGAGGAAGAAAGAAAGGGAAGCAGGGAGGTCTGAAGACAGGAAGGAGGGAGAAAGGGAGAAATAAATAAATAAATGTAAGAAAAAAGAAGGGAGGGGGCAGAAAGAAAGATAAAAAAGAAAAAAGAGAGAAGGAAGGAGGAAGTGAGAAAAGGAAGAAAGAAAAGTTGGTAGGAAAAAGAGAAAAAAAGGAATTTAGAATTTAGTAAGCATGGTGTAGTGCTTTTAACCTCAAACTATAGCTCTGAACCCACTGGGTGACTTTAGGCAAGT
>NW_026847549.1:95308543-95320093 GCF_025583915.1 Anolis sagrei ordinatus
TCTTAAGGCCCATTCAACCTCACTCCTCAGGATGTCGGGTTCTAATTCATTCACCACACCGTCAAAACTATCCTCAATATTATTATCCTTCCTATACAGATCTTCTGTATAGTCTCGCCACCTTCTCTTGATCTCTTCAAGGGTTGCCTTAGGATTGCATTAAGTCTGAAACAGCTTGAAGGCATACAACAACAGCAACCCTAATTAATCATTAATTATACCTTACTTGGAAATTGAGCTGCTAAAACCTATTTGTGGTCCAGGAGGAGGCCTATTTAATTTCAGCCCCATACTACTCCAGTGTTGTGCAGACCTGCCCTAGATGTTGATTGTGGTTTGTAAGGCACATGGCCTGGAACCCCTATGCTTTAATTGTTAAGAAGTCCAGAATATGCCATCTTGCTTTGCATATTGGTCATCTGCAGAAAAGGGGAAATCGGTAAAAATGCACAACACTGAATCAGCCCACTTATAACACACATATCTACATTGATAACCAGTGTAACAGAGTAGCTAGAATGTTTGGATGGATTGGAAAGAACTGGATCTTTGCTCAGGGGCAGCAAGTAAGAACATTCTGGGGGGAAATAATTGGGAGTGGGCCCATAAGCTTACTGGGGAACACCTCGGCAAGAATATTGTTGGAGTCTAGTCAGTTGTGGTTTTCCAGAGGTTACATAAATATGGTGACATAGCTCCTTGTACCACCTAGAGAGGCAAGTGTAACCCAGAGGCTTATGTGGAACAGCATAAATGTTTCACTTGTAGAAACCAGTGAGAGACTGGCAGGTTCTGCTAGTCTTCTTGCCTATATAACATTAGATTTTCCTGGCATTGAATGGGTATAATGCAATTTATAAATCAGTTCCAACTTTTAGAGGGAGGGAACGAACCCTGAAAAGTGAAGCTCTCTGGCCATTGTGAAGGTTATCTGATATGTCTTTCATGCTTCATCAACAACAACAAAAAGACACTATGAGGAAATTGGTTCTTAAACATTGACTTCCTTCTACGTCATGGGTATCTTGTGTAACAAGTTACTGGGAAGCTCCTAGTCCACAAGGAATGTGTCCATATTAATAATATAAGCAGTAAGTAGGTACATCCAAGTAGGCATACATACTCCTCTGTTCTCCATGTATATGAAAACATTTGATATGATTTCATGGTATATATTGTACTTTTAACAGGGGTCAGTGGTTTTTTCAAATGTGTGTTTAAAATAGTACACTATCCTAATTTCTGGGAAAGAAAACTCTTTAATAATTGGCTTATTATTAAAAATAAACAAATGTTTCTTTCCTTTTTAAAATCACAAAATATGAGCAAATATTTTTCTTCAGAAACGTATTACTAAGGCGAATACATTTTTCTGTGAGAATTGTTTTTGTCACCATGAAGAAATTATCAAATTGGAAGTTTTTGCAATCATGCTTTCATGGTACATTGTGTTACTTGCCTTTTGTATTTTGAACACAAAGATTGAAACAGTATCTTCCCACAAACAAGTTGTTCCTATAATTCAAGCTCTCAGAGTGAGAAATACACGTTTTAATCAGCTTTCCACTGTGATATATTTCAGTTTTTGCAAACTGCCAAATGCAGGTTTATTTTTTTTTTTCAAATTAAGGCACTTATTACTTGAGAGAAGTATTCCTTGGGGAAAACAGCTCAGAAAAGAAGCCTCAATGTCATATTTTTTCAATAGCAACACTCAGAAACTTTGCTTACCTTGTAGCTGTTGGAGAAACGATTGGGGACTGCAGGGGACAGTCCCACATCATTTATCCTATGTGAGTCCAAGTCCTATGTGTCAAAGTCTGTAGATGGTCTGTGTTTTGCAGGCATACAACAGAGTTAAAAGGACAATACTTATATAAACAAGAATCTTGGTATCCCTATGAATGTACCAATCCTCAAATTCAGTCTTGACTTCCAGAAAGATTCAGTCAGTGTTGCGTCTGAAAAATCCTAAAAATCTCTTGGGAAGACAGATGGACAAATGTCAACATTCTGGAAGAAGCAAAGACCACCAGCACTGAAGTGACAATCCTCCACCATCAACTTCGCTGGACCAGCCACATTGTCTGAATGCCTGATCACCATCTCCCAAAAGCGGCTACTTTACTCTTAGCTCAAGAATGGAAAACAGAATGTCAGTGGTCAGCAAAAGAGATTTACAGTTGGGCTTAAAGCTAACCTTAAATGTAGCATAAACACTGATAACTTAGAAGCCCTGGCCCTCATGCATTGTAACTGGAGGTCAGCTGTTACCAGCAGGGTTATGGATTTTGAAGAGGCATGAATAGAGGGTGAAAGGGAGAAACGTGCCAAGCGGAAGGAGCGTCAAGCAAACTGTTGCCTTCCATCTGAAAATGTATGTGCTCATTGCAATGTACCATGTGGATCCAGAATAGGTCTCTACAGTCACTTATGGACCCACCACCAGTACTCTACTTCTGGAAGACAATTATACTCGGCCATGAGAGACTGCCTGTGATGATGATGTGACAAAGTACCAATTGAAGTAGTAGTGCACACACGGTACATTTTTATAGAAGAGTCCCTGCTGGCTCAAATCAATCTGCATCTATTCTACCATTTCACTTGTAAAATTTAGAATTGTATGGACTTCTGTCTTTCCTGTTATATGTCCCCTCTCCTCAGAAATTGATGTTCAGAGCTTCAATTTATTCCTAGGATACAGGTATTAATAGCCTAAAACATTATTGCTAGTCAAGTAAGGATGAGTGGAATAATTTACATCTGTATCAATATCATAACTCAGTTCTTGTGGGTTTTTTCGGGCTATATGGCCATGTTCTAGAGGCATTTCTCCTGACGTTTCGCCTGCATCTATGGCAAGCTTCCTCAGAGGTGAGGTCTCACCTCTGAGGAAGCTTGCCATAGATGCAGGCGAAACGTCAGGAGAAATACCTCTAGAACATGGCCATATAGCCCGAAAAAACCCACAAGAACTGAGTGATTCCAGCCATGAAAGCCTTCGACAATACAATATCATAACTGTTTATATAGTTGTGAAGGTGAATTTTGCTATTGATCAAATTATCCCAGCTGTGAAGGGATACTTCTGTAAATGACTTCTTAAATAATCAGTTGAACAGCTTTAGATATGTAAATATTGAATAATGTGAACAGCACAAGAGAAATGCAAGTGTCCACATTGTTTCTATGGAGTATTTATCAAAATCTTTTCAGCTTCTAGGTATAACTCTGTCCTAATCTCTGCCCTTAACTCTAGTTCTCTGACACCACCTAATGGTCAATGGTAGATTGTGAGTCAAAGTGTATAAAAGTATTTTCCAAGTACAGCAACAGAGCCTGTCCTGTGAATATTGTGTGAACACTGATGGTTTTAATCTGGCAGAAAATAAGATGCATATTTTTTACAATGAAAATGTACCATATTTGATAAAGTAAAACCTTTCCTTTCCATCCTCTTTTATACATAGCGTTGGTGTGCTTTTTGCCTATGTTGCTAACCAACACCTCACAAGTCAAGTCCGAGGAGCAAAGAAATTGGTGAACAGTAATTTCAAAGACCTGAAGACTTTCCTAAATGATACTCCTGCGGTAAAGTGACACATTTTCCCCAAATATAGAGAAACTTGAAATTATTATCTTCAAAATGTGTGGCACTGTAGTTTAGAACTGCTTCTCTGCCTTTAATTTTTAATTTAATTTAAACTCCAGATCCATGTATTATTTGCTGTTCTAAATGTAGAGCAGACTCTGGAGGCAGAGTGATGACTATAATGCTTTTTAAAGTTTAGACGTTTCAAATCTATGGCTAAAACTCCCTTAAGCATGATTTACCTTGAGATCTGAATCTGATGCAGCATATTTTTCAATTTCTTCTAGTGGCCTTCAGCTTTTCCAGACATATAATACCTATTCTAACTTAGCCCTCTAATATAGAATAAGTGCTTATTTTCTATCATGCACTTCATTTTTTGTAAGTTATCCATATCATTGCTTGTTTGCGTTGTTCTCTCCCCCTTCTTTTTTGCTTGACTTTAGCACACATGTTTTTGCCTTTTACAAAACATGCACACTTATGGCCATTTGGAGCATAATATTAATTGTTTTTTCCATATATGTTGGAGAGGAATACACGGGCAATTGAATTTTTCTGTACAAACAAGTTATACTTGTGTATGTTGTAGAATACATTTGCAAAATTATTGAAACATCTGTATCAAAGGATGTTTTAAAGAGGATGTGACTGAACCTTCCAGTAAGGATGCTATTCCTCCCATACATATTGCCTCCTAAAATGTCTGGTGTAATGAACAACATAATACAAAACTGTATCCAGGAAATGTGATTCAAAATCCCATTCAATAAAGAAGAGGATGTTATATGACTTTCTCTTTAAGCCTAGTGTACTTCACTGAGGCAACTTAAATGAGAGTTAACTAGAATTGACCTTATGTCTGAGCAGAATAATCTAGGATTGTGTGTTAAATGGTTGTGAAGGTAAAACAGTATTGTGTTAGAAATGGAAAGAATATTTGAATGTTTTTAAATGATTAAAATAACAGCTTTCTCAAACAAGGAAAATCCTAGATGGACAAGAATTCTTGCAATTCAGGACTTATTTTGTGTTGCAATGCATGTGGGTTTTTTTTGTGTAGGAAATTACTTTTATTGAATATAAAGCTCAGTTGGTGCTAGACTTTTGATATGTTTTAATCGTGTCCAAGACTATTGTAATTGATATGCATATGGTTTTTTTTACAGTTTTATAATACTGTGTCCAGGGGTGGGTAGGGTGGGGTATAATTACAGTAAACAAACAAACAAACAAACATAATGTAAGTTTTCTGCAGGAAAAAAAAATGAAAATGTTTTCTGTATAGGGAACTTGTTTTCTGTGTGAAATAATCACATGCATTTTAAGACATAGAGTAAGTCCTAAACTGCCAATCCTCAAAACTGTAAAGTATTTTATGAGCTTCTTACATTGAAGGAGAATTTTGAGTTCCTTTCTCTTCAGTGAAGGAGTGAGTCATTCCTTGTACATGTCCTTGTGTATAACTCTAGAAAATTTATTTTAAAATCAACCCCAAAACCTGAATCAGCTTATCCACAGGTTAATATAAGTAATGCACTTTAATTCTTATATTAAAAAAGGAACCATCTCCTTCTCTGAGTACATCGATGAAAGGCAAGAATAGTTAATGTCAACTATCCCTGCAGAACCTAGGATAGTTGACCATGGTGCTACTGCTAGCTATTTTGAATGCTTGGGTGGGAAAATGGCAGTGGTGGCAAGAAGTGGTGGTCCCCTGATGCATCACTGGTGCTTTCCCATCTCCATGGGATAACCCTTGACTTCTCCATTAAAATCCATAATTCTGGGCCCCAAACTTGCCCTTGACTTATACATCAGTAGCAAGGTACAAATACAGATACAAAACACATACAATTTTGTTTTTGTATGGTTGATACTGGAAGCTAATGTTTACTTTGTAAGGTCATGTAGGTCCAGAACTGCCATAAAACTTTGTTCCTAACCCAGTCTCAGACAAGTGGCTCAGAAAAACAATGTAAACTATAGTATTAAATGCCATGAAGAAGTTCAGTGTACTCTCTGCCACTCAACTGCCCCCCGCTCCATGGAGAGCAAAGGTATTGAAGTGAATTGGGAAATCAGATGGTAAAGGAACTAGACAATTGGCACAACAAGTTATATGTTATTATTACTATATGTTAGGTTTTATATTTGTGTGAGGCATTACATTTTGCCATAAATATGTTGGAAACTGCTTTGAGTCCCCCTCTCAGTTGAGAAAAGTGGTATACAAGTGAACTAAACAAATAAATACATAAATAAATACATTTAGCTGCCACTTACACACTCACATGTTTTTATACTAAATTGGTGGTGGTGGGGGAGGGGGGGAGGCTTTAGTCTAAATCTGATAATTTATTCCAACCCATTTAATCAGTAGAACTTACAGGGATGTGCCAAGTTCCCATTCAGTAGGTCTCCTGTAATTAGGATTAATTAACCATTAGGCAATTAAATATAGTGTGAAGGGTTTGTTTTTAAGACTATTGCTATGTTTCTGTTGTGAGTCATCTTTAAATAAAATATAACTTTCATTTCTCTTTAGCAAATTGATTATTTGGTGAGTCAGTATAACACTACCAAGAAGAAAGCACTTTCTGATCTTAACAGTAAGTTTATTCAAATTGATTTTCTTCAGAATTTTAGACAAGCTTGACTGCAGAATACCGTACCTGGAATGTGCATGCAAGTCTCCCTTCCATTCTCCCCATCTTTCTCTCTCCCTCTGCTAAATAAAAATAACGAGTACAATAAACAAGAATTAAGTAGTAGGCTTTGACCTAAACTGAGCTGCTAACCGAGATGTGACATGAATATATGATTGTAATTAGATTAATACAAGGAAGTATACTTTGCTTTTATGGCATTGTTTAACTCATGTTCTACTTAATTGTCATCAGAAAATTAAAAGTATTCTCTACTTTTAAAAGGATTTCCCAAGTGGGCCTTTTGAAGGGCCTGAAAGTATTTTTTTTAAAAGTTCACCACTTTGTGCACATAATGAATGGCTTTGATGTGAGACAGAAAGCGGAAATCACAATTCTTGTGCATCATTCATATCATAATAATTTCCACTGCTTGCCTTTTGATCTGGATTTCATCAAGCTTACATCAACATTTTGAAATGAAAACTAGTTTAAAAATATATCGGTCACCATCCAAATAAGATGTATCTTGGATAGAATAAGGTATCTGGAGAACCATAGCTATAGCAGTGGTTCTCAACCTGTGGGTCCCCAGGTGTTTTGGCCTTCAACTCCCTGAAATCTCAGCTAGTTTACCAGCTGTTAGGATTTCTGGGAGTTGAAGGCCAAAACATCTGTGGATTGACAGGTTGAGAACCACTGCTTTAGAGGGTCAATCACCTATCACCTAATCCATGAAATATTAGTTTCTTTTATAAAGGTGAAAAAGTTGTCTTGTGTTTTGGACTGATCCCCTGCTCAGCCTTGGAAACCTACTGAGTGACCTTGAACAAGTTATACTCTTTCAGTCTCAGAGTTATGAAAGGCATTTTGCCTGAACAAATCTTTTCTAGGAAACTTCATAATTGGTTCACTTTAGGTTTGATACACCATAAGTCAGAAACAACTTCAAAGTATACAACAATGAAATAGGAGAAAAATGTAGAAGATTCAACTTTTGTAGAGAATTAAAATTGCTTTAGGGTTGCTTTAATATCAAAACTGAGTACTGACAGCAAAAATAGTTAAAAAAACAAAAACAAACATAAATTTAGAATTTAATATTTCAAGTTAAAGTTTATAAAAACAAGGTTTTAGGGGTTTTTGTTAGAGTATGTAGCTTTACACAATACAAAGATGTCCAGCTATATTAACCATTCATTTGAATTTGAAGATTTTTCTCCTGTGCCTTTTCCAACAGATGTTGGCCCAACACTTGGCAGTAGAGTCCAAGAACAGCTCGCAAGGGAAGTCCGCCCTGCACTTGATGCAGCCCTGACCATAGCAGGAGGTAAAGGGGAATTTATTCTTACCAGTAGCCGTCTTACTTAATCTCCTAAATTTCTGCTTTTATAATATGGCTGAGATCTAGAAGGACTGAACAATAAATCCCAAACACCCTTGGGCTGCCTTGTTTATTTCTTGAAAAGGAAACTTCTCTGCTACATAACATGTCCTTGAATTTAAATGTCTTTAAAGTATTTGTTATTAAATAGCTTTGTCATGTTTCAATTAGAGTCATGGAGCACAACTAACAAAATAGATTCACAGGGTCTTTAAAAATCCTTTTGTTCTTCCTACCCACTTTCTAGTTGCTTCCTCACATTAGTTGTTGAAGGGGATTGTGAACAATTAGCTGAAGAGATGAGATGGGAGGAATGTGGGCAAAAAAAGAGTTAAGCAACCCACTTCCACTTGCTGTTTCTTCCCTGCTTTGGAACCCAATGCTTTTGAACTTTTTGGAGTCTTCTGTTCCCAACCTCAAGTCATTCAGAAATGTACTTCCAGCCATTATCTAGATCAAATGTGGGGAAAGTGCTGCCTTTGGGCTGCAATGAACCCCTGGGGGCCTTGAATGTTATTCTCCCCAACTTCTCTAGAGACCCCTGAAGCCCCAAATGGGAAGAAATCCAGGTGATGTCCCACTAGCCCTCACAACCACAAGTAGATATTGGCCATATTTCAATTTTTCTGAGAAGGTTACATCAATTCTTCTTATACCAAGAAGAGTCATGTGTACTAAGGGAACGAGGAAGGGTAAATTGTCCCCTGGTGTCTCTGAAATTTCCCATCCCTGATCTAGATAAGATCAGACAATGCAATTTGTGATGGATTGTAGCTGCTAATGTGTAGGCAGGTGGGATGCCCCAATGTCAAAAGTAGGAAATGTGTGTTGACAACTGAAAGTGTTTGCATACCTCACCAAAACATTTTCTCATCGTCCACTCTTTGCTTTATTTCTCTGTTTGTCTTGAAGTCAAAGTGGAAAGGGCCATTAAAGGTAAAATATCTTGAATGCATTGTGTGATGTGCTCCCTTCTCTTGCTTAAAACCTTTTTTGTGGTTTGTTCTGTTGTCATATCTCCTCTTGTGGTTCAAAATTGATTGCTTTGGCTCAATAGGCTAAAACCCCAAAGTAAAGCTTAAACTAATTTCTGGCTGCAATCTATAACTTGTTTACTGTCAGGATAAATCCTATTAATGTGAATACAGCTGAGGTAAACAGGTTGTTCATTGAAGCAATGGTGCTTGTAATCTGTGGGTAGCAGCATGTTCCCACTCAGTTCAATACAGCAGAATACGTGGAAGTAAAGACAATCTCACCATTTATCCAGGCAAGAGCCTGATATTTGCCTCTGTTGTGAAGGATTTTTTTTTTTGGATATTTCAACCAACTGAGCAAAAGGGAATGGAAATAAATGCAACAGTTTTAGAGGACTTATTTTGTGGGCTTTTTTCTGGCTCATTTTGGCCTGATTTACATAAAATACTCAACAGTGTATTTATTTTGTAAATTATTTATTTTATTGATACCCCACTTTTCTACTGGCACTGAACTTGAGGTGGTTAATAGTAAAACAAAACAAAATATAGTTAACAAGCTATTATAAAAATGAGAAACAATCAATAAAAGAACAAAGATAAAACAGTTTTCACATTTAAAAAAGAGATAAAAGCACAACACACCATGTTACTAAATTATTTTACCCCTTGAGATCAGTCCAATCATCTAAATAAAAATCTTTTCCTGCTTGAGGAAAGAGGGAAAGGCAGTAAAACCTGTGAGGGGGAGGCCCCCAGCCTGGGAACAGCCACTGAGGAGGCTCTCTGCCAAATCCTCAGCAGACATGCCTGTTTAGAATAGTTAATGTCAACTATGGTTTGTTACCCTAACCTTGGTTAACAGCTTTCAATGTCCAATGGGATGGTATCTAATTCAGATAAACAATACCACTAGACGAAGTCATATAGGAGGAAATAATACTGCTACCTCACAGCTGGAAATGCTGGAAGTTGAGAATATCTATATCTATAGCTTCATATCTAATCTTGTAGTCAATCCTTAATCATGGCTTAGCATTTAGATGTTACACTTAACAATGACTAAAGAGAACAACATTAAAAAGATTGAATATGCGAGACAATACAGTCAAATGTTTGCTCTTCCAACTTAGCCCTTCATACTTAGATAGACACAGGCCTTTCTCACATTTCTGCTTCCATAAATAGACATTGCAATACACATTGCAATATATTAGTGGTTTGAAACCATTGCACATGCACACAAATCTTTAAATTCAACTTTTGCCATATCTGTTTGCCAACCAAGAAGCAAACACCTATGGAGGAAATAGACCTAATCAGTAAGCTTGCTGGCAGGTGGTTAGTAGGAGGGGTGTCTATGCCTCCGTGTACTGCTCTTTGGTTGTTTTGGTAAGTGGCCTTCTGGGAAACTCTGTTGCTAGTTAGATCTGTAGTGATAGATAGTTTGAGTGTGACTAGAGTTTCCTTTCAAGATTTTGCTTTCCTACAGTATGGCCACTTCACTTTGATAATAGTTTTTTCAAATTATGTATTTTCTCCTTAGATGATTTACATTGTCGGTCTAATTAAGCCATTGTATTAAATTTGGTTTAATTTCTTTTGAAAACCACTGTAGCTATTAGAGAAACAAAGGAGGCGCTGGAGAATGTAAGTGTTTCCGTGGAGGTCTTGCAGGAAGGAACTGAGAGGCTGCATGGCAACCTGACAGAAGTCAAAGGACACCTGATGAACACACTTAATGATTCGGCCTGCACAGCTGTTCAGGCTGCTTCAACTTGCAATATCATTAGGAATTCGTTAAATCAACTAGACATCAATGCCAACTTCAGCAAGGTAAACTTAATATATGTCAGTTCTACACAGTGGTCTAAGTCTTTCTTAGTGATCAGGTTATTAGTTCTTCATCTTGAAGGTAGAGCACTTCATGACTAAGTGTTCTTCTATATCAGAACATTTATAGACATCTTTTGACCCTCCAGATGTTGTTCAACTGCAGTCCCATCAGATTCAGCTACCATAGCCAAATGGAGTCACTTTCTTCATCCTGGAAAACACTAAAACAACATTTATCTAACATCACAGTGATTTCTGGGCCAACATGATGCTTTCTGATTCAGCTTGTTTAGTGTTAGTTTTTAAAAACTCCCTACAGAAAATCTGATTTCCCTGCTCAGAAACCTTACATGTCATGGAATATTTGGATGCACATACTCTCAATGATATACTGTTTATACTCATATATAAGTCAACCTCATGCATATATCGAGGCCTGATTTGGAGACCATCATTATGGATTATGATATCACCCATGGATATATGGAAAGTCATTCTGCAGAGAGGGAAAAGTGCCAGAGCTGCCTCAGAGGACAAACTGCTCCTGTCCCCCGCTGCCATTTTTTCCACCCAGGTATTCAAAACACGCAGAAATGGCATCAGGTGGAGAGAACAGAAGGGGTTGTTGCTTCTTTTAGGTCCTCCTGGAATGGACTGTACTGCTTCTTTTCACCACTCTTCCCAGAGAAAATATTGGCTCCTTTTTTTGAGAAGACCAATATTTTTAGACTTATATATGAGTATATACAATAACTCAAGGAGATGATAGTAGATATTTCAGAATGATTATTCAAGGTTTACAGCATTTCCTTTCTTTTGTTGATAAAATAAAAAGAGACTGCTATTTGATCTGTTTCCTAACCATGAGAGTGAATAAGTTTTGAAAGAAGAATGAAGACTAGAGTCAAGTGGAAGCAGCACAAGGATTAAAAGACATTTTCACTTTCTCACACATTTAAAATATATTGTGCCTTCGCCATAAAGCACCTTGGAAAGTGTTGAGATTAACTTCACAGTTCAGCAGCAGATCAGTTGCACAACTTCAGGGCTTTCCAGTAGCTTCTTCCTGCACAGCTCTTTTCAGTCAACTGCTCCCACAGCCTGCAGCCA
>NW_026847549.1:95320193-95389189 GCF_025583915.1 Anolis sagrei ordinatus
TATCAGCACTGATTTCATTGGAGGCTGCAGGGTGAAGCTTCTGTGATTCTGTCTGTTCCCCACAAAGCAGGGTATGGCTAGGCAGAGGGTGACTGAAGTTGTTTAGTGAGTAGTAGGTTTTGGCCATTCCCAAGGGTGGAAGGGAATACCAACACCTGAAAAATATGCTTATATATACTCTGAAAGGAGATAATCATATATACTCACAAGTATCTCCCTAAGAGGATGTCCCTAACTTTTTTTATTCAAACAGGCCTCTGAAAATGAAAGGCTTTTAAATGTACATTGCATTGTTTTAATTTTATTTCTATTAAATGACTTTCTAATGTTGTTACTGAATTCTAAATTTTACTGTTGTTCTTAGATTAATTCCATTTTGTATTTTTGCATTTTTGACTATGTTGTATTTCTTTTAATTTGTAAAACTGAGTACTAGTTTTAGGGAAAAGATGGATAAATAAAGATGATAATGATTCTAGAGCTAATCAGCATAGTGAACAGGGTAATCTTAGAGTACATTCTGAGTCTTCTCCTGAGTCTGTCACATTTCAACTTGATCTCTATGCACCATGTAAATCACAATAATAACAATTAATATGAAACATGCATTGGTTTAATGGATTAGCATGTAGAACTGGGACACTGCCAGAAATAAGTGGTGGTAGATACTGTAGTTAGATGTAAAAGCAGGATACAAATAGAAGTTAAAATTTACATGTAAAGTAAAAGTAACTCAATTCCTTCCCCCACTTCGTTTTCTTTTAGTTGCCAGGAGTTAGCACTCAGCTTGCCAAGGTCAATGAAGTCCTTAAAATAGACCTCTCCAGTCTGGTTCAAAAGGTATGTTAATAAAACAAATCTAAGTTTGCATATTATAACAGAATGTGGCTTTGAAAAAACATTAAATGTCTCAACAGGCAAGTGCACATGGATCTCATGTACATTTGGGATGTGCAGTAAGGGAGCGAGATAGTTTCTCCTACCAGTGTTTTTCAGAAGTAAAATATGCCCCTCATATTAAAATGAAGGATATAATTAACTTCTTTGATCTCTCCCACCTTTGGAGCCAAAATTACATGTACATAGGGATATGCAATAAGGGAGCGAGACAGTTTCTTCTACTGGTGTTTTTCAGAAGTAAAATATACTCATATTGAAATGAAGGATATAGCTGACTTATTTGATCTCTCCCACCTTTGGAGTTAAAAGTACCCTCAAGCCAGCTTACACAAATTTATGAAACACCAATGACATCAGGGTTTCTTTATCATTCTCATGCCTATCCCTTGGATGCATAGCATTAGTCAGATGTTTTCCTGAAAACCTTGTTCTTACTGTCTAATTCTCATAGTCTCTATTGCCTTATGTCCCATTTCACCTCATTGACCTTTGGGAACTTGGCAATCCATTGCCTGCCTGACTCCAGTATGGAGAAAACTAGAGGTCTGGGGTGGAGAAGTGAAAGGCACATTCCCTTAAGGCAGTGGTTCTCAATCTGTGAGTTCCCATGTGTTTTGGCCTTCAACTCCCAGAAAGCCTAACAGCTGGTAAACTGGCTGGGATTTCTGGGAGTTGTAGGCCAAAACACCTGGGGACCCACAGGTTGAGAACTGCTGCCTTAAGGCTTACAGGAGACTTTAGTCATTGAGCACATGTGGACTTCCAGTTGTTGAACTGTAACTTGTAGTGCTGACAGTCGTAAGAAACAGCTGGGATCTGCAATCCAGAAACATATGGATGATTCATGATTCCAGCTTGCTGCTTTATGTCAATATTGCTTAGGATATTTGAAACCACTAATTTAACCACAGTTAGGGTTAGTTGATATCCACATACAGAACAGCTTGCAGCCTATGTGATAATGTGTGGGACAAAAATATCACAGAACAAGTATTGTTAACAGAGATGGATCTCCAAACAATATTGAGTGGCCACCAAATCTTTGAATTCTGTTTGGAAATTCCAAGGTAGGAAGTTATCTCATTAGATTCAATTCAAGATAGAGGTTTAGATCTGTATTTAATAGAAATTATAACTTCAAGTTGGTCTCCCCGCAAATGTCATATGTTTGCTAATGTGATGCACCCCATGTCAGTATTTTGAAAACATCAGTATAAGGAAGATATAAATGGACCCTTGGTGCAATTGGCTATTTATGTAATAAACAGGTTGTCTTCACTGTAATAATCAACTCCATCACCGTGCTGATAATAACATACAGGGATGTGACAAATTTCAGTGTGTTAATCACAACGTTGAGTATATCTATTAATGTTTGAATCATTCAGCTCTAAAAAAGTGTTTGTATAAATTAGACAAAATAAGGAAGTTGCTTTAAAAGCTGCTTGCGATTTATATTCTGTCTTCTTTAGTCGGAAACTCAATTTAAAATATGCTACTGATATAAATATTTGGCAAATCTCTTTTAAAGATAGAAATAGGCATGCTGGTCTTTTGTCACCAAGACAACGTCGAACATGTACGTTTTTAATTCTAGGGCTATGCAGCATTTAACAATACTCCAGATTTAGTACTTGATCAAACAAAGAACATTTTGGCAGGTAAGACTTAATTATTTCATTGTGCTCATTTGTATTCCTGAAGCAAACTGTTGTTTGAATTTTTCATCATGAAGTTCTTTTATCTTTTTTGTAAATCTAAAACACTATTTAAGTATCTGGCAATATGCCAAATAAATGTATCAGCTGATGTTGAGTAACACTTTAATGTCAACTACATAATGTTGAACAGTAGTAGTGTGTATTAATTGTCAGATTGAGAGGCATAAAGAAAAAGGTTTCACGCCAGGGGAAGAGGGGAAAAGAGATGAAGAGGCAAGTCAAAGGATGAACATTGGTAGAAACTGCAGTGCAGCCACATTTTCTTGGTAGCTGGATCTGGCATAGAGGACCAACTAAATCGAAGCCGGAAACATTCCAACAAGAAATACATGAAACTCCTCAGATGAAAGCAGTATTATGCTGAAGTCTGACCTCACATGTGAGGTTCTGCTCATGTGACAAGCATGGAAAAGAGAATAGATGCAACATGGATTTCAATGGCTACAAGTTGTAGAAATTGGGAGAAATCTAGAAGAAATAATCTTCAATGCTTCTTTCTGGGACAGAGCTGTAATAAAGAAAACTTTGGAGGAACATGTATGTTGGAGGGCTAGAAGAAGCACTTTTTAGGGAAAGTAAATGGTCCTCAGGCTGCAGATGGCCAACTTTTCTATTTTCAGTTGCCTTGCTGTGCTGGGCAGGGCTCCAAGAGTGTATAATGTTTTTATGTCTTCTGAATGCCCTCAGCAGTAGTCAGGATTTATAATAAATCTGACATTTCCTAGCAAAGAACAGGGAATTAGAAGCAGGGATAGAAGTACATATGGAATATCTCTTAATATTTGCTGCTTGAAGTCATTCATTTCTTTCTTTGGTTGACTATAACTGGATAAATGTTTGTAGTTCTGCTGGGGGACAGATAACACTATGTAACATGATTTTTGTTCCTGGGTCATAAATGTCATTTCCTAATTGATTCTATGATAAAAACATGGCAAAGGTTTATTAAACTGCAAAAACTTTGTTTTTGTGGGGCATCAAGCAGTACATTTTGCTATAGTTTTTCAATTAATATCGCATAGAGTTTCAACCAATTCAACATAGTTTATGACAGCCACAAAAACAAAGTTCCTGGAGTATAACAACTACTTTAAGAGCTGGAACCATACAATTAAACAGGAAATAGCACTTTCAAACCAGGATCAGAAAAACTTTCAATTTTCATTACAAAGCCATGGGTTCCAGATCTTGCCTGCCATCTACTGTACAACACAAAATTTGTGCAGAATGAATCCCTGAGCCCTTAAAAATTGCTTTCACACCAGTTTTTGCAAAATGAGCATGTGTTTGGTGTGTTCAGGCTGAGAAGATGTTCATTAACCTTTCTTTAATCTTTGTTCTTGCATTATGGACCTGTTCTGCCAATATAAACAGCTGTACCTTGTAAGTTTGCAAAACAAATACACAGTATGTTTATAAACATATGGCATACTGTGTGTCTCATCAAAACTGTAATGTGAAAATTTTGTTAAATTGTCTTATAACATTTGAACTCGGGAGAAGTTAAGTGCAAAATCATTTATTCTTCACAATAACTATTAATATGCATTAAAATGTTGCAGTTTCCTTTTAAGTGGGTAAAAATTAAGGGTAGGATACACCTGCAGTTAAACTCACTGCTTTGTTTTCCTGGAGGGAATTAAGCATCTGCTTARCCTTTCCCTGTGGAAAGCAGTMGAATTTTGATCCCYCGTAATTCTGGGTGAAGACAGACATAAGAGATATAGAAYGTTTTGATTCCAGTTTGGAAATCCTCTGTTCAAATTGTGGTCAATTCAGGCATCTCAGATARGTCACAAATTCATAGGAAGAAGTCCTGTGGATAGTGTGAATGCAACTTAYTATTCAAAACAGTTTCTCAGCTCTTTAATTCAYGATGTTGAGTAAACACTAAATAAAGGTCTGTCTYGCTTTTTTTTTAAAAAAAAAAAAGCAAGAAGGCAGTCTGCTRGATCTCTGATGTCTCAATCAGGGTTTGATTCATTGGTATCTGTGCATACTGTATATTGAGAAYCTAAGCTGTTCTTCTCTTGAGAATTTGCTACATTTCTGTTCAATTATTTCTGTCTTCACCATCAACTTGAATTRCACTCAAGAGAGAAATCCCAAATATCTAAATGTGTAGGTTAACTTGATAAAAAAGATATAAACATGTTTAGATGGGAAACAATAAAATTTATTGTAGAGATTGTGCATTARTCCAGRAAACATCCAGGAACATAAAACCAGATCTATTTTGAATGTGRTAAAACACTTGAGAGTTTTAAAAACTGAAATTACATTTAATGCATATTGAAAGTCATAATTACTCATTCTTTTCATCCCAAGATATTTAACAAGCAGTTGTTATAGATCTTTTGCATAGTTTCATTTCCCCACAAAGTAGCATTAGTTACATCTTTAAAATATTTGTTATAGCTGCGTAGCTCAGCAGTTTCAGTAGGATTTGTGCACTGGCCATACTTGGAACACTGATCAAAACTGCAATAATGTTTGAATATCTGAAATTTTGTTATTGTTATTCATAGCCAGTTGGTCTGAAAAAGCTGACACTTAAAGTTCTAACTTCGATAATGTTTGCATGTGCATGCGCCACCAAGAATGTAACCAGATAGAAGCCTTGCTATCAAAAGTAAACAATGACCAATTTGACAGGAAATTATGTCATAAAACTTTGGCTGACCATAGTAATATTTACTGTACTTATATCCCATCCTTCTCACCATGCAGGGGGACTCAGGGCGGCTTACAAACTATGGCAGTAATTCAATTCCAGATTCAGATAACAACAATATCAAAAGGCCACATACATATCAATTAAAATAGTCTTTCAAATGATTAAAACATATTAAAATATATCAGACATTTAGAGAAAACATAACACATTTAGCTTGGTCCTTGAGAAATCTGGGTTGTATGGTTGCAGTTGGACATTCACACAACTGAATGATGCCACAAAAATATTTGTATTTTTATATGAAAGAAAAATTATAGTGTATGTTCCCACATATAGCCTGAAGTTGAATATTTCCTATATAGGTTTACATCTTTGATAAGAACTAGACCATAGTTTCATTATAATGAGCACAGAAATATGGAAGACTGTGGCTTTCATCAACATGCACAATCATCTCATGTTGATGTATTTGTGGCTTGCTTATATCAGCTTAATGCTTCTTTTCATGGCTTATTTTGCTATACAAAGCTGCATCAATCACATCTTTTTGTTAGCATGCAGTAAAAAATTTTTCTTGAGTGGAAGAACAGTCATGATGAATACATTCATTTTTTTCAGATATAAAAAATGTTCTGGAAGCTGTTGGTTCAAATATCACAGCCTTTACTAAAATGCTTCCTGTCCAGAAGGTACTGGCAGACTTCACAATATATCTTACCCAGGGTGAGGCGTACGTTCAGGATCATTTTCCATTAGTGGAGCAATATGATTTCTACAGGTATGTGTTGTGTCATATGGATTATGATGTGTAAAAGCTATCCTTCAAACTGGTGTGCTCCACTAAGAGCTAACTCTTGTCACTTCCAGTTTCATAGTATCCCATTATAGTGGAATCTGCATCTTTACCAGAGACAGATACATGATGTATTGCAGAAGAATGTAATTGTATTGAGTAGCTATCAAACTTTGGATTGGTTTTGTCATTCAGGTGGTATCAAAGTAGTGCAAAAATGAATTTAAATGTTAAGTATGCATACTAACATGACACGGAAGTGAAGTATTAGGTATAGCAAGTGAAGTCTAGTAACATGCTTTGGCTTCTTTGCATTGCATTGCTGATCAAGAAATCAGTTAAATTAACAATAGAAAATGGAAATAATAATGTGTATTCCTTTAATGTCATCTGTGTCTCAGTTGCTTTCAGATTTGTAAGTTTTGTTATCTTATCTCAGTGTTGTGCCATTCATAATTTTAATTCCTTTTTTCACACTGATTTTTCTTAGATGGCTGGGTTGCTTAATTCTCTGCTGCATGGTGATATTGATCCTTGTTTTTTACTATCTGGGACTACTATGTGGTACCTGTGGTTATGACAAAAATGCTACTCCAACGACAAGAGGCTGCATCTCGAACACTGGAGGGAATTTCTTAATGGCGTGAGTTCCTGTTGCTTGAGATTTTAATCAAATTGAGAGGATTACATTGTGAGACTCAATGTAAAGAGCAGTAGAGACAACAATAATAAAAACTCTTCTTGGGACTAATCCAAGATTTACAATGCTAATCTTGTGAACACCACAGAACTCTTTTTAGCAGAACATTAAATAAAGAGGAAAAAATAAAGAGAAAGAGTTTTAATCAAATAGTTATTAACAGGGATCAGATAGGTCCTTAGAGAGCTTGTGCAGTCCTAAAAAAATCATAGGAACCTTGTAAGCACTTGAAGTTTGGGCAGAACATCCCTGATTGACATAAATCGGTGATAGGATACAATTACATGCATCACACACAACATTGTTTAGTTGTATGTGTAAGTTTTCTGCCAATCCAAAAAAGCAACAGGGATCAGATAGGTCCTTAGAGAGCTTGTGCAGTCCTAAAAAAATCATAGGAACCTTGTAAGCACTTGAAGTTTGGGCAGAACATCCCTGATTGACATAAATCGGTGATAGGATACAATTACATGCATCACACACAACATTGTTTAGTTGTATGTGTAAGTTTTCTGCCAATCCAAAAAAGCAACAGGGATCAGATAGGTCCTTAGAGAGCTTGTGCAGTCCTAAAAAAATCATAGGAACCTTGTAAGCACTTGAAGTTTGGGCAGAACATCCCTGATTGACATAAATCGGTGATAGGATACATACATTGTTTAGTTGTATGTGTAAGTTTTCTGCCAATCCAAAAAAGCAACAACATGACAACATGACCAACATATGTGTATGCTTTTCAGAGCTGAAGTTGGCTGAAAAGTGCAGTTTGGTGATTTGCTAACTAATGCATGATTTGGCCATTAGTTACATGCAAAATATTTCATTAAGCACAACTCTGTAGTGAGTGCACTTTTAAAAGGAGAGAAAAGTCTTTTAAATAATGGTGCTCTAATGAAACATTTTTTTGGCTAACAAGAACTGTTTTAACATTGATTAGGGCCCCGTGGTGGTGCAGTGGGTTAAACCGCTGAGCTGCTGAACTTGCTGACCAAAAGGTTGGTGGTTTGAATCCAGGGAGCAGGGTGCTCCCACTGTTAGCCCAGCTTCTGCCAACCTAGCAGTTCAAAAACATGCAAATGTGAGTAGATCAATAGGTACCACTTCTGTGGAAAGGTAAGAGCACTCCATGCAGTCATGCCGGCCACATGACCTTGGAGGTGTCTATGGACAATGCTTAGAAATGGAGATGAGCACCACATCCTAGAGTCAGACATGACTACACTCAATGTCAGGGGAAACCTTTACCTTTTAAGGACTGATGAACTTCAAAAAACAGGTAAAATGAATTCCAATATAAAAAACCACTTCCTTAAAATGAAGGCCTGTTTGAAACAGGCTTTTCAAAATCTTCTCAGAGGAGAATGTAGAAGAGGACTTCTTTACCTAACTGCAGAAAATATTGTAATAATTTCAGAAGGATATAAATTGTAGGATAAGTACTAAGCTTAGATCCTCCATTTGGGAGGGCAGAGTGCCACGGATATCCAGCTATTTTGAAGAATGATTCATTCCTGTTGCTCTTGTTTAAATAACCTTGCATTGGGATTGTGCATATCTTTGCATACAGTATTCCCACAATTGTAGCTTAAATTACAAGTTATTCATAAAACTAGGTTCAGATATACATGTTTAGGTACACATGCAGCCGTATACACATGAATACATTTCTCTATCTGGAGGCTTATAAAATAATGATACATTTTATTTTTAAAATTATAGTACATACATTATGAGTTCAGCTCTAACTATTATTTGTGTTTGTAATCATTAACCTTGTCTATTTTGTTCTTGCAAGTGCATATTAGTAAGTAGATTTTTGTTCCTTTGATGTAGTTATCTCTTAAACAGCTCCTTAGATACTTTATTTTATTTTCCTAGTGGAGTTGGATTCAGCTTCCTCTTCTCTTGGGCTCTGATGCTAATTGTAATGATCACTTTCATTACGGGTGGAAATGTGGAGAAGCTTATCTGTGAGCCATTTGAAGACAAGACTTTATTCAAAGTAAGGTTGTCCATCTCACTTGCATTAATTTACCAATAAGAAAATATTGCAGATTTCTAGGTATAAAAATATTGTTTCATCTTTATAGTGTGGTTCTAATGTTTTCATATAATCTTGTCAACAAGTGGAAGAATTGAATTTTCAGTGTAAGCTTTCCAGTACTGAAAATACTTGAACAATGTGATCTTATTATTCTACAACAACTGAATGAAGAGAGGAGGAGTAGGATTACATGAAAACAAAAAGGGAAGAGGCACTAGATGTAGAGTGAACAGGAGAAAGCTGTCAACAGAGTGATTCATTTATGCTTTGTACATTTTGGAACACATTACAATAGCGGCATGCTACAATAGTTTGAACCTTGGACTACAACTCTGGATGACCAGATTCAAATCTGTGGAAATCCACTGGACGACTGTGGGCAAGTCACATTCCCTCAGCCTTAGAGGGAATCAAAACAACCACATCCCTAGACAAACCTTGCCAGGAAAACCCTTATGACAAGTTTGCCAAATGTTAGAAACAACTTGACAGCACTCAACAAAAACAACTCTTTTATTTTATGAATTTCTCTTGTTAGCTTTTGAAATTTTATCTTGTTTTATTTGTTGTTCTTGTCTTCATACTAAAACGGGCAAAATAAGGTATATATATATATAGTGGCTAAGAGTTCAGAACCTTATTTTGCCCGTTATAAGGTATAAGGTCAGCATGACTAACCTTATACAAGACTACTTCCTATATCCCTAATTTTCTCCCCATTAGCTTCAGTGTATAGACAGTCCCCAAAATACAAAGATCTGACTTATGAATGACTTATAGGTAAAAACAGGGCTGAGACAACAGGATATGAGAGAAATCTATCCCTCAGAGTTATTATGGAGGAAAGGTGTCTCAACTGAAGCTTTCTAACCAGTCCTTGTTTCCACAACAAACTGATTTTTTCATAATCCAATTATCACAGAGACAGTAAGGGAGGTGAAATATTTTCAACAGGGGCACAGACAGCAAAATAAACACCACAGGAGTGTCAGCCCTTCCCTTTGCTATCCAAAACCTTGTGTGTGTGTGTGTGTGTGAAGTAATTAGATATTGGCATCAGAACTTGCCCTTGAGCTCAATGAAGATTGCTCCTCCTGCTGCTCCATCAGAAGTCCCTGACTAAATGTGTGTGTGTGTGTTTGTGTGTACACTTTAAAACGTACCTGTTCTGACTTACAAGCAAATTCAACTTAAGAATAAACTTACAGAATCTATCTTGTTTGTAACTTGGGAGCTGCCTGTATAGTGGATCCTTGGCATCTGCCGGGATTTGGTGTCTTTTGAGATCTTAACTTCAGCATGTAAGTCATTAGTTACAAACCTGTCTTCTTAAAATATATATATTCAGGCCAGTGCCAGCTTGCTTCTTCTGGTACTAAAAATTGATTTATTGGTCAAGTTTAATATTACATTCCAGAAGGATTGTGCTATGGAACATATCCAAAATATATTTAAAATATCAGCATCCTTTCTCTGCCCTCCTTCCTTCCAACATAGATCATACGTCTTTCTTACTTTTTTGGAGACCCATCCACTTTCATTTTTTCTTGGTTATAACTAACACCAGTGCAATACCAATTTAAATCAATTTCTTTTTACTTTTCATGAATTTTCAGGACAGAACAGCACTCAGCAAAAAATTGATTTATTCAGCCAGTTCAACCTTTCTGGCAATTAAGAATATGAAACATTTTCTTTTCTCTAAACTTTATATGCCCTTAAGCAACAATCAGATAGCATTGGCTTAAATATTATTGTTAATCCTACCAAGAGCTTGGGAAGAATTTGTAAATTTAATTAACAATTGTTATTATTCACACTATCCCCCAAAAGAGGCTTAATTTGTGGGATTAGATTCTTGTTGTGTGTCTACACAGTTAATGTTGTTATAGCAGCAGGAGGAAAAAGGTTTGGAGCATAGGACTATTAAGTAAATTAGGCAGATTAATCATCATTGTCAAAATGTGAAGAAGGCAGACAGCTTTAAACTGTCTGTTTCTCCAATTTCTAGCTTCTAAAGCAGAAGCTGTTCTTAGATCAAAGGTGTTCTGGGAAGGCTGTCTTGGAATATTATCAGTGCCTTGGGATAAGTGGTTTTCCAAGCCAGTCTCCTGAGAACATCCATAGTTTCTCTTGGGAGACAAGCATTAGACATGCTTTGAGGTAGCAGATTTTCTTGCAGCAATGATGACAAGATATCTCTTATTTATGTAGTCGTTTATGCATGAGATCAATCAGAATTCAACCATTTGTATCATGAAACTTTATGCTAAGATAGTGTCTCAGTATAATTCCAACTTTGCTTAACCACTTTCAGAGCTTAAAAACAACTGTTGCTTAATTCTTTATGTTCTACTTTGCTCTGTGCCCTCTTTGAAGCTTAACTTATAAAACCCTTTTCCAACTGATCATCAGATGCATCACACTGGAAATCCAATATGTGGGATTTGTAGCTCTGTGTATCTGAAGAGTGCAGCATTCAAGAGGGCAAATTAAATGCTACATAAAACTACTTTTGAAGTAAGCACTTTTAAATCGTGTGGCCAGGGGAAGCCAGCTGCAACCATAGAATCACAGAGTTAGAAGGGACATGCTGGTAAACAGAGTTGGACCTCCTGCTCAGTGCCAGATCGCCAGCTAAAGCATTCCCAGCGGGTAATCTCCAGCCTCTTTTTGAAAACATCCAGAGAAGACCCCACCACCACTCATAGAATCATAGAATCAAAGAGTTGGAAGAGACCTCATGGGCCATCCAGTCCAACCCCCTGCCAAGAAGCAGGAATATTGCATTCAAATCACCCCTGACAGATGGCCATCCAGCCTCTGTTTAAAAGCTTCCAAAGAAGGAGCCTCCACCACACTCCGGGGCAGAGAGTTCCACTGCTGAACAGCTCTCACAGTCAGGAAATTCCTCCTCATGTTCAGATGGAATCTCCTCTCTTGTAGTTTGAAGCCATTGTTCCGCGTCCTAGTCTCCAGGGAAGCAGAAAACAAGCTTGCTCCCTCCTCCCTGTGGCTTCCTCTCACATATTTATACACTCTGGGCAATTGGTTCAACTGCCTAGCTGTTCTTATTGTCAAGACATTCATTCTGATGTTCAATCAAAATCTGCTTTCTTATGATTTCAAACCATTAAACCTCATTCTATCCTCTATCCTCTTTGTGACAGCCCTTGAACAGTGCAGACATGTCACCCCTCAGACTTTTCTTCACCAAGCTGACCATGTCAAGCACTTTCATTCATTCCTCATAGGTTTTGTTCTCCATACCTTTCAAAATATATTCCCTGTAACTTCCATTGTTTCTTCAAACCAACAATTTAAACTCTGGTTCAGAATAAACGTTATTTGCAACCCATTTTGTTACTAGGAAATAACAATGTATTGATCTCATGATTTGTAATAATGGTTCATATTGTCTAGTACAGTGGTTGCCAACCTGCGGTCTGTGGACCGCAGGTTGCAGTGGTCTGCAAGAAGGAAAATATGGTCTGTGGCCTCATCATTACTACACCATTGCCTTGAAACCACACAGCAACTAGAGTGACTGGTCTCGCAAAACCCTCTTATAGCGCAGAAGCAGCGGGGATGTTGGGAGGGGAGAGGCTGACTACCCATGAAAGATTACTACTATCACATCAGCTCTAGATTATTAAAAATGTTTTTCTGTGGGCAAGGAGATGGCAACTATTTGATGGCATATATTTTGTATCAGAAACTAGAGCTGATGTGGTCTATCCAATGCAATTTTCTGATTTAGCATGCCAAATAACCAAACTGAATCTAAAGTTGACCAAAGACTGATTAGTAACCCTTTTGGTACTAAGTGGCACCCTGATCAAAGTGGTCCCTGGACTAAAAGGTTGGGGAACCACTGGTCAAGTAAGATCTGCAGTGAGTCTACCTTGTGAATCAGACTAGGTGTTCAAGATTATGCATATTTTCTTCTTATTTCCATGATTTCCTCAGAGATAAATGCTTTTGCAAATCAAATCATGATTATATTTTGGCATGTCCAGTGATAAAACAAAGCATGCTGAAATGGCTTTATCATTGAATCATAGAAGCATAGAGTTGGAAGAGACCTTGTGGGCCATCTAGTCCAACCCCCTGCCAAGAAGCAGGAAAATTGCATTCACAGCACCCCCGGCAGATGGCCATCCAGCCTATGTTCAAAAGCCTCCAAAGAAACCTCCAAATTAAATGCCTCCAAATAAAATGACATGCTAAGCCAGTGGTTCTCAACCTGTGGGTCCCCAGATGTTTTCAACTCCCAGAAATCATAACAGCTGGTAAACTGGCTGAGATTTCTGGGAGTTGTAGGCCAAAACACCTGGGGACCCATAGTGATTGAGAACCACTGTGCTAAGCCAAACAGACACTTGGGACAGTACCTCATGTAAAGGCATGCTAAGCATGCTTTCTAGTTTGTCCCAAAGTGATATTACTAGGGAAAGAGACTGAATTGTTCCATGTGTTTGTTGTTCTAAAAAGTTCACAATCTCAGGCAATAAAACTGGATTCAGGCTTGCTTTAAGTTTAGGTGAAATCCTGAGCATTGAATAAATGAAAGTAATTCTAAAGAATTCAGTGGTTCACTGTTTTTGTTTTTTTAAAGCAATTAAGTTTACTAAGTGTTTGCATTTTATATGTATATTTCATTTCTCAGAACTTACATGTGAAAAGATTAAGCTTTCATTAATGTTATGTTCTAGATTTTGGACACTCCTTACTTGTTGAATCGCCACTGGAAACACTATCTCTCGGGCATCATTCTAAAAAATCCAAATATTGACTTGACATTTGAAAAAGTTTACAGGTAACCTTTTCATGAATTGTGATACAAATTAATTAACTTAGGTATTATTTGAAATTCTCATTGGCATGCCGTGTTTCAGTTATAAGACAACTAAGAAGTCCAGTGTACTTCAGTGATTGAAAACAAGTTTTGCTAAGGGTTTTTATTTTATTGTTGGCCCAGTGTGGGCTGATTATGGCCATCCTCTACTCCCCTGCTTCCACAGGCATGTAGAAAAATGGATGAATAGATGTATGCAGGCTTTCATTTCAGGCCATCTATTTATTTATTATCCTGTTTTTTTCTCATGAAAGGAATCCAAAATAGCTCACCTCCCACATTAAAATAATACAGCTATTAAAATACAAGAGTTAAATAAGTCTTAAATAACCACTTAAAACATTAGTTTAAAACAATTAAAATAACATTAAAACCTGCCACCAAAGTACTCCAATCAGTTAAAGACTGAAGGTTTGTTTAAACAGAAAAGCCTTGGCCTGCTAATAAAAGGAGGGGGTTAGTGGAAGCTTCCTTAATGGAATTAGAGTATATTCACATCTTTATAACTACAAACTGGCTCTATTTAAAAGAACATTAACTGGTGTAACTGGTATTATGCTAATTGACTGGATTCATATACATCATTTCAAAATGCCAGTGAGTATCTTCAAAGAAAGCAATGCTTCTGAAAGCCCCAAATAGCTATGTTTTCCTTACCATTTGTGCAAGGTCAGATGCCATGTCACCATCCGGATTTTGTTGAGTTGAAAGTCCCAGAAATGTCTTACCATATTTTTGGGGGGCTTGAGCTACTGCTAGATGCACCTATATCCTGTTGGAGACTATTTGGAAAGAGTATGTTATGGCTAGTTTGTACAGTCAATGAATACAGTAGAGTCTTGTTTATCCGACCTTCACTTATCCAACATTCTGTCTTATCTGACACTCTTATCCGACGCCCCCTTTTCCTCTGGCATTTCCCCTTCAATTAAAGGAGCACTCCCCAACTCTCCCTCCATTCCTAATAAGTGAAAAAGACTAGATAAGGAAGAGGAGGAGGGAGGAAAGGGGGGGAAAGTGACCGGACCGGAAGCAGAAGCATCCTCCCTCCTTCCCTCTGTAATTTCCATGCTACTCTTCTGCATTTGGGCACTTCCTGCTGGGCTGCTCTAGCCCCGAGGTGTTGACTTGCCTTAATCCTTTGAGTCCCTGTTGTTAGTATTCTAGGTGTCTAGCACTGCACCAGACAGGTAACAGTAGGAGACTCCGTATTATCCAACATTTTTGTTTATCTGACTATCTGCCGGCCCATTTATGTCAGATAAGCAATATTCTACTGTAGTTTGATATAACTAAATACTTCCAAAGCTTTGTAGATACCATAGAGTCTACACCACAAAAAGTCTTTAACTTTTCCCTTGATATTATAGACTTCTGTACTATATCACATACTCTTTTTTTCAGTAACACAGTATATCTTTGCCACCTGCCATGAAACTGGGAAGGAAGGGATACTTTGTGTAATACAGAAGAGCTAGCATACTTTGAAGGCATAGATCCTCTGATCCTGTGAATCTAAGTCAATATTACTCCCCTCAAAAAGTCTTCTGAATGTCTAGTTTATCAACTGCAAATGGATATATAATGGCAATGTTACCAACTAACATTGATTTCCCTGTTGATGTGTATTTTACATGTATCTTTAGTGACTGCAAAGAAAACAAAGGCATTTATACCACACTTCAACTAGAAAACATCTTCAATATCCATGACATTCTGAATGTTAGCATGGTAAGTCAATTTAGGTTAGTGTGATTGCTTTTCAGTATTTCATCTAGGTGGTCTTTACTTATTTATTTGAATGATCTCAGTATTTCGTCTTTGTGGTCTTTATTTATTTATTTATTTATTTATTTGAATGATCACCTGAACCCTTCAAATGCAGACTTGGGGAATTAACTAGAAATGAATTGAGGTTTTGACACTTACTTCAAAATAAGCTAAAAGCTGCAAAATAGTGTAGTTCTATTTATTTGTTATTACCTAACCCCCTTGCACATGTAAATGAAGATTTAGCCTGTGCAAAATTAGGCCAATTTGAGCCTTGTGGAGCAGACTTGTATTGGAGCAGCCAGTGTCTTAGACCCCTTCTACTCTACTCTATATCTCAGGATCTGATCCCAGATTATCTGCTTTAAACTGGATTATATGAGAGCCCATCCAGACAGACCCTGTATTACAGGATGTGATGCCAGGTTTTCTGCTTTAACCTGGATTATATGAATCCTCACTGCGAGACAATCTAAGATAAACAGAAAACATGGGATCACATCCTGGGATATAGGGCCTGTCTAGAAGGACCTGTAGTCTCCATTGCCAGATAATCTGGGATAAGGTGATAATCTGGGATCAGATCTTGGGATATAGGTGCAGTGTGGAAGGGACCTTAGATAGCCTGGCTGTAAGCTAATTAGATCAAAAACTAAAGTGCAGCACTTCAACTTGAGCTGGAAAACATAAGGACCAACTATGGAACATTTGGTCAAGAATTTGACTCCCTTGTTTTGAATCTTTTGGTGTTCTGAAGCGTTATATACAGAGTGCATTGCAGTAATCCAATCTAGTGACCTTCTGATTAATATGATGTATGTGGACTGTCGTTAAAGATGTCCTTGAATCTTCAGCTGTTAAAGAATGTGAGTACTGAAAGGTTGATTGATCCAGAGGGAGCCATGGTCATGGTGATTTTGAAGTTGCTGTACTGATTACTGAGTCAATTTATTGTGATTTAAAGTTTTATAACATAATTGTAATAAAATATTTGAATGATAGATGAAATTGTTTTTCTGAGTGTTCAAAAAAAACTGAAGTCTTTAGACAAAAACTTCTCATGGTTCCACTACCTTCAGGTAATGGATAGTTTTAAAGAGGACAACAAAAAAGGCTTTGCCTCAACAGAGTCTTTCTGGGATACGATAATGGGGAAGGAGAGGAAGATAACAAAAACTCTTTACAAAAAACTGCTAGAATGGGGAACGGAAAAGGAGTTCATAAAAGAGAACATGATCACCTGGGCAATGGATTTAGGACATACTATCCTGTTAAAAGACTGGGAAGATATCTGGAAAGTAAAAATGAAATTTGCCAAATCAGTTACCATCAAAGAGAGTTGGTATAAGATGTTCATACGCTGGCACCTCACACCTCTAAGGCTGGCAAAATTCCACAAAGGTGCAAGCAATTTATGCTGGAAATGCGGTACCAAAGTGGGTACATTCATACACTGCTGGTGGCATTGCAAAAGAGCAAGGCTTTTTTGGAAGGAGGTCCACCTACAAGTACAGGGAATATTACAAACAAAGTTTGAGTTAAAGGTGGAATATTACCTCCTGCACATACTGGATTTTGAAATAGAACAAAATAAGGAGAGGTTATTGTTTCACCTCTCGGCAGCTGCAAGAACTGTATTTGCGAGTAAATGGAAATCTAGGGAACCGCCTCCATTAGAGGCATGGTTACTTAAGATAAGGGATTTCATGGAATTAGACTCATTATCTAATATGGTATATGATGTAAGTAAAAAGAGAGGAATAGATTGGTATCACTTAGATGTTATCTTAAAGAAAAGAAAAATTTAAATTTATGAGGGATTGAATGTTGATGACTGCAATATGACAGAAAGTAATCTAGTAAAATAATCAAGTGTTATCTTACCCCATGGACTGTTGGGAAGTTCAATGGATGTATGGACGTATGAGTCACAATACACAACCCACCCACCCCCCCCCCCAACACCCCTTTTCCTATCCCATCCTCTGACCCACCCATCCCCTTACCCTTGGTCAGGATTAGGTAGAGTGCAGGTTTAAGTAGAAACAGGAACATATAATGTTTGTGTATGAGAAACTTCGGTGGGGACGAAATCGATAGTAGTGAAAAGATAATGTCGATGAATGTACAGATGTAAGCTGGAAGAATCAATCAATGTCTACTGTAACCCGCATGTGCTGTGATTGTATGTAATACTGAAAACCTTCAAATAAAAATTATTTATATATATAAAAAAAGGTTTGCTAGGGTAGACCCTCTTGCACTCAGACTCAGCCCCCCCGAAACTCAGCCCCCCCCGAACCCCCTGAAAAAAACTCAGCCCCCCCCCCCCCGAAACGAAATCCTGGCTACGGGCCTGTTCAACCCGGTTCCATAATCTGCAGTATCTGTGGCTTCCTGGCTGTTAATGATTCATTTTTTCCCAACTCTCCTTGCCCTGACATACATGTTCTCATTGGAGTGCCTGTCTCTTAATGGCTTTCACCATGCAATGTGATTGCACTAATGCATGTAATGGGCTCTCTTTCAAAGTTATCTTGATTGAAAGGCCCTAGTATATCATACTGCATGTGTTTCCTTTATGTGTTATTTAAACATCATGTTGTCACACTGCCCGCAAACTATATTAAGTAGCCTGTGTACATATCTACAGTTTGGTGTTATTTCTTATACATCAAACACACATGTAGATAATGATTATGTGCAGAAAATGGCATTTTTGCACATAAAGCCAGTTTCCTGGGCAGAATATTTGTCATTTTATATGCAAAGAAAATGAAGTATATTTTGTATGATTTTTTTTAAAGTGCAGATCACCCCTGAGAAGAAAAATAATAAAAATCTTGATAGTTACTTTTGAGAAGAAAAATTTCAAAGCTCACTACCATTGTGCTGCATGATGAGGAGAGACTTAAGTCTTTGGTGACCAGCTAACAAGAAAGTTTACTGATTTTTCATTGCAATTGTTCTAATATAAGTACATGAGACTTGAATGAAAACCTCTTCCTTTTTTCTTCCCCCTCCCATAGTATGCAGAAGACGTGTCACTTAAAATCAGACATATTAATGTAAATCTGAGCAACATAGTCTTGTTGGATGAAATTGGAAAGAAAAATCTTTTGGATTTTAGTGCTTCAGGAATAAATGAGATAAACTTTGCAGCATACCTGGCAGAGGTAAGACATGAAGTTTTCACAAGCTTAGTCAAAAATTGGCTAAAAGATACAGTATATTAAAATAAAAGGTAAACATATATGTTGATGGTGTGTGTGGAAAACGTGTTCCCTTCGTGGGCTCAGATATAGAGGCATTAGTGAAATAAAGACAGTTATGTGTCAATTCAGGGGTCTTTCTCAACTATCTGGTACCCAATACATACACCTTACAATTTATAGCTATTTTGAAACATCTACTTAACTTACAACACATATAGAAAGCATTTATTTATTTGGTCATTTATTTTATATCATACCTTTCTCCCATCATGGGATTAATGACAAGTGAAAAGCCAGTCATGAAATAATAGTCATTAATCCATAATAAAAAATATGGGGCAAAGACCAAGTAAAACTAGTCATGCTGAACCTTTATCTTGTATTTCAGATTGTTAATGTTATCAGTAGATAATAATTAGTTAATTGATTAGGATTTTTTTTACCATGGCTGCATCTTATTTTGTCCTTAAGATCACCTTTTGGCTTTTCCTCTTCTCTTGTAGTGAATCTCTGAGTTTATAATAAAACGGATTTCTATTTAAAATATTTGTTATGTCTATGCAAAGTTTCTAACCCACACAAAATTAATTCAAATTAAACTTTGGGAGTACAAATCAATGTTTTGGTGAACTACAAGCAATAATAACACTGAATAAAGGCAATAATAATAAACAGTATAAGCAAAAATGTTGCAAATGGGGAGTTTCTTTTTGTTCAAAAACAGGGACCAGAATATCAGTGAAAAGTACCTCAACTAAATATTTTGGTGATGTGATTTCGTTTCTGTTTTGTGTAGATCAATAAGAGTGTTACCAAAGTGGATCTCTTGTCCTTTGCTAACGATTTAGAAGCAAGAGCAGATCAACTGGTAAGCTTTCATTGAATGAAGAGAAATAGTAGCAATTACTGAATCTGTTTTGTAACTGGAGAAGTATTAATGTTGAACATGTACACCAAGATCATGTTTCCCACAAATCTAAAATCTTTACTGCTAGGACAGCATCAGCTTTGTTACAACCACCTGAGTCTCAGTAGGTCATCAAATTTAGTCTCAGCTTTGAACTGCACTCGATCTTGGAACAAAAATACTGCACCTCTAAATCTCTGCCAGACAAATCTTTCCAAGGAGGAAATCATACCCCCAAATTTGCTTTCAGGTGTTTGCCTTTTGTCTGTATTTAATTAAATATCTCAGTGGAGGGCGCCATTGCACCTTTCAGTCTTCTGGAAAGATAAATGGGGTTTCCCTGTAAAGAAAACTATATTGTTTTCTTGATAAAAGAATGAACACTGAGATTCAATTGCTTTCCATTATTGCAAAGCAAAAGAGATGAGACTACTAAGGATAATGAGAAGTGCTTTTAAAAGGAGGGAAGCTAGCCAAGAAGGACATTGTTATTATTATTATTTAAAAATACACAACAAAAGTACAAATCTAATATCAAAAGCAAACAGTTTATAAATGAAATTATTAAACACTAAAATATTAAAATAAATTCATAACCACATTACAATATTTTTTAAATTTTTAAAACAATATCACATACCTTTAACAACTTTGTCCTCATTGCCTTGTAAAGGTCTTGGCAGAACAGATACATTTTTATCTGTGGTGATATCTCAAACTACATTTTATAATATGTCACAATTTCTTATTGCATGGGAAATATGCTTCTGTCCATTCTTTGACGTATAAATAACTACTTTTTTTTTGAAATTGTTAATTAAAATTTCTAATATATGTACTTATGTGTTTACACTTACAGCCTAAAGGAGCACTGGAAAATGCCTTGAAAGGACATGCAAATAATATCCGAATGATACATAGTCAGCAAGTGGTTCCATTGGAGCAAGCAATGGTAATACAGAACTAAAAGTTGCTGAACTAAGACAAGATTAGAGGGAGGATTGTTTAACAAGCTGCAAAAGTGTCTGGCATTATAAGTCAAGCTTGTGTCTTAGTTTCTGAGGATCAGGGTGGGCAATTGCAACAGGATCATTTTTTGCCCCTTTGGTCAAAGGGGCACAAAACAAAAGTGATTGGAGGGTGACTACCAATGTGAGCTTCCTAACTTTCCAAGAGAATATAGGCACTTAAGAGGTTAACTGCCAACTCAGGAGCAATTGCAGATATTTCTTCAATCCCTTTTATAAATTCAATTTCCAGGGTTCAGGAAAGATACAAAGACATGCTTAGGGATCAGATACAGCCCACTTTTCTCAAGATCGAGTTGGATTCCCTAACTTGTCAATGTTAATTCTAGGCATGTTAATTTCTTCAACAATAGTCTAAAACAGGAAAGTGTGGACCATGTCCTGCGTGCAGCCCCCAGATCCTACAATCCCCCACTCACTATTTCTCCTCTCCCTCCAATAACCTTGTTGGATTCAAAACACACATGCCAGTTCCTACAGAGTTAAGTTGCGCTCTGGCTCACTTCCTTTCTAAATAAAGGCCTCTTGTGGGAATAAAACAGACGGTGAGGACATGTAAGACATATAAGCGTGGGAACTCCTTTGAGTGTGGGAGGGACATGCCAGGGACATGGAGAAGAGTTCATCTCCTTCATGCCCTGCAGGGGCAAATGCAGCACCAAACTCCTGAGAATTGCTCGGCCTTTTCTTCAGTAAGGTTTTAGTGTCTTTTCAGTTCAGTCCACTGGGTACTTCCAGATCCCTTTCAAACTATGATTTATCTTTCCTTGCATGAACAACAGAGAGCTTTGAGTCAGTGTGGATTCTAGACATGTTGATTTCTTTCCTCCTCTATGACAGTTGCAAAGAGATCTAAAGAGTTTGTCTCCTCTTTCAAAATCACCAGAATTCTTTATTATCTTCAGTATGAACGTTCTGTGTTGTTAAGAGTAGTTGTATGGGGCTGAATTGGAAGACAATTATATCTTGCTATATATCAAGCTTTTTGACTTGCTTAGTTTTGCACTACTGAAAAGCAGATATTTATGCTTTTGCTTGCTTGTTTTTGTTCCTTCGAATTTTCTGCTAATTTACTTTTAATCATTTTCAACCTTCTTTTTCCAAAAACTGACTGTCAAGAAATATGTTAGAGCTAGGGTAAGTGTTTTTCTATTCATGCTTTGAAAGTAGGTAACAATGTTAGACCCATTTTAAATTAGCAGGTTTTTGCACTTTGCTTCAGTAGGGCTCTTCCTGATGGGGCAAAAATGCTGGGAGGTTGCAGCATTTGTTGCTCTAGCCCTCTCTTCCTTGTTGAATATCCAAATGACTTTCTTGTTGTGCTGGACTATTTTCTGAAAATTCCTTGAACCAACTACAACATATGATTAGCCCTCAATTGGCTTTCTTTCTAATTCCATGTATCAAAAATATGTTCCCTTCTCTCTTCCTCTTTCTTCTATTTTTTTTTAGTTATAGTATTATGGTCCATTAATTGAAAGGTGCATTTCCTCTATTCCACTATAAGTTTTAAGAATGATTTTTTTTTCAGTTTTAGAAAGGAAAATGTGTCTTCAAACCACATCACTATCTTAGCAAATCACACTTCTGTTTAATATTATCCAAGAAAATACTACAGTTGGGCACTCAAAAGACTGGAACATTTGGACTTAGAGAGGACAATTACTGGTCTAACCAATGGAGTTATATTGCAAGCGCTCATGTGTCTTTTGATCCATCTGAAACAGTCCTTAGTTTTAGGGGAAAGGGGGGGGGACTAAATAATTAAGTAAAAACTCCACCATTAATTGCTTTTACTACTATTTCTAGCTGTTGAAGTCTTAGAAAAAATTCTTGAAGTATTTCTAAAATATCTCATACATGCAGAAATCAATGTTAATACTGCACATGATAACATATTGTAGATGTTAACTAAACATACATGCTATTTATGTACTAATAGTATAGTATGAAACTGGCTTAAGCACATTGGTATGTTGTTTCATGGGACTGACTTTATAGACCACAGCCCAAGAGAAGCATGTCCCTTATTCCACCCTTCCTCTCTTATTCCTAATATGCAGTACAGTTTAAGCACATGTCCTTAGGGTTCTGCCTACCCCTGGCCCCCCATTGTCATCCTATAATGTATAGAAGGAATAGAAAACTCTTAGAGATGGAATTACTTTTTAAAGTTTTAAAAATGCGTTGGGAAATCCTGATGAGGAGAATGCTGAACTGACAATAATATTTCCAGTTTGGAATTTATTTTGTGCAGAGAACATTACAGCATATTGTTTATTGTGCAGAAAAGGCTACTGGCTATGCAAAAAAGTGCAAATTTTGTGCAGAATAAGTCTACATATTTTCTGTGTAAAAATAGTCTTTTCTGAACAGAAAAAAAATCAATGTGAACTTTGTATAGAATCAGCCTTGAGCATTCTCACAGTGAGAAGAAAATGTTTAAATTTTCTCATCACTTCCATTGAAAGCAAAATTAGCAAATGTTTTCTTATAACATATAGTTTAGCCCTATAAAACTGGATGTAACCTGGTATAGTCTCAGTGCTGTTAGTGATATCAAGGTTCCTTTTCAAGAAGAAGCTTTTATGTAAAGATTGTATGTGCTGCATATATTTGTTCTACCAAGATACACCTGTCAGCTGTGCAAATTGGTGCAATTATGAGACCATCTAGATCTGTGTAATTTATATGGTGGGATATAGACAAGATAGAATGGATTCTCAATTTTTGTGATTTCTACTCAATGGATTTAAGGATCACATTGAAGCGCTATACTTGATAACCTAGGAAAATACCACACACACACACATATATATCCATGTTATCTACATCACAGGAATCTCTATGTTGTAATTTCCAGTTCTTACGAGAGACATATCTCTTTTAGACTGTGTATACTTCAACTTACTGAGTATATTGAATATGGTCCAAGAAATGCATGTGATATAATTTCTTTGTTTTATATATTTTTAACCAGAGCACTTTAAACCAGAGCATAAGGCTACTCCAAAAACTCTCCTCAGAACTTTCGGTAAGGATTTTTTTTCTGTTGTTACAGTGTCTTCCAAATTAAACTTGCTTCATCCCTTTCACCGCATTCAACATTCCACTGTTGGGAGCTGTACCTGATATGGAAATGCAAGAGTTGGTTCTTTCAATTTTTTAAAAAAAATAATTTCAAATTGTGTTAGTGATTGTACTCCATGATTGACCATACTTATGTTTTTTAAATAAATAATGAAACAAGTAAGTTAGACTCTTGCTAGATTGTAGATAGCTAGTTGTAAAATAGGCAGTCCTCTTTTTCATAATATGGTTGCTTTACATAGGTATTTTTGTAATATTCAGACATATATAGAAGCATGTGACCATAAAAGGCATAGTGAGTTTTATTTACTATAACCTTTCAAGGAATCTTGCCAACTATCATAGAATCTTACTGCCCATCTATCATATGCTAAATATAAAGTGTTGGTCTTTCATTTGCACCAAAATCTACTTTGTTCTTGTTGCAACAGAATAGTATGGCCGCTCAGTTAAAAGTTTTGTTGATACTTTGTACTTTCAAATTCATTCTGACACCAACGCTATGGTGCCCATATCAGATGGTTTCCTTGGCAAGAGTTGTTTGTGGGGTGAGGTTGGGGGGGGGGGTGGGTCCTTCTACTGAGGCTGAGAGACTGTGACTTGCCCAAGGTCAATCAGTGGGTTTCAATGGCTGAATGGACATTCAAACTCCAGTCACCAGAGTTAGGGGTTAAATCAGGCATGGGCAAACTTAAGCCCTCCAGGTGTTTTGGACTTCAACTTCCACAATTCCTAACAGCCAAAGTTTGCTCATGCCTGGGTTAAAACATTAAACCAAACTACTTCAGAAAGTCTTAGTATTTGGTTTTGAACAGTACATGATCTCACCAAATAATAGAATGTGACATAAATTTGTTTTACTGTATTTTTAGATTCCTTGGCCAAATATAATTAAAACAAAATTAGATAAAATAATTTAAATGCTGGTGTCTCATTAATGGAAGAAATTTTGTGTTATCTGAAATTGATTGGCATCTGAATGTGTGACTTTTACATTGAAGCATCTTGGCTTATCAAAAAATGGTATGGGATATATTTAGGCCTTGCAATATTTTATTGGGGCAACTGGACAGCAGCCAGGTTGCTCACCAGAGTGGCATACAAAGAGCATACAACCCCTCTGCTGTGCCAGCTCCACTTGTTGCCAATCTGCTACTGAGCACAATTCAAAGTGCTGGCTTTAGCCTATAAAGCTCTGAACAGCTCTGGTCCAGCTTACCTGTCTGAATGTATCTTCTGTTATGAACCATCACAAAGTCTAAGATCAACAGGAGAGGCCTTGCTCTCAGTCCCACCATCCTCACAAATGCAACTGGTGGAGACAAGAGACAGGGCCCCTCGCCTGCGGAACTCTCTACCCAGTGAAATCGGGTCAGCTCCCTCCCTCCTGAGTAAGTAGACCGACAGCCCATCTACATGGACCTCATATTTTCATGCTGATCCAGATTGAGATACTCTAGGTTGGTGCTGTGGGAATCCACACAGCCAGCCTCCAAGCTGGCTCAGCTAGATGGAGTCTGCAAATGCCAGTGGCACCGCACCCAGTTTGTTGCTACAGGGCTGGCACCCTTACCTTCCGCTTCTTGTTGTCGGCTTAGGGGCAACCACCAGGCACAAAATTGCCAATGGTTGTCACTTGCCACATCCACTGATACTGACTGGAGCAACAGTGGGGAGGGAAAAGGAGGAATCACTCTTGCTCAAGCCAGTGTCAGTGGATACAGTCAGTGATCAGGGAGCACTGGCAATTTAACTTCTGATGGTTGCCACTAAGCCGAGAACAATAGGGGGAAGGTAAGTGCCATTCCCTGTTCCCAGGCTGCCTGAGCCCAGGGAATTCAGAATGTCTGTGTGAAAAGTCATTGCCAGTTCCAAAGAGGGACTGGCCCAACTCTCCACACACCTATAAAATATGGGTGAGCCCCAGAGCTTTGGGAAAGCTACAGAGCATTCTGCAACATTTTGATGCAGGACAAGGCCGTACTGAACAGCCTTGGTAGGCATTAGGGATGAATGGGCCCTGTGTCACATGTGCACTGCTCAGAGTCAATTCACTTCCACCCCAACTCCTTTTGCCCATGTAGATAGGCCCCTAATCTACATAAACTCATGCTACTTAGTTTTCTCCATTTGTTTCTGGGGTGCTATAAGATCCTTTGCTGATATTGATATTCCAGATGAATGCAACTTTGTCTTTAGATTCAACCCCATGAGTAGCAGTAATAGTAACTAGCAGATTGAACTGGCATAATGTACTTACATCTTGCTGACAGCACTCTCCTTCTCTTCTTCCAGGGGAAGGTGAAAAATGTGATTGGAGCAGTTGATTCTGCTCAAAATATTATAAACAATAATGCTTCATCAGTTATTGTTCAGGTAATTTTTTTTGTTTTAAAAGGGGTTTTTAATTTTTAAGCTAGTTTTTTTTTTTGTTTAATTCACTATACCTGACACTGTTGTATGTACCTTCATTCCTTGTTTCTTTCCCACCCTCAGGAAACAAAGAAGTACATGGGTACTATAATAGGTTACTTTCAGCAATATGCGGAATGGGTGAAAGAATCGGTAAGACAGCTATTTAAAAATGACACAATTCTGTAATATTAATGTACCCAGGGTTTTACAAAAGTGGAAATGTAGAAATGATAGAATCTATTATCAATTCCCTTTCTAAACAAGATTTAGTCAGATTGAATAATGCGGAAATTATATTAGTATTTCTATCATTATAAGTTAACATGGACAGCTTTTAATTTGAAAAACTCAGTATCAAATGTTCAGTGCTATTGTTTTGTTTCTGATCTGTTGTAGATTACCATGGAAGTGGCGACATGTAAGCCCATTGCCAATGTGATCGATACAGCCGTAGATATATTTTTGTGCAGCTATATAACAGATTCTTTGGTAAGGACTTTTTGTATTATAATAAGCTCAAACATTAGGTAGAAGCACTTTAAACATCTAATTTATGGTTTCTGAGTGCATCTACACTGCAGAATTAATGCAGTTTGACACCATTTTAAATGCTATAGCTCAATGCTGTGGAATCATGGGACTGCAGTTTCCAAAGTCTTTAGCATTCTCCCACAAAGAGTGCTGGTGCTTCGTCAAGTTACAACTCCCAGGATTCCTTATCCAAATACTAACCAAGGCAGAATTTAATTAGTTTCCAATATCAGATAAGAGTTGGTGCATTTTAGGCTATTTATAAATTCATACACACACACACAAACATAATAATTAAATAAAAAGAAAAAATCTCCCTTAGTGGTGTGGCCTGAAGAGGGAGGGAGAAGGAGGGTGGAGGGAGAGAGGGCATGGGGAGGAGGAGTGGCAGGCTGCATTGCCACGGAGATCGGCTGGGGATGATGGCCCGCTGGGCTTTCCCTGCGGCTCCCGCCACTCTTCCCGCTTTCCTTTCAAGGACCTCCTCCACCCCCGATGCTAACCTCCTACGAAGGCCACTGGGCTTGCCTAGGCCTAAGGAAGTGCCTCTGGACAACGACTTCCAGCAGCCCCGGGCAGCAGTGTGCCTTGGATGGGCTCACTGAGACATTCTGATAGCAGTATGTCCCTGACTCCTACGTCTCGCAGAATGACTCGGTGAATACACCCAAGGCACGCTGCTACCCGGGGCTGCTGGGAGTCATCGTCCGGAGGCACTTCCTTGAGCATAGGCAAGCCCAGCGGCCTTCGGACAAAGTGAGTGGCAAGGGTGGTGGAGGTCCTTGAAAGGAGAGTGGCAGGGGCCGCGGGAACATAGTGTTGGAAGAGGGGTAGTCTTAAACGGCGAGTATATCCCTAACTCTGTATTTTATCTTTAAAAGTTGAGGTTGTCTTATACCCATAGTTGCCTTGTATGCTGGAAAATACAACACACACACACACACACACATTGAAGAATGGCAATATATACAGAGGTGTTTTGTAATGGCAACATCTTCCACAGCGTACAGTAATCATGTATTTACATGAAGAAACATTGGCAAAATACCTGAATATGAGCCTATTACATTTACTACAGACATTTCTGTCCGTTATTATTACCTGGGAGTACTGAAAGATCCACAGAATATGCTTTTCACTGGCTGGGTAAGCTCGTAGGAATTGGAATATCTTAGTAAACCAAGTCTTATTACAACCAAATTGTAAAGCCAGCGTTTTAAGAGCTGGATCTAATTAAGCTAATCTGTGCAGTCATTCAATTTTTCATTCTTGCTTAAATACCATCTTTTGACCCAGAAAATACCACTAACATATGAAGGGGCCACTCCATTGCATGCAGGGATAAAGCTGCTTCTGTTCAGCTCTGCTGCTGGAGGAAAGCTTGGCTCACATATTAATCTCCTGAGATATACACATTCCTTTCCAGTTTGCATTAAGCTGGTTGAGTTGAGGCCCTGTTATTGAATGAGTTTTTTTTTTACAGTCGTTGACTCACTTAATGCATTAAATGTTCTGTCCAGAGTCCAAGGTTGACAGCACACTCCTCACCATGTTTAGCTTGGCTGAGGCTGATATTTTGCTTCAGGCACTTGCATTATGGAGTTTGTGGTGGTTCCCCAGTCGATTTATTTTCTGTAAAAGCCAAGAAATTGCTGGCAAGGTGATTTATCATAGCATCCTCGTTCCTCTTACTATTGCACAATGCAGTGACCTCTCTACATACAGAATTTTGGTATCATTCAAGATCCACCAAGTTGAATGTAAAACATCTACCGTGTGTGGTAGCCTATCAAATGGTTAAAAAGCCCCTTGTTTTATAGTCTTTCAAGCATAGCAAAAAAAATTGACAGCCATGTACTGTCAAAACACACCAGATAGGCAACAATACAGAGTTGGAAGGGCCACATTCACTTTGAATCTCAAATCATGAGGCTCAGCATAAAGGAAGTTTGTGCACAACATGGCAGCCTTAGGACTGAATTGTAAAATAATTTTTCCATCAATTATTGAAGTCAAATAAAATACATAAATAAATAAGCACAAACTGCCCACACACTGCTGATGTTAAAAGCATGTGCAGAACACATTGATATCCTCTTCTTCAAGCAGATCTCCTATTTGGTTCTGCATCCAGAATCTGGAGCTGATGAAGAAGAATAATTGTGGTTTTTGGTTAAGCAGATTCTTAAACCAGTTTGACATTGGCTTCCCAATCTGGATGAAAGTTAACAATGGTTAACAGGTAGCAGGTTGTAGGTAATGCAGGAATGAAATTAAAGATGCAGGATAATAGAGAAAAGAAGAACATTTTCCTAAGATAGTTTCTCAACTTCACTTAAAAACCAGTTAGTGCAATTTGGTCATATTTTCTTTTTCTAATGAATTGGAAATGCATTTTTATACAATGTTTTCCTTTTTTTCTAGAATGCCTTCTGGTTTGGTTTAGGGGGCTGCTCACTATTTCTAATCCCTGCCATCATTTGTGCTATAAAACTAGCCAAATTCTATCGTAGGATGGATACAGAAGATGTATATGATGAGTAAGTAAGCTAAGTAATATTGAAAATTACATGTTTGAAATTGACTTCAGTGGAATGATTTGCATGTGATAATTATTTTGAAACTACATAAAAATATTGGTGAGTTTTGTGTCTTAAAACACAATTATTATTTCATCAAGGGTAGACCTGTTTCATCCATGGAACTTGCACAGATATTGAGCTATCAAGCTTTTGTTGGTACTAACTAATTGGGACTAACAATTGGAGACACACCTATCTATTTAAAACAGTGTTTCTCAACCTGGGGGACGGGACCCCTTAGGAGGTCATGAAGGGGTTTCAGAGGGGTTTCCAAAGATCCTCAGAAAACACAGTATTTTCTGTTGGTCATGGGGGTTCTGTGTGGGAAGTTTGGCCCAATTTTATCATTGGTGGGGTTCAGAACGCTCTTTGATTGTAGATTAACTATAAATCCCAGCAACTACAACTCCCAAATGTCAAGACCAATTTTTCCACAAATTCCACCAGTGTTTACATTTGGGCATATTGAATATCCTTGCCAAATTTGGTCCAGATCTGTCATTTTTTGAGTTCACAGTGTTGTCTGGATGTTGGTGAACTATAATTCCAAAACTCAAGGTCAATGCCCACCAAAGCCTTCCTGTATTTTTTGTTGGTCACGGGAGTTCTGAGTGCCAAGTTTGGTTCAATTCCATCATTGGTGGAGTTCAGAATGCTTCTTGATTGTAAGTTAACTATAAATCCAGCAACTACAACTCCCAAATGACAAAATTACCACACCACCCCCCCCCCCACACACACACACACACAACCCCACTAGTATTCAAATTTGGGCATATCTGGTATTTGTGCCAAATTTGGTCCAGTGAATGAAAATATATCTTACATTACTTACACTACAATTCATAACAGTAGCAAAATTACAGTTATGAAGCAGCAATTAAAATAATGTTGTGGTTGGGGGTCACCACAACATGAGGAACTGTATTAAGGGGTCGCGGCATCAAGAAGGTTGAGAACCACTGATTTAAACAGTAATAGCTGATTCCAGATAATCCTGAGGGTTGTTGTTTGTTGAAAATAATGAGAAATTGGCGATCTCCCTCTCATACAGTATACAACAGTCCCTAGACTCTGAGCATGGTTAGGGTCCAGGTTGTTTTTTAGGGGAAAAAATCAAAACCTTTACATAACTATAGTGGATCTCCCTCGTTCCCAATGTCAGTTATGACTGATATAGGTACAAATAGGGATTTAGATATGACAAAACTCTGGAAAAATAATGTAAAGTATATTCTCAATATACAGTCCTCAATGAAAAGAGGTTTCTACATAGAGCTCAATATGTTATGAGAGGATGCATATTTTTCAGGGATCTTTTGCACTTTGGAAACTTTTTTGCAATGAAAAAATTCCAGTTGTGCAAAAACCATAGTTTGCCTGTGAAATGCAGTGTGTTTGTGCAAATAAATATTTCCGCAGAATCCAATTGATGCTTTTAAAATTCTATTTCTACTGCCTAAAAGTGTTTTGCACAAAAAGCTTCAAAATATGAAATATATTTCAAATATGCTACCAAAAATGTTTGAATTATTATGTTCTTGTTCTCATGTGTGAAAATGAATGATATGATTTATGATAAAATATGGCATGGGATGTTGTTATATGGTGAATATATGAAACGTACTATGCTGTGCTCGCTTTTAGATTTTCCTTGCAAGAACTCTTTGCTTTTGTCTTATGTAATTATCCTGCGCTTCCTAACTACTCTTTTATTCTTCTGTTCTTCCAATTGCAGTTCCTCTGTCTCAGGGACTTGGCATTTCACTTTATGATAGCTGTTTTTACTTATTTTTCATTTGTCTTCATGTTTTTCTTTTAGTCACCATTTTCCTGTCTATCTGTCCAGTGCTTTTTCTTAATTTCATACTTATTTATGTGGACCATTTTTACATTATACTTTTAATAGAGCTGGTAAAACCTGTGAAGCCAAATATTCTTATGTACAATTTCATTTTAACACACAAGATAACTACTTCTTTTTATATTTTGTAGTGTTGAATCTATGCCCATGAAAAAGTAAGAGAATTTAATTGCTATTAAGACTTGTAATAAGGGAGGGATTTTTGATTTTTTAATGGAGTTTTTTTAAAATTGAGAAGTACTGCATATTTGCAATCACATTCTTTTTGTACGTTTTTGGCATATTGCTCTGTGTTGTTTACATAAATATCACACATAGTTACATGCAGAGCTTGTTGAAATGGAACATTCTATGGAACTAATACATTATGTAGATTACTTAATGGACAGTCTTGTTTCAGAGTGTGCTGGGTTGGTTACACTCTTTTATATACTGAACTATTTCAGTTGTCTTTCCATTCTGTTTTATTGGTTGTTAGCATTTAAAATAAGCTCATTTTTTAATTATCATTTTTATAAACCATGGTCTGTAACTAGTTGCATTCATCATTAACCCAGTCCTTTCTTGGTATATTTATTTTATTACAGTTTGGAAAATGGTAATAATGGTTATCATAAAGAGCATTTATATGGTATACACAATCCAATTATGACAAGGTAAACCAAGTTTGAAACTTTATAAACATTCTTAATACATTTCTCATTATTATTTGTTTCCTTTTTTTGCATGTTTTAAAGTTAAATCCTTTTCTTTTTGCATGACTTCACACTACTGACTTGATATTTTTTTTAATGTAAGCTATAAATAGCAATAAATAGCAGAACTGGAATTGCATAGGTTTTCCTCAGTAAGACTACAACTAGTTTGTTCAGAATGTTTAAAGATAATCATTATATCTGGAAACTGCTCATATCACAAGCTCTTTTAAACTTAGAACTACTATAGGATGAAGCAGAATTAACCTCCTGTGAAACAAATATTAATCATTGTACTAACAACGCATCACCCTAGATCAGTGGTTCCCAACCTTTTTTTGACCAGGGACCACTTTGATCAGAGACCACTTTTCAAAATTAGTACCAAAAGGCTTACAAATCAGTTTTTGGTCAACTTTAAACAACAACAACAACAACAACAACAACTTTATTTGTACCCTGCCACCATCTCCCCAAAGGGACTCGGAGCAGCCCAAGCAATTACAATAAGGCAAAATAAAATACATACAAGACAGACGATAACAGATTATAACATCAAGTAAAAATGCTGAACAATAACATGGTAATGCAATAAAATAGTAACAATAACGTAATAAAACAAAGTGTAAAGAGATTCGGTTTGGGTGCTGATTCAGAAAATTGCAGTGGATCAACCATATCAGCTCTAGTTTCTGATATAGAACATATGCCATGATCAGCGATAGGGAAGGAGTGGCAGGCGGCACAAAAGGAGCAGAAATAAAATAAAATAAAGAGGAAGGAGGCTCGTGGACCAGATTTTGTCCTCACGGTCACCTGGTGGTCCACGGCCCACAAGTTAAGAACCACTGCCCTAGATGCTCAAATTAATCCTATTTATCAATGGATAAATATATTCAATGCTTTATAAGCAGCTGAAAAATTTATGATCATATCCTTTAAAATCAATTATGTTTATACTCAAATAGTGCTCTAGGATCTCTATACAAAGTTTCTCACAGTTCCTTTTAATCAGGAGATGTCAGGCTTTGAGCTTCCACAATCATCAGCATGTGTTCTGCCATTGGTTTAGAGCCCTGCCTTCAGTCAAAGAAAATGAAGCAAGCATGTTATACATGTACCGTAATCAGTTTTTACAGTTGCACAGTACCGTAATCAGTTTTTACAGTTGCACAATAACTTTATCATTTTTTATTATTTTTTAAAAAATATTCCTTGTATTTTTAAACATAGCCTACATGTGGTTCCAAAGCTGTTTCCTATGCACAAACTACAGAGATCCTGATACTTGGCTAAAACACATTGTTCCCCTTCTTGCATTCAAAGTATGCAGTGCACTACCATGCATTCCTATCATTCAGTCCCAGGGAAACTAGGAAGTGATAAATTGGTAGATTGAAATGGGAATGAAACACATCCCCAGAGAAGATGGAGTCCAAACCTCTGGCTGACCTCACCCAACAGTTTAATGTTGTCGTTAAAAAGTAATGAGACACAAGATGAAACCTTCCGATACCCTACAAGTCTTAGGTATGCCACAGGATAGAACATCAGTCTCCAACCACCAATCTTCTGCTTCTGGTCCACCAGGTAAGAATCCAATTATTGAATTGTGGCAATATGTGCACCCATCTTAGCCACACTGTCCAAAAGGATATCCTTTTCAGTGGCATTTCAAAATCACAGAGAACCCAGTGAAATCATTAGGGTAGCATTATTATACCCTTTATTCAGGAGTCAGCTAACCAAGTCAGTTTCTAATTAACACATGTGAGAATGAGAGATACTCCTTCCCATTACTTTATTCCTTATGTGGTTCTGTCCTCCACCCTTTAAGTGGGTACAAGGTGCTGTTACAGGGTAGTAGGGCCCGGGGAAAGAAACCATCTACAGTGCACTGGTTTCCATCCATTATTGGTAACATGCAGTATCCTTAATATGTTCTTTTGACTATAATCATAGAATCATAGGGTTGGAAGAGACCTCATGGGCTGTCCAGTCCAACCCCCTGCCAACAAGCAGGAAAATTGCATTCAAAGCACCCCTGACAGATGGCCATCCAGCCTCCCTTATGGAGAATGTTCTCTGTCTCTCGTTAAAACTTTCTCTGAGAATCCTTGGGAAAAACTTTGGGTCTTCCCAGGAGATCTCCCAAATGTGGTGAAAATCCATCATGATGAAAACTCACTGATGGAACCAGGATAGGACTCGCGTGCATTTTCAAGAATGTTTCTTATGTTATACTTTATTGGATATATATTTCTCCCCCCCACCTCCCACCCCAAATCTCTTGATCCAAATGAACAATAATCTCCTGAACAAGCCTTTTCTGCCATCAGTTTTCCCTTTCTTTTACCAGTGTAAGTTTGCTGAAGGTGAGAAAGATGCTAGCAAAGCAAGATTTAGAATTAATCAAAAGGCCTTAGGCCAGTTTGTAAAGAGATTTCCTGAACTGGAGAATATCTTAGCAGGCTAGCCATTCAAAACTGTGTGTCTTGATAGTGAGTGACACTTCTAGTACAAAAGAAATAATAATAAATAGAAAACATTGAGAAATAATAAATAGAAAACATTTAAAGTATGGAGCTTAACACCAAAAACTAAAAGTATATCCAAACACTAAAAGTATATCCAAAGCATTTTTTTTTTAAAACTGACTAACAGCTTATCTTTTTCTTTCTCTAAATTAAGCACTTCCTTTTTACAATTGTGGAACCTGAGACAGAGTTTGTAAAAGCTATGCCTCAATTGCTTTTCCTTGCTCCTTAATGTGGCAACTTTGTAGTTTCCATTTAGTTTCTCCTTAGTCATGCCCTCCCTAGCTTTTTCTAGTTTTCTGTACTTCTTTACTGCTTTTAGTATTTTCTAAGAGGCTCGGCATTTTTATTCCTAAACATGAGAATCGTGTTTCAAATTTTATCAGTTTTTTTGATGCAAGAACATATGTTAATTACAGCGGAAGAGAAATACTTGGTTGTGTTTTTATGGCTGATTTGTAGTCCTAATAAAATGGCATAATGTACTATACATAAACACTTTGAAATACAGAGAGTAAATATTAAGTGTTCTCATACTGGAATTAATTTTCAATTTAGCGACTATGTTACATTGAAGAATGTTTTGCTTTAGATGCAAACAGACCATTCCCCTGCAAAAAAAATGAGTATTATTTCTGTGTTCTATCTTGTAGCTCTGTGGAACAGTGGTAGCACATATTGGAAATGTCAAGGGTAAGTCACATGGTTTGATGATGAATATTGGCCATTTAAGCTCAGCTGAATTAAGAAATAGAGCTCCATATGAAGGCACCCATTCTTAAATTGTTCCTCCATCTCTGGCCAATCTTGCCATAAGTCTGTCAATATTCCCTCTTTCTTGTGCTGTGTTATCTTCTCAGCTTCTCTCATTATGATACAAACATATATTGTTTTATTTTAGCTGCCTTGTAATGTGGTTTTTATAAAATTATCCTTAATTTTATTCTGTGTTCATTTTCAGCCCGTGGAAAGAGTAATTCAGATTCTCCTCTGAGAAAACACCATCTTTCCAATCAGCGTTGAACTCTGAATATTCATCCTTCTTGTTTAGGGCCTGCACAGTGAATTATTCTCAATTATTTGCTATTTTGTACCACTGAAACCTGAAATTAATGGTTTCTATTCTTGCTTTACCACACCATTTTTCAGTTGAGGTTTCTGTACCATATGTTCATAATAATTTGAGTAAACAGGGCTGTCTGGGTTTTATGTTAACTATTTTGTCTGTTTCGTTTCAGATTAACTGCCCATTTGCAATTACTCAGTTTTTTCTTATAATACCTAGATTTATTACTGCAATACGTAAAATGTGTTTACATGAAGAATACATTATCTTTGCAGACACTTTTGTATCTGTGTTTTTTACAGCTGTCTTACAGCAGATTTTTAATACTATTTGTTATATACTTCACAAGAAACCTATTCAGCATGATCAATGTTCCTTTGGTGCTGTTAGATGGCCACCATTGACTGGTTTGTTCTTTCAAAAATGGAAACCAGTCTTTCTTATTTTCAGAAAATTTAATGTCATTTTTTTCCGGGTGATAATTTAATATGCCATGTCACTAAGACCAAAAGTGTATTTTTTTTCTTAAATCAGTTAGTATTAAACATTGTGACCTAATGTGAAAATGAAAGATAATTTTAAAAATGTCTTCCTTAGAATCTGAATAAATATAGTATGTCAGGTCAAAAGGACCTATTCAGGACAACTGCAAATAGTATACTATGTGTAATGAATGGAAGACAGCACTTTAATTGCTGTCTCTTGATCATACATGCCTAGATATGCCCAACATTCCCATGTACATCATTTACATGTGTATGAGAGGCATTGGCTTGGGGATACATGTATTGAGATGTAGGTATATCAGTGTACCTCATCTTAGATTTCAGGTGAAAGTGACACATAATTCCATGTCCACTTAGTTTATTAAGTTTGGCAAAGATGTGAGACTAGGCCCCAGATTAACAAGCATGGTTCCTCTGTCATGGCCTCTTTATATATTACTTGTAAACTGAATTTTTGAAAAAAAAATTGCCTATATTTTGTGAAATGTTAAAGGAGACTGTAGGACAATTTAGAGAACTGTTGCATTCCATTTTCCTTGAAATTGGGTGTAAGAGTTGTGAACAGAATTAATTTGTCTGACTAATTTGTCTGACTAATTTGGAAAGGGTGCTCAATGCATTTTTTTTTAAAAAAATACAATGTCTTCTCGATGTTTTGACATTGTATTTCTTGAAAATATGAATCAGGAGGAGATACTAAAGTATATTAAGGCCACTGGTTTTTTGGCTGTTTGACTGTAAAGAAGCTCCTTTAATAGAGTTTTGTTCAAGAATCATTCCTGATTTAACATCTGTTCAATTATGTAATGTTTACACATCAGCTATCCATTCCAAACATTATCAGCAACATTAATTTGTGTCGTGCTTCATTAAGTGGAAATACTTTTTTCACAATGTGGGGAAAATGCCAGCTATGCAGCAGCTCTCAAATTGAACAGAAGCTGGTGTTACATGGGATCGAAGAAGTTTTTTTCACTAATAGGGGAAAGTGATTATTCCTACTCTCCAATATGCAGAATTCCTGTGTGTGTGTGTGTGTGTGTGTGTGTGAGAGAGAGAGAGAGAGAGAGAGAGAGAGAGAGAGAGAGATTCAAAATTGTAGATTTTAATAACTTCCTATTTTAAACTTGGCAATGTCCTGAAATCATTCAAATAAAGTGAAATATTGATTAATGTTGGTGTAGGTTTTTAATTGAAGATGTTATTTCATTTGGTTAAAACTTTGGTTCATGACCGAAACAGTATGGATTTCTTCTTCTTAGATGGACTTGATTTTGGGTAAGAGTTAAATCTAGCTGATTTTGTTAAGAAACTTAAGTATATATACACACACAAATAGTTTTATTGTACAAGCCCAAGACTGTGACAAAAAGGCACAACATGCACAGAATTGTACCCTCAGAGCAAACAAGAAACAGAAGACACGAAACAGAGTTCATTATCATGCTCAAGTATATATCTAAAAGAAAGCCCATGAAAAATCAGTGTTGTACGTATATTCTACAGTGACCATGTTTAATGAGATATATATGAGTAGCTATGTATATGTGATATGACTTTTCCAACTTTTCATAAGCTGATCTTAAATTTCCTCAAAGTTTAAAAGTATCATGTTCTTAGAGGCATCAGTTGACCAAACCACAGTTGTAAGCTGGTTCTGTTTGGGGCATGACTTTGCCCTGGATTTGACAGAGCAGATAAAACTTCAAAGTTTACCTCTGCCTTCCGCAACATGGCACCCTTCCGATGTTTTGAATCACAATTTCCTACAAACTACACCATTATGCATAGTAGCTGGTGATGATAGTTAGTTGTACCTTGAAGACACTAGATGTGAAGAACCCAGCTGGTGTTTTCCCATTATGGAGAGTGTGAAAGGAATGATACCCCTTCTAAAATGACTATGTGTGATATAAGGTGTACATGTGTGTATGACAGCCACACATACATGTACAAACATGTAGACTGCTGCATTTTCTTACAGATGTATACCCCTTCAAAAATAAACCCCACGTTTGAAATAGAATGCAATATTTTAATGAAGGCAAAGGGAGATGCACTTAACAGTAAGAAAATCCAGGGAAAAGAAACGTACACACACAGACCATTATTTTGAAAATGTGATGCATGAGCTGGGTTCTTTAATAGAAGAAATTAGAAAAAGAATCTTCTGAGTTGAAAGGGTTGTGTGTCGTGTAGCCTGTACTGAAATGAAAAAAAATTAGAGTGCAGAAGTCACCTAAGAACAACACACCAAATAGTAGTCCGCCACTTGCACTTTTCAGTGTGTTTTCCTAAATATTGGAAAAGACCAATGGAAAATAATGACATAATTTTGATATGTAACTCAACTTGCCATTCCTCATAAAACACTGTGCTTGAAGGGAGCCCTTGTAAAGTAAATCCCTGGCTAGAAACACTAGGGCAAACCATTATCAAATCTATAGCCCCTTCTTTTTCCCTCCCCACCCCTAGCTGGTGCTTCCCCATCACGGAGAGTGTGGAAGAAGTTATATCCATTTTAAGCTGGCAAGTATTTATGCATCCTGATCTACTTCAGAGAAAACCCAATTTGCTCCTAAAATTCCAAATATTAAAATAATAATTAATACAATTTTTCATCTTTGAAACAAGAATCTCCCTATATAGTTAGTTACAAGAAAGGTTTTCTATATTGCTATTATTAATTGTGACACATTAAGCCAGTAACACAGAATGTGAGCATCATTGTCTTGAATCTAAAATTCCGGCTGCACAAGGGATCGTCTGTTACCCCTAGGACTTCATTGCATGGAGGTGGCAATCTGGCTCAGTAGCAGAACAATCACCCTTCCTGGTTAGCCACTTCCCTGCTATTAAGCCATTTGGGGTGATTGATAGGCAAAACATGTCAATAGTCCCTGTTAGTTCCACAGTTCCAGGACCTACCCCATGCAATTAGGTCCTCCAGCTTCTGTGGTAGTATCGCTACTCTTCCATGAAGAATTTTTATTTAATCAATTTAATATACATAAACAATAATAGTAATAATAATAACAACAATGGATAGTAGCTGCTCTTCCCTGTCACGGGATGCTGTGGGATAGCACGCCATGTATTATGGCATGCAGTCATGTTCAAAGCCTTTAAATTGCCTTCCCTACCCTTTATCTCCCATTGAGATGACCAAGCTGTTTCTAGCTTCAAACTAAGCCAGATGCCAGGCTTGATCGGATCTAAATAATATCAGCCAATACTGGGCAAATTCACAAAGGGTGAAAGATATGTTATTTGTGCCCGAAAGTGTATTGATGTTGGAGATTTAGTTTTTCATTTCACATGATGAAAGCACACCGCTGAAGTCATCAGTAACCAATCTGCACACAAGTTGTTTCTTTGATGTGACTCAGTGTTTGGGCTTCTTTTTGCCTCATTAGTAAAGTTTTGCTTTTCCTGTCGTTCTCCTTGCCACGTTTATCAGCCACCTTTTCTTGCCATGACTTGTGCAAGGGAGGATTACATAGGAAAAAGGTTTGCCTTAGGCCTCCTAACAACTTTTCCACATCCATATGTAACCTAACAAGATTTCTTTGTATGCCAGTCAGTTAAAGAAAACCAGATTTGTTTTTTCTCATTTGCTGAGAACAGGATTTCAAGGATCTGATGCTATGTTTCACTACGACGAGACCACAATTTTGTAGAAAGTTTGGAACAAAACCTGAGGGCCATAATAACAACCTTGCTGTGTCCTGATTGCATCTACTGTATCTTTGACAATTGTAACATCCAACTTGAAGCAAATGTGAGAGATATTGTTTGCAAAACAACAGGCCTCCAGCACTTCAGCCTCTACTAAAAAGTACTCTGCAGGTACAATGTTGGCAGAGAAGTATTTTTTTTCTTTGTTGATATTTTCAACAAAATGTCAGAGACTATGTTAATTTGGTCAGGGATTTATAGGGACCAATATGGACTGTATATTTTAGTCCATATTTGAATCCCAGGTAATCTGTGGATAGGATATCTGAGAAGAGAGATTTCAGCCTTATGGATCATAACTATTCTTCCAACCCATCCTTCAGATCAAGTATTTAGTGTTCTGGTAGACTTAACTGAAGAATTAGTACCTTACTTTTATTTCAGTCATTATATAAAAGAGGGGCTACTTTATTTGTGGGTTTGACTTCACTTTTTTGTTACTTTGATATAGTCAGAGAAGATATAGTATGACCCTTGTATCCATGGGGAATATGTTCCAAGACACACACACCCATGGATACCTAAAATTGTGGATAATATTGACTATTTAGACTATACTTGGGCTGGAAACACACCACATAATTGCACTGGATGATCTAGAGAGGCCCACAAATACTATTTTGGAGGATATGGGTAGAATAATAGAATCATGGAGTTGGAAGAGATCTCATGGGCCATCCAGTCCAACCCTCTGCCAAAAAGCAGGAAAATTGCATTGAAAGCACCCCTGACAGATGGCCATCCAGCCTCTGTTTAAACTCTTCCAAAGAAGGAGCCTCCACCACACTCCGGGGCAGAGAGTTCCACTGCTGAACGGCTCTCACAGTCAGGAAGTTCTTCCTAATGTTCAGATGGAATCTCCTTTCTTGTAGTTTGAAGACATTGTTCCACATCCTAGTCTCTAGGGCAGCAGAAAACAAGCTTGCTCCCTCCTCCCTATGACTTCCTCTCACAATTGTTTAATGTTGATTATGTAAGTTTTCATAACTGATTAATTTATGAATTGTACATATCACATGCACTGTGCAAACCTATGTTATATTTGATATAGTCATAGAACAACTTTATACATATACAGTGATACATAGGTATCTGTTGTTATATATATACACACACACCGTGGATATCTAATCTGTGGTTAAGGGAGTCATACTGTACTATATATGACAATTGGAATAAACAAATGCTAAAAACCTTACTTATATCAAATAAGTGGAAAATAGAAGTGCCGAAAATCTAGACCAAAGTATACATATTTGGCAGAAATAGTTCTTTCAGCTATTCAACTGTTATGCTGTGTGAGGGCAGCAAGATTTGTCTTGTTTCCTCCTGGAATGTTCACGGGCTATTTGGCATTCCATTCAGCTATAAATTATGACCTTATGTATACACCAAGCGAATGTATTTAAAAGGAGGCTTAGGTGGGAACCCCACATGCACAACCCAACCTAGAAGAGAGACCTCTTTGTATGCCCGTTCAGTTAAAGAAACCCAGTTTGGTTTCTTCTCATTTGTGAACAGGACTCCAAGGCTGTGATTGTGTTTCACTATGAAGGGGACCATCATCCTTGTAATCTTTTTTATTGCTTTTATGGAAACCTTCGCACAAAACCCAAAGGCAAAGAAAAGAAGCAGTGGCAAAGAGATTCATTTTCAGACCAAAGCTAAACATGCCTGCATAATGAGTATGATTGGAAATGGTGAAACAAAGCTTAGAATAGAATGTAACAATCAAGGCAAGACATACTGGTGTGAATATACAGGAAAACCATCCCTTTGTCCTTCTTTTAACAACAACCCAATGGCTTACTGGAATCAGATTGCCATGGATCTAAGGAAACGGAACAATGCCTGCTACTCTAATCTGGTTCTGAAGCCTACAATGTGTCAGAGGGTTTCTTCTGAAGCTCACATGAGACAGATGGGTTCCAGCATAAGGACAAAGTTAACTCCTATCCAACAAGCAGATGCTGTTAACCGTGGAAAGATGGTCCAGAAACTTCTTTCTGCAAAGCATGTTAAAGAAAGCCAAGCAAGGAAGGGTATCATTCAGAAATCGGGGAAACCAAAACCATCTTCTATGCCTGAGGTGAAACCTACTCAACAAGGTCAAGTACCTGGAAATGAATCTGAAGCCATGAAGTTAGCACGGAAGCATTGTTGGGAATCCCTGCACAACTTCTGTTCCTACGTCATCAGCATTTTTAAAGGCTGAGGAAGAAAAGGTAAACCTTTTCCTTTTTACACTATAGCTCTAGCAGGAGTACTTTGAACTCTTCTCCTCATAGTATGTACCATTTGAACAAGGTTGCAGGTTTTTCTTAGTAAAACAAGCAACTACAACTATTGTTGCACATGATACTAATAGAATAATATCGTTAGTGGTCATGTTTTTCAAGAAGTGGCTACAATACCAAAAGAGTTTTATACTTTGATGAGCATTTGGATTATGGGCTAGTAGTAACAGATTGTCACTACAAGAATAGAGCATTACTGCATGGAAGGTCTGTTCAGGACAAAGGTGAGCTTTTTCATATGTAAAACTAGTATTCTAAAGCATGAAATGAGTATCAAAAGGAAACAGTTGTGAGTATGCACATATACAAGGACATATTTGTGCTTCTGCATATTACCAAGAATGTGGAAACACACACACACAAGTTCATGGCATCTTAGCCATTACTTGTGGCTGGGAGCATAAAACATGTCCTGACAGTCAAAAATCAGGACACAGATATCAACCTCAAAACAGAGACCTGCACAACTGGGGCGGGGAGAAGCATATATGAAAATTGTGTGGACTCTCTTAGTTGAATGGATTGCTACATTTCTCATAGCCATAAACGTGGGTCTTTAGTTGCAGAATGTACTCGTGTAGTAAAGCCACTTTAGGAGAAGAAATGCTTCCTGTGACGCCACCAATGTATTGGTAGAACTTGGAATACAATTTTATTGTTTAGGAAGTACATATATTTATGTGATGGTGTGTTTACACTGAATCTCCAAGTCTTGTTTTAAGAAGGCAGGTTTGTAAATTTATTTCTTGATTTCTTGTTTTGCAGGGCAAAAGACGTGTGGTTGGAGAATTCCCACAAGTGTACATTTTCATCTGGGTTTATGTATCCTCACTGCTTAATATTTTAAAACAATAACCCAAAACATTTTTAATCCTTGAACCAGCATAAAAAAGTGACACCAGTCAGTCATATGTTGTAGAATTACATGCCAGTCTAACCACAGTGTACTTACATATTGTTTACTAAAAACACAGAGAGCTGTTGCTCCAGTTTTAACATTGAATTAAACCTTATGAAATATGCATTTGTCTTTCCTAAAACTATATTTAATGGACTAATCAAATTCACTTTTCAGAAGGATCTATTAACAGATGTAGTAAGCAATATCAAAAACATAGCTTGTAATGAGCTGCAAAGAGATAGATTAAGGGCTTTAAAAGTGGACATACTTTATTGTTCTGCTTCAACTAGGCTATTATACTGCTGCTGAGACACACAAATCACTGGACCAAGGAACTGTATGTGTTATTAATGGGGGTGATATCTGTTATGTAGCTTCTTTCTGTGCTGCAAAAGTTGTGTGAAGTCCCATAGGCAGAGCTCACATCATGGCTGCCCCCCCCCCCCCTCCAATGTCACCACTATTCTTTGGAAGCTGATCTTGAACGGTGAAAGTGAGCACCACCAATAATAATAATAATAATAATAATAATAATAATGAGGAGGAGGAGGAGGAGGAGGAGGAGGAATCACAAGCCTGAAAAAGTTACAGAAAATGAACACATCAAACTACTTAGGGACTTCCGAATTCAGACTGAAAGAGTTTTGGAGCAGAATACTCCTGGCCTCACAATCATGTTAAAAAACCAAGTATGGATCATCAATGTTGCAATCACAGGTGACAGCAGGATTGAAGAGAAACAACTTGAAACGCTGACACGATACGAGGATTTAAAGATCGAACTGCAAAACTCTGGCACAAGCAAGTCAAGGTGGTCCCAATGGTGATCAGCACACTGGGTGCAGTGCCTAAAGACCTTGCAGTGCCTAAAGACCTTGTTCCTGGACAACAGCCAGGAGAGTGACCTTGTTTGCTGTATATTAATATTTTTGTGTTTCTAATTATTATTATTATTATTATTAATAATAATAATACTCTGCTCCCATCTCCCATAGGGACTCAGGGCAGCTTACAAATAGCACACATAGTGCAACACCACATATAAAATACAGTATGTCAACATTAAAAATACAATAACGTATTTAAAACCAGACACACAATATTGACAAAAATAAAATATAATAATAGTCAGGCATGTAGCCGGGGGGAGGGGGGGGGCTTGAGGGGCTTCAGCCCCCCCCCCCCGAAATTCTCATGGTGGTTCGCGAAAAGGCCTTACTGGTGCATTATTTAAACTGTTATGTTTATTCATATCATGATCTGATCACCATACTCAATATATCTCATATGCATGGGGGTATTGGGGTAATGATACAAAAGGTTTGCTAGGGTAGACCCTCTTTCACTCAGACTCAGCCCCCCCCCCCCCGAAACAAACCTCCCCCCCCCCCGAATCGAAATCCTGGCTACGGGCCTGGTAATGGTCATTGATTAAAAATCTATGCATAAATTTGTGATAAATGGGACTCCTGCCTATAGTAGGCTCTTGGAAGGAATACTAGCAGGACAGAAGAAGACAAAATGTCACTTTCCAAATATTTCTTCACTATGAAGTGTCTAGGATTCCTCACCAGAAGCTAAATTATGAGGGCCAATTGTTCTGTTGCAAAACAACATCAAGCGCAGGACTTCTTAAACTTTTTCCATGCACAACCACTTTTTGGTTGAGATATATAAATATATAAAATAGGTATAAAATCAAACACTTGCTGATAACAAATCAGCCTTTGCAAGGCTTGCTAAATAGGACGATTTTCCTTTTTGTGGAGCTGAAGAATTTTCATAGTTTACTGCAATCACTGCACATTGTTGCTCACAGGTTTGTGTAAATTGTAGCATTTCTTTTATTGTTGCCAATTTTTCTGTGACCCAAGCATTAAGCTAAGGGGACCCCATTTGGGATCAGGACTCACAGCTTAAAAAGCAGTGATCAGAGGACTGCACTTTACTCTTCTGTGCTTTAACAGGTAATATGTCCCTTTTGGCAAATGGAGACAATTCACACGGGAATGATACCTATCATACACTCCTCTCACATAGTTGGATGTTGGTTTCCAGAATTCTGTTCATTGCTCATGGGCCATTTCAACAGTGTTCCAGTCTCTTTTTTTTATCTGTGTGCCAGAAGAGAAATTTGTAGATAAAATCTGCCATAAACTATTAAATCAACACCATTACTAGGGGGAATGGCACAATCCCTTCCCTCCTCCACCTTGCAACTGCAGAGCTTCATTCATTGTTATATTCTTGAGTGGAAGCTGCATGTGAGTGATTCCCAACCTTTTTTTTTGACCAGAGACCAATTGACCAAGGACCACTTTTGTTGCAAATAGCGGGTTTCAGTCAGGTCCAATGCAGAAGACACAATAACATTGCACACAGGCAAGAGGGAAAAGAACAGAAAAACTTTACCCTTGTGAGCAGATTTAAAACATAAACTTGCAGTGTTGCAATCAAAAACAGTGCAACAAATTTACATAGTCCTTGTAAGCAATACAGAATAAAGCTTATTCATCTTCATCCAAATGAGAGAGCAGTAGAAATGGTTGAGCAAAATGCCTGAGCAAAGGCTCCTCAGAGCAAATCTAAAGTATATTCTAAAACTCATACAGTTATACCTACTGGGTGTGGTCCAAACTTACTAGTTGACCTACACTAGCAGTTGCACATAATAATCAATAGTATAAGGGTTTTTTTTAATACACACACACATACTTGATCCTGTTACGACTTACTATAACAACTTTGACCAGGGACCACTCTCCAACATTAGTACCAAAAGGGTTATGAATTGGTTTTGGTCAACTTTAGATTCGGATTGGTCATTTGGGGTGCTGATTCAGAAAATTGCATTGGATAGACCATATCAGTTCTAGTTTCTGATACAGAACCTATGCCATCCAGTAGTCACTATCTGCTCACCCATAAAAATATATATTTAATAAGCCTTGGCATTATAAGAAAGATTTGCGAGACCAGTTGTTTTTGTTGCGTTGGTGTAGTAATGATGAAGCTGCTGACCATATTTTAGTTCTTGCATACCACTGGTGGTCCATAGACCACAGGTTGGGAAACACTGCTTTAGAGCAATAGACTGAATTTTGCAGAACAAAAAACTATTCTTGAAAAGCAAGTGCATATTGGGGAAGCAGATTGTGGTTTGTATTTACTATCATGTCAGTTTCAATTTATGGTAATGTTTAAGACTTTCAAAAACCCTTATCAACAACTTGTACATTTTTCTTTGGCTGTCTGGCACAGTGCATATTCCAGTTTCCTTCTATGCAAATATAGTTCCAATGAATAAAAAGATGTGGATACATGGTATCCCTGTTGTCTTCTTAAACATCACCTCACTGCCTCACTAGCTTCACTGTAATCTTAACACACAACCTAACAAACTTGGGACAAAAGTGGGAGGGAAACAATGAAGAGGCATGTGAAAAACAATCAAATGTGGGCATCACATCTCACAATATTAGATTTCTTTAGACAGAATGACGATAATCTCAGCTGACTAACTTGCTATCAATTTGAAATCAAAAGAGTAATCCCTAAAAACGAGATGATTTCTACATACATCTCATTCCCTAGCCAGATAAGTATATATGTTTTAAAGGCTTTTAAAAAAGCTATCTTAACATTTAAGAAAACATAACAGCCAATGAGCATCTAAGACAATTTTCCCTAACCTGGAATTCTCCAAATGCCTGCTAGGGATAATGTGGGTGGTGTGGATAATGTGGGTGGTGATGGCACCAGATAAAGGAAGCCAGTTCTAGGTGTGATGGAGCATTTAAGGTAAAGGGTAGGAAGATAATATTGGTCTTTCTCAAGATGCTGTGATAACATCTTATAGGCCTCTTTAGGACTCTGCGAGGTTGAAAAAGAAGGCACCTTCAAATTATGTGTAGCTTGGAGTCCGCTATTCTAAGATTAAAGGCAGTGAGGCAAGATGTACATTGGGTAATCAAAGTGTCCTCCATACTTATTTCACTTCTGAATCACTGTCACCTTACATGCGAAGTCTACAACAGGGTGCCTTGACTCTGCAGCTATGGGCAGCAGCATTTCTATTACAGGGGGATTATGCTGCAATTTGGGGAGGTTAGCTACACCTTGTTCTCTCTAATAGTCACTTTAAAAGGCAGAGAAAGGAGATTCCAACCAACCAGTATGATTGTCTCTTGAAATGGAGTTGGAAAACAGTGCTAGCTCTATCATTAGGCAGAGTTTTGTGTGTGTGTGTGTGTGTGTGTGTCAGAAGCAACTTGAGAATATACTGCAATCCGCCTCTTGTATAAGAGAATTGGCCGTCTGCAAAAACATTGCCCAGAGGATGCCTGGATGTGTTACCATACCGTAGGAGGCTTCTCTCATGTCCCCACATGGGAAGCTGGGTCTGACAGATGAGAGCTCGCCCCATCTTGCAGATTCAAACCGCTGACCAATTAGGCAGAATGATGTAGCCTCATCATGTCAAGAAGAGAAATTAATGTTGCTTTCACACTGAAAGGTCATTATTGCCCCTCTGTGCTCCCTCCTTCTAGCTACCCATGCCTTCTCTTGCCCTCATGTCTGTGCCCCTTCTGATCATTTTTTGGGTGCTTCCATCATTGCTGCCTGCTCATCCTATGAACAGAATTGCTGGCCATTCAAAATGTGTGTCTTGAAAGCATTGCTTTATGCAGAGCTGGCTATGAAGCAGGAAGGCAAGAAGAAGTAAGACGAGGGGAAATGCAAAGAAGAATGGCTGGTGGTGGTGGTGGGGTGGGTGGCACCACTTCACAAAATGTACTCCCATCGGCTCTACAGCTCCATGACAACTGGTTGTGGTTCTCACCTTTCTCTTCAGGTGGAGAAAGTGAATGTGAATACCTAGCACCAACAGACAGGAGTTTTTTCTCCCACCCTGGACTTTCCACAGATATATAAACCCAATTTACCTAGCTTCCAACAGACCTCACAACCTCTGAGGATGCCTGCCATAGATATGGGTGAAACGTCAGGAGAGAATGCTTCTAGAAGATGGCCCTAAAAACCTATAACAACCCAGTGATTGTGGCCATGAAAGCCTTCAACAATACAAAGTGAATGTTCAACAGTGGTTGCTTGCTCTATGATCAACAGTGGAGACAGGATGGCTTTTCCTTTTTTGTGATATGGAAGGGAGGGGAGTCTGCGTCCCATCAAGGTTTTTCAGAAATTACAAACCATCCATACTTTTTGTAATGAGTGTTGAGGCTTGTTTGTTTGCTTTGGGAAGAACTCCTAAAGCAAATCTCAACTTTACATCTCTGAAACAAGGACCAACAGGCCATGTGAAAATGGGGGTATAGGCAGCAATTACTTTTAGTTTTTTTTTTTTTAAAAAAAAAAAATTTTCCAGATAGTTATGTTTACTAGAGCATTAGCAAGGTAAAGAAAGGCTCTCTGTTGCCCTTGACTAAAATCATTGTAGAGCTTAAAAAATACCATAGCAAGAAAAATACAGCCTGCAGATTGATTAGCTAGGCAAAGGGGGTTTCTAGCACGTTTCTTGTTATTTGGCAGGAGCCTGGCCAGAACTCAAATAACAGCCTTGCTTCTTTGCTCCAAAATGTACAACGGGTTTTTGAATTCCAGTGATTGCTCTTTTGTACAATGCTTACCTTTGGGGATGTTGGGGAACTTGTTCCTGACAAAATAATTGCTTGTCCACTAGGTGACACTGCAGCTAAATGGTAGACAGTCTCAGTCTTACAAGGACAACCTGAAGGTTGGTTGAGGGTATCTGTAAGCCTTGCTAGGAGAGCTATGCTTAACCCCATACATTTTGAGGTGGTTTTCTCAATTCCTTCCTCTGAAATACAGTCTTCAGCTTGTGGTATTCATTGGTGCAAGGTTGGATGTGATCTGGTACCTTTCGGATAGTTGGGCCTTTCCATTTACAGGTTAACCAAAAGAAATGGACACATTTCGAGAGAGAAAAATTGTATCCTGCTCAGTCCTGCTATCTGAGTGGTGACACTTTGTTTGATACTTATTTGATTGAAAATTACAGTTAGCCAACATTCTAACCAAGGGAAAGGGAGCTTGTATACAGGTGTTTTAAATATTTATTTATTTATTTATTTAAAACATTTGTATACCGTTCTTCTCTAACCTCCGTGGAGGGACTCAGGACGGTTCACAGCAAAGATTCAATGCTAACAATAAAACCATTTAAAACATAATACATAACAATAGGTTAAAATACAATAAGATAGAATACATATAAAACCAATTCACCAAGATAAAACAACGTCCAAACTCAGTCTGCACATTATAGTCAGTACTTTAGTCATTTACTGGTCTCAGCCATCACTCTGTAAATGCCTCGTTCCACAGCCAAGATTTCACTTGCTTCCTAAAGGTCAGGCGGGAGGGGGAAGATCTAACTTCATTTGGGATATAATTCCATAGCCTGGGGACCACCACAGAGAAGGCCCTGTCTCTCGTCCCCACCAAACATGACTGCGAAGGTGGCGAGACCGAGAGTAGGGCCTCTCCAGAAGATCTTAACACCCTTGATGATTTGTAGGGGAGAATACGTTCGGACAGGTAAACTGGGCAATAATAATATTTATTTATTTGACCAGTCATATGACCATTTCAAATAGAACATGAGTTAAAAACAAGGCAAAAAGGTGAGGACAGTAGCTGACCTTCTATTTATAGTCGGAATCTTATTTTCCTGGTTCTTCTTTCAGGAAATCTGCTCTTTTCTTAATAGCTTTCAGAATAAAAAGGCTTACTCTGATTATGTTGGATCTTTCCTGACCTTGCAAGAGGGATGTCAGAATATCATTTCTGTTGGGGGACCTGCAGTTGGATAATATTGGATGTAAATATCTGTCTTGCAGTTGCTGGACAGTATGCTGGACAGTCATTTAAGAAATGTTCAATATCTTACACTGTTTGTTCTCCTCATATGCAGAATTTCTCACTTCTTGGGATGTTACTGTAGCACCCTACCTATGCTCTCTAGGTCCAGCTGTGCATAGACATCCCAAATGCGCCGCTTGAGCACTTGCCCTGCCCCGGACCCAGAACACCCAGAAATTGCAAAGGCAGACCGAATCCAGCCAACTCATTATTCAGAGCCGCCATCCATGATGACTTCTGGTCATGCTGGACTTGATCCTCTAGACAAAGGCGAGGAAGTCTACTGGGATCCATAGAGTTTACTTTTGACCAGTAATTAAACTGTAAACTGGGTAATAATTTCTGAGCCAAAGTAAGAGAAATTGTTTGGAAATGGAAAAGGGACATTCTTTAGGGATACCATTCCAGAAGATATACTGACTGAACAACAAAGAAACATTAACTTGTGGTCACCTGCAAATATAAATACCAAGTCTACCTCAGTTCTTTGTCACTGGAGAAATCTGGGGCCTGTTGACACAACAAAATCATAGCACTATGTAACTGCTATGGTTCCATCCTATAGAATCTCAGACTTCACAGTGTATGGAAGAACATTTAAAATTCTAAGCCAGATTGCAAACCTCCGGACTTCATAGGATACAGAAATTGTAGTTTAAGGAGAATCAAAGTATGTAATGTGTAACTATGCAATGTAAAAGGGCCCCCAGTCTCCAGACAACAGTTTTCCATCCATTCATGGCTAAAGCCCCCAGTTTTTTCTCTAGTTTTCTTTAGGCTTTTGGACGTGACTAGTCAGCAGGGATGGAGGTGGAAGTGAATTTATGTTACCAGCCAGCCTTCTAACCTGAAGTTTTGCTTTCTTGACAAAACAAGATACTCAGGTATTTTCATACCAGTTTTTTATAATTACTGTACTACATGAGAAAACAGTTGTGACATATTGGCTGTATCCACGCTGCAGAATTATAGTAGTTTGACACCACATTAATTGCCATTGCTCAATGCTATGGGAATCTTGGATTTTCAGTTTTGGGAGAGATTTACCCTTCTCTGACAGAGAACTCTAAAGCATGTGGAAAGAGTTTGTTTGATGGGATCTGAGCATGTGGAAAGAGTCAATGAATGTGAGTTGTTTTTAGGGTTTTCAGGCTGTATAGCTATGTTCTAGAAGCATTCTCTCCTGACGTTTTGCCTGCATCAATGGCAGGCATCCTCAGAGGTTGTGAGGTCACAACCTCTGAGGGTGCCTGCCAAAGATGCAGGCAATACTTCAGGAGAGAATGCTTCTAGAACATGGCCATACAGCCCGAAAACTCTACAACAACCCAGTGATTCTGGCCATAAAAGCCTTCGACAATACAGTCACTGAATGAGCCAGGACAATTACCTTGTCTGGAAATACACCTAACTATGTGCTTTGGAGCAAACCTTATGAACTCAGTGGGTCTCTTTGGAAACAACAACAACAACAAAAAGGATTGCTCATTGAATGGGTTGGAGACCTTTTATGGGCAAGGAGATTGACTTGTTTTCAGGGTGTGGGATGTGCCTTCAAGACCACTTTTGCCACACTTTGAATGTATGACTGATGTAGTTGTCCTGTGTGACCTAGACAAAAGAGGTGTCTCTAATTGACACTCATCCAAATACTAGCAAAAGCTGCACTCCGCTTTATTAAATGGTACTTGGCAGCAATTTTCTGATTCTTCTTTTTTAAAACTAATTGAATATATTTAATTTTATTGGCAATTCCATAAAGGCAGTTTTAAGAGACGTGCTTCGATATCTTCGTACCAATCTCCTTCCTTGCCTACTGCTTCAAATACAAATCTGGGTGGCATATTCATTTATGCTGGGTTAATTTGAGCCACTCAACATTTTTTACTCTGAACATTGTTTGCTGTAGGCATTCTGATATTTTCACACCAATTGTGGAATTTATTGGTGCCAGGTGTACATATTTAATCAACTGTATACAGGCATTGAGGAGCCACAACCTAATAAAGATTCCTAGAAGTTTTCCAAGAGGATGTGTTGAAAGGGGATCCTTATCACCTGGTATTCAGTGCACAAAACTGTGATATGATACTGATGTAGCTACAAAATAATGTTGACGGGTGTGAAGTCTCCGTGGTCCTGTGTTTGGAAGGAACAGGAGACAAGTAGAACCTACAAATACAATGATTGCATTCCGTTTTGTATCACTCTCCTTTTGTATAATCTTACTTTGAAATCCATATTCGGGAAAAGTTGAGAGAAGGCCATGCAGATACTTCAATTACATCCCGAATAGATTACTACAGAGGAATCTACATGGGGTTGCCGCTGAAGACTGCCTGGAAGCTCCAACTAGTCCAACTCTCAGCAGCCAGGTTGCTCACGGGAGCACAGCTCCACTGGCTGCAGATTTGCTTCCGAGTACAATTCAAAGTGCTGGCTTTAACCTATAAAACCCTACACAGTTCTTGCCCAGTTTACCTGTCCGAATGTATCTTCCCCTATAAACCATCAAGGACTTTAAGATCTTCCAGAGAGGCCCTGCTCTCAGTCCCACCACCTTTGCAGTCACGCTTGGTGGAGACGAGAGACAGGGCCTTCTCTGTGGTGGCCCCTCGGCTATGGAACTCTTTCCCCAATGAGGTTCGGTCTGCCCCCTCCCTCCTGACCTTCAGGAAGAAACTGAAATCCTGGCTTTGGAATCAGGCATTTGCAGACTGATGGATTGAACTGGTAAAGACTAAGAGTTATTGGACCACAATGTTTGGATTGAGTTGGATGGTGTTTTTAACTGTCTTTTATATGTATTTAATAACTTATTTATTATGTATGTTGTTTTTAAAATGTTATTTATTGTGTAGCATTGAATTTTTGCTGTTGTTAGCCGTTCTGAGACCCTCCACCGAGGTAGAGAAGAACAGTTCTAATTAAATAAATAAATAAAATAAATCCCCAGCTGTATCTTGGTCTGACTTACTCATATAGGTCTGAATGGTAGAGTTGATGGTGGAGACAACAGTGAGATTTTGTTGCACCCATTTCCCTTCAGTAAGTGCATCCTAAACATTTCCCATTGTTAAATTTCTGCAAATATATTATCTAATTCATTTACCTAAAGCACTTATTTTGTTTCTGCCAGCATATCATCCCACTTCCAAAAAGATATGTATCTCTATTTTGCTCTTATCGCTTGCCAGACTCTTCTTCAAGAAACCTAATTCAAATCCAAATAATGTGTAGTTGCCAAAGTAGGAACCAATGGATCTCTGATAGCTATTTTGTCTCCTCCTTGGTGTAATCACTCAAATCTTCTGCATATAACTAAGACAAAAGACTAGCACTGATGCAAAATCTCTTAATTTAACTAGCATTTTTAAATATATGTATTTCTCATTGCACAAAAAAAAATTAATTTGAAAGGAATCATTGTGCTCTTTTCAGTTGGCAAGAATGTCTGTGTGCTTTGAAGGTAAAGTACAGGCCAAGCTAGGCATAAGGCTAATTGTACAAATCTTTTCCCATTAAGTCTAAGGAGGCTTACTTTTTTGTTTTTTTGGTGCAGTGTTAGACTGCTGTTTGATTTGATGGGATGCTTCAATTGCCACAACTGGGACCTTCTTTTGATTATATTTTTGGAAAAACATATTTTAGATAGCATCATAGAGATAGCAGGGACTTCAAAGCTCAGCTCACCAACTCCTTTGCTTTTGTTGTTGTTGTTTTACATAGAAAACACACTTTTTTGCCTAGGAAATAGAATTTTCTGTGCACTATTTTTTTCACAGAAAATCTGTTACGTGTACAAATGTGTTACACAAAATGTGCACATTTTGACAGATAATTTTTCTCTGCACAGTAAACAGCACCCAGTTGGTGAAGCTCGGATCCCTGGCCTTTGACGTGTGGGGTCCCGCAAGGTTCTAGTCTTTCCCCCATGCTTTTTAACATCTACATGAAACCGCTGGTGAGGTCATCCGGAGTTTTGGAGTTGTTGTGCCATCTCTACGCAGATGATATGCAACTCTACTACTCCTTTCCACCTAACTCCAAGGAATCCCCTCAGATGATGGACCAGTGTCTGGCTGCTGTGATGGGCTGAATGAGGGCCAACAAGCTGGAGTTAAATCCTGACATGACAGAAGTCCTCCGGGTCAGTCGTTCAGCCAGTTGGGGTGTAGGGTGGCAACCTGTGCTCGATGGGGTTACACTCCTCCTGAAGCCACAGGTCCACAGTCTGGCGGGTCCTCCTAGACTTAGTGCTAACACTTGATTCTCAGAAGGGCTTTCACACATTTAAAACTTATGTGCCAGCTGTGACCATACCTCAAGAAGTCTGACTTGACCACGGTGGTCCATGCCTTAGTTACCCCAAGGTTGCATTCTACATGGGGCTACCCTTGAAGACAGCCTGGAAACTGCAGTTGGTGCAAAGGTCAGTGGCCAGATTGTTAACTGGAGCAAACTACAGGGAGCAGTCAACTCCCCTGTTTAAACAACTCCACTGGCTGCTGATAAGTTTCTGGTCCCAATTCAAGGTGCAGGTCATCACCTATAAAGCTCTAAACGGTTCAGGACCTGCCTATCTTTGCAACCGCATCTTCCCCTACTCTGGGGAGGCTCTTCTCTCACTTCCACTTCTGTCTCAGGCTCATCTGGTGGGGATGAGAGAAAAGACCTTCTCAGTCATGGCCCCCTGGCTCTGAAACTCCTTCCCCAAGCAGGCAAGTAGCCAGGGGGGGGGGGCTTGAGGGGCTTCAGCCCCCCCTCCCCGAAATTCTCATGGTGGTTCGCGAAAAGGCCTTACTGGTGCATTATTTAAACTTTTATGTTTATTCATATCATGATCTGATCACCATACTCAATATATCCCATATGCATGGGGGTATTGGGGTAACGATACAAAAGGTTTGCTAGGGTAGACCCTCTTTCACTCAGACTCAGCCCCCCCAAACAAACTCAGCCCCCCCAAATCGAAATCCTGGCTATGGGCCTGTCCCCAAGGAAATCAGACTAGCACCCTCCCTGTCCACCTTCCACAAGGACTTAAAGACATTGATGTTCTGTTGTGCTTTTAACTAGGCAATTCCCTTGACAGCTGGCCCCAATTAGGACCCAAAAAATCTTGTCCTCAAGCACTTTATGATTGTTATATCCAAATCCTTAATGGTAAATTGTTCTTTCTCTCATTTATTTTATTTATTTATTTACGGTATTTATAGGCCGCCCTTCTCACCCCGAAGGGGACTCAGATCGGCTTACAAGATATATATACATACAATATATTATATTATTAGCATAGTAAAATATCAGTATTATATATTACTATATTGTACTATACCATTATATTGTAATATTATTAGTAATATTACATGTAATATAAAATATATAATTATAATATAATATAATTATTAGTAGTATTGTATTGTATTACATTATAATATTATATGTGTATACAATCTATATTATATTATATTATATTATATTATATTATATTATATTATATTATTAGCATAGCACAGGAGACAAGATGGAACTGTCCCCCGACCCCTTCATTGCTGCTATATGATATTTGCACTTTACTCATTAGCTCTATCCTTTAATGCTGTGGCACCAGTATCTGCTTTGAACTGGGTCATCTGAGTCCACACTCAGATAATATGGGATTTTCTGCCTTGCTATTCTGGATATAGGGCTGTGTGGAAGGACCCTGAGTCTCTAAGTAGTCTGGAGGTACTTGATTAAAGAGCACACACAGACAAACAGCAGAGGTTTCATTCCAAATCAGGAAGGCTTTTATCTTACAGTTAAGTCGCATAAAACACAAATAGTTCTGTACAAAATAACTTTCCTTCTTTTAGTCCCAGCAAATTCTCCAACATAGATCTCTCGCTCCAACATCCATTAACAACACCAAGGCACCAACAACACCAGCCAACCCCAACATTTTGTCTGTTCTACTTTTATATAAGACCCAGCCAGTTAAATATTGTATTGCATTATCCCTGGTGCTTTGGCATTATCTCATGGTTTCATCAGACACTCAAACTTGCATTGTTATTCTGACTTAGCAATTAGCCACCTGGATATGCTGTCACGCTTGGCTCCCCGTGAAATCCTGACACTTTCCTTTTTCCACAGCAGGTTCAGGAACATATCGCCCACAGATATGTGGGTGGTAATGCCACACCAGAGATGATTTAGGGTTATTTTAACAACAATTTCTTTATCTGGAACCATGGCAGGGGGAATGGGGTTGGGAGCACTGAAGACTATGGGTCATATTTTCTGACTCCCAAATTATTTTGCATTTGTTGATTAACCTAAACATACATGGTGACTCTCCCATCAGACTCTTTCAAAAGGGCCCTTCCACACAGCCATATAACCCAGAATATCAAGGCAGAAAATCCCACAATACCTGTTTTGAACTGGTTTATCTGAGTCTATACTGCCATATATTCCAGTTCAATGCAGATAATGTGAGATTATATTCAGCTGTGTGGAAGGGGCCTTAGAGATTTAGCTGATGTGGAGGTCCCTCTTTTTGCTATGGCTAATCTCATGTGTAATGGTTTCTGTCTTAAATTTAGTTAAAATAGTACAAGAGTTGTGTAGCTGGATCATGCCAAAGGATTAACCCCACAACCAGTTTCCCACAATGACTGATATACTAGTCCTAGTAATTTACATCCCATATATGGCTGGCAGTAATAGTATTGTGTGGAAATTCACCTAAGTAATCGAAGTGCTTACTTATATTGTTTCAACAGAGACAATTGGGGCTCTAACCACTCAAGATATGACCCGAGTTTTATAAAACTCCTCTTGGAGGAATATGACTTCTTAGCATGCCGCTTCAGATGCCTTGGAGATCTACTAAGATGTCTGAATGACCCGTGTCCACCACCCCCAACCTTACCACACAAGGTGGACCATTGGAGCAACACAATTGTCACGCCATGGGAGACAGCAGAATCAGACTGGGGCCAATCTAGGGATCCCCTGAAAGAGGATTCAACCCCCAAGGAAGAGGCCTGCCCACTACTTGATTCCCCGCAATGTGAGGATTTACCTGTGTGGGCTGTGGCTCGGGAGTGTGGAGCAAACCAGGCAGCGAGGTGGGGACTGCCTCCCTCGATGTTTGATGGATGTCTAGAGAGTTGACAATCGACTGCTAGCCCGGGCGTCTCAGTCCATCATGACTGCCTTTTTGGCGGAGAATGTCCCTTTGACCAGGACCCAACTGGCTGCCCATGGTCAGCCAGGAAGGGAACGGTGCCAGCTGATCGCATTGTGGGCCTTGTCGAGGCTCCCCTGGCAGTGGATGAACTCCCTGACATCTCGGCAATCCTGGCGGGGGACCAGGCCTCTTTGACTGAGGCATTCCCGAGTGGCGAAGATAGAAGCCGGCAACGTTGCCTATCTCTCTCTGAACGTCAGGGACTGAGGGCGAATTTTATGAAGGTGGACGGTCTTGGAGTCATTGGTGAATGAGCATCTTCCCCTTTAAGCCGAGAGGGGCCAGCACATAGGCGTAGAGACCGGCGGACCTATCATTTGTCATCTACTAGGCATAGAGCCTTCTCGATCGTGCCCCCTTATTTATGGAACGTCTTGCTGGTTGAAACTCGAACCATCTGAGATCTACTTGCTTTTTGGAAAGCCTGTAAAACTTTTCTTTTCCGGCAAGCTTTTGATGGGTGAACAATCCAGGCTATGCCTGTTCTCGCCACCTATTGTTATTGTTATGGTCATTTTAAAGCTAATTGTATTGTTTTAATCTGTTTCTGTAAACCGCTCCGAGCCAAATTGGGAGTAGCGGTATACAAGTTGAATAAATAAATAAATATGCATGGCTCAGTAGTGTGATGGGAGCAAATGCAGTAGTTATTACAGACATGTTGCTTTTTGTGCCAATCCTATGCAGCCTCCTGTACTGTGATGCTCTCAATGCAGAAATAATCTTGGAAAGCGGGAAAGTGTAGATCTCTCATTTCCTCAAATCCCTCTTCCATGGATTGCTAACATTTATCCTTCACCCCAACCCCATTTTCTAGCACCAAAGTAAACAAAGGGGTGGATGGTACACTGGGATCACCACTTCTGATCTCTGACTTCAGTTATGGTGGGTAGAACATGGACAGGCAGCCTATCAAGAGTCACTCCTTCCCTTGGGCTTGAAAAGAATTGCCTGTAGTTCTAAAATTACACTCCACTTGGCTTGGCAATATTGCCAAGGCTGATCTGCCACAGCACGAATCTGGCACTCCAAGAAAAGATTTATCTACCTGTACAAAGGAGACCCTGTTCCTGAAATTGCTTTAGGGCCCCAGCTATATTAATCCAGCTATGTTTATCCGGAAGTCTATTTACAAGCCACTGCCTCAGTTTTATTAGTTACTGTGCAAAAAAGGATGCCCTTTTTGCCCTTACCTGCTACCCTAAACAGTAACACCTAACTCTTTTATGTAGACTGAGGTGGGAACTGACATAACACAATGCTCCCTCATAGAACACTATCTGTGCATTGGAAAATCAACATTTCAGGTTGATATATGAATCCAAAAGCTAGTTTTCTGGTTTTATGATAGTTTTGTATGACAGGAGCTTTTAAATCATGTGAGCCTTTACCTTAAGGACCGGAGGTTTAGCACAACTGGTGAATCATCAGCAATTTTAAGATCTATCAAACAAAAGTTTGCAAGTTCGAAGCCCCAGGTTGGCGTGAGCTGCCAACTGTCAGCCTAGCTCATTGTTTACCTAAGCAATTCGAAAACAGCTTTAGCTGTGATTAGGGAAATTAGGTATCACTAAAAGCGGGGGAGGTGTTTTATGACGCCATAAATAAAGAAGATCAGAAAATGCTGGGTGATTATTTATGTATTTATTATTTCGGGCACTTCTGCCCCGCCCTTCTCAACCCCCAAGCGGGGACTCAGGGCGGCTTACAAAAAGCACAATTCGATGCCAACAATTCATCAGATAAACTACATGACAGCAATAGCCACAATAGTTTAAAACAATTATTTAATACAGTAACAACTAAAAAGCCAATCTAGTGGCCAACGTTCACCGAGTTCTAAAATCCGTAAGTCCATTCAGCATTACCATAGTCCATTCCAAATTCTGGTCATCATTACCTTGTCAGTCTGCCAGATTACCCAAAAGCCTGGTCCCATATCCATGTTTTCAGCTTCCTTCTGAAGGAGAGGAGGTATGTTGATGACCTAATTTCCCTGGGGAGTGAATTCCACAGGCCAGGGGCCACCACTGAAAAGGCCCTGTCCCTCGTCCCCACCAACCTCATCCCCACCAAGGAGGAAGTCTTTGTCATAGAGGATAGAGTAACAGCACCCCTGGACTCGAGCCCAACCTTCCATGGCACCAAAAACAGGTGAAACAAACCACCTCCTTCTGTTCTGTCTGTCTGTGTATTGTCTATACAAAGCGGCATTGAATGTTTGCCATGTATATGTACTGTGATCTGCCCTGAGTCCCCTTTAGGGTGAGAAGGGCAGAATATAAATAAAGTGTTGTTGTTGTTGTTGTTGTTGTTGTTATTATTATTTATTTCTAAAAGGTCAATCCTACAGATAACATAGGCCTACCACCTTCTGAGAATGGCCTCCCAAACACAAGGTCTAGGTACCAACAATGAAAACCAGCACCTTACATTCCCACTAAAAAGGCAGTGGCCCACTCTAGTTTCTTTCCAAGCAACCCTGATTTTCTGGTTGGAAGGTAATTTTGAACAAGAGATCATATTTTGAAGAGTCATCTGTGTTATAAATGGACTCTTGTCATACATGTCAACTTCGAAGAAAAGCTGGAATGTATGTAGAAACTAGGGGAGAGGTGCTTGACTATGCTCAGATAAGATACAGTTCCATGCTTTTCTCTAACATTTAGCATGGTAAAGCAAGTTGCTTTCAACAACAAATGTTTGACGAATACAGCAAAGCACAGCTTGCTATGTGAATAGCCCAACAACACCTTCTGGATTATTAGGATGGTGGGTAATAATCCTCCTTTTCTTCCTCCCTTGTCATTTGTTCATTTGTTGCATTTTGAATGATGTATTATCTGTGATGAAATAATAATCATGCATAGTTCATGTTTGATCAGTCCACACACTGCCTTGCCAGAGAAAGAAAATATGCCATGCAGATGAACAGTAAAGAACAAGTAGTTTACTCTTCGTAGTTCAAAACAACATATGTACAATCATGTGAACAGTCGCATTAACTCACATAATGTCCTTTTAGAGAGAGATTTAAATGGTCTCTCTTTGTCCATGCGGAGAATCTCCTTCAACAGCTCATGAAGCAAGAGCACACTCCAAACTGTCTGTCTACCTGCTTCCCTCTGCTTCTCTGCAAGCACTGCACACAACTCAAGCCTGAAAAATGTAACAGTATCCAAAAGTCCCAGACTCAGCCATCTCCCTGGGTGTTGCCCAACCAATTGGCTTAGTGCATTTTATTTTAGTTGACACACACACTAACTGATTTTTTGCATCTGCTTTTGTGATCTGTTATTGAGCTTATTTTGTCTTTTTCTCATTCTTACTTTTTCCTCATAATGTTAGATTACTTTGTGCCTGGTAACCTATGGTGACCACATACATTTTTAGTGTTTTTTTAGGCATAGAATACTTGGAGTGATTTTGCCTTGGCATATAGTGGGCTATCCATAGTTGTGAATTTTACTTTTGTGGATTCAAAGATTTTATCAAAATATTGCCTCTTATCAATATCTACATGAAACCACTGGGTGAGGTTATCCGGAGTTTTGGAGTTGGGTGCCATCTGTATGCAGATGACACCCAACTCTACTACTCATTTCCACCGAATTCCAAGGAAGCCTCCCAGATCTTGAACCAGTGTCTGACAGCTGTGATGGACTGGATGAGGACTAACAGGTTGAAGCTTAATCCAGACAAGACAGAGGTCCTCCTGGTCAGTCGCGGGGCTGACTGGGGTATTGGGTGCTCAACGGGGTTACATTCCTCCTGAAGGCGAGGCCCGTAGCTTGCAGGTCCTCCTGGATTCAATGCTGTCACTTGATGCTCGCGTGTCAGTGGTGGCTGAGAGGGCCTTTGCACAACTCAAACTTGTGCGCCAGCTACGACCATACCTCGTGAAGTCTGACTTGGCCAGGGTGGTCCACGCCTTGGTTACATCCAAACTGGACTATTGCAATGCGCTCTACGTGGGGCTGCCCTTGAAGACAGCCCGGAAGTTTGAACTGGTACAACGGGCAGCAGCCAGGCTCCTTACTGGAGCAAACTATAGGGAGCATACAACACCTCTATTAAAACAGCTTCATTGGCTGCCGATAAGTTGCCGAGCCAAATTCAAGGTGCAGGTCATGACCTATAAAGCCCCCCCCCCCCCCCCGAAATTCTCATGGTGGTCCACGAGAAGGCCTTACTGGTACATTATTTAAACTGTTATGTTTATTCATATCATGATCTGATCACCATGCTCAATATATCCCATATGCATGGGGGTATTGGGGTAACGATACAAAAGGTTTGCTAGGGTAGACCCTCTTTCACTCAGACTCAGCTCCCCCCCCCCAAATCAAAATTCTTCCTACCAATTACCCAGATCATTTCCTCTAATCAGCCCCGGAATGAACAGCCACAGACCCGTACCTAATATTATTGTTGCCTGCCATAGCATTGCATTTAATTCCCAGGCCCCCTACAATTTTTGGGCTTGCACAAATCTTGGCCCGGCCTTTTAAATTTTTTTAAATTGCCTTGAACAGGCAGGGTTCCTTTTAATACATGTGTGTTATGGCGACAATTTTTATGCATATTTTGTTTTGTTAATCTTATGTTATGCTGTTTACTCTGTTTTGGTGATGTTGCTTGTAAACCACCCTCAGGGAGATAGAGCAGTATATAAATAAAGTATTATTATTATTATTATTATTATTATTATTATTATTATTACTTTATGGCCTGCTTCCAGTGCCATAGGGTTGTGCTGGAGGAACTAGAGAGGTGTTCTTTCAAGTAAAAAATAGCAAGTATGCATGAGGATACTGTGCTGCTAACCCCGGTGAATGTAGAATGCTGACAATATAATCTATAGCACTTGACGATGGTGTCCCATCGAGACACTAACCAGGGTTTCCATTTAACTAACCACTTAGCTTCCAATATCAGATGAAATCTTGTGCCCTTCCTGCAATAAAATGAAATTATCTTCTAAAAACCTCCCATCATCCCCAACCAGCATAGCGAGGGACTGTTTGATCCGACTCTGATGAGTAGAATAAATGCAAGCTTGTTTTGCTGCCACCTGGCAACTCAGGCAGCAATTGATTCTTCAATAGTTTAGGACACAAAACGTCTGCCCATGTGGCCCTCAAGCCAATTTATTTCACCAGTTCTATATTTATTTCAAGTGGTAGAAAATTAAATGAACATCCTGTTTTGACTTGTTTACCAAATGGCAGTCCAACTGTGCCAGAATTCCATAGACTTCCATAATAGGAATTGCTTCTACAAGCAAATTTCGCAAGAGAAGCCAAAGTGCTGCCATTCATCACATAGTTAGGAAGGCCAAGATTTTCAGCATTTGGCATTTTTGGTACTCCCATCTCTTTCATTTTAAATAATTAAACTGGCAGAGAAGTTGCCAATATTGAAACACAAATAAATCGTACTGGTACATAATACTTATTAAAAATGCCTACACATTAGATTTATATAGACCAGTGATCCAACAACTGTAAATAATCTGTTTCATCTCATGATCTCAGAGGAAGAATGCTCACTCAATAATAACAGTTATTAAGAAAGAAATTTGTGGTTGCATATTATTTAACTAGAGTTGTTAATAGGAGCAAGCATATTCACGAGCCACTCATTCCAGACAGCAGTTTACAAGGAAATACAGATTTGAAAGTTTAATTATAATTAAATAATTACGTACACTGTGGGCACACCCTAGAAAGTAGATTCCCATGCCAGAGGTTATGCAGAAATTCAAATTGGTTTTAACTTTGTAGAACTTTTAGAATAGATAAAACAGCATTTAAGGTAATGGGGGCCAACTTGGGTGGCACGGAAAGGTGAGACCATAGGTGGAGCTCATCAAGAAGCACAGGAGAGGATTTCTAAAAACCAGTGCAGTTATGAAAGTGGATTTTTTGGCTGAGATCCTGCATGGGAGATATTGCTATGAAGATATAGCTACAATCCATCTCCCAATCTGCCCTCTATTAAAAACCAGACAGATGGATCAAATGGAGAACTTTTGTGGCTGGTAGGTTCACTTTCAGTACTTGCTGGGGATGGATAGATTGGTGGGCAGGTTTACTAGGCCAGATCTGGTTGTCCCCTGCTTTTGTGGTAGGGGCCTCCCCTTTCTGTTACTATTCATCATTCACAGAAAATACTTCTTTGTTGGGTAAGCTAGAACACTGAGAGCAATATTGGCAAAAGTATGATAGCTGGGACCCTACACATAGCTGGAACCCGTATGCTGGTTGCACAACACGCGCCACTTGGACTGCTCCCAGCAGAAAGTGTGCTGGTGGCCAGGGAAGGTTCTCAAAAGGCCCTAGTGTGAACAGAACAGCAGGAACCATATTTCCCTTCCCCTCTTCTTGTGCTTTCCACCACCCACTTTCTGACAGTGGAGGGCCCGGGGTTCTGGGAGGGCAGGACATGTGAGCCATAGACCCCCTCCTCCTCCCTTTCCGCAGCTGTATCTCTCACTCACTGCCTCGCACATGTGTTCCCTTTATTAATTCTGACCCGTGGTGAGCAACCAGTGTAGGGTCCCAGCTATCATACTTTTGCCACAATATTTTCTTCTCAGAACCCCTGCGGTAGGTCCAGGATCATGGTGTTCTCCTTCACAATAACCAGGATTCACCAGGTTTCCATCATACACTTCTATAGAAACTGGAAAAAAAACTGGCAGTTTCCATTTATGTATCTGTTCCAAAGAATTTAAATGTGAAAGATTTACAGCTTTAGTCATATCCGCTCATATTTTCTGAAAGGCATTCTTATGTGTTAAAATTTATTTCCTGTTAGACTTTGAATCTAAAAAGTTTTTCCCCCCCAGAAGGCTGTTCCTGGCTACAAGAGTAGCATTAAGCATAGCTCCAGCCTTGCTGTGCACTTCATTGAGGCAGCTTCCCCAGGCAGCAGGGCTTGGAGCATGGCAAAGCCCACAGTCACTGCCCTGCCCAAAAAAGGCAGGGGTGGGAACAGTCAGAAATCAGCCAGTAGACCTAATGTCAGGAGTTGTTACTGACTTCACATTTTACTTCTTCTTTATGGAATGAGGACTGTCACGGCATCACCAATAAGACATCTTCTTACTGTTGATTGGCCAAGCTGTTGGAGTTGCAGGTATGCCGTTATATTCTCATTCCTCTTGGATGGGTGGAGGAAGTCACAGGTAGAAGTACGAAGGTGCTGCCATATCTCACTCTTCCATCTTTGGTATGGGAAAGGATAGCAATTTCTCCATTATTTGGAGGCCAAGGGTCACCACTGCAGTGTCTTCCTCTTCCCCCTTTGTCCAGTGTGATGAGGAGCTCACTTCCTGCTTTAGCCACTTGGATCACTCTCAATGAATAAGTGGCTAGAATAAAAAATAGTGATAGTAAACAAGTCTATTTTGAATGCAGCACACAACATCCCAATTGTTTAAAGATCAATACAGTAACTCTAATATATATAGTGCTTTAGATAATAATAATAATAATAATAATAATAATAATAACAATACTTATTTATTTATTTCAAAGTTTTATATACCAACCTTCTCACCTCTTTTGAGGGACTCAGACCGGTTTCCAACCATAAAAACACATACAATCGGTAAAAACATCACTTTTTTTATATACTGCTCTATCTCCCCGAGGGGGACTCAGGGCAGTTTCCAAGTAACATCATCGAAACATACAAAGTAAACAGAATAACATAAAATTCACAAAACAACATAAGCATAAAATTATCACAATAACACATGTATATTAAAAATAATCCTGCCTATTCAGAGCAATTAAAAAGCCGGCCCAAGGCTAGTGCAAACTCAAAATATGAGGGGGCCGGGAATTAAGTACAGTGCTATAACAGGCTAACAGCAATAGCAGGTACGGGTCTGTGGCTGCTTATTTCCAGGGCCTATTAGAGGAATGACCGGGGTAATAGGTAAGAGTGCAAGGCCATATTCAACAATGTTTGGGTTGGACTAGAACTGGTCATTCTCAAAGGCTTGTTGAAACCACCAGGTCTTCAAGCTCTTACGAAAGAAGGGGAGGGATGGGACCTGTCTTATTTCCCTTGGAAGGGTGTTCCAGAGGCGGGCGGCCACCACCGAGAAGGCCCTCTCTCTCGTCCCCACCAACCGTAATTGTGACGGTGGTTGGAGTGAAAGGAGGGCCTCCCTGGAAGATCTTAGAGTTCGTGCTGGTTCATAGAAGGAGATGCGATCGCAGAGATAGGTGGGGCCTGAACCGTTTAGGGCTTTATAGGTCATGACCTGCACCTTGAATAAAGGACTTTATCCCATGGTTCAGAAACAGAGCCCCACAGGAGTCCCACTGAGGCCATCACATAACGTAAGTACACTTCCAGTGTGGGACTCTTTTCTGAAATACATGGAAACAGAGCACTCAAGCCATTTTAGAAGTCAGGTTTTACCCAACTCCAAATGGGAAAAAGCAGCAAAAAGTGAGGGAAAGACAGACTTCAGCACAGAAATGACATGGGATGGCTGGCCATCCCAGAAGATAGGGAAAGATGAAAAGGAACAGGGTAAGACAGTTCCCTCTGTCCCATCCCATCCCGTCCCGTCCCCCCCTCCGCCCTCTGGTAGGGATTGATTTCTGCCATGAGGAGTTTACAGTTTTGATTCTAATAGAAGAGAGAGAAATGGAAGATAATTACCTTGGTAATATTGTTTCCAATTCAACTAGCTGAAATGATCTTTGGGAGTGGGGAGGTATCAAAACCTTTTTTTAAAAAAATAGATGCTGATGTGCTTTTGTGCATGTGTACATTAATATACATAACATTACACTGACCTGGTGTCTATAAGAAGTAATTGTTCTAAAATGTATGTATGTATGTATGTATGTATGTATGAATGAATGAATGAATGAATGAATGAATGAATGAATGTGCAATAACATGAATATGCCAAGTGTCTTTTCAGGCAGCCAGTTTCTGACCACTGTTGCTGGCCTTCATCTGGGCTGGTTGGAAAGAAGGGGTTCCTTCTTCATCAAGACTAGAATGTTCATATGCTTGTAAGAAAGGCATGATGACTAATACTAAACGTCTCAACCAAATACATACTATAACCACAATAATCTTTTCTATTCCTCTATTCATGTTTTCATTGTTCATTTACCAGCCCATCCCTGTTCCGATTTATCAAGGTGTGTTTCCACTACGTTGTTAGGGAAGAAAGGGAAAGGACTTGACACAACTCTTCCTTTCTTCAAACATGCAACTACTGCTGTAACTATGTCTTTTTTTATAACTATCACAAATCAGACCTGGCATGTTACCAGAAGGTGTGTCTTGGTTAGCAAATAAGACAGAGAAGCATGCTACTGTGGAGTAATAGTTTTCTGGAGGCATGTAGGTGTGTCCCTGGCTGTATAAATAAGCTCCAATTTTCAGAGACGGAAATCACCCTGAGTTTTGTATTTGGATACACTCAAAAGCTAGTAAGAGGTATGTGCTACAACTATCTTGCGCTTTGTATCTTCAGTAGAGAGGTATTGTTTCAGAACTTTCCTTCCTGCTGAAGGTCAATCTACACATTACTTGAAGTGTGTGGTTTCTTCTGCTAACCTTTTAAACTGAAAATCAGATGTACTAATGGTATTTTTTTTTTGGGGGGGGGGGGGGTGCTTTGGCATTCCTTTTCATCTTTTTTTCCATTACACTCACCTTGATCAAGTTGTTTTCTTCACAGAGTTGAAGGAGCATAATGTCTTTTCCCCAGAAATTGGGAAAACAGCTAGGCCAGGATGATTTATATACCGACCTTCTCACCTCAAAAGAGATGAGAAGGTCGGTATATAAAACTCTGAAATAAATAAATAAATAAATAAATAAATAAATAAATAAATAATTTTGTATGGAAGCAAAACAAAGGGTGTCTATTAATGCAATTTGACGCCACTTGTTTTATTTTTCTGGTTATTTAATATGTAATGTTTATTTTACTTAAGTGATATTTGTCTTGACTGTTCCAATGTAGCACAAATCCTATGTAAAATCATACTACGTATTTTTGACATTAATATTGAAATCTGAAATATATACAGAAAGTCATTGATGCTATGGCTCAATGCTATGGAAACATAGGAGTCATAGATCATACACTTGGAATTAAGCGTATGATCACTGGAATGGCCTGGACTATGGTCATGGATAATGTGGTTTATAGTAATAATTGTAATGTTTTAAATGCTTTAATGTTTTCTAATCTGTTTTTTAATTTTAATTGAATTTTGTTTAATTGTATATTGGGTATATATTGTTTTTAAGGCATTGAATTATTGGCTATGCTGTAAGCTGCCTTGAATTCCCTTCGGGATCGAGAAAGGCGGGATAAAAATATAGTAAATAAATAAGGTCTTTAGCCTCATCTGGCAAAGAGTGCTGCTGCTTTATCAAGCTACAAGCCCCGGGATTCCATAGCATTGAGCCATGGCAGTTACAGTGGTGTTAAACTGCATTAACTCTACAGTGTATATGCACCTAAAATTAAGCAACCACTGCTACTGGTTTTCAGCTCTTGACTGCAATCTCTTAGGCTGCTTGTCGGGGAAAGAAAAATTGAGTTGTATGTAATGCAAAATTTGGCTCTAAGTAATAAGGCTTCGGAGCCCCCGGTGGCGAAGTGGGTTAAAGTGCTGAGCTGCTGAGCTTGTTGACCAAAAGATCGCAGGTTCGAATCCAGGGAGCAGCGTGAGTTTCCGCTACTAGCCCCAGCTTCTGCCAACCTAGCAGTTCAAAAACATGTTAATGTGAGTAGATCAATAGTACTGCTCCGGCGAAGGTAACGGCGCTCCATGCAGTCATGCTGGCCACATGACCTTGGAGGTGTCTACGGACAACGCTGGCTCTTTGGCTTAGAAATGGAGATGAGCACCACACCCCAGAGTCGGATACGACTGGACTTCATGTCAGGGGAAAACCTTTACCTTTACCTAATAAGGCTTTTAATACTTGTACCTTGGAAGAAGACCTGTGTGGAGCAACCAGAAGGGCATAAAAAGAGTATTCTGGGATATGGAACCCCATATATTTACTCAGAGGTTATCCTGCTGGGGCTTTAACCCAAATACATATACTTGAAACTGCAGGTTTATCCACTTTAACTATGAGCAGATCATCCAATTCTTCAATCAGGGATAATTCCCTTGAAATCTGTAGACCGTGGATTGCAGCATCAAGTTTCCAGTCTAGTTCAATTGGTTTTGAGAATCGTTTTACACATGAGTGAATGTTGCCTTTTACTAGAAACCATGCTTTGACTAACTTGCTTGGACAGCATGTGCTGAAGAAGGGAGGAGGCATGCCAGCGTTAGAAATGAAAGTGTGTCAATGTCTGACAGCTTTTCGTAATACTACACTAACAGTAGCTCCAAATCATGTCATAATTACCAGGTCTGACCTTCTTACTTGTAACCAATAATGCTGATCTACTCCTTGAATCTTTGTTGGTTTACCAAACAAGTTCCGGTTTGTGAAACAAATTCCAGGCAGTGAGCAAATTTAATCTTTCTCTTATATAAGAAAAGAAAGGGACATGTTATCGTTGCATTTACATACTTGTAGTGGACCATAATGACGGATCTATATACCTGTAGTTCAATTGCACGTAGTTGAATCACATGCAGAGAAGAGCAGCTTTTTGACGTTATTTACAGGAGAAAGTAAAGCATATAACTGTCTGTAATTTTACACCAGAGACTTGATGAATAGAGAGGAATTTAATGTATGATTTGATTATTTATGCAGGAGATATAGTTTAATAGGCAGAACCCCATTTGGGGTTGGGACCCACAGATTAAAAAGCAATGATCGAAAGCATCTAACTTCGTCAGTCCAGATCACAGAATGGAGTGAGTTACAAGTTAGAGTAGTGCAGGAGCAAGGGCTGTTTCTATGCTATGGCATCATACTTGCTGTATAGGTTGATTTGTATTTCTTCTAACCCTACCTGTGAGATGCTTGAGTTTTGGAGTTGTA
>NW_026847549.1:95395444-95442284 GCF_025583915.1 Anolis sagrei ordinatus
TGAAGGTTAATCTAAAACCTACTCTATCTTTGCCCGGAAGGTCTTTCTTCTATTCCTGTTTTAGAATAATTTTTATTTGTTCTTTTTCCAAAAAAGTTGATGAACTTCTTCCAATTCGTCTTGTCGGATAGTGCTCTATTTTGGGATACTTTCTTTTTGTTTTTGTCTTTTGCTTTCTCACAATCTTAATAGCAAAGCAGACTCTCACTTTTATTTATTTATTTTATTTCTAAAAAACAATACACTTCTTTTTTCTTTTTTCTTTTTTCTTAACTTTCAATAATTGTTTTTAAATAATAATAATTGTAATCCAAGCCATTCCATAGTCATTGCCCATATTCCAAATCTGTCATAACAATTCGAAAGCCTGGTCTCACAGCCAAGGTTTTACTTTTCTTCTGAAGGTTAGGAGGGAGGGGGCTGATCTAATGTCAGTGGGAAGGTAGTTCCATAGCTGAGGGGCCACCACTGAAAAGGCCCTGTCTCTCATCCCCACCAATCGCACTGGGGGTGGGACTGAGAGCAGGGCTTCCTCCGATGATCTTAATGTACCAACCCCTCTACCTTCCTATCACTATCAGCTGCAACCTACCACCTGAAGGAAGAAGAAGCAACCCTTCTCCCAGATTCCTTTGCCAGTTATTTGCCACACAAGGAGGAAGAGAGACAGCCAAGCATGAGGCAGGTTGACCTATCATTGCTGTAGTTGGTCATGACAGGGAGAAAGAGAGTGGGGGAGTGGACAGCCATCCCACATTCCCAACCAGCTAAGGAATACAGGATGGCTGTTGGGATACCACTCATATGAACCAGATGTGGGTGTCTTGATTGCCAAAACTCGGGGGAGAACCCAAATCCTGGAGCAGGATTCAGGTTTCTTCCTGAGTTATTTTAACCTGGGGTGCAGCTGCCAGGTTAGATCAGTCCATGTGCATTGTATAGCTGCACGTGAACTGATCCAAATTCACACTGACCTAAATGTATAGTATAGATGGGGTCATAGTTTTATTTCCCCTTCACATTTTCTCATGGAAACATTTTATGCATCTCTGCCCCTGTCACTGTTAACTTCATTCATTTACTTACCTGGCACTGGTACAAGCACACACCTATCTCATAATCCTATTGCTCAAGAACCTGCTGGGGATACAAGGAATGAGTCAACAGTTCTTTCCTAGATGCACTCCCCTTTTCCGTGGTGACCAATGACTGACGACCTCCTGATATCACCTCACCTGGGTCTGGCCAACCATTGTGTCAGGTTAGTGATCAGTTGTTGGAGACATTTTACGCATTCTTCTTAGTCCATACAAACATGTTATGTGCTCAGATAACAGGCTCCACACCCTCTCTGTTGTTAACCCTTTCTGACAGTGCCCGAGGCTGTGCAGCTTCTTACTTGTCTGATATTCTGCTTCCGTTGGCTTCTTACAGATTGTGGAACTGTTTGTTTCCTCCAGACTGTCTCCTAGCATGGCACTCCTTTGATTTACTAAGGTGTATAACTCCTAAATCAGACTCTGTGCTCTGAATCTCTGTTAAAATAACAGAAAACACAACACGCTTTCTCTTGCAATACTTCCCACTTATCTCTATAGGGACATGTAGCTGGGAATAACTCTACACTGCACTCAAATCATTAGTGTCCCTTGGGAATTAGTCTAGTACATCATGGCTTCCATGACAAACATGGGCCCATCATAGTTAATATCTAGTCCTATATATGTACCTGATCACCTTTCCTGGATATTTGCAGATGTTCAAGCCCTAACTGGGAGGAAACAGCAAGGAAATCTGAAGGACATCTTGAATGTGAGGGTTGGATATTAGCTCGATGACCTCACGAAGTGTTTCTCCAAGACTCTTTAGTTATGCAAGAAGTCAGAAACAGTGCCCAGAAATGGAGTTGAGGCTCCCATCTTGACTGTTGACACCTCACTTTTACCTACTGGTTCATTTGTCTTTTGCTTCTTAAAAAACAAATGTTCCACCTTATCTCTTTGCAAAATGTCCAAGATAGTTAAGAATAAATGAGTTTTCAAAACTATTAACTGCTATTAAATATTCATGACTTGCAATGTCCACTATTGTCAGCTAAGAAGACAAGTCCAAGCAACATCATAAACAGTTTGTATCTGAGATGGAGAAACCAGGCTGCCCAGAGGGGTTATGGGGTCTGGGTCAGATATTTATTTTATTTATTTATTTACGATATTTCTATCCCGCCTTTCTCAGCCCGAAGGCGACTCAAGGTGGCTTACAAATTGACAGTGATTCAATGCCATAGTAGTAATAAAATACAATTAAAAACATTTAGAACAACATTATAAAAATCCATTTAAAAACCCCAGTGGCGCAGTGGGTTAAAGCACTGAACTGCTGAGCTTGTTGATCGAAAGGTCGCAGGTTCGATTCCGGGGAGCGGGGTGAGCTTCCGCTGTCAGCCCTAGCTTCTGCCAACCTAGCAGTTCAAAAACATGCAAATGTGAGTAGATTAATAGGTACCACTCCGGCGGGAAGGTAACGGCGCTCCATGCAGTCATGCCAGCCACATGACCTTGGAGGTGTCTACGGACAACGCTGCCTCTTCGGCTTAGAAATTGAGATGAGCACCACACCCCAGAGACAGACATGACTGGACTTAATTTCAGGGGACAACCTTTACCTTTACCTTTTAAAAACCTATAATCACCAATGTCTTCCTGTTAATCTCATTTTCCAGTAGCATCGTCTAAGCCATTCCATGTTTCACTTTTTCATAGTTCCATGTTTATCTATTACGCTGCATTTCCAAAGGCTTGTTCAAAGAGCCAGGTTTTTACTTTCTTTTTTGGAAAGTCAGGAAGGAGGGGGCCGATCTAATGTCCCAAGGGAGGGAGTTCTACAGCCGAGAGGCCTGTGCCGTCACACCCAGATCCTATAAAAATAAACTAAGATGTGCTTCTCTCTTTGTCTGGGCGGACCACGGGGGTCTTTCTTTAGAAGCTTGAGATTCCCAGCAACTGAGGCTACTACAGGTTTTGAACACCAAAACAGAATATTTATTTCTCAAAGTCCTTGCAGACTTGGCACAGCTTGTCAAAGTTACAAACAAAACAGTCAATTGGTGAAACCATAGAGATGATCTTTCTTTCTTTTTTTCAGTTACTGAGGTAACTCTTCCCCAAATGGTAGAAAATATCCTGGGATCCTTTCACCCTAACCCTGAGCTGCTATGGTTAGAAAAACAGGCTTTTCCCTATCTATAGCTCAAGGTTAGCTTTGGAGATGAAGTACTGCTCAATAATATTCAATAACTTTTCTGTATCTCAATTACTACCTATAACTCAATTGCTATCTATAACTCAATTGCTATTCTATCTATCTCAATTAGCTTCTTTATCTATATAACTCAATCACTCAATCAACTCAATCGTACTTACAATGATTTTTTCAGAGCTACCTAGCTGACCAACAGCACATCTGAAGCTTTCTTTCTCTACTGAAGGAGGCAGGGGAGATTCCAAAATGGAGATCTCATCCCCTGGAAAAAGGGCGGTCTCTAGACCCAAAGAGATACTTTTCTAAACCAATAACTGCAGAGGGCCTGCAGTCTGGCTTTGCAGACTCTGATACTGTTTAACTTCCAGGGTGCTGCTGGGTCTGTAGCAGCCCTGGGGAAATGCAAAAGAACACTATCCCATGCAACTAAAAGGTAATGCAAACTATGCTCCTGGAAGACGGAACAGGGCTACCACTGAGAATGCCCTGTCTCTCGTCCCCGCCAGATGTGCCTGCGAAGAAGGCAGGATCGGGAGCAGGACCTCCCCAGATGATCTTAAATTCCTAGATAGTTCATAAGGAGAGATATGTTTGGACAGGTAAGCTGGGCTGGAACCGTTGGACCAATTCATTTGGAGGAGTCTAGTGAGCAAAGGATTCCCACTTTATGGCATCCCAGAACAAACTGAATCAATTGCCCTCAGCTCCTTAGGTAGCCCTGAGAATAAGCCATTTGCCCTTGTGTTTAGGGTTGCCAGGTCAGTAGCCACCTTCCCCCTGAGTTTTCAGGCAAAACCTAAGAGCTTGTGATATCATGAGGTGGATATTTTTAATGTCACAGAGGTGGGGCAGGCAAGCATCGGCAAGATGTGAGCATGCTTTCCATGGAAACTGGTACTTGGGCAATCTGGGTAAATGTGTCCAGCAGCTGAGAGGGAGGTGAATAAATTATTTTTGGGGACAGAGAAGGGCAGTCAGCAGAAAGTGAAAAGCAGCTGTAGTTACTGCTGCCGTTCCCACTCAGGCTTATCTTCCCATAAGGATTTATCTACAGGACACCTGGCAATAGGATTTTCCCCTTAGCCCTATACTGTTGTTGATGCATGCAGAAGGCTAACTGCCAGGGAAGTTTTCCCAAGCCTCATACAGGTGCTGCTGCTATGGTTTGTACAACAGTTAGGTTATGAGTCACAATGTTCCACTCCCTACTTTGCCAGAAATGACAAGAGGGACCCAAGTGCATGTAACCATCTTCTCTCTTCGCAGTCTTCTCTCTTCCACTTTTGGGTGCCCCAGTGTTGCACAAGCACAGCTCATATGCAAATACCTTTGCAATGAGCCAGAAGACACTGGAGCCAGCTAGGAAACAGTGGAAATCAATATTCAAGTTTCATTGCCCCCTCACATAGAAAGACTACTGTTTTCCTTCTTTTGCCCTGAGTGGGGCAACATGACCTGAGACCCAGAAAAATATAGTAATTTTCTGAAAGTTTGTCTGGCATCCTGAGAACTGGCAGTCTCATTTCATAGAATCATAGAATCAAAGAGGTGGAAGAGACTTCATGGACCATCCAGTCCAACCCCCTGCCAAGAAGCAGGAATATTGCATTCAAATCACCCCTGACAGATGGCCATCCAGCCTCTGTTTAAAAGTTCCAAAGAAGGAGCCTCCACCACACTCCGGGGCAGAGAGTTCCACTGCTGAACGGCTCTCACAGTCAGGAAGTTCTTCCTCATGTTCAGATGGAATCTCCTCTCTTGTAGTTTGAAGCCATTGTTCCGTGTCCTAGTCTCCAGGGAAGCAGAAAACAAGCTTGCTCCCTCATCCCTGTGACTTCCTCTCACATATTTATACATGGCTATCATATCTCCTCTCAGCCTTCTCTTCTTCAGGCTAAACATGCCCAGCTCTTTACGCCGCTCCTCATAGGGCTTGTTCTCCAGACCCTTGATCATTTTAGTCGCCCTCCTCTGGACACATTCCAGCTTGTCAATATCTCTCTTGAATTGTGGTGCCCAGAATTGGACACAATATTCCAGGTGTGGTCTAACCAAGGCGGAATAGAGGGGGAGCATTACTTCCCTAGATCTAGACACTATGCTTCTTTTGATGTAGGCCAAAACCCCATTGGCTTTTTTTTTGCTGCCACATCACATTGTTGGCTCATGTTTAACTTGTTGTCCACAAGGACTCCAAGATCTTTTTCACACGTACTGCTCTCGAGCCAGGCATTGTCCTCCACTCTGTATCTTTGCATTTCGTTTTTCCTGCCAAAGTGGAGTATCTTGCATTTGTCCCTGTTGAACTTAATTTTGTTAGTTTTGGCCCATCTTTCTAATCTGTCAAGATTGTTTTGAATCCTGCTCCTGTCCTCTGGACACTCTGGCATCACATGAGAGATATCTGCAACCAACATCACATGCCAACATTACTGGAAAGACACGATGAGGGCATAGTAAAATAGAGATAGTGGCACAAGCCTTGTAGGCTTACTAAAATCCTTCTTGCAAGCCTGTACTAGCAATTTATATAATGGCCTCACTATTATGGGAAGCTTAGACTTGAAACATATATACCGTAATATGTAAACAGCCAGGAAGGAAGATGCAATTCTAAACATGTAGGAGTGGGCCTTTACAGGATTGTTTAGTTTTTTTACCTGCTCAGGAAACAGCTAATAAGCCAAGTTTATTTAATCATTCTTTTCCATTTAAATCGATGGGGAAAGATTAAGAGACAATTGCACGTTCACTCCTACATCTGTTAATCAAAGCCTCTGGAGACCAGCTTCTCATTTTTTTTCCTTACTGGGGAAGCTAGATAATTTTTTTGTGTGTGTGGAAAAGATCCATAAGGCATTGAGACATATACACCAACATTTTTCAGTTGAAAACTGGAACACATATTGCCACATAACATCTCTATAGTCTCTCATAGCTTGTGTGTTCTTTTTAAATACTTTTTGCCATCTTGACTAAACTCTGGTATTGCTTGTCCATACTTCTTCTGGTCTTCATCTCTGAAATGTTGAAGGATATGCATTCCAATGCAGGGATTAGATTACTATTTCCATATGATGAGTTTATTATTATTATTATTATTGTAGTTTGAAGGATGCAATGGAACAATGTCTTCAAACTACAAGAGAGGAGATTCCATCTGAACATGAGGAAGAACTTCCTCACTGTGAGAGCTGTTCAGCAGTGGAACTCTCTGCCCCGGAGTGTGGTGGAGGCTCCTTCTTTGGAAGCTTTTAAACAGAGGCTGGATGGCCATCTGTCAGGGGTGATTTGAATGCAAATTCCTGCTTCTTGGCAGGGGGTTGGACTGGATGGCCCATGAGGTCTCTTCCAACTCTTTGATTCGATTTATTATTATTTAGAACATTTGTATCCCGTCCTATTCTCGACCTCCGAAGAGGGACTCGGGGCAGCTTCCAACAATATAAAATCACCAATAAAATACACAATTACATAAAATGATAATAAATATACATTTAAAAATAGTTCGCTAAGTTTAAATCATAAAGGGGAACCATGCAGTCTCCAAATACGATTCCACCATTCATAGTTTCAGGAAGCCAATGAGATTCTGCCCTGCATAAATAGGAGCATAGTGTCTAGATTCAGGGAAGTCATGTTACTCCTCTATTTTGCCTTGGTTAGACCACATCTGGAATACTGTGTCCAATTCTGGGCATCACAATTGAAGGGAGATATTGACAAGCTGGAATGTGTCCAGAGAAGGGCAGCCAAAATGATCAAGGGTCTGAAGAACAAGCCTAATGAGGAGCGACTTAAAGAGCTGGGCATGTTTTGCCTGAAGAAGACAAGGCTGAGAGGAGACATGACGGCCGTGTATAAATATGTGAGGGGAAGTCATAGGGAAGAGAGAGCAAGCTTGTTTTCTGCTGCCCTGGAGACTAGGACATTGAACAATAGCTTCAAACTACAGGAAAGGAGATTCAGCCTGAACATTAGGAAAAACTTCCTGACTGTGAGAGCTGTTCAGCAGTGGAACTCTCTGCCCCTGGAATGTGCGGAGGCTCCTTCTTTGGAGGCTTTTAAACAGAGACTGGATGGCCATCTCTCAGGAGTGCTTTGAATGCATTTTTCTGCTTCTTGGCAGGGGGTTGGACTGGATGGCCCACGAGGTCTCTTCCAACTCTATGATTCTATGACTATGATTACAATTTAACTTCCATAGATATATCCTAGGGAAACCTGGGGTTTGGTGTTTACCGAGGCTCCATCTATATTACCATATAATTAAAAGTGAACTGTATTATAATGGTCAGTGTAGACTCAGGCTCTATCTACATTGACCATATAATCCAGTTTCGGAATGCAGGTTGTGGATTATATTAATTCACACTGCCATATAATCCAGTTTAAAGCAAATCATTTGCATTCAGAAACTGGATTATATGGCGGTGTAGATGGGGCCTCATATAATGCAGGCTGAACTGCATTGAAGTGGATTATATGAATCTCTATTGCCATATAATCCCCATTCAATGCAATTAATCTGTATTCTGAAACTGCATTATATGGTAGTGTAGATGGGAACTGAGGTGCTAGAGCTCTTGTAGAATTCAAATTCTCCTTGCTAAAATACAAACTTTAAGATTCAAAGGAATGGAAAAATAACAGTTTAGTGTGATCACAATGCCAGAGCTGTGTGATGTGAAATTTATTTATTTATTTATTTTGCTAGCTTTTTGTGCTTGAATACCATTGTTTGATGCAGGGAAGCTATGAAGAGGTATGAAGCTTACAGGACAGAGTTCATAGGGTGAATGCCACCTCACTAGTTTTGACTTAGCATAGCCTTTGATAACAGGCTATCTCTCAGCAGTCATGATAAATATCATGTCTCCGTTTTAGAACTCACCATATAGTCAGAAAGTGGCCACATCAAGTGGACTTTGCTGTGCATATCACGAGCCCCCACAAATCCCTACAACAGAACCCTGTTATGACTCTGTTACTTGAGTTTATGGTTGGCAAAAAGATTGCAGCACAATCAGGAGTCCCTGCTCTGGCTTGAGACTTTCTTGTAGTGTGTTTGCATGTTTTATAGTTTTTGGTGCTTCAAAGAGCATGTGTCTAAATCTTCCAACATAAATCTTCCAACACTAATTAAAAATATGCATGGGAGGAGTTCTGGGGAAACTACATATCGTCCAGATGGAAACTAGGACATGTGCAGTCAAGCAATATCACCAAATAGTCAAAATGGCAAAAATGATCTATGAGGAAGAACAAACAGGCTAGAAGATGCCTTTACTTGACCCTGTTCTGCCCTTCCTCCCCCCCCCCCCTTCACTCCCCAAGTTGAGTACTGCAATTGTTTTGGACTTCTGCAATTGGGAATAATGGTATTAGGAAGAGAGGAAAGTAGCCCAGAGAAGAGGGGTCTGTCTTAAGAACGGTGGCTCGGGTCTACTTGAAAGTAACAGGATTGGAGGATAAAGTCAAGTATCCCAGAAGTAGTTGTAGGTTTTTCAGGCTGTATGGCTATGTTCCAGAAGCATTCTCTACTGACGTTTTGCCTGCATCTATGGCAGGCATCCTCAGAGGGAGGTCTGTGGGAAACTAGGGGGAATCCTTTGCTGAGAGGTGATTAGCTGTTCCTGATTGTCCACCTCCGGACCTTCCTGAGGTCTATCTCTCAACAAAGGATTCCCCCAGGCAGCAATAAGTTACAAGTATTATTTATTTATTTACTTACTTCAAATATTTGTACCCCGCCCTTCTCACACACACTCCGGGGGGGGGCACTCAGGGCGGCTTCCAGCTGGCACGATTCAATGCCTACATGAGTACATAATAATACATAATGAAACCAATAATTGCAAACAATTAAAACATTAAATCCATTCAATTAAAATATGCTTAAATATAGCAGCCAAAACTGTCAGGCCATCAAATGCTAATCAAGGTGGCCAATTGAAGCATTTACACCTGGCTCCAACAGAGTTCTTTCTCCCACTCTGGACTTTCCATAGCTATATAAACCCAATTTTCCTAGTTTCCAACAGACCTCACTACCTCTGAGGATGCTTGCCATAGATGCAGGCGAAACATCAGGAGAGAATGCCTCTAGAACATGGCCATATAGCCCAAAAAACCTACAACAACCCAGTGATTCCGGCCATGAAAGCCTTCGACAATACATCCCAAAAGAAGTGTCTGTCTTAAGAACGGTACCTTAGGTCTTCTTGAAAGTAATTGGGTTGGAGGGGAAAGTCAAGAATCCCAAAATAGTGACAGTTTGAAGAATGGTGCCTCCTGGTTGAGGTGGGAGGAAGCGATCCTGTGTTGATGGGGGTAAGTAAATTCTTTGTCTTTTTTAAAGATGGAATGCCATGCAAAGAAGACATCTCTACACACAAGAAAATGGTTTTCCTCATGTCCTTCCATTTTCCACAGCTCCATCTGATGAAGTCCTAAATCAGGAAAATGAACCATAAAGTGACATGCACCATTAAAAAAATTGCAGGCTCTGGACCATTTTTGAGTTTCCCACCAAACTGGAAATTGGGGGCCAAAGAAATTATTGCTTCTGAAAAAATCCAGAAGCAGCAATTTTCCTTAAAATAAAGTGCAAACATATATGCATGAACATACACATGCACACCATTTGTATGTTCATGAAGAGAAAATTAATTAATGAAGGGTTACAATAAGATTTTGGCCATAATAGAGATTGATAACGGCTTTATAATTGTCCCGCCAATGGTCCTCTGTGCATTTTGAAAGACACAGAGAGAGTAAACTGAGTGATCGCCCCTCTCTTCTTTGGCGTGACTGAAGATTACAGTAAAACAATCAAGGAAATTGATAAGTAACTAGATGTTCTATATTCCTGCGGTGTGCTTTGAACTCTCACAGGTAGGCACTCAGCCCCAGAAGAGGAGGGAAGCATAATCTTTTTGATTAGGCAATAGAAGGAGAATAATTCCTTTTCATAGCACTCTATCACATCGTATCAAATGTTCATTCTGGATGCAAATCTATTGCCCATGCCATTGAAGGATGGGGCTGCAGCTGCCAATGGTTCAGCAGCCATATGATATCTGGGTTCTCTGGGTGGGAGTTACACACCTCCCTCCACTGTGTTTTCATCCCAGTTTTATTTTATTTCATTTGTTTGTTTGTTGTGGGAAAAAGTTTAGAACTCAAAATGCACTCTCTGTCTTGTGTGGGGGAAAGTGGCCACCCGTCTGTGGAATGCACTCCCCAGTGAAATCAGGCGACTCCATCTCTCCTCTCCTTCAGGAAAAATCTCAAGTCTTAGCTCTGGGACCAAGCATTTGGGTAGCTGGCTGAGCAACAACTGCAATGACTCATGAGAATTGCCAATAATAATAATAATAATAATAATAATAATTATTATTATTATTATTATTATTATTTCAATAAAAGTGCCAAATGAAATTATTATTATTATTATTATTATTGACAATTCTCATGAGTCATTGCAGTTGTTGCTCAGCCAGCTGCCCAAATGCTTGGTCCCAGAGCCAAGACTTGAGATTTTTCCTGAAAAATCAGTGGATGACCCAAAATGCAGACTGTACAAGGAAGCTGATGAAACCATAAATCATGTCCTCAGCTGTTGCAAGAAAATTGCACAAACGGACTACAAACAAAGACACAACTCTGTGGCCCAGATGATTCACTGGAACTTATGCCACAAGTACCACCTGCCAGCAGTAAAGAATTGGTGGGATCATAAACCCGCAAAGGTCGTGGAAAATGAACATGCAAAAATACTGTGGGACTTTCGAATCCAGACTGACAAAGTTTTGGAACACAATACACCAGACATCATGATTGTGGAAAAGAAAAAAGTCTGGATTATTGATGTCGCCATACCAGGTGACAGCCACATTGAGGAAAAACAACAGGAAAACTCAGCCGCTATCAGGACCTCAAAATCGAATTGCAAAGGCTCTGGCATAAACCAGTACAGGTGGTCCCAGTGGTCATTGGCACACTGGGTGCCATGCCAAAAGATCTCAGCCAGCATTTGGAAACAATAAACATTGACAAAATCACGATCTGTCAACTGCAAAAGCCACCTTACTTGGATCTGCATGCAACATTCGAAAATACATCACACAGTCCTAGATGCTTGGGAAGTGTCGACTTGTGATTTTGTGATACGAAATCCAGCATATAGATCTCGTTTGCTGTGACAGACTGTGCTTTTGTGTCAATAACAACAACAACAACAACTCTATTTATACCCCACCATCATCTCCCCGACGGGGACTCGGGGTGGCTAACATGAGGCCAAGCCCAAACAATTACAACAAATCAAATAAAACACATACAGCAAATAATAACATCAAATGAAATGTAAACAAAACAAAATAATACAAAATCAAATGCAAGAAATGAAATAAAAAATCAAATGAATAGACCTTGGACTGGAAATCTGGACTATGATTTGGATTTGCGGACTCAGATTTGGTTGTGTTAATATTTTAAGGACCATTGTTTTTAATGTATTTTTACTGTTGTTGACCTGTTTGTGTTAATTGTTGTGCTTTAATTGCTCTTTGTCGGCATCTAATGATTGCTAATTGTAAGCGGCCTTGAGTCCCCCTTCAGGGGTTGAGAAGGACAGGATAAAAATGTTTTAAATAAATAATTAAAGAAATACATTCCCCCTACACAAGCTATGTTAGTCATAGGAGAACATTTTTTAAACCTAGGATGTAAATTAGAAGGGTGGGGAAATTTTAAAATGAAATACACGGGCCTTCCGAATTACAGTGAAAGGAAATGCTTTTATAAAGATTTCAGTGAAATAATGGACCTCTCTACTATTCTCTGGTGCTGTTGTAATTGCACAACTAGTGGAGTAGAACCACATAAGGACAACTGGTCATTAAATGATTAAATTTCCTAGCATGATTACAATTGAGGCTTTAATCAGAAACCTCCCTATTGTGTGATCCCTCTTCAGATCCTGCCAATGCAGTTCCCAGGACCCAACCCACAATCGTATAATCTTCTTTCCTCCTTCACATACATAAATGACAAATGGCAAATGTTTTATAGTGACTGTTTCCATGGAAGCATTTAACTTAGTTTAAACAGTACCGCACCATGATGATTGGCTCATTAAAATCACCCCATATTTCATCTTTTAACTGTGTCAGTATATGGAAATGGTATATATTGCTTAGTGACATCTTTGTGTCTTAGTGATCTTTCTGAACAACAGGGAACTGCACGCTAAGAGGTATATGGCTCTAATCAGTTCAGGACCTGTCTATCTTCATGACCGCATCCTTCCCTACGAGCCCACACAGTCCTTAAGATCTTCCGGGGATGTTCTACTTTTGCTCCCACCCCCGTCTCAGGTGTGGTTGGTGGGGACAAGAGAGAGGCCATTCTTGGTGGTGGCCCCTCATCTCTGGAACTCCCTCCCCAGGGAGATTAGGCTTACACCCTCCCTATCCACATTCCGTAAGGAGCTAAAGATGTGGATGTTTCGTTGTGCATTCGACTGATGACTCCTTTGACAGATGGTCTCTAACCATGACCTGAATTCAAATCCCTTTATTTGATTACTACAATTTTATGTTAAGCTGAAATTATCCTGTTTAATTGCTCTGTTCCCATGCTACTATACATTCTATCCACCTTATTGACCAGACTATAACATGTTTTGCATATTGCACCCCCCCCCCCAAAAATGAGTCTGTTGTTGTTTATGATGTTTGTTTATTGTTGTTTATGCTATTTTTATGCTATTTAATATGTTATTTCTGTTTTTAATTGTATGTTGCCTTGGGCTTGGCCCCATGTAAGCCATCCAGAGTCCCCTTGGGGAGATGGAGGTGGATACAAAAAAAAAGTTCTTCTTCTCCTTCCTCTTCTTCTTCTTCCTCCTCCTCCTCCTCCTCCTCTTCTTCTTCTTCTTCTTCTTCTTCTTCTTCTTCTTCTTCTTCTATGGAAACCTTGTAAGCATAGAAAAGGGATAGACACATTCCAGCCATGCCTCTCCGACTGTTCTCCCCGCTATGTTAATAGGGAAGGCGTGCAGTAGAAATGTGACTACATTCACATGATTGTGATTTTAAAAGCCCCACAAGATTGCAAAGACTGCCTTGTAACAGTTTTCACCCAAATCTCAACATATCTGCCCTACTAGTCTTTCCCAACCAAAGTGATATTGAGATATCCAGATTGCTAACAGGAGTGGACAATGCCCCTATTAAAACAGCTCAACGGGTCGCCGATAAGTTTCCGGTCCCAATTCAAAGTGCAGGTCATCACTTATAAAGCCCTAAATGGTTTGGGCCCTTTCTATCTTCATGACCGGATCCCACCTATTCTCCCACGCAAGTGAGAAGGTCCTCCTCGTGGTCCCGCCAACGACACAAGTGCGGTTGATGGGGACCACGAGGAGGACCTTCTTGGTGGTGGCCCCCCGGCTTTGGAACACCCTCCCCAGGGATATTAGGCAGACCCCTCCATACACACACACTGTCCTCCTTCTGGAAGGAAAAGACTTGGATGTTTGGACAAGTCTTTGAGAATGTCTAATCCCAATGGTCCGTAATTAATAACAGAGCACTGCATTTTCATCCCATGCCCTAGTTCATGAGCTACAACTCGCACTATCCTATCCCCCTGTTCCTGGTTACAGTTGGCCAGGTTTTATGACAGTTCTCACCACAGGTTATTGGGCGCTGTTTTGAATTTAATTCATTGTTTTATGTGCTAGTGGTTTTATCTTTTATTGTGTTGCGTGTTTATTTTATGCATTGTTCTAGGCACATTGTGCCATATGTAACCCGCTCCGAGTCCTTTCAGGGAGCGGGTTATTATAAAGTTATTATTATTATTATTATTATTATTATTATTATTATTATTATTAATGTGCCTTGTGGTTTTCCACCCTGTGCACCTCAACACATGTACCACCAAGTAGCCTTTCATTAATGACATCATCACACTAGAGAATTAATCCACTTTAAATCCGGTTTCTGCCTCCTGCAGAATTCTGGGGTTTATAGTTTAGTGAGTCTGTTAAAAGCTCCTCCCTAAACTACAAACCCCAAAATTCTGCAGGCAGCAGCAACCGGATTTAAAGTCTATTCATTCTCTAGTGTGATTTCTTCTAAAGAAATTTTGCCAAAAAGCCCTGTGACAGGTTCATCTCAAGGTTGTAACAGGCTGGAAATAACTTGAAGGCACACAACAACAACAACAATAACAACCACAACAACAGAAACTTTTGAATTGATCAGTTATGCTATGTTACATGATTTTTGTCCCTGGGTTATAAATATCATTTCCTCGTTGGTTCAATCATACAATCATGGAAAAAAATATTAAACTGCAAAAACTTTGTTGTTGTGAGACATCCTGCAACACATTTTGCTATAGTTTTTCAATGAATATTCCATAGAGTATCAACCAATTCAGCATAGTTTGTGGCAGCCACAAAAACGAAGTTCCTGGAGTAGAACACGTACTTTCAAAGTAAGTACCACACAATTAAACAGGAAATATTACTTTCAAACCAGGAACAGATTTTTTTTCAAATTTCGTTACATAGTGTTATTAACAGCATCACATATTTTTGAAATGTAAAGCCAATGACAACAATACCTCCTGTACAGTTAGCAATGGTTGAAACTTTTTAAAGTTTCATTGTTTTTCTTTTCAAAATCCCCATTCAAATGTGTGTGTGATTTCTTGGACACCCAAAAGTTATATAAAAATGAGTGAATGCCAGCTCTTTTTTTCAATGCTGTTTTTCCTCTGGCATGCTTTATTCCAAGGCTATGCATCTCATGCCTATCATATAACTTTTGGATACCAGAAACAAATTATTTTGTTCACTAGGCCTTTTAACCCAGGATCTGTGACACTTTTATCTGCCCATGGCTTTTTAGAATAATTCAACATGCCTGCTTCTTTTAATATTCATATTATTTATTCTGTCTGCTTTAGTAAGTCTGCACTGTATGTTTTTCATACAATATGCCTGGTATGGCAAGATAAAAATAGAATAACAGGTCAATACTATTTGCAGCTGTCGGTCCCATTGCATTTACTGAGGTTGCTCACAGGCAAATGTCGTGGGAGTTCTGTGTGCCATATTTGGTTCAGTTCCATCATTGGTGGAGTTCAGAATGCTCTTTGATTGTAGGTGAACTATACATCCCAGTAACTACACTTGCCGCACTTGCTCCCTTGCCTGGCCCACTTTGGGTCCGGAGGCGTGCCTGAAGACCCCGGCGTGTGCACCAAAAGTCACCTCTTCTCCTGACTTTCTCCTCAGCCATTGGGACCAAGAGAGAGAGAGAGAGAGAGAGGTGGAGATGCCCACCTTTCCTGAAGGTAGGCGCAAAAACAAAGGAGGGAGCGGAGGTGGGAGATACCTCCAGCCGGAGGGGCTCTCTCTCTCTCTCTCTCTTGGTCCCAATGGCTGAAGAGAAAGTCAGGAGAAGAGGCGACTTTTGGTGCACACGCTGAGGTCTTCAGACACGCCTCTGGACCCAAAGTGGGCCAGGCGCGGCGGCTCCGCCCCTTGGCCCACCCGCGGATTGGGGAGAGGAGAGGAAGCGGGTGGAGCGCCGGGGGATCGGGAAAGGGAGCCAATCATGGGGAAGGGATCGAACGCAGAGAACAATTGAGCGTCGGCTCTGCTCGCGGACCCGGTAGCCCGGTGGAGCAGGAACGAGAGGGGTGAGGCGAGGCTCAAGGGCCCGGCCCCTTTGGGAAGAGGATCACCTGGCAGCGAGGCAAGAAAGCCGAGGCTCCCCCCGGACTGCTAGGGCTGTTGTGAGCTGAGGGGGAGCTCCTCAAGTGGCGGTCGAGGGGCATTTACAGAGGCGCCTCTGCGCCCCTGGCAAAAAAAAGTGTTCTGCGACCGCTTACTTTGCGTAATGGACGAGCCGCCCCTAGGTATGGAGGTTGCAAGCCACACCAAGTGACACCATCAGAAAGGGTCACACCAATCATGGGGCTGAGAGACAGGAAGGCAAGGCAGCAGAGAAAGCAGCCAAGTAATACTGAACAGCAATCTTTGTAAGCTTGATTTATTGAAAGCTGGCAGGAGAAATGTCTGTCCTTCCCGTCTGGGCTAGATTTCTTTACAGGATTCAACTTACTGTCACTACATGATCAGGCGGGCTCAACCCACATTTACATAGGGTGCTTTCCCACTTTACCTCCTCTCTTTTGACATCCTCCTCTTTTCTTCAAGCAACAGAGGCCCCTTCTACTCAGTCCTTTATCCCGGGATCTGATCCTAGGCCCTTTCCACACGAATAAATTCCCATATTATCTGCTTTGAACTGGGATATATGGCAGGGTGGACTTTCAGACAGCAGGAAATCGCAAGTTTTAATTAGGGGCAAAAAAATCTTGGGAACTGAGAAGAGGTCCACATACAGACCTGTTGGTCCCGGGATTTCTGCCTCCGTCGTCCACACTTGCAGCTTCATTGCAGGATTTAGAGACTCCCAAGATTGGGAGGTTTGGTAAATGTGTATAAGCAGAATAAGAAGAAGCTTTACCACAGTATTTAAACCAAGGTATCTCCTGCTGAATAATAAAATGTCACTCAGGCTTGTGAAACAAATAACAGTATCTTTACTTTAGTTCAAAAGTGCAAATATGGTAACAATATATACATCAGTGTCTTTGAATACAATCAGAGGTTAGAGGAATAAAATAGCCCTTTTTAAATAGTCTTTGAAATAAGCCTCATGCCTTAAAATGATCAGTCCTTAAGGTAGTTAGCCAGCAATATCTATTCACTGTCCTAAGTGAGGAAAAAAAAGACAGAATGACAGTTAGAACCATTGGCCTCAGCAGCTAGCCAGAGGCAGCAGCCAATCAGAACCCTGGCCCCTGGCACACTCAGCCAATCAACTGCTGATACATCTCTCTCCAGTTAACCCACCATATCATGGCGTCCTTTTTCAAATCCTAACAAAGATAGTCACTGCAGGATGTCTTTTTTAAAAATAAAAATAAAAAAATAAACTCAAGATGCAAAGATGTGAATCATTTGATAAGTTATGTTCCTGAGTTATATAAGCGGCAGGGCCATCTGTGCAGACAGGGTGTTGTTCTTGGGTTATGCATGTCTGTTCCTGATTGCTATTGTTGTGAAAAGATGTACAACATTGACAAGGGGGCCACAACTTTGTCCTGGCCAAAGAAAATGTGTCTTCCACACATTTCATGAAGTTTTTGGTACACAAGCAAAGTTTTCGTGTTCTACTCAACTGTCACCTTCTATAGCACGGGAATTATTATATACTGGGATTAGGTTCTCCGAAATTTGAAAATAGCTGGATGAATCATCTTGACAAAACTGTTCACTCTCTGATTTTTAAAAATGTTTCTGTTACTTGCCAATATTGTCACAAAGTAAATGAAGTTATTTTGAGTGATATATTTACTCTTTGGCATTTCTGCATCAGTTCTGCTAATGTAATGTCACCATTCTTTGAATTACTGTCCATAAAGGATTTCTTTGCTCCTAATTTGTCCATCATACAGTTTGGTCATTTCATCAGGCTACCTTTAATTACATTAAGTGGCTCCATCTCGGATGTCAGCAAATCTGCACCATGTAAGAAATGAAAATATCCCCTCCAATCCTGAACATGGTGTGGTTTCTATGCACATTTTATGGAACACCTATATTTATGCTTTCACTTCCATGCAAGGGGGAAGCAGTATCTTGCACATGCAGCTCACTAAGAATGAGAAATATATGTTGTGATGTATTGCCTTTCAATGTATCGTCAAAGGCTTTCATGGCTGAAATCACTGGATTGTTGTAGGTTTTTGTAGGTTTTTCGGGCTGTGTGGCCATGTTCTAGAAGCATTCTCTCCTGATGTTTCACCTGCATCTGTGGCAGGCCTATGAGGATGCTTGCCACAGATGTAGGTGAAACGTCAGGAGAGAATGCTTCTAGAACATGGACATACAGCCCGAAAAACCTACAAAAACCTACAACAACCCTATTGCTTTTCTGTTTGTCAGCTATAATAGTAAAAACCGCAATTGTCAAGGGCTGATCAAAACACATATGAATGTGTAGTTTTACTTGCTTTGTCAGAAGGAAAAGGAGGACTTGAGCATGCACAGTACATGTCATATTAGTCATCTCAATGATAATCCTGGCTCAAAGAAATCTTGTAGGTAACCTGGACCTAAGTCATGCAGGGCTTTAAAGGTTCAAACCAACATTTTGTACTTTGCCCAGAAACTAATTGACAGTGTAGTTGTATATATGAGAAGTTAAGGCAAGAGTTTGGACAATTAGGTGTAATATGTGAGAAGAGAGGCAATACAAGAATGCTTCCATTTTCACCAGTCAGATATTGTATGCCTATATGGTTTATCACTTCAGGGAGACGAATTCACATAAAGTTCTGGTTGTACAATGGCAATGCTGACCATTCTACATTTATGTTTTGCCACACTGAGGCATTCACAAACTAAGTAATTCACAAAGTTTTGCCACACTGAGTAATTCACAAACTGTAGTATAACTGTTTTGCAATAACAGTCACATCTGCAGTGCTATTATAATAGTACAATCCTACATACAATACACATTAGAAGGAAATCTTAGGCCCTTTGAACACAACTGAATAAAATCCCACATTATCTGCTTTGAACTGGAGATAAATGGTTTTAATGTTTATGTATGCATATATGAATTCTTGTCCTGGCATTGAATGTTTGCCATATATATGCTGTGCTCCACCCTGAGTCCTCTTCGGGGTGAGAAGGGAAGAATATAAATGTTTAAAACAAATAAATAAATAAATAAATAAATAAATGGTAATGTGGACTCAGATAGCCCAGTTCAAAGCAGATATTGTGGCATTTTACTGCCTTGATATTCTGGGTCATATGGCTGTGTGGAAGGGCCCTAAATTGGGTAATGTTTGTGAAGATTTTAATGCACTGAAACCATTATGACTTGTTTTCCACAGTAGTGTGTGAGTGTGTGTGTGTGTGTGTGTGTGAGAGAGAGAGAGAGAGAGAGAGAGAGAGAACCCCTCTACACTACCATATAAAATCCAGATTATCGGTTCTGAATGGGATTATATGGCAGTGTAGATACATATACTGTCACCTTGTTGTGGTGAGGGGGCTTGTGTGTTCCAATGAACCTGCAGGCACAACAACTGGATTCGTGCACTCCCAGGAGTGGCTGCAGGGGAGGTTCCAGACCAAGCACAGTCGGAAGACCTAAAGACCTCAATGGTGGAGCACGTGGAGGATAACATGGCACATGTTACAATGGCTGTGAAGGTGGAAGATGGCTGCAACAGATTGAGAAGCCACGGTCTTTGTGTTAAACTACACCACCAGTGGAACCTCACTCTGTGAAGACTGTATGTTGATCAGTTGTGCACCGACCTCCACACATTAAAAAATCTTCACGGTCTTCCAAAGAAAAATTTAAAAAACCAACAAAAGTCCCATGGTGATCAGTGAATGGTGATGGGGGCAGACACATATAATCCAATTCAATGAAGATAATGTGGATTATCTACTTTGATAATCTGGATTATGTAGCAGTGCAGAAGGAGCCAGAGATGGGGAGAAAGGAAAATATTTTCAGATATTTTAATAAGGTTTTTCATTAATTTATTTCAGTCCACAAGTTGTCAAATGCAACCAGCCTTCCACATTTGCTGGAGTTGAGGCACAAGACCCCTTTGGAAGTGGGGGGGGGGGGAGCAAATAAAGAAATTGATTTTTTTTTTTCACTCAAGAAGATACCTCTATAAAAATTTCTATGTATTTTAGCATGGCTTTAAAAGGTGACTTACATAAGATCCCAGCAATTTACTCTCCTTTCTAAGCTCTGGGCAGACCTATGTGGCTTAAACAGCGCAGTGGTACAGCTCCCAGATCAGCCCATGAACTAGTCCTGCCTATCTTAGTGAACTTTATACAAACTTTCACAAGCTCATTGGAAGCTATAACTCTCAATTTAGATCAAAGTAGAAGTAAGACGAATGTTTCATGACTTCATAACGTTCATTGGGTTTTAGTGCCAGCTGACTTTGTAAGCTTCCAAAAGTAATATTTCTACTGGCATGGCGGGAAGTGCCAATAACCACTTGTGCATTTATTAGAGTGCAGTCATCAGAATTAATGGCTCACATTTGCCTTAAAATATGCCATTTTCTTGATGAAATCGAAACCCCAAAGTTTGCTTTCTGGCAGTTTTTAGTGCTTATACAATGACAACATCCACAATTCTCTTTAGCGGAAGTGAATTAGCGTGATGTGGCCAGCATTCAAATTGCTTGGCAGTTTCCCCCAGAGCGCTTAAACCACTGCAGTATGCAACGTACACCTGCAGTGACATAATCACAGTTTAAGTCGAAACAACATTTTAAAGAGAAATAAAAATAATGCTAAAGGCCTGAATATCCTAAAGGTACCAGATCGTATCTGTTCTTGGAAGCTAAGCAAGCATAGAGCTCTTCCAGATCTCAGGATTTGATCCCAGGTTTTCTGCTTTAAATGGAATTATATGAGTCCACGCTGCCAGATAATCTGGGATACACAGAAAACTAGGAATCTGATTCTGGGATATAGGGCCTTCCTGGAAGGGCCCTCAGTCCTGAGTAGTAGTTGGACAGGAGACCAATAAATACCAGATGCTGTAGGTTGTATTTCACAAGAAGGACCTGGCAAAATTATCTCTTAAGTATTTCATGCCTAAGGCTGCGAGACTTCCGCTGGAAATTTCTGCAGGTCTTTTTTTTTTTTTTAAAAAAAAAACAACTTAAGATGAGAACATGCAAAGATGTGAATCATTCTATAAGTTCATTTCCTGGGTTGTATAAACTGAAGGGCCATCTGTGCAGACAGGGCGTTGTTCCTGGGTTATACATGTCTGTTCCTGGTTGCTCTTCTTGTGAAAAGATGTACAACATGGACTAGGGGGGCGCAACTTTGTTCTGGCCAGAGAAAAAGTGCCCTCTACATGTTACTTGAAGTTTCTGGCACACAAACAAAGTTTTTGCATTCTGCTTTGAACTGGAGATATATGGTAGTGTGGACATTCAGACAGCAGCAAATCGCAGGAACAGAAAATCCCGGGACCTGAGAAGAGGTCCACATACAGACCTGTTGGTCTCGGGATTTCTGCCTCCGTCGTCCACACTTGCTGCTTCATTGCAGGATTTAGAGGCTCCCAAGATGGCCACCACGGGATGTCTGTTTTTTTAAAAAAGAAACTCAAGATGCAAAGAATCCATTCCTGGGTTATATAAGGTGCAGACCCATCTGTGCAGACAGGATGTTGTTCCTGGGATATACATGTCTGTTTCTGATTGATCTTCTTGTGAAAAGATGTACAACGATGACTAAGGGGGCCACAACTTCGTCCTGGCCAAAGTAAATGTGTCCTCCACACATTTCATGAAGTTTTTGGCACACAAACAAAGTTTTTGCATTCTACTCAACTGTCACCTTCTTTTTGGGGACTGAACAATCAGGAACAAACATTTAAAACCCAGGAACAAACCTAGATTTTTAAAAAATCCCATGATTTCCCAGTGCAGGGACATACAGACATTCGAAGATGCGGACTTTCAGCTCAGCTCTACGACATTCCTGCACCTGAAAAGCTCACTTTTTGCCATCTGTAGCAATTCCTTCCACATTTACAGGGAACTGCATTTTGCCACCCTCCGGTTTGCTGCAAGAGCTCCTGAGATAAAGGTAATGTCTAGATGGGCCCTAAGAAAACACTATGAAATGTATGAATTCACCATAACTTGCCTGGCATATCGAAGACACACACATACACATAATGTTTCAAAATTATTCCTCACTTTTTCTGTCTGGAAGTAAAGATAGAAGGCCCATAGAAAAAAAAGTAGATCAAGTGGTCCCTGGTTTAAAAAAAGTTGGAAATCACTTAAACAATTGTTCTGTTCACCACCTTTAGACTATTCTTCATCTTCACTTTTGGCTACTATTTCACATGAATGAAAGAATGTCATCACCTCAATACATTGGTCCAAGAAACATGATTTAATTGTTTCTGAAAAATGGGAACATATAAGATGTGAACTTTTTAAATTAAGACGGGAGTATTCCATTAACGTAGTTCTATTTAAATTAATATAAAACTTTTTTTAACAAGGTACAAAAGAAAACAAATATAAACAAATATGAAATGACTGATTCATTATTTGTATTATGAGGGGTGTGTTGTTATACCTACAAAGATGTTTGATCAGAAATTAGGGTAAAATATAAATGTAACAACTGAAAGCCATGTGACGCAGGATTTCAATGGAGGCAGAGGATTTGATTGTAGTTTGGTTTTCAGCAAGCACATTGCCATTTTGATTGCAGATTTCAGGATGCATTTGCACTGTAGAAGTAATATAGTTTGACACCACCTTAACTGTCGTGTCTCAATGCTACAGAGTCCTGGAGGGTTCCCAAAGCTTTCATCCCTATTTACCCTTATCTTTTACTAAACATGGCTGTATGAAAATAGATCTAAGGGGAAAGATTGGAGATTTAAGATACAAGCGGGGAAAGGTTTACCCTTTGTGTGCTATGGGCTAAATCTAATGTAATAGCATTATGTTGAATCGATCCAGTGATCAGACAATTTACATACATGTTGAATCGCCAGGTTGAATGTTGAATTTGTTGAGTTGGGTTGGGAAGCAGATGTGGGTATAAAATACAAAGATCTGCCAGCATTTAGTTTAGTTCCAAGTATATACACACATAAATACACAAGTTTAAGTAGGTGGAAGGGAGAAATTATAATCCCCATATCTGTGGGAACTATGTTTCTGGTTGGACTGTGATTACATGAAACTGCCGATATTGCCGAATACCATAAAATTACCTCACTTTTGGTCCCAGCATACGAAGGATCTAGAGATTTCTAACACACACACACACATGCGTGCACGCAGGCCCTTCGACACAGCTGAATAAAATCCTACATTATCTGCTTTGAACTGGAATATATGGCAGTGTGGACTCAGATAACCTAGTTCAAAGCAGATATTGTGGGATTTTGTGTCTTGATATTCTGGGTTATAGGGCTGTGTGGAAGGGCGCGCGCGCACGCACGCACACACACACACACACAACATTCCATATTATACAAAGCTGAACAATGATATAAACAGCACAGGGAACCGTGGTATCATGAACAAGCTTTGCAGGCGGTGTGCTCAGGACTGCTGGTACATTGAAGCAATTGAACGGGCCTGTTGAAAGATAAAAGACACATAAGCAAATCCATTTATACAGTGGCTGCTTTAATAAAGCAAAGAATCAGAAACTACCAGTTACTCTAGTAGAGAGAGGGAGGTATTTCAGATCATTTTCTGCTGTTTGCCTGCATACTATTAGGACTCATTTTGTGCACACTTGTTAGGGAACAGGTCAAATCACTCATTCACTGATGCAAGGGCTTCTTAATCTTTTTCCACTTGTAACACCTCTTTGCCCGAGGATTTTATATGTGATCCCAGGTATATACGTATATGAATCAAACATTTACTGATAATAAACTAGTATTTTCAAGGCTTCCTAAACAGGCACGTTTTCCTTTTGTGGAGTACATCTAACATATTTTCTGCAGAGTCCACTGTAAACACTGCATATTGGTGGTAGCAGATTTGTGGAAATGGGTGGTGTTCAGAAACCTTTATGCTGGATCTACATTGCCGTATTATCCAGGTTCAGAATGATGCTTAACTGCATTGAACTGGATTATAGGGCTGGGCTTTAGTACAGCAGGTTAAACTGCCAGGTGCAGAAAATCTTGCCGATTGAAAGGTCGACGGTTCAAGCCCAGGTTGGGGTGAGCTCCCAGCCATCAACCCAGCTTCTGCTCACCTAGCAGTTTGAAAACAGTAATGTGAGTAGACAAACAGGCACCGCTTTGGGGGGGAAGTAATAAAAGGCGCCCATGCGGACATGCTGGCGAGCATCTAAAGACAACAAAGCTCCTTGGCATGGAAGATGGAGTGACAGCAGCCCCCTCCCCCCCCGTCACTTCTGACATGAAAAAAAAATCTGTAAACATTACTCAAAGTTCTTTTAAAGTAGATCCCTGTCCTGCATATTACATGGAAATTACCAATGCTTGAAAATATAAAGTTTCCCCATTTTAAAAAAAAATCAGATCACTGGAACACAAAAGGTTATAGAAACCTACCTGTAATTATCTTCACAAAAGACTCTTATTTTCTGCTTTTTAAGGATCTCTTTTAGGACTGTGATGGAACGGCCCCCACAAAATTCACTGGAAAGAAAAACAATCAGATGTCCATGCGCTTTTCCAAATGATCATTGGCAGTGTAATAGTCAGGGTTAGCTGTGTACCGCAAATTAAAGTCACACATTACTGACATAAGATTACCTCTGGGCAACAATAGTCCTCTTACACATAATATAACAACTGATAATGTCATTTGTTTGTTTGTTTTTCATAAGAAGTAGCATTTATTTGGGCTAACATTTATTTGTATGGTTTTTATACACTCCTTTTGGGCTTGGAAGAAAAAGTACTAATGCTGCTGCTTTTCCAAGTGTTCCTCAAAACCTATTTACGTGGTGTAGAGACCTCTGCTGACATAGAACAGAAACTTCAACCAAAGAAACCCAAAGGATTATGGATAAATCGACTATGCTTCTACAATCGCTAATCCAGCATAATTATACGAAATCATGGGAAGACCTGACGATGCAATCGAATAATGATTTTGACTAGGAGATGCTCATAACAATGTTTTTATGGCTTTGTACGGTTTTTCTATTTTTATTTATATATTTTATGCTAAATGTTTTTAACAGTATTTTATGATTGTTTTACTTGTTTATAATTTTTAAAATAATTTTATTGAAAGCTTTCTATTTCTACAGCATAAAACATGGCATTAGATTGGAAGGGAAGGATAGATCAGGGGAAAGGGGAAAGGGAGTATCTAAAGGGGAAAAGGGAAGTGAGAGGATGTATATCGGGAAAAGGTGAGGGTACAATAATAATAATTGTTTGAGGCATCAAATTGTTGCCAACTGTGAACCACCCTAAGTCACCTCCGGGTTGAAAAGGGCGGTACACAAATATAGTAAAGAAATAAAGAAATAAATCACCACACCCTCCCAAATTTAAATTAGATTGGTAGCCTTTTGTTGTTGGTTTAAAAAAAAAACCAGAAAAAAAACATTGGGTTTTTTTTATATTAGTAAGAGCAAATCAGCATGACAGAGATGCAGGAACAACAAGAAAAGAAAAATGGGGAATGTATTGTCAAAGGCTTTCATGGCCAGAATCATTAAGTTGATGTGAGTGTTCCAGGCTCACGGAAAACCATGCAGAAAACCACATGGTTCCACAGCCCGGAAAACTCACAGCAATCTTGAAAAAATGGGAGTTTGTTACAAGAATAACAGGATCCTCAATGGTATTCAAAGAATCCTGAAAAGTTAATCTACTATAAATAAGATATGACAAAAAATAAATTTTTGATTATGAAGAAGACAGCAGTGAGAGGGTAGGAAATGTTAGATAGGTCTTTCTATTTTCCATTTCTCAACTTTCCTATCTTCTTTGCTTAATACACTCTATACCTGCTTTTCTATTCTTTTTTTTAGATTAGATAATAAATGGGTTGTTGTTTGGAAGTGAGTTTAACATCATATAAACCTTTTGTGCATTAGATAACGACAGAAGAAGACAATAACATAAGCTATTAAAAATGTCCTTGCTTTATATTCATTCTTGTACCCTTCCCCACTTCCCATGTTATCAATAAAAATGAATACTATGATAAAAGATTGTAGAACGCCCTTCCCACGGACATTAGATTGGCTCCCTCATTGATGGTATTCCGGAGAAAAGTGAAAACCTGGTTATTTGAACAAGCGTTTGAATAGGCAGTGCAATGAATTTCAGGAAATGGAACTATGACTGACGAGTTTGGATCATGATTCTAGTTATGAGACGCCACTTGAATGTTTATTACTGTTAAATTGTTTAATCTGTTTCTGTGTTAATTGTTTTTAAGTACCTTGTTGATGCCGCATTGAATTTTTGCCTTGATTGTTTGCCTTGTTTTTGCTTGATTGTTGTAAACCGCTATGAGTCACCTTAGGGCTGAGAATAGCGGTATACAAATGAAGTAAATAAATAAATAAATAAATAAATAAATAGATAGATAGATGCAGTTCAGTTCCAAAAAATGTGATATTGGTGACAAAGAGAAATTAGTTCTAAATATTTTGCACTATTTTTTCTCCCAAGAAATATAGAGCAATTTCTTAGTATTACAGCCAGAAAAATGTAAAGCTGTGCTTGAAATCATAAAGTGCAAGATCAAGATATATAGTGCAAAAACAGGAAAAAAATTACGCACATATTAGAGAGGCAAAATTTAGAATCAAACTCTAGCTTAGAAAGCCGAAGATGCAAACTTGCGAGACATTGTATCTGCAAGTGTATTTATTTTGTGTGTTTTGTCTCTTGAGAAACATATTTTTGCATGTTTTGGAGCAGTACAAAGGGTCAAAAATCCTGTGAACAGAAAATACAAGACTATCCACACTGCAGAATTATAGCTGATTGACCCCACTTTAACTGCCATGGCTCCATCCCATGGAATCCTGGGATATGCAGTATGTTGTTGTGCCACAGCTCTCTGACAGAGAAGGTTGTCCAGAGGAGGGTCTGGAGAACAAGCCCTATGAGGAGCATTTTAAAGAGCTGGGCATGTTTCGCCTGGAGAAGAGAAGGCTGAGATGGCCATGTGAGGGGAAGTCATAGCAAGGAGGGAGCAAGTTTGTTTTCTTGCCCTGGAGACTAGGATGCAGAACAATGGCTTCAAACTGCAGGAAAGTAGATTCCACCTGAACATAAGGAAGAACTTCCTAGCTGTGAGAGCTGTTCAGCAGTGGAACTCTCTGCCTAAGAGTGTGGTAGAGACTCCTTCTTTGGAGGCCTTTAAACAGAGGCTGGATGGCCATCTGTCAGGGGTGCCTTGAATTTGATTTTCCTGCATCTTGGCAGGGGATTGGACTGGATGACTCATGAGGTCTCTTCCAACTCTTCCAACTCTATGATTCTATGATTTTATGAGTTGATGATCAATATCTCACAAAACTACAAATCCCAGGATTCCATACCATTGAGCCATCAAAGTTAATGTGGTGTCAAACTGCTATAATATAGCATTGTGGATATAGTCCCTGAAACTGTGGGTATATCTAGATGACTGCTTTGAACTGCTTTCATACTTATGTTCTCAAAGCACAGCAATTCATATCAAATTATAAATTCTTTAGGAAAACCTATCTCTGTTTAGTGATATGATACTGATATTCATTTTTCATGCTCAGTCTGCCTTTAGCCAAAAAGCAAAGAACTCGGCTAAAAAAATGATATAGGACTGTAGTTATGCCTAACTTCAGAAGCATGCATTTAATTCTGTAATGCCAAGAGAGTGCTCTTTTGCCCATTTTGTGGAGGAACTGCATATCAAAGGACTATATAAATTATTAATTTTAATGTAAATTTAACAAGAACAAGCCAACCAGTGAAGAATGTGGAGATCATTCAGGAACAACCAGCTCTATGAAGATGTTGATTTAGTGTATATATTTATTTTATTCTATACTGTGAAATCATACCTTTGTGGTCCATCAATATCATGCATTAACCAAACGTACATCCCGGAAATCTTATCCGAATTTAAGTTCCTAATTTCAACACTGCCAAAAATGCTGAAAGAGCAGAAACAGAAAAAGGATCTCAAACATTTTTTTCTAGCATATGGTATATAGTACTTATACACGGCAAACATTAAATGCCGCTTTGTATAGAAAATACACAGACAGACAGAACAGAAGGAGGTGCCATGGAAGGTTGGGCTCGAGTCCAGGGGGTGCTGTTGCTCTATCCTCTATGACGAAGAGCCATTAGGACTTCCTCCTTCCTTTTGGTCGCCCAGCATTTTCTGATCTTCTTTCTTTATAGTGTCGTAAAACACCTCCCCCGCTTTTAGCGATACCTAATTTCTCTAATCACAGCTAAAACTGTATTCAAATTGCTTAGGTAAACAATGAGCTAGGCTGACAGTTGGCAGCTCATGCCAACTCAGGGCTTCGAACTTGCAACCTTTTGGTTGATAGATCTTATAATTGCTGATGATTTACCAGCTGTGCTAAACCTCTGGCCCATCTTTTTACATCTTTTTAAGAAATTTCTTTACTATGAGTCCTTGTGTGTCTTCCTGTTATTTTAGAATAAGAACACAAAAGCTAAGCTACAAAAATGTATGCCTCTAAATCACACAAATAAATAGTGAAGAAGGCTGCATATTCTCAACCATGCATGCAAAGCATTTTCTTATGGAATGTTAAGCAGGTGAGAATATGGCTTTGCTAGCATGCCTACTTGACAATTATTCACAAATGACCAGACAGACAAACCTTACAAAAGGAAGAATATACCTGTCATTTCTAAATGCACCAGTTTCTATTGACCCATTGAGCATGACTTGGACTGTCCCACAAGCTGCTTCAGCAAACTGAAAAGAGTAACATCACAATCCTTGGATAAGCATAAAACAATGATTATGTATCTGAAGATTAAAACATGTGCACAGATTGTTCAGAAGTCAGATACAATTAATATGTTCTTGAGATGTCCCAGCCAAATACAAGTAGGACGACATGCCCATAACATGATAATTTAAGGACATTGCTAAAAGCTACATCTTTTCTTCTTTTTTTAAAGTAGTTCCAATTTCAGTCATTATTCTAAGTACAGGAAAAGAGAGGACCTTGGTGTCCACTTTTGTCCCAGTCCAGCCCATATTTTATCTACTGACCACATTGGCACTTTTTTTTACAACAAAAATTGCATGCATGGTGTGGCTCTGATCCCAAATCATAAAACTGATGGCAAGGGATTCAAATGATTATATCCATCCCATGCAAGGGTCCTAGTTCATATTTTCATGAGTCTATGTATTGTTTTTACTTTTTCTAAATTCAGTTATTTGTCTCAAGTACAATAGAAATATGGAAGCAATGAGATTTACATGTACACCAGCCCCATTTTTGTGGCCAATTCAGCATGCTGGTTACGGGCCATGGAGAGTCCCCACATGAACTTCCCCACCACCACTACAGAAGCAGAATGAGTTGGTGCCACTGGGCACTTAGCCTAGATGTTCTCCCATGGCTCCCCCCCCCCCCCAAGTTGGAACATGGCACCTACCTTTACACCATCACTTGCCCTGACATCAGCATCCAACAGACCTTACTACCTCTGATGATGCTTGCCACAGATACAGGCGAAACATCAGGAGAGAATGGCTCTAGAACATGGCCATATAGCCCGAAAAAACCTACAACAACCCAGTGATTCTGGCCATGAAAGCCTTCGACAATACAGAGGAAGAAATGCTTCCTCCACCCCACCTTTCCAGCACTCCCCGTCACTTTGGTTGGTGTCAGGACAAGTGACAGTGGAAAGGTAGGCACCATATCATGGCTGGAGACCACTGTAAAAGGAGGGAAAGGGCACTGCTATTCTGTGTCCCATTGCCCATGAGGCCAGGGAATGTGGAATGGCAGTCGGGAGCAGTTCCGGGGGGAGGGGGGACCTACCCAACTGCCCCCACTACCTCTAAGTCGAGGAAAAAAACTCAATCCAAATCTAAATTACTGGCCTAAGTAATCAGTGTAGATAGGGCCATTACTTCTGCAACTGATCCAGTGTGTCTACTGTAACTAAATTATCAACTGGATTTAGGACTTTATTTTATTTAGGACTTTATTTTCATTAATCTTTTTATATTATCAAATATTGTTATATGATAGATTATTGAATGTCTTTTAATACTGAAGAGGGTTCTAAAGAACATACCATCTTGGAAGCCATTTTCCAATATATTGTACCTGGGTTACTTTCACATTCGGTCCATTTTGGGCAAGACTTGTAGTTTATTCCTAAAATAAAGAAATTTTAAAACATAAATAAATATCTAGTGCTCTGTGAAGCAAAAAGAATTAGGATTTCATATAATCTCTCACTTTTTCTCTATCCCCCTCCCTCTTTCATATTAATCCTTCTATTAATATGATCTAACACATATTTTCTGTTTTCTCCCTAATATAAGAAAATGTTTTGTACTTGTGTGCATAATGTAGAACTTTTCTATTCCACTGATTTTTTTCTTCGAAAATTCATTTAGTTGCCTCCTGCTAATTCACTATGGAAACCTTCCTTCTGCAGACACAAAATTCTTCCCATTACAAATCTCTTAAGAATGTCATGGAAATATCTGCCCCCCTCCATATGCTCCTCCACCAAAAATCATGTATCTCTTGCACAGAATTGGAAACTCTTCTTACCTGGGCTAGAGGGGTCTCCACACCACGAAATGCCATCCGCTATATAGCCTAGCAGAGTATCCTCCAAAGTGACAAAATCCTGATTAGCTTTAGTGTAACGATGGACAAGGTTACCTGTCTTGCTCCAGAATAGTGACTACAAATAGAAAAACAATAAAGAACATAGTGTACTGGTTTGAATACTGGACACCAGAGTTTGATTCCTACCTTAGCCATGAAGACCCAGAAAGTTGTGATAGGGCCATTATAAGTCAGAAACAACAACAAGAAGGAACATAGCAACAATAATATATTTCCTCCTATTTATATCATCCAAGCGTATTTTCCAAGTTTTAAATTTTAATCTGTTTTAACTCTGTTTAAATATGTTGCAATTTTTGAAATGTTTAGGTAACTGTTGTTGAGGCACAACGTGAGCTCCCCTGTCGGGGTAGAGAAGGGCAGGATACCAGTATGGCAAATACATACATACATACATACATACATACATATTACATTTGGCTCAAAGTAGTTTATATGCTGTTGTAATTGCCTTTTTGTAAATTGTCCTTATATGTGTGTACACCGCCATGAGTCGCCCTAAAGGGCTGAGAATGGCGGTTAATAAATGCATCAAATAAATAAATAAATAAATAAAGTACTGCTGTAATGTTTATCTATAATACTCTAAATGTCTGGTACAAAGAAGAGGATTCACCCTTCCCCCCAAGTCCATGTATAGAACTCAAATGGAGAAACTGCCGAATTTTGTGTTGTCGAAGGCTTTCGTGGTCAGAATGACTGGGTTGTTGTGAGTTTTCCAGGCTATATAGCCATGTTCCAGTAGCATTCTCTCTTGACATTTTGTCCACATCTATGGCAGTCATCCTCAGAGGTTGTGAGTCTAATTTCCAATAGACCTCACAACCTCTGAGGATGCCGCTCTTTTTTTTCCTTTTTTTATTTTAATTTTCTATTTCTGTTTTTCTAGTCCCTCTCCATAAGTGTGGAGTGAAACACAGGAGATAAATGCTTCTGGAAGCAGGCCTGTAGCGGGGGGGGGGGGGTTAGGGGTTCAACCCCCCCCCCGAAATTTTTCAGGTTAAAAAAAATAAACCTGGTTTACTCATGAATTTTAACTGGTTAACCAAATCCCCATGCTAAGTCTATGAGACACAAAAAATTAAGAGTCCCTCCAGAACTGCAAGTACTATCTCAAGCAAATATCGACAGTTTATTCACACTGCCATTACTTGCAGCAATAGCCGATGTAGCAAAGCAACCAAGTTGGGGGGGGGGTTAGATTTGAAGGCCCTCATGAAGGAGACCAGACTTGGTGGAGGTGGTTGACAGGGGTGGAGCTGCAGGCTATTGAAGGCTGCTCTGCCCTCTGCTGTGCTCTTTGCTTCAGCGTGAGCTAAGAGGCAGGTTTCAACCCCCCCCCAAATTTTCAACCCCCCTCAAAAATTTCAACCCTCCCCGAAAATTTTTTCTTGCTATGGCCCTGTCTGGAACATAGCCATACAGCCCAGAAAATTCACAGCAACCCAGCTGAATTTTATTTCAACATTGGCATTAGGATGGCATTCTCCATTAGACTCGAGGGCACCTGGGTAGTTCATAGGATGCAGTATGAGTCATACCACACTGTACTTCTTAAGCAAACTAATATGGGGAACCAGCAGAGTTTTCCGCTTAATGTGATGGGACTGGCACTATAAACACTTTCATTGACTACACTGTTTTTTCCTGGAAATTTATAGTGGAACAGGAAAAAATCATTAATAGCCATACGTTGGAAAAATATCAGTGGCTACCATTTATAATCACCTGTCCAATTTTGGGATAGCTCATGAAAAAGCAATGTTGGCGATCCATTGCATACATAACATTATATAAACAATTTTTGTTCCTGGGTTATAAATGTCATTTTCTAATTGGCTCTATCATGAAAACATGGAAAAAGGTCAGTAAACTGCAAAAAAAATGTTTTTGTTGTTTGCACAAAAGGTTAAATATAGCATATTAAAAATGACACATTGAAAGGTCACGGGTTACTGAAAATACTCTTTATGAAGAAAATAAAGTCAATATGGAATAAGGGTAGCAAACTCTTTCCAAGGAATCCAGCAGAATAAAAGAGTTCAAAAACACTCCAAAAATCCAGAGGGTTACCTTATTACAAGGGATAGAATGCCTTGCCATGTCCATCAGAGGCTGGTAATCTTTCTCAGTTATGCTGCATGGGTCCTTGTACATAAATGCTTTTTCGAAGAGTTCCCAAATTTTGAGGCAGTCTTTATTTCTGCTGAGAAAACCAATGTGGGCAGTCAGAAAATGGCTGTACTTCAACCCACCTTGCATAGGAAGAAAACATCTTTGGTTAGGGTTATACAAGTCTGAGAATTTGCTTTTCTCTATTGTAAATAGATTTTGTGACGTTATGCTACTGTTCAAGAAGATTATTTGCAGTAGAACTTTGTGAGTACAAATATATCATGTGATAAGACAGCAGCCTTCAGGCAATTGAAAAGTGATTTTAGTTTGGACCGTGGCACACTGAGATGGAAGCTCCATATAAAATCCAGATTAAATGATTTGAATTGGACTAAATGGCAGTGTAGACTAATATAATCAAGTTCAAAGTAGATAATATCATAGAATCATAGAATCATAGAGTTGGAAGAGACCTTGTGAACCATCCAGTCCAACCTCCTACCAAGAAGAAGGAAAATTGCATTCAAAGCAGCCACAACAGATGGCCATTCAGCCTCTACTTAAAAGCCTCCAAAGAAAGAGCCTCCACCACACTCCCAGGCAGTGAGTCCCACTGCTGAACAGCTCTCACAGTCAGGAAGTTCTTCCTAATGTTTAGGTGGAATCTCCTTCCCTGTAGTTTGGAGCCATTGTTCCATGTCCTAGTCTCCAGGGCAGCAGAAAACAAGTTTGCTCCCTCCTCCATATGACTTCCCCTCACATATTTATACATGGTCATTATGTCTCCTCTCGGCCTTCTCTTCTGCAGGCTAAACATGCCTATATGGACTATCTCTGTATGCCAGTGTAGAAGGGGCCAGAGAGAATGAATGGATATGTCTATCCCACATGCTACTCCAGTCAGTCACAGGCAGGTTTGAGTTTTGCAGATTTGATTGAAATGTTCACTCTAGAAATTTCTAAGTCTTCCAGTCTGATTCTATGGTTACATTTCACCAGGCATTGACCATAAAGTCGAATGGACCTAGAGATTCCTAGAGAACGCTTCTCTAGGAATCTCTAGGTCCTTCAGTGCAGTTCTATGGCCAACTACTGGCAGAAGGTGACTATAGAATCTCCCATTTAAAAATAGTGAAACAAGGTTGTAATTGCCGGGAAAGGGGGTAAGAACATTACCCCTCCCATGAAAATTCTGCCTCTCAATGAAATTATCCTTCAGTCTACAAATTCCCAGTAGTGCAATAACGTAAAACTACATGTGAATATTTACAAATATAGTATATACAAATATAGTATTTACAAATATAGGCATCCAAAGAGAACAGAGACAAAGGTATCAAGGGAAAAAACACAGAGCAAATATAAACGTTCCTTGTGTGGAAAATGTTCAATATTTCACTTTTTGCAATGCTAGACATTTGGGGACGGCAAAATTTATTTAGAGCTTGAGTGATCTTTCTCAGAATCATACTATAACTTGATGTAAGATTAAATACTGCCACCATGTGGAAGAAGAAAAAACACAAAAAGTATTTGTGAAATACTTAATTAAAAGTAAAACAAAGTTTTGGGTGCTGCATGGGTAACAGCGCAAAGTATTGAAATAATTTTCTGAGTTTTTTGTATGTGAAAGCCATGGTTTGAAAAGGTCTCCTCTGTGACACCCCCTAATAAATTTGGGGCCATATACACAAGACACAAACAACTATGCTCATCTACACAGGATGGTAGCCAGAGGGTTAAAGTGATGCAAGAAAAAAGAGGGAAAGGAGAAATTGCTCCCTCGTTTTCCACATCCCTTCTCCAATAGCTTCATTGTTTTGGCTATCGTCATTACACAGGCCAAGCACCATTTTCATTTCCAGTGGTCATCACAAAGGCCAGATAGGCAGAGAAATGAAAGTGGCATTCCTTGTCCATTGTCTGTCAAGCCTAGGAAAAGCTATATGGCAGTATGGACAGCCGTAGATGCTTCCTGAATAGGAAACAATTGTTTACACTTGTCTTAAAAGTGGTAAGCTTTGGAGCATCCCATTACTTTTCTTAATGTGGGACAAGGATGCAACACCTGGAAAATAAACCATGTGCATCATGTGGCTGTCATGGAGTCCATCCACCCAGGAGATCTATATGATTCCCTTCTTGAGGAAACTGCTTCATCTGGCATGCCTTCAGCCTGTACTTGAATTTTTCATACCTGCTCATTCAGTTAATTCTCCTGAGTTGTGTTAGTTTATATATAAACTAGCTGTACCCGCCACACATTGCTGTGGACAAACTTCCCTCTTTCTCTCATCCTTTCTCTCTCTCCTTCCTTCCTCCCTCTTTCCTTCCTTCCTTTCCTTTTTTCTTCTTCCTCCTTCCTTCTCTACCTCTTTCCTTCCTTCCCCTCCCTTTTTCCTTTTCTCCTTTCTTCCTTCTCTACCTATTCTTGGACTGCAACTCCCAGCAGTCCTCCTGATCTATTTATCTATCTATCTATCTATCTATCTATCTGGAGGATTGCTGGGAGTTGCAGTCCAGGAATAGAAAATTGGAAATATGCAGGGATTGGGATGCTCTCAAAGAAATCCAAGGAGAAGAAAGCTTGCAGCTTGGAAGCAGTGCATTTGGATCATCCTCCTCTCCTAAAGGGCCTGGTCTAGGGGATGCTGGGAGCTGTAGTCCGGAAGAGAGTGTGGATATGCTATTGTGTGTTTTGTTTGCTGGGGGAGTTGTTTTTTTGGGGGGGTTGCTTTTAAAGTCCCTTCCGCAGTGTTTTTCAGTGTTTTTATGAGTGATGGTCACTCGTCGGCCTGATAGGTGTCTTGTGTCCAAATTTCATGTCAATTCACCCAGTGGTTTTTGAGTTATGTTAATCCCACAAACAAACATTGCATTTTTATTTAGAAGATCACATTTATCAACATGTTCCAGACTTTTTCTTCCAGTGATCCAACAGTCAGGTCATATTACCACACTAAACAGATTGACTTCTGCCAAGTTCACAGATCTGGTGAAATTGTTTATTCACTCTTAGAGTGTAATATACTGTCAGATCCATTGGACAGACCCGGAATTGGAACTGCCCTAAGTGACAATTAAATGCCGTTTTCCAACAATCTTCATCTCGCACCCTCAGTCTATAAAATGCCTCTCTAATGTCCAGATTGGTAAAGATTCGTGCTTTACCCAATTGCGCCAAAATGTCCGACATGAGGGGGAGGGGGTACTTGTTGGACGTGCAGATTGCGTTCAGGCCTCGGTAATCTACACACAGCCTTAATGACCCATCAGCCTTGGGTCTAAATAGCACGGGTGCTGCCACTGGGGAGCTGGATGGCTCTATGAATCCCCTCTCCAAGTTCTTGTCAATAAACTCTCTCAGGGCTTTTTTTTTCTGGCTCTGACATTGCATATAGCTTAGGGCTTGGCAGCGTGGCATTGGGTTCAAACTCAATTGCGCAGTCCGTTTTTCTATGGGGCGGCAGCTGGTCACATTCAGTCTCACTGAAAACCTCAGCCCACTTCCGGTAGACGCTTGGGATGTTAACTCCCTGGCCTGCAGGCGCGGCCTCTGCCTGGGCCCCTTGGGGTTGAGACTTGTGCGATGCCTGTGCGGGCCCTCTATGTCTGTATTCCCCATCTGTAAAGACGAGAGTTCCCTCTGCCCAGTTAATCCGGGGATTTTGCCATTTTAGCCACGGGATCCCCAAGATGACTGGCTGATGGGCCATGGGAGATATTATAAATTGTAAAGTCTCTTTGTGGGTCCCCATCTCTAAGTGTAAGTAACCCGTTTTCTCCCTCACTGGGGCCCCATGGGCAGAGGACCCATCTAGCTGGGCGAAGACAATGGGCGTCTTTAGGGGTTGGGGCTTGACCCCCAATTGGGCCACTAGTGTCGGGGTGATCAAGCACCTGGTGCACCCACAGTCCAACATTGCCTCCGTTTCTACTTTCAACCCCGACTCTGGATTTGTTAGAGTTATCGTCATTTTAACTACATCACAGTTGAGCCTTTTTAACTCACCGCCTTGGGAGCCTTCGATCTGCCTGCCGGCGGCCTTCACAGGAGATCTTGCCCGTTTCCCGTCAGGGGGTAGTCGTCGTCTGCGTCCTCCAGCTCAACCTCTTCCGCAGGGAGCTGGTGGGGCCCCAACGCTGTCTCCACAGCTGTGGAGGCTTTTCCTTTAGCGGCTTTAGGGCCCGGTGTCGGTTTTTGGGGAAGGGCCTTGTCGACCTTGGAAGCGCTGGACCCTCTGGTGCATTCGGCGGCTCTATGCCCTTCCCGTCCGCAGGAGTAGCAGGCCCCCCTCCTTACTCTCCTCTCGCAGCTGGACGACCTCCCTCTGGGCGAGGGGCATCTCATCCCTCCAGGCTGGCCGGCTGCCGGGTGTCGGATTCTCCCTCTCTCCTTCGCTCGACGGGGCATCTGTTCTTGGTCGCACTCGACCCTCCCAGCCAAAACGATCCAATCCTCCAGGTTATCAGGGTTTTCGCGATGCATAGCCCACTCCAAAACGTCGGAGCGTAGCCCAGCCCGAAAGTATTCCAGCTTAGTGGTCTCAGACCAGTCCCTGATTCTGCCCGCTATCGCTTTGAATTCCAGGGCATATTCGGACACAGTCTTATTGCCCTGGTAAATCTTCTTGAGCTGTCCCTTTGCTTTTTCTTGGGCTAGGGGGTCTTGGAACCTCTCTCGGAGCGCCCTCAGGAAATCATCCAGCCTCCTTAGCTCTGGCGCTCGGGTGTCATACATTTGCATCAGCCAGTCAGCGGTGGCATCCTTGAGGTTGGCCCCCACGGCGTGGATCATGTCCCCCTCCGAGGGGAAGGTATCCCCATAATCTTCCATGAAGTGCCTTACATTAGTTATGAAGTAAGACAGCTGTTTCGGGTCCCCATTAAACTTGACACGCAGTTCTCCTCTCCCAAGCCCACCGGGTAGTTGGCTTCTCCCCAGCAGACCTGTGGTGAACGCGGATGCCCCGGGAGGTGGATAGGGCTGCTCCCCTTCCGCTGCAAACCCCACTCTCCCTGAAGGCCGATATCCAGTACCTTGCGTCTGTGAGCGCCTCTGCTCTCTCTCTCCCAGAGCCGCTTTCCAGGATGCTGCCACTTCCTTCCGCATCTCATCCAACTGGAATGAGAACGTTTGTAGCATGCGCTCCATGGCATCGACCTTCTCTTCTAATCGCCTCGTATCCGACGGGGGCTCCCCGAAGGGTTCCTGGAGCCCCGACATGGGCAGCTTGCGCCTCACCGTCACGTCCTTCCGAACGGGCATCTGCGTGGAGGTCATCGGCGGCCAAGCAGCAGGGGCCTCTTCCTCCAGGTTCTCCTCTCTAGGGCACCGCTCGTCCTCTGACTCGTCCCCGAACTCCGTGGGTAAGGAGGCATCCGCGCTGGCCCCGGGCCCCGTGAATGGCTCACCCTCGAACATAGCTTGCTTCCCGGATAGATGTTTCCTCACGGATTGAGCAAGAATTTTGTGAGATCTCTCTTTATGTCAGATCCTGCGGGATCTCAGAATGAAACACGCACTCACAAAGCAGATTCTTTGGATATCGGTTTATTCAGTCCATACAGGAGTCATGCAAAGAGAGATCTGAGGGTTTTCCTGCCAACAGCCAGTAATACATTCCCCCTGGATGCCTCCTCCCTTCTCCCCTCCTTATCTCAAGTTGTGACTACATTCCATTCCCACATCTACAAAGCAGTCTCTGCAGCCAGATGGCTCCCTATCAAGCCATAAACTATCCTATTGTCAGGAAGGAGTCTTCATGGTTCCGGCAGTGTTTTCATAGCATGAAGGCCACAACCTGACATATACATTCTAGAACGAATGCAGTTTGACACCACTTTAACTGTCATGGCTTAATACTGTTCAACAGAAAGAAAGAAAGAAAGAAAGAAAGAAAGAAAGAAAGAAAGAAGGAAACAAAGGACTTTGTTTCCCACTCCATGATTTTTGGCTTGCTCCCCTCGGGCATGGCGATTCCAAACAGTTGTGAAAAAGTGTCCCACAATCTCTCAGATATTTTCTGTCCCAACTTAAACCATCTCAAACCGCAAAGACAGGACGGTTCTTCATTTTTGAAGAAATTTATTTGCAGCCAATAAGAGAAGTCAAAATATTTATTAACAAAGATGAGTTTCAATTTGCATTGCAAAGAAAAAAATAAATGGTTAGTGTTTCTACGCTTTTGAATTTTTCGGTTTTTATTTCCCTTTTTGTAAATGCCTATATATTGAACGTTGTTTGAATTTAGAAAGGTTGTGCTCTTTCAAGCTTTCTAATTTGTTTCTAAAACATCTTGCCAATTTCAGAGGTTTTGAAAAGGTGGCATTTCAAAGGCTCTTTGTAAGCTTTGTTTGCCTTTAGTTTACTACTGCCTAGAAAGCCCCAGACACAAGTGACCTAATTCATAGCCAGAATGCATCTGATGCAACTAAACTTGAAGAATGGGCAAATTTGCTGGCAAGGATTTGTTTTACAACAAAACATTGCTATAGGAATGTTACATACAAAGTAATGAGAATGGCATATGAAACCATCCTGATATACAAGCAAGTATTAATTTATTATTTTATTTACCATATTTGTATCCCATCTTTCTCATACCATGACTCAAGACAGCTTTACAACAGGCAGCAATTTGATGCCATACATACATATATCAAATAAACAATTACAATTAAAGCCAAACAATTAAAACATGAATTATTAAAACATAAATTAAAATCATGCCATCAAAAACATAATCCAGGGCTGTTTCATTTGTCAATCACAAGTACACACAGTTGGATCTAGAATACTTCAAAACATGTTTCATGCTATATGCAAATCATGTGAACCACTGCTTAACAAAATAGGACTTTGAAAACTGGTGATTTCAAGGAGTCCTACATTTTACGATGTTGGGTACATCTACATTTTAGAGTTAATGCCATTTGACACCACTTCCATGGCTCCATGCTATGAAATCATGGGAGTTCCAGTTTTACATGGTCTTCAGCCTTCTCTGGCAAAGAGTGCCGCTGGTGCCTCACCAAACCACAACTCCCAGGATTCCACAAGCCATGGCAGTTAAAGTGGTGTCAAGCTACTTTCATTCTACATGTAGATGCACCCTCAGCTCCAGTGTAAGCTTGAAAAAAACTACATTACAAAGAAATGAATGCATTAATGAGGAAAAATGATGGACAAAGAACTCTTGCTAGAACTGTAGTGAGTAATTGGACTCAAGGTCCTTTCACATTTCTCAATTATAGCGCTATGAATCCACTTGGATTATCCTAACCCCATCCTGCATCACTTCAGAGTTTATAACTTGATGAAGAACTAGAACTTTCTTGGTAAGAGGTCAAAAAGCCCTTCGGGCAAGATTAATTCTAACACTAAAAGAATATTATAAATAATAAAAAATACGATTTACAGTAAATAGGATTGTAAATATAGTGTGTGTGTACATACCAGCTGTCCCCTGCCCAGTCTGCTGATTTGGAAAATAAAGTAATGAGAAAGTGTTGGTTTCTAATATATGTAATGTGTTGATGCTTGTGAGTAAACAGTATTTCTTGCTGTTTCTTTGTCAGTGTTGATGTAGAGATTGTCTGGTTTGCACACTCTGGAACATGCAACACATAATTGTCCTTCTTTAGGGGTCCCTTTCAAGTCTATGATACTATATCTGTGTGTGTGTGTGTGAATCATATATATCTATCTATATCTATGGCTGGATGGCTCTTTGTCAGGAGGGCTCTGATTATGTTTTCTTGCCCCAATGAAGGGAGTTGGGACTGGATGGTCTTAAGTATTTTCTGTTGGTCATGGGGGTTCTGTGTGGGAAGTTCGCCCCAATTCTGTCATTGGTGGGGTTCAGAATGCTCTTTGATTGTAGGTGAACTATAAATCCCAGCAACTACAACTCCCAAATGTCAAGGTCTATTTTCCCCAAACTCCATCTGTGTTCATATTTGGGCATATGGAATATTCTGTGCCAAGTTTGGTCCAGATCCATCATTGTTTGAGTCCACAGTGCTCTCTGGATGTAGGTGAACTACAACTCCCAAACTCAAGGTCAATGCCCACCAAACCCTTCCAGTATTTTCTGTTGGTCATTGGAGTTCTGTGTGCCATGGTTCAATTCCATCATTGGTGGAGTTCAGAATGCTCTTTGATTGTAGGTGAACTATAAATCCCAGCAACTACAACTCCCAAATGACAAAATTTTTTTGAGTGAAGGACATACATTGGGTTGTTAGGTGTCTTGTGTCCAAATTTGGTGTCAATTCGTCCAGTGGTTTTTGAGTTCTGTTAATCCCACAAACGAACATTACATTTTTATTTATATAGATAGTGTCCCTACTTCACAGATTATCACTTATCGCAGGTTGTCCTGGAACATAACACCTACGATAAGTGAGGGAGCACTGTATTCTCATTATTAACTTATGTCCATTTATCTTTCGGCACCGAGGCTGCCCTGTTTCCTCAATGCAGAATGCTGAAGGGCACTGCTGACAGAGGATGACATATGATATCAGAGAATGAGAATCAATCAATTACTACATCAATCCATTACTACAATGTTCATGTTAAGATTGTATTAAGTATGTTGTAAAGGTCAGCCCCAAGCCATTCCTATGGAGAGGCAATCACTTAAAACATTCTTTGTAAACCGTTTTCATGTGCAATTTACTGATAGTTCAAAATGTATCTTAAGAATATTGCTCTCTGAGTAGATTTGACAGGGGCAAATGTTGATAAAGGTTATGGAATTTGAAACTACAGTTCTCCAACCTCTCCTGACAAGGAGCATGAAACAACAGACCCCATCTGGGTGTGGAGGTGGCACCATCAGTTACCATCAAAGTTTACCTGTCCTGGCAAGTTTCGCTTCTTTTACCTGCCTGGATTTGCCCCCTTTTAATAGGAATGACCATGAGGAAAAATCTTGTACTCAGAAAGACTTCACTTTAGCCTTTACATATAGCCGTTCCTGTTTTATTCAATTAGCTTGGGTACTTGCTGAGGCCTGAGTTATTTGAAAAGCGCATTGTTTGTTTTTGGATGCTAGGTAATATCAGTTTGGTGATATGTTACACTATTTCTTAGGGGGGGACAATCTTTGCTTTTGTTTTTTATGAATGCTCCCATTAGAAAATGCATAAGGATGTGAGTGAACTACAATTCCCAAAAATCTTGTGTCAATCCTCCCCAAACTCAGCCAGTATTCACAGTTGGCAGCATTGGATCTGTGCACCAAGTGTGATCCAGATGTGTCATTGGCTGGGGTCAGTGTTTTCTGAATACAGGTGAACTGCATGCAACTCCTGAATGCCAAGTTCAATCACCCCCAAACTCCGCCAGTATACAAAGTTGGCCGTGTTGGGGGTGTGTGTGTGTTTGTGCCAAGTTTGATCCAGATCCATTGTCCTGGGTTCAATGCTCTCTGGATAAGGGTGAACTATAACTTCCAGATCCAAGGTCATTCACCCCCAAACCCCGACTGTATGCACAGTTGGCCATGTTGGGTCTTTGTGACAAGTTTGGTCAAGATCCAGTTGAGTGCTCTCTGGATAAGGGTAAACCACAGCTCCCATATGCCAAGGATAATCTCCCCCAAACCCTGGCTGTATGCACAGTTGGCCATGTTGGGTCTGTGTGCCAAATTTGGTCCAAATCTGCAATGGCTGTGATTAGTGCTCTCTGAGTAAGGGCGAACTAAAACTCTAAATGCCAAGGGCAAACTCTCTTTGACCTCCAGTAGTGTGCACACTTGGCCATATTGGGTCTGTATTCCATGTTTGGCCGAAATCCCTCATCTGCTGGATTCAATATTCTTTGAATACAGGTGAACTATAAGTCTGATACCAAGGTCAACCACCCACAAAGCCTGCCAGTATTACAGTTGGCCGTGTTGGGTCTGTGTGCCAAGTTTGGTCCAGATCTGTCACTTGCTAGGTTCAGTGTTTTTATTTCTCTCTGTCAGTTCGGCATCATGGATAGTTCAGTCTGACATTTGCAAGGGTGAGTACTTTTCAGTCAGTTTCAATTTTTGGTCAGTGCCTTGGTCCATAATCTACTAAATAAGTGAGGAAGACTTACTTAGTGTCTACTAAGTGTGATTATACATCTTTTTAACTTCACGTAAGCACAAATAATCAAAACAATGGTATATTGGATTGCTGTGAGTTTCCCGGGCTGTATGGCCATGTTCCAGAAGCATTCTCTCCTGATGTTTTGCCTATGGCAGGCATCCTCAGAGGCTGAGAGGTCTGTTGGAAACTAGGAAAATGGGGTTTATATATCTGTGAAATGTCCAGGGTGGGAGGAAGAACTCTTGTTTGTTTGAGGCAAGTGTGAATGTTGCACTTCGTCACCTTGATTAGCATTTAATGGCCTTACAGCTTCAAAGTCTGACTTACTGCTGCCTGGGGGAATCCTTTGTTTGGAGGCATTAACTTTATTCTTGTCTGGAATTCCCCTGCTTTTTGAGTGTAGCTCTTTATATACTGTTCTGATTTTAGAGGTTTTTAAAACTGGTAGCCAGATTTTGTTCATTTCCATTGTTTCCTCCTTTCTGTTGACATTGTCCACATGCTTATGGATTTCAGTGACTTCTATGTGTAGTCTGACATGGCAGTTGTTAGAGTGGTCCAGCATTTCTGTGGTCTCAAATGATATGCTATTATTTTATTATTATAATGTCATTTTGATAATGATGTTGTTGTCTGGTGTATATGCTTTGATTTTATTGCTGTATTATGTTGTCCGGGCTTGGCCCCATGTAAGCCGCTCTGAGTCCCCATCGGGGAGATGGTGGCGGGGTAGAAATAAAGTTTATTATTTATTATATTATTTATTATTGGTTCATCAGGTGCTCTGCCATGGCTGACTTCTCTGGTTGAGTTAGTCTGCACTGCCTTTCATGTTCCTTGATTGATGTTTGGGCAATGCTGCGTTTGGTGGTCCCTATGTAGACTTGTTCATAGCTGCATGATATACAGTATATTCATTTAGATTTGGAAGTGAATGACTCAACATGATTTTTTGCCACAACTTGATGGATTGTAGTGTCTAGATAAACTTCAAATTAAATGGTGAAATAATATATAAAGACAAACAAAGCGGATGAGAAAAAAATAAAGTTTGGTCAATAATTGTATGACTTTAAGTATGTTTGATATTTATTGCAAAACTGGGAACTTGAATAAAGGAGACTTTCTCTCCTCCTGGTCTTTAAATCACTCAAGGTTGGAGGAGATAGCGCAGTGATCTTTCCTGGAGATTAAAATGAAGTAAAGCAAGGTAGTTGTATCTCTTCCAATCACTTCTCCATGACTTGAAACACAATAATACTTTGCCTCAAAGAAAAAATGAAGATTAAGGTTCAGGATAATCGTGCAAGTGAATAATTTAAAAAGAATAAAGACATCCCTCTTTATAGTGATGTTCAGAAAGTTCAGGTACAGAATGGTACTTTTGTGTTCTCTTTAGATAAGCGAACTGGAATGTTCTTAGAAGTCCTTTGAAAAGGTTAGCATCTTGCTGGAATGGGCCCACGAGGCACATCCAGGACTCAGAGGAGTGGTTCACTATTTCGATAATTTTCTATTCATTGGGAAAGCTGGTACAAATGAATGCAGAGATCTGCTCGAGGCATTTAAGCAATTGACCACTCAGCTAGGTGTCCTGTGTCCTGCTCAGGAGATCAGGGTTAGCCCCGCAATCTATACGGGCCAAGATGTTGGCAGTAGTCTTCTGGTTCAAGGCCTAAGGTTGGCCCAATGCAACAGATGAATTTCAGGTGCAGAAATATCTGGAAGGGTGGTCCTGAGTGTATGGCAAGCTCCAAGATGATAGGAAACCTATTTCCCCAGGCATTTCGAATGGCTTAAGGAAGGTTTGGCCTGCGGTGTGCTCATATCCTTACGAGGTGGCACTTTTTCATGGGGCTGCCCTCACAACCTTTTTTGTGGTATTAAGGATTAGCGAGCTAGTAGTTGGTTCTAAAGCTGACAATTCAGGCAAGACGCTCCTGCTTTCGCAAATCAGTTTGACCCCTACACAGTTGCAGCTGGTTATAAGGAAATCTAAGACCGACCAAAGGGCAAGGGGAAATGTTAAGTTGTCAGCATGTTCCAATATTGTGCTTTGCCCAGTAAGTGCCATGGCAGCATACATGAGCACCAGGGGGGACAGGCCTGGCCCATTCTTTATACATCAGGATGGTTCCTCCCTTACTAAATACCAATTCTGTATGGTTACATCCAGGGCGCTGGAGGCCATGGGGATCAAGAGGTAGATGTTCAAGACCCATTCCTTTTTGAATTGGGGCAGCATCTGTGGCAGCTGCAATCAGTTATGGTGAGGCTCAATTTAAGAACATGGGAAGATGGAAGTCAGGGGCATTTCAAACTTATGTTTGGCCCATTTCCTTGTACTGACTGCAATTGTTATTTCAGGCATGGTTCAGCCATGGCCAAGATGGAGAGTTCTCCTCTGTGGACAGTTATATCCATTGAGCCGAGCATCATGCACAGAGAACAGCCTTTGGCCAGCACCTGGGTCTACTTGCGGAGGTGACAGTGGAATGGAAGGACATAGGGGCCTGCGATGGGAAGGCCTACTTCCTCTTTTGTTCACAGTGGGAACGGGATCCAATCCACCCGACCTGTTGATTGTCCACCTAGGAGGCAACGACCGTGGACTGCTGAAGGGGAAAGCGCTCAGTGAACAACCACTAGTTGATTTTTGGACAATAAGGGAGGCATGGCTTCAACAAGTCTGATTTGGTTCACAATTATACACATGCCTGGCTGGTGGAACTGTTAAGCAAATGGATCAGTCCCAAAGACAGGTCAACTGGTTGATGCTGAAGGCTTTCAGAACTGGTCTTGGATCTTTCATTAGACAACCTGAAATTACGCACGCCAGACAAAATTCTACCAAGCAGATGGCATTCACCTGGCAGATGCTAGTAGCAGTCAGTTTCTGTGTGATCTCCAGGAGGGTATTCAGGTTATTTTGAGGAATTTGGTGGGCAATAGTTACTAAGCAGACATTGTGGTATCTCTTCCAATCACTTGTCCATGACTTGAAACACAATAATACTTTGCCTCAAAGAAAAAATGAAGGTTAAGGTACAGAATAATCATGCAAGTGAATAATTTACAAAGAATTATTTATACTGATGTTCAGAAAGCTCAGGTACAGAAAGGTACTTTTGTGTTCTCTTTAGATAAGTAAACTGTAATGTTCTTAGAAGTCCTTGTGCTGGATTTAGGAGTCCTCAAAAGTCAGAGGAAATTAATTATCTTTACTAATATGTCACAATGCATATTGATTGTCAAGTATTCAAAAGCACTTTTTCTTGTTTTAATTGTTACAACCATCTACAAGATAGGTCAATGTTAAGAGCATCTCCATAATACAGTGCCAAGACAGAGAAAAGTTGTGTTGGGTAAGGACATGTAATGCTATCTAGGGATGTCTCCTTCCTTTGCCAGTAATGCAGATTGGCAATGGTTGGGCAAGGCACAGTTATATAGATCTTGCCTACCCTGCAAATGTTTAGCCTTAAGTTGTGTGTACATACACTCTTGTGTAACTACATCATAGCTCTGTCCTCTGTGCCTTCAGTTTTTCCTGTCTGACACTGTTCTTATTTAAAAGGCAAGATTCAAACTGGGAACTTCTGGAATCATTGTTTAGTCTTTTGGGTACCATGCTATGCCGGTTCTTTTTACAGATTTTTCAACTTTAAATCTATCTCGATCCTTTTATAACAATAAAACGATCAAGATAGATTTAGATCTAAGAAAGCATTAAAATATGGAGGATTGGGATATTTGATATAAGTCAGAAGAGGTATATTTTAAATGTAACTCCAGCACACACACATGTATAAGCTTTGAATAGCACAAAGAAGGATTAACTCCCCTGTGGCA
>NW_026847549.1:95468324-95799034 GCF_025583915.1 Anolis sagrei ordinatus
TTTCTGCTTTGATATTCCGGATATAGGGCTGTGTGTGGAAGGGACTCCAGTCTCTGGACTCCTTAATGTATTTTTAAAAAGTCTAAACGATGTGATATGGTTAATGTGCACATGTGAATTAGGTTCCTACATGGCCATCAGGTTTAGTTCTGAAAACCTTTGAACATCTGCTCATTTTCATGTACCAGAGAGCAATGATAAAAGAGATATATAAGCTAAATAGATCCTTGCAGGAAACTGAATCTCAATTCTGTAGAAGAAAGAACATGCCATTGCCTACCATATTCAAGGTGACAAATTACCTAAGTCACCTCATATCATTGAGGTTTAAATTCTGGAGTTTCTTCAAAAGCAGGTAACTTCCCAAAAGCACATTTCTGGATGTGAATTATTATGCATCCCATATACAGGTAACAATGCGGTGTGCACTAGACAACACTTGATGTGTGCATGAACATTTTCACTGTGTCAAATCCAGCATGCCAGCGACATTCATTCTGAACATGGCAGCAAATGGGAAGGACCTTTTTCTTGAAAGGTCTTCACAGAACTGCCAAACATTTATTATATGATCTGTCTTCTACATATCCACAGAGGTACATTTAGCATTGCAATTGATAAAGTTCAATTAATGCTATCGCAAAACACTGATAAGGTTCAATAAATAAGTCTTGCTATCAAGTTTATACATTATGCTCACAAACAAAAATTAACAGCCACACATGTTAACATTTATTTGGGATTCTCTGTTCTTTTCTCTGAACCTTAATCTAAAAGTCTATAGTTATAACCCTAAATGTTCAACAACGGGATTATCTCTGAGTAAACATGCATGGGATCGTAGTCCATACACATACATGTAAATATGCATAACAGTACACTGTGAGGTCCAAACCAGGAAAAGAAATTCTCCAGTTCAAATATTACTTTTTTCATGACTCACAAGATGACATTAAGCAAACCCGAAGTCCACAAGATCCTGCTTCTTCTCCCACATACAATGTGGCAAAAATAATGGCAGCATTGTTGTAAGGACAATTAAGCTATTAAAACAGTGAGCATTTTGAACCTTCTGTGGCACTCAATGTCTTTTCCCATTTAGTCTCTCTCTCTTTCACACACAAAACCCAAAGAGATTATATTCCATCCTTCATTTTATTTACAATTCCAGCTTCCTGTTCTAAATGTCATATTTTATTTGGTCATTCCTATGCCTCAAGTACTGAACCATAAGCAAAACATTTGATACATAGAGTTTTATAGATTTCCTTCAGCTACATCCATAAATTGGGCGAAGTAGCTCTTCTCCGAAAAAAGTTGGCAACCCCGCTTACTGGAAGTATTCACAAGAATGGAATGAGAAAGGCAACACAAGAGAGGAGTTGGTCTGATTTTGGAAAGGAAAGGATAGGAAAGGAAGAAAATAAAAGAAAGAGGCTCACCTGAGTTCGGAGTTCACTGTGGCCACATAGTTGTAACATCTCCCCAGGACGATTTCACGCAGGTGTGGGGTAGTCCCCCTGCCTCTCCACTCTAGCAGTATTTCTGATTTGGGGCCCTCTTTTCTTCCCTGAATGATCACAACAAGCAACACAACCACAACTAGCGTAACTAAGGGGATAATGGTCGCTGCCAGTATCAGCTTGTGCCGCCGGGTCCTGGCCGAACTATTTGGAAAGGGCATCTTGATGGAAGTTCCTGAGAAGCAACAGCAGCTGCTGTGTCTCTTTCCTTTCTCCCTGGCAGGAGAGCGACAGCCTAAGGTCACACAGTGTTCCAGTGCCTCCTCCCTTTCTTTTCCTTTCTCTTTCTGTCCACAGGCTCACTCAGGCAAGTGAATTCCACCCAGCACAGGAGCCCAAGGAGCATTTCAATTGGCCCAAAGCAAGAACAGTTTCCTCAAAACAAGGGGAGATAAAACTCATTCAGCCCACTGAGAGAACAATAGCCTTTGCAGATTTGCAGGGCACTGGAGTGACAAGTCAGTCCTGTTTTTTTGACACTAGACTATCCTTTGGTTTTCTTGGTAGCAAGCATCATATACCCCACCCCTGCAAAAAATGTGGCAAGATTATTTTGTAAAATCAATCAAAGGCTATTTGAGCCACAAGAAGAAACCTCCAAGGGCCCTTCCAGGCAAGCCCTATATCCCAGGATCTGATCCCAAGTTTTCTGCTTTAAACTGGATGATATGAGTCCGCACTGCAACATAATCTGGGATAATGAGAAATACTGGGATCAGATTCTGGGATATAGGGCCTGTCTGGAAGGGCCCCAAGGCATTAAAATATTGCTGTCATGTATACACAGGCATGGACCATTGCGGTTTGGGCACTGGCCTCTGACTCTGGAGATCAGGGTTTGAATCCCTGCTCCACCATAGAAACCCAGTAAATGAGCACAGGCAAGCCACACTCTCTCAGCCTCATCTTGCCAAGAAACCCCTGTGATATATTCACCTTAAGTCACCATAATTGGAAGCAACTTGAAGGCATACATCATTATCATCAACATCAAACATATGGCAAAAGTGCATAAGCCTTCTCTTCCAGTGTGTTTGCACTTAAGCCACAGCTACAAATCTTCTGGTTTAAGGAAACTGGAGAAACATAATTTTCAAAATGTTTTTTTTATATTTAAAAATGTTATTAACAAGATATTTTTATTTATTTATTTCGAACATTTTTACCCCGCCCTTCTCAACTCCTAGGGGGACTCAGGGCGACTTCCAATTGGCAACAATTCGATGCCGCATCATAAAATACAAAACAGCAATTATAACAGTTAAAAAACATAAACATTAAGACATAAACATTAAAACAGTATACTTACAGTCCTTTGAGCTATTACCAGTCTATTTAACTAGCCATATACTATTGAGTACTCCGCTTAACTTATCCAAATCCACTTCCAAGCCATAGTCAAACATTATCAATTGTCCTTTAACCTAATTGCCCGAAGGCCTGGTCCCACATCCATGTTTTAACCTTCTTTCTAAAGGTAAGGAGGGATGATGATGACCTAATTTCCCCAGGAAGTAAATTCCACAGGTGGGGGGCTACCACCGAGAAGGCCCTGTCCCTCGTCACCGTCAACCGTGTTTGAGACAGAGGCGGGGCTGAGAGCAGGACCTCCCCAGAAGATCTTAAACTCTGAGGTGAGATGTAGAAGGAGATATATTTGGACAGGTACGCTGGACCGGAGCCATATAGGTAGCAAGATAATAATTTAGCATAGCGTAGCAGCCTGCTATGCCAATTGGGCTTCTTGCGGAATCTTAAAAGACAAAGATATGGATTATAATTTATCTTTTAAAATGATTTTGGTAATGTCTTTGGTAAAGCAGAGTATATTTCCTAGATATAGAGGAATCCGTTCTGTGCTCTGCCACTGCACCTATTATGGCAAACCTAGGTTGCCAAGGACAATTCCTTAACAAGCTAAATAATACGATATATTTATGTCACTTGCACTTGGTACCTGCTTGCATAAATATGAAAAATGTTAGGCATTCATTTGAACATGTAATATGTGAGCTACACCTGAGATTTCCTAAGGAAACCTTCAGAGTTTAATGTATTGTCGAAGGCTTTCATGGCCGGAATCACTGGGGTGTTGTAGGTTTTTTCGGGCTATATGGCCATGTTCTAGAGGCATTCGCTCCTGACGTTTCGCCTGCATCTATGGCAAGCATCCTCAGAGGCATCCTCACTACCTCTGAGGATGCTTGCCATAGATGCAGGTGAAATGTCAGGAGAGAATGCCTCTAGAACATGGCCATATAGCCCAAAAAACCCTACAACACTTCAGTGTTTAACATTCCACAAGCCTGCATTTACCACCATTAAGTAAAACAAGCAGATTTTAGACATCATTAAATGAGAAGTAGAGTTATTTCATGATGTATTATAATTTTATTTGAGAAGCAGAAAAATTGGATTTTCCATTTTAATCCAGCTCTGTAAACTAGTCCTGATCTGAAGGGCCAATGTGGAGTATCATTTTTTGCAGGTGTGAATGGACTCCAGTCCATTACAGAGGATACCAGATGGAGTATTTGATGTGTGTTGCAGTAGTCTATTCAAGATTTAACAAGAGCATGGACTACCATGGCCAAATCTGGCTTCTCAAGGTACAGGCACAGCTGGAACAAAAGTTTTAATTGTGCAAAAGCTCCCCTGCCCATTGTCGAAACCAGGGGTTTCAGGCTCAGCGATGAATCCAGAAGGACTCCCAAGCTGCAAATCTGTGTCTTCAGGTGGAGTGTAGCACAAGCTGTAACCCTATGCCCTGTTCAGCCTTTTGACTGACCAGGAGTACCCCTGTCTTATCTTGATTCAATTTCAGTTTGTTTGCTGTCATCCTGATTGTCACAGCTGCCAAGCACCGGTTCAGGACCTGGACAGCCTCCTTAGCAGTCGGTGGAAAGTGCACGTCCTACAGGAGTGTACATCACTTCAATGTATGTATGCACATGGAAGACATGATATCATTTTGGCCCAATTTACAGTATACTGTAATGCAGCTTCAAGACAACTTGAAACTGCAGCAGCCACAAAATGCATACCACCAATTCGCACTATGCCGCACATTAAAGGAGATAATAGCATATTTGTAAAAATCCCAGGAAAGTCCAAGTTAAGCCATAAAATGCACTGTAGCAGATCTCAGTATATCCCAAATCCAGTGCAAAAGTAACTCTACATTATGTGAAGTGCATTGTAGACACCCGCCCCTGTTGAATCACATGATATAATCTAGATAATCTAGAATAGGAACTGCCCAGAAATGCCCCAAGGGTATGGCTGGGAAGCAGGAAGCTAATTCAGCTCTTGGAAGGCGTAATTGATTATCTCCACTCTTAACTGATGCACATCTCTATAGGAAATGGGGCGGGGGGCTGCACAGTAGCTTGAGGCTACTTCCCTTTTCAATGTAATCATCATCCTGGCCTGAAACCAGTACCAGCTATGGTGACTTAATCATCTGCACAGTGAAACCAGTTTCACTCAAATCAATTCCAAATTGAATTATAGTGTCAGTGTAGATATCCCACTTCTGGCCAATGTTCCTAAGTCTTCTGTTTCTGCCATATACATTTAGAGATAAATTGAATTAAGCTAAATGCAAAAGCAGGATTGAGTCATTTTCTCATTGGATCACTGAAATAGAATGGAAAATGTGAACTTCTGTGACTTCTAGGATCTCTGCATTTCTCAATAGTTCTTTTTCTTCTTCTTATTTTCTCTTCTGCAAATGTGCACATGAACAGAGGAATTAAAAATATAACAAATACTACTGATGACCCTTCCAGCTGCTGCGCAGCCATGGCAAGACCCTTCTTCCTCATCCCCTCTTTATAGGTAACTCGCACGAAGCAACACACAAAGTCTATTCTTCATTTCTATTTTCTTTTTACTGTCAGATCAGTTTTTGGACATTCTTTTTTGTGATACATTCCATCACCATACACCCAAGGGTGGGCACAACCTCTTGAGCTCTCTCCCTTGGACCACCTGTGCAAGCCCATTGAAAGCCTCAGGGCTTCCTGGTACAGCTGGGAGGAGATCCCCAGCTACATCACCAGCACATCCGCTAATCGGAGCAGGAGCCAGCTTGGACCCACCTCCCAGTCAATCAGAGGCCAAGGAGGATGATGGCCATCTTATTAAAGCTGCCCAATCAGGGAAGAGGGAGGGAATTTTCAAAACTGGACATTGGCTATGAATGGAAACTTATGTCTATAAAAATGTCTATTTTATGAACATACTTTACATTTTGTACTTTTGAGCAAACGTGCTGTATGAGTGTCCTTTTTGCGCAAATCGAATAAAGCCTCTTTTATTTGCCTTCATCCTGGTGAGATTTTCCATTCTTGATTAGTATTCCTCAGTTAGCTAAGCTTGTCAGGTATCTCTCAGCTTTCCGAGAGACATAGAAATCCTCTAAATATCGGCATCAGTACCATTCACAAATAACTTCTGGAAGGGACCAGGGCCCTTTCATACAACATAACTACAGGTGAAAATGGGCTGGATTTTGGTGGTGGTTTACAGCAGTAAATAATGCAATAAAACTTGAATTGGGGGAAATTGGGTTCTTCTCAAGCCTAGGATATTGTTAGAATATCTCTCTTACATACTTACTTAGGTGATCCCTCGTTGGCCGAGTAGGATAGTCTTCCAGGATCAGAATTCTTGTGGGTCCGTAGGTGGCTGGGGAGCCCTATTCTTGATCTCCATCTTCTGAGGGCATTGGTTTCCAGGTGGAAGGCAGTCCCGGTTGGGGTCAGCTTGACGCGCCTTCCTCTTGGCACATTTCTCTTTTTCGCCCTCCATTCATGCCTTTTCAAATTCTGCAACACTGCTGGTCACAGCTGACCTCCAGCTGGAGCGCTCAAGAGTCAGGGCTTCCCAGTTCTCTGTGTCTATGCCAAAGTTTTTAAGGTTGGCTTTGAGCCCATCTTTAAATGTCTCTCTATCAACCCATAGATTCTCTCATTGAGCATGTGTGAGCAGAAAAGTGGGGAGTACAGGAGAGAAAATTTAAGCCTCATCAGCTGCCTCCAGCATGTTTTTTATAAAAAGATAGATTTATGGATTTTATCACATGAACCTGCTATTCCACTATTGTTGTGTTATCATTGATAGCAGATACATACTGTGTTGAACATCTTCTACATCACACCTCTCTTCATTAGTGCAGTTGTGCCAATTCACCAGTTCATAGCCCCACAATTGGACATTCACAAACCCTTGTAACCCCACCTTTCAACAGTACTGCTGTTCCTTAATTACTTACTTTTTATAAACTAATCAGATAGTTTATCCTGAGAATGAATGAATTAGAGAATTAGTAAACACTACAGAGATGGGCAAATTAACTCGGTTATTGAAAGAAACCTGTAATGAACAATCTGAACAAGAATGGAACCTATTTACATTTTATTTGGTACTTAGTTAAAGTAACAGCTTGCCAAATTCCCCCCGGGAATCTGGGGCAAAGAACTACTTTTTCCCTGAGAATCCAGCAGAGTGACATGTAAACAAATGAAACCCAGATGGAACTGGCTGCAACTGTTTACATGGCCATTTCATGTTTTCTGGGCTTGGAGAGATTGGGGACATGGGATGGCACTGTCTCCCTCCTATTCTTATCATAGTCCTAACCAGTGGCTGCGACATGGCTAGTGTCCATTGCTTGCTGCCTGGAGGGATGTTGGCCGGAGTGCCAGGATGATCAGGGAAGGGAGGGGGGAAAGGAAGGAGGAATTCCTCTTCTCTGTCTCTCACATCTCTCTGGTGCCCTGGCCAACACCATTCCAGGCAACAAGCTATTGACACTAGCCACATTGTGCCTGCTTGCTACTGCTACAAAAAGATTTTGAAGGGGTGGCTGCCTGGTAGTGGAGAATTGGGTTCGACACTGCTGTACGGTCAGGACTACTCCCCAGCTCCTCAGTGGTCCTACGGCTTGTGGTCAAAGTCATTCCAGAGGTGATGGCGGTTAAAGTAGTGTCAAACTGTATTGATTCTAAAACATAGATGCACCTTACCAGAAAGAGCTTGAACCACCTGCTGAGAGGTGGAAAATCTGAAGTATTGTGTTCTGGCATATCAGAGGCTGAAACAAATGGAGTTTAAACATCAACATACAGTAATGGGAAAATGACATTGTAATCTAACTGGCATTTTAAGCAAATCATCTTTATTATTTTTCAAATCAAATTCTTCCCATTAAGACCACAAAAGCTATTTAGACAAACCACTGGATCATCCGCTATCTGCCAATAAGCATGTTTTTTGGCTTTCATTTAGTGCCATCTAGAGGATACTTTATTGTGTGTTTTTTTTTATACTAAAACTGACAAAATTAATTGGTCGTGGTAGCCCGGATACACCTTTCTGTAGAAATTATTTCTTTGGAGATTGTTGTTCTTGTGTGCATTCAAGTTATTTCCACCTGATGGTAACCCTAAAGCAAGTCTATAAGAGAGTTTTCTAGGGCTGAAAGTGTGCAACTTGCCCAAGGTCACTCAATGGGTTTTCATGATTGAATGGGGATTTGAACCCTTGTCTCCAGAGTATTAGACTGGATAGACACTGCTCTATATCCCAGGATCTGATCCCAGATTATCTGCTCTGAACTGGATTCTATGAGTCTACACTGCCAGATAATCTGGGATAAGCAGATAATTTGGGATCAGATCCTGGCATATAGGGCAGTGAAGATCCATATTAGACCCCATATACACTCACCATTTACTGTAGTCGAAAAATGGTTCGGCTATACAGATAACATAGGAAACCCTGGAACTAGTTTGAGGTTCAGGTGGTGACTGCATAAACCCCAGAGCACTGATGCACATTAAGGGTTTTCTTTCATGCACTTTTGTGGGAGTTTGTTGTCTGACTGCCACAGTTTGAAGCTAGCTTTGAACTGCATTAAATTGTCAGTGCAAATGTGACTATTGTCCAACATGCAAACAACTATGCCAAGCTGGCTCCTATGTGAAGTCAAAACCAAAGATCAGAGCTGTGATCCAACCAAATGAAAGCCACAAAGGTAGTATTGGATGACACACACTTCCTTGACCCATTTAAAAAAAGCTTCTGAGCTGGATACAGAGTTGAAACTGCTATGGTTACCCCTAAAAGACTGCGTTCGCAGCTTGGAAGTGCACCTGGATCCATCTCTCCAAACGAAAGTACAGGTAGATGCAACTGTCAGGAATGTTTACTACCAGCTTCGGCTGATATGCCAGTTGTGCCTCTTCCTAGATTTGGGGGACCAAAAGATGGTAGTGCACACACTGGTAATCTCAAGACTGGACTTCTGCATGTGCTTTACATTGAGCTACCTTTGTGCCAAATGCAGAAACTTCAGCTGGTTCAAAATGCGGCAGCCAGATTGGTAACAAGAACATCTAGGAGTGACCATATTACACCTATCCTAAAGTCACTCCTCTGGCTGCCAGTTAGTTTCCAGCCAAAGTACAAGGTGTTCATTTTGATCTGTAAAGCCCTACATGGTTTGGTTTCAGGTTACCTACAGTCTCGCCTTCTCCCAAACAATCTGCCCCAGGTTGTCTGGTCTATTCCAGCCTGTTAGAACCCGACTGGCAATTGTTGTCCAAAGGACCTTTTCATTGGCCACCCCAAAACTGTGCAACAACCTGCTGGAAGATCTGTAATAGCTAAATGAGCTGTCGGAATTTAAAAACCATATATAGACATATCTCTTCCAGCAGGCCTACCCATGAATTTTAAACTAGTGCTGTGTTTTTACAATGTTTATGTGTTTCAATTATTCTGTAACCCGCCTTGAGCCACAAAGATTGGGGGAAGGAGGTTAACTTGCTTAAATTAATACATCTGATCAGGAACACAAATCCCAGTTTCTTCCAGATTGTCCTAGAAAGAGGGGGAGAGTTAATCTGGGTTATTTCAAACACATCTGAGAAAATGGGACAACAGAGGATCAACCAGAGGTGTCGCTTTCAAACTGGGATAGTTGGAAGGAATGCAGTGGTAAGATGAGACACTTGTGAAACACTTGAATCTACTGGAATATTGCTCAGGGTCACTGTTGATTTTATGGTCCTGGTACCCTAAACACCTTTGCTCTGCAACTAAAACAATGTTCATGAGTTTATCTGACCCAATTTGTAGGGAAAATATTCTCAACAATTCCCTTTGCCCTGGGTTTATTTCAATTGCTGCAAAGTTCAAAGTGCAAAAGTAATTTGTACCCAGTTCAACAGGAGGGGAAGGAAAGACAGAATCTTTCCTTTTTCAGTAGATCCAGGCAAAAACTGTTACAGCCTCTTCTTGCTTTGGAACAGTATATCCTGTGTGATATGACTCCAAATTGCTTCTGAAGTGAAGCAAATGGAATGAACGCACTTTCAAAACACAGGGGAGATGGAGAGCCATTCCAGTTAAACAGAACTTTCTTTGAGGAGACCCCTTTGAATAATCACACCCAGATCTGCGCACAAACATCCTGATTTTTATTTGTGATTTATTTTTGATGATGATGTTTTTTGTTAATGATGGATTGTGGATTTTTTATAGTGTCTTGTATTTTGTACCTTATTCTTTCTATGTTGTACACCGCTGTGAGTCGCCCCTGGGCTGAGAACAGCGGTATATAAGCAAAGTAAATAAATAAATAAATAAATAAATATACTACTGGGCCCTTAAAGGTGGCACAGCAGGTTAAAACTGAGCTGCTGAACTTGCTGACCGAAAGGTTGGTGGTTCAAACCTGGGGAGTGGGGTGAGCTCCCGCTGTTAGGCCTAGCTTCTGCCAACCTAGCAGTTCGAAAACATGCAAATATGAGTAGATCAATAGGTACCGCTTCTGTGGGAAGGTAAAGATGCTGCACGTAGTCATGCTGACCACATGATCTTGGAGGTGTCTAAGGAAAATGCCAGCTTTTTGGCTTAGAAATGGAGATGAGCAACACCCCGTAGAGTCAGATGACTAGACAATATCAGGAGAAACCTTTACCTTTACCTTTATTGCTACTGTGGGCTTAGCCCCATCTTTGACCCACTCACTCAAACCATGAACACTAGGTAGCCCTACTAGCTGTACCGCTACCACCAGAATAGCCTCTTGCCTCACAGGCACACACAGTCCCACCACAGAAAATTGAAAATTTGATGACAGAGGTAAAAATGTCTGGTTTTAGACCTTTCATAGGGACCAAGCAATTTATGGCTGTGCGTGCAAAACAAGAAGCAGTACATTTTCTGTTTTTATACACATAGAAAGTATATTTTTGTCCAGAAAGTAGAACATTGTCCCTTATTTTCATTGGGCAAGCTGGGAATTGGAAAAAACTGCAGGACGCCCCACCGTTACCAGAAGTCTAATTGGCAGACAAGGCTTTTTTTCTCTTTAGGGTTGCCTAGGCTATGGAACATCCTCCCACAGAAACTTGCACGGCTCCCACACTACTGGCATTCTAACACTGCTTGGAAACTGTGTTGTTTTCTTGGCCTAGAGAGTGATATTTTGTTTCTTTGGTTTGCTGCTAAAATTTTGTTGCTATGATGCCACCTTGATTTTTGTGTGCAAAATAAAAAGTTACACTGCACTCTGAACAAAACAACAAATTCTTGAGCTGCTATTTTCTAATAAAGCTATAATGTTGTTATTTATTATTATTCTTTATACCCCATTTTTCTGTCCAGAGACTGAAAGTGGCTTACAATAAAACAGACACAATACAATTTAAAACCTGAAGAACATGCAAACATTAACATAGAATTAAATATTAATGGTATAAAAATAAACAGTGTAAATCCTTAAAACTAGTTTAAAATGTATTCAAAGCCAAAACTACAGTGCCCTCTAAACCAGTTTCTCAGCCTTCCTAATGCTGCAAACCTTTAATACAGTTCCTCATTTTGGGGTGACCCCCAACCATAAAATTATTTTCATTGCTACTTCATAACAGTAATTTTGCTACTGTTATGCATTATAATGTAAATATCTGATATGCAGGATGTATTTTCATTCACTGGACCAAATGTGGCACAAATACCCAATCAATACACCCATATTTGAAGACGGTGGGGTTGGGGGGGACAACTGATTTTGTTATTTGGGAGTTGTAGTTGCTGGGACTTATAGTTCTCCTACAATCAAAGCATTCTGAACTCCACCAGAAAGATCTAATACCTTGATATTCTGGGTTATATGGCTGTGTGAAAGGGCCGTCAGATAACTCAGGGCCCTTCTATATCCCAGAATACCAAGGCAGAAAATCCCACAATATCTGCTTTGAACTGGGTTATCTGAATCCACACTGCCATGTATTCCAGTTCAAAGCAAATAATGTGGGATTTTATTCAGCTGTGTGGAAGGGGCCCAAGTTCAAAGCAGTTATTGTGGGACTTTTTGCTTTGATATTCCGGGTTATATAATAATAATACTAATACTTTATTTGTATTCCTATGTCCCCAAGGGGACTCAGGGCGGATTCTTACAGACAAAATGGCAAACATTCAATGCCTTGAAAAACAATAGATACAAATACAATAAATAAACCAGGTAAAGGTAAAGGTTTTTCCCTGACATTAAGTCCAGTCGTGTCTGACTCTGGAGTGTGGTGCTCATCTCCATTTCTAAGCCGAAGAGCCGGCGTTGTCCGTAGATACCTCCAAGATCATGTGGCCGGCATGACTGCATGGAGCGCCATTACCTTCCTGCTATTGATCTACTCCCATTTGCATGTTTTCGAACTGCTAGGTTGGCAGAAGCTCGAGCTGACAGTGGAAGCTCCCCCCGCTCCCCCGATTCGAACCTGGGACCTTTTGGTCAACAAGGTCAGCAGCTCAGCGCTTTCACCCACTGCGCCACCGACAAATCAACCAAACCCCAAAGTAGACCAACATCTAAAACCAAGTTAGAAACACACAATCTAAAATTAAGAACCTGATCTAACAATTAACATAAAAGCACAACCATTTTTTTTAAAAAAAACACACACACATAAAAGATCGTTTGCAATGGGGAGAAGGGCGGGGTAAAAGTGTACGAAATAAATAAATAAAATTATATGGCCAGTAGTGTCATCAGAGCCCATATACAATAGTAATTTCCAAACAGGGCCTATTAGTTGTGCGTCCCTCATCCAATCCTCCTCCTCTCCATATGCTTTTGTTGTTCATTCGTTCAGTCATCTCTGACTCTTCGTGACCTCATGGACCAGCCCACGCCAGAGCTCCCTGTCGGCCGTCACCACCCCCAGCTCCTTCAAGGTCAGTCCAGTCACTTCAAGGATGCCATCCATCCATCTTGCCCTTGGTCGGCCCCTCTTCCTTTTACCTTCCACTTTCCCCAGCATAACTGTCTTCTCTAGGCTTTGCTGTCTCCTCATGATGTGGCCAAAGTATTTCAACTTTGTCTCTAGTATCCTTCTCTCCAATGAGCAGCCGGGCTTTATTTCCTGGAGGATGGACTGGTTGGATCTTCTTGCAGTCCAAGGCACTCTCAGAACTTTCCTCCAACACCACAGTTCAAAAGCATCTATCTTCCTTCGCTCAGCCTTCCCTAAGGTCCAGCTCTCACATCCGTAGGTTACTACAGGGAATACCATGGCTTTGACTATGTGGATCTTTGTTGCCAGTGTGATGTCTCAAAGCGGTGCTTTGAATGCGATTTTCCTGCTTCTTGGCAGGGAGTTAGGTTGGATGACCCATGAGGTGCCTTCCAACTCTATGATTCTATGCATTGATCAGTATCTCACAAAACTACAAATCCCATAGCACTGAGCAAAGTTAATGTGGTGTTAAACTGCTATAATTCAGCACTGTGGATACAATCCCTGAAACTGTGGGTATATCTAGATGACAGCTTTGAACCACTTTCATACTTATGTTCACAGCAATTCATACCAAATTATAAATCCTGGGATTCTTTAGAAAAACCTATCTCTGTTCGGTGATATAATGCTGATATTCAATTTTGGTGCTCAGTCAGCCTTCAACCAAAAAGCAAAGAACTCGGCTAAAAAAAGTGATATAGGACCAGGGCCACAGCCAGAAAATTTTTTTGAGAGGGGTTGAAATTTTTGGGGGTGGGGGCGGGTCAAAATTTTCACGGGGGGAGGGGTTGAAACCTGCCTCCTAGCTCACGCTGAAGCAAAGAGCACAGCAGGGGGCAGAGCAGCCTTCAATAGCTTGCAGCTCCGCCCCTGTCAACCACCTCCACCAAGTCTGGCCTCCTTAATTTATTTATTAATTATTCAAACGTATATGCCGCCACTCCCCTGGGGCTCGGAGCGGCTTACAAGAACAGGCTAAAATCTAACACAATTTAAAAACAATTTAAAAACAGCAATATCAAAGATCAAAGCCCTGTCGAAACAGATATGTTTTACATGCCCTGCGGAAAGCTGATAAGTCCCGCAAGGCACGGACTTCAGGTGGCAGAGTATTCCAGAGTGATGGTGCCACTGCTGTAAAGTTTCTGTGTCTGGTTGCTGTTAGACGCAAGGTCTTGACACTGGGAATTTCCAATAGATCTTGGTCCTCAGAACGGAGGGATCTCTGGGGTTGGTAGGGGGTGAGATGGTCCCTCAGGTACATCGGCCCCAGACCATGCAAGGTCTTAAAGGTGAGTACCATTACCTTTAATGAGAGCATTCAACCCCTCCCCCCCCCCAACTTGGTTGCTTCACTACATCGGCTATTGCTGCAAGTAATGACAGTGTGAATAAATTGTCAATATTTGCTTGAGATAGTGCTTGCAGTTCTGGAGGGACTCTTAATTTTTTTGCATCTCATAGACTTAGCATGGGGATTTGGTTAACCAGTTAAAATTCATGAGTAAACTGGGTTTTTTAAAAAAATCTGAAACATTTGGGGGGGGGGTTGAACCCCTAACCCCCCCCCCCGCTACAGGACTGTATAGGACTGTAGTTATGCCTAACTTCAGAAGCATGCATTTAATGCTGCAATGGCAAGGAAGTGCTCTTCTGCCCATTTTGTGGGGGGAACTGCATATCAAAGGACTATATAAATGATTAATAATAATGTAAAGCTTTTAAACAGAGGCTGGATGGCCATCTGTCGGGGGTGCTTTGAATGCAATTTTCCTGCTTTTTGGCAGGGGGCTGGACTGGATGGCCCATGAGGTGTCTTCCAACTCTGATTCTCTATCCCAGGATCTGATTTCAGGTTGCCTGCTTTAAACTGGATTGACTCCGCACTGCCATATAATCTGGGATAAAGGGAAAACCTGGGATTAGATCCTGGGGTGTAGGGCCTGCCTGGAAGGGCCCTGAATGGAAATCTCCCTGGTTTTCAAGGGCGGCGCTGAAACATGGCGTCTTTCCAACGGCGCACTCGGAAATCGCCTCTTCCGCCTCGTTTGGGTCTACGCTTCGCACGTGACCTGTGAAGCAACCTGCCGGCGCATGCGCCTTCCGCGTCGGGTCGCGAGCGGCCGCTGCGGCGCGCGTGCGCAAGGCGAAGGCCGTGCCTGCCGCCGTTTGACCCGCGGTCGTCGAGCGAGCGCCTCTATATGGGGAAGAGAAGATGGCTCCCTTCCCTGAGGAGGTGGATGTTTTCACGGCCCCGCACTGGCGGATGAAGCAGCTCGTGGGGCTCTACTGCGACAAGGTACGGAGGCCGGGTTGGGAAGAGAGCGGGGCGGCCAGGTGGGGCTCTGCGGAACCCTCTCGGCCGCCGAGACACGCCTCTGGCCCTTCGCGCTTCCATCGGCCAGGGCTCGGAGCCTGGCGCGCGAGGGTTTGGGCGCGAGAGCATAGGGGAGGGGAGGGGGCGGCGCGCGCGCGATCTGGGGAGAGGGGCGAGACTGGCGGCTGCGCAGATGTCCCCGCCTCGCGCGCCGCTCTGAGCGCCTCTTCAGCATCACACCCCCTCCCTCCACTGGCCTTGCGGAACAGCCGCTCTTCTCGGAAGGCTCCCCCCTCCCCCCGCCAAGACACCCCAGGACTCACCCTCACCCCTCTTTCCTCACCTCTTTTCCTCCCTCGACTCTAAGGCCCCTTCCAGACAGGCCCTATATCCCAGGAACTGATAGCAGTTTTTCTGCTTTATACTGGGTTATATGAGCCCGCACTGCCAGATAATCTGGGATAAACAACCTGAAATCAGATCCTGGGATATAGGGACTGCCTAGAAGGGCCCAAAATCTATCCACTTCCACTCCCTTCATGAAGAAAACTTAGGACCCTTCCGCAGAGCCATATAACCCAGAATATCAAGGCAGAAAATCCCACAATATGAGCCCGCACTGCCAGATAATCTGGGATAAACAACATGAGATCAGATCCTGGGATATAGGGACTGCCTGGAAGGGCCCAAAATCTATCCACTTCCACTCCCTTCATGACGAAAACTTAGGACCCTTCCGCAGAGCCATATAACCCAGAATATCAAGGCAGAAAATCTCACAATATGAGCCCACACTGCCAGGTAATCTGGGATAAACAACCTGAGATCAGATCCCGGGATATAGGAGCTGCCTGGAAGGGCCCTAAATCTATCCACTTCCACGAAGACTCCTCTGGCGTCCCTTCATGACGAAAACTTAGGACCCTTCCACAGAGCCATATAACTCAGAATATCAAGGCAGAAAATCCCACAATATCTACATTGAATTGGGTTATCTGAATCCATACTGCCATATTTTCCAGTTCAAATAATGTGGGATTTTCTTCAACCATTTATTTATTTATTTGCTGTATTTGTATACCGCCTTTCTCAGCCCATAGGCGACTCAAGGCGGTGAACAGGGTAAAATTCGATGCTTACAATATCATAAATACAATTAAAAACATAACATATAATAAAAAATTAAACATCTCAATAAAATATAAATTCATAGTGTCTCCTTGTTAAAAGCGTCCCCTCTCATTGTTGTCGTTCTATTTTCCTATGTCAGTTACTCTGCATTTGGGATCAGATCCTAGGATATAGGGGCTGCCTGGAAAGGCCCTAAATCTATCCACTTACGCGAAGACTCCTCTGGCATCCCTTCATGACGAAAACTTAGGACCCTTCCACAGAGCCGTATAACCCAGAATATCAAGGCAGAAAATCCCACAATATCTGCTTTGAACTGGGTTTTTTTTTTTGTTGTCAGGAGTGACTTGAGAAACTGCAAGTCGCTTCTGTTGTGAGAGAATTGGCCGTCTGCAAGGACGTTGCCCAAGGGACACCCAGATGATTTTTGATGTTTTTATCATCCTTGTGGGAGGCTTCTCTCATGTCCCCGCATGAGGAGCTGGAGCTGGTAGAGGGAGCTCATCCGCCTCTCCCCGGATTTGAACCTGCGACCTGTAGGTTTTCAGTCCTGCCAGCACAGGGGTTTAACCCACTGTGCCACTGGGGGCTCCTACTTTGAGCTGGGTTATCTGAGTCCATACCGCCATATATTCCAGTTCAAAGCTGATAATGTGGGATTTTCTTCAACCATTTATTTATTTACTTGCTGTATTTGTATACCGCCTTTCTCAGCCCATAGGCAACTCAAGGCGGTGAACAGGGTAAAATTCGATGCTTACAATATCATAAATACAATTAAAAACATAACATATATTAAAAAATTAAACATCTCAATAAAATATAAATTCATAGTGTCTCCTTGTTAAAAATGTTGTCCGGCCTCATTGTCGTCATTCCATTTTCCTATGACAGTTACTCTGCATTTGGAAACGCATGTTCAACAAGCCACATCTTCACTTTTTCCCAGAATGTTAAAAGGGAGGTGGCTGATGTAATATCTATAGGGAGGGTGTTCCACAGCTGAGGGGCCACCGCCGAGAAGGCTCTGTCTCTCGTCTCCGCCAAACTTACTTGTGATGAAGGCGGTAACAAGGGCGGGGCCTCCCCAGATGATCTTAAGGTCCTAGATGGTTCATAAGGGGAGATGCGTTCACATATGTAAGTTGCGCCAGAACCATTTAGGAAGGGGTCCCACTCTTTTAAGGGCTCTTGCATGCAGCCATATCACCCAGAATATCCAGGCAGGAAATCCCACAATATCTGCTTTGAACTGGAATATATGGCAGCATGGACTCAGATAATCCAGTTCAAAGCAGATATTGTGGGATTTTCTGCCTTGATATTCTGGGATGTAGGGCTGCATGGAAGCACCCTATAACAACCCACTTCAAAGCAGATATTGTGGCTTTTCTGGGTTATATGACTGTGTGCAAGGGTCTTGAGTTACCTGAGGCCCCTTCTACACAGCTGAATAAAATCTCACATATTTTTTTTTTTTGCTTTGAACTAGAATATATGGCAGTATGGACTCAGATAACCCAGTTCAAAGCAGATATTGTGGGATTTTCTACCTTGATATTTTGGGTTATAAGGCTCTGTGGAAGGGCCCTGAGTCCACACTGCCATATATTTCAGTTCAAAGCAGAAAACGTAGGATTTTATTCAGCTGTGTGTGGATGGCGCCAAAGTGGGTCAAGCTGCAGTTATTCACCCTGGAAGACACTTCCTCCTTTCAGTCTTCACCTTGCACTTTGTCACTTTTACATTTGAGGTTTTCTAGGCGTAGCCCCCTTCTTTGTAAGCCACTTGTGACATAACTGGAAAGGAAAGGAGGCCTCTACAGCCCCTTCCACACAGCTGAATAAAATCCCACATTTTCTGCTTTGAACTGGAATATATTGTTATTATTTATTTATTTACATCCTGCTTTTCTCCCCCACAGGGGATTCAAAGCAACTAACAACAAGGTATAAAACATACAGGAACATTAGGACAAAAAGGAAATTGACATAGTAATAACAATGAAAACATAATAAGACAATTAAACCGTAATAAAACACATTACTGATTGAAATACAATCAGTACTTTAGGTATAGTTAAGCACATAATAAACATAAACCGAAGCCATTATCCTTCCAATTTCCACATGTCCATAAGGTATTGCACAGAAATGTTCAGCACCAGATATTACTATGGCACCTATTGAGCTTGTATTAATTTTCATTGAAGGTCTGCTTCCAGATAAAAGTTTTTATCTGAAGCCTGAAAGTTAGTAGGGAGGGGGCCATTCTGATGTCTTTTGGAAGGGAGTTACAGAGCTGTGGAGCAGACATTGAGAAGGCCCCCTTTTATGTGATGGTGGTGGCAACGAAAGAAGGCAACATGGACTCAGGTAACCCAGGACCCTTTCACACAGTCATATAATTGATTGTTTATATTGCCCATTTGCTTTGTTTATTATTTAATGTTGAGTCCCCACAGGGAGAGGGGGCAGGAGACAAATAAAGTTTTGATGATGATAATGTTGATGATGATATAACCCAGAATATCAAGGCAGAAAATCTCACAATACCTTATTTGAAGTAGGTTATCTGAGTGCACACTGCCATATATTCAAGTTCAAAACAGATAATGTGGGATTTTATTCAGCTGTGTGGAAAGAATCCCAGTTCAAAGCAGATATTGTGGGCTTTTCTGACTTGATATTCTAGGTTTTATGGCTGTGTGGAAGGGGCCTACATGTAGGTGGATTAGATGCGCAGATAAATTTGTTGCTCAACTTGTTTTGAGAATTCTGGCCCTTCCTGTTGTGGATGGCATTTTTGGTTTCTCTTTGAAAGGATTGGCTTAGCATCACTCATTATAAAAGATTCCAGTACTTGACACACAGGGAGCCATCAACTGGGCTGTTTTTGCTTGCGTCTTTAAAATATTATGGTTTTTTTCATTACTGTCCCAGCGTTTACTAGACAGTAATGATAGGTTTTAATTCTATACACACATACGGTATGCATATTCTTTATATTGCTGTACAGCATAAGACCGCAGGCCTTTGTTGACAAACTTGTTTGCTCCCTTGTGGCCAGACCCAGTTAGCAATCTGGCTTCAGCTCTTTGAAACAGTTGAATATTTTTCAAACGCATCCATGTGTCAAGCGCATTACAATAATCCAAACGGGATGTAACTTAAGATGTGTGTCATTCCTGGCAGGTCTGATATCTCAAGGAATGTACACAGCTGGTGCACAAACATTAACTGTGCAAAAGTATTAATAGCTACTAAAATAATAATAACAACAACCACAACCTGTGGAATAACCTGCTGGAAGAGATCTGACAGCTAAACGAGGAATCCGAATTTACAACACTATTGAAGACTCATATCTTCCAGCAGGCCTACACAGTCAACTTTCAATCATGAGTTTTGATTTGCATTCTGTTACCACTATATGTCAATTCTGTAGCTGCGTTTGGTATACATTTTCATATAAGCATGATTTTTAAACTCTGTAATGCTGCCAACCTGAATCAAAATAATGTTGTAATACATACTTTATTGCCCTGTTACCTCCCCCCCTCCCCTCGTTTACTGGTTTTCTGTGAGGATCACATACTATGTAGGACAGTGGTTCTCAATCTGTGGGTTCCCAGATGTTTTGGCCTTCAACTCCCAGAAATCCTAACAGCTGGTAAACTGGCTGGGGTTTCTGGGAGTTGTAAGCCAAAACACCTGGTGACCCACATGTTGAGAACCACTGCTGTAGGAGGATGCTAGAATTTTGAGACAATGGTTGGTCTTAGTCAGGCAGTGGATGATTGGTCTGCTGATACATTAAGTGTACATGTAACTCTCTTTGCACTGTTGTGACGTTATATTATCATGAGTTGTCCCAGTGCATTTTTTTTCCAGATAATCAGAGAGCTGCATGAGTCAGCAACAGACGTATTGCAGGAATATTAACTTTCAGGTACAATGGAAATGACATGTTGCTAAAGGGACACTGTTTTGGGAAAGTATAGGTCTTGTTTTGTCTTCTTTTTTCAGGCTCTTGATTGTGTGATGAATACGTTTAGTATAGAATGTTTAAATATCCTTATTAAATTTACTGTTTATGAGGAATGATAAAAAATAAGGATCTGCTCATGTTCTTATTTAAATATCTCCTTTTTCAATCCTGCAGCATGACTGTCTCTTTTACTTCATTTCACAAAATCTACAGTACAACCCCTATTTTCATGGGAGATGTGTTCCCAGACTTTGAAATTATGATTAATGATGAATTTTCAATGGGATAAATGATGAGGATACTGAGAAGGCATATAGTTTGTACATGAGGCCCTATGTGAATGTCAAACTGGATAAACAAAACCTTGTATTGGTTATGTGAATCCTATATTTACAGTATCATTAATCTCCATTGACCCCCCATTTTCTAGGTTCCTTTTTTCAGTTTTATAACTGTACTTTCAGAATCTTTCAAATACTTATTTTAAAACTCTTCAAGTTTAGTTTGCTCACAGAGGCTTCCATCAGAAAATGGGAAATAAATTATTTTCACTGATTGCACCTTCCTGAGTTCTCAAAATCTACTATAGAGACTTGTGGGACTCTCTGAAAGAGTTTGAAAGATCGACAGGAGGGGAAGAATGGGTAAATATTGACTGCCCTTTGGATTTTTAAAATCTAGTTCAGCATTGAACTGCAATTATAGAGACTAGAGTTTGAATCTACTCAGCTAGGTATGCCTACTAAATGAACTTGGGCAAGTCACACACAATTAGCCCCAGAAACCCCTGTGATGGGTTTTCATTAAAGTGAGCAAAAACTGGAAATTACTTGAAGGCACACAGCAACAATACATAGAAGTAACCACCATCTGACACCCCATTCTGAAATTGGAGGCTAAGGTTAACACAACAATGGGAGTATAGAGGTCTCTAGATTGGGGTAAGGAAGATCGTGCTTTCTCTTTCTTGCATGCTCGTTTCATAAGTATTTTTATTTCCATTGTTAGTAGTAATAAGTAAGTTGAATGTTCTTTATGAGCCAAACTTAAGATGAGTAAACCAGTGACTGCAATATATAGTTTCTATTTAAGACAGAAATAGTCACATGGAACAGTTGAATTTACTTAACACCATTGAGGTTGGTGTGGGATGTTGCTTATAAAGTAAGTCAAAAGATGGGAGTATTTGTGTAGGTCAGTATGATTACTTTATGCTGTCTAACTAGACTTGTGCAATCTTGCCTGTTTGTGCTGTCCTTTGTGTTCTTTTTTCCTAAGAAGATTGTATCAATTGGATCCACTTTGCAATTTTTCATATATTATGTTGTCCTTTCTGCATTTTCCATTGTAGTGAAGGTTTGTGCATTGTTGATATTGTTTTGCTGGTACTGCATGGTTGAAATATATAGCTTCTCATTTTCAGGAGTCTTAAACCCAAAGCATAAAGAGTTACCTAGTGAGCATGGTGGCCAGGCAAAGCCCCGAGCAGTGGGAAGTGTAAAAAGTCTACACATGACAGAGAATAGGCTTTTAAAAAGATCTTGTACAGTGTATGTTGAACCACAGTATGAATAAATTGCTGGGTATTAAAAGCTATAATCTTGCAAACCAACAATATATTCGTTGGAACAGCAGAGTAGTCAAACAACACTACTTGTTGACTTCTATTACTTGTTTATAGTACAAGTTTATGCTTGTACTATAAACTTAAATCTGTTTTTATTATATTTTCTTTCCTTCAAGTCATTGATCATCCTGTGAAAATCTATAATTAGTGCTTTGTAGGGCTTACACAGTTATTATTGAAGAACGTGCCACTTAATCCCTAAAATCTCAGTTAATCTACAGTTTGGAAAAACTTTGGTATTCTGGAGATGGAGAAATCATTGAATAGACCTTTAGTATGTTGTTTTGCAGAGATATTTAGACTTTGGAGAAAGCATTATTTTCTCCCCTCAGGACTATATAGAAGCCCTAGGATTGCAGGAATGAGAAAGTCAGAGGGTGACATTTAGCATAGCCTTTGTGATATTGTGGGAGAAGGTGTTTTATTTGAGGCTCATCTATTTTCTAGTATTCTGATAGTTGGTGTAATATACTGAAAGGCTGTCATTTGCCAATGTCTAGATCTTAGTAAATGCTATCAGACTTCTTAACGCTATTTGTATATGGCAAGTGAAATTGACTTTGTGTTATTAGGAGGGGAAATTTTGGAAGACAGGTGGTATTTTCTTTCACTGAACCTCATTATGGCATAAATGACACAAACAGCATAGTGTCACTTGGATAAGTAATTTCTTTTGTCTAAGATCTAATTCTTATGAATTCATTTACTGTAATAGATCCTGTATTTAGTCCACCATGCAGTTCAGATGTTGGCTATGAGCTTGAATTAGTTTTTAGGTATCATTATATTTAACCTTTATTTTCTTTTGTAAATAACCAAACATTCTCATTGTATCTTCACTTGTCAGGCCTCCCTGAGCTAAATATAGAATATTGAACTTCTCACTTACTAAACAGAGATCAATTGTGTATTTGGATTAGTTTACAGGTGCTAGGCAGTTAGAATTTCTTTGGTAATATAGTGAAGTGGCATATAAACATATATATTTTATAATGGCATTTCTTTAGTAAAGAAATGAGTGTTCATGCTGTGCCCTGAATATAGGTTAATATAGGTATAATCCCTTTGTTCTCTAATGTGTAGCAGGGATTGAATTCTTGGTACCTGTTACAGACCTTGGAAGAATAATAATGAATTAATGGCATACTATGCTGAATCAGTGGAGGAAAGGATATTGTTGCCATGTAGTTGCAACATATGTACAATAATGATGTAAATGTAGTTCATTTATTTTGATTGATTGATTGATTTATCGTGTCAGAAGCAAATTGAGGGCACAGTTATAATGTATTGAAAAACACAAACAAAGTTAAAAACTTGGCATTATGCTAAATGTCTTTTGACCAGAAGCTAACCACTTGGAGTGCCTCTAGTGTTGCTGTGAGAAGGTCCTCCATTGTGAATGTGGCATGGTTCAGACTTCATTATTGTAAGTGGTCTGTGGTTTGCTTTTCTCCACATTTGCATGTCATGGACTCCACTTCGTAGCCCCATTTCTTAAGGTTAGCTCTGTGTCTTGTGGTGTCAGAGTGCAGTCTGTTCAGCGCCTTCCAGGAAGCCCAATCTTCTGTGTACCTAGGAGGGAGTCTCCCATCTGGTATCAGCTACTGATTGAGGTTCTAGGTTTTAGCCTGCCATGTTTGGACTCTCGTTTGCAGAGGTGTTCCTGCGAGTATCTCTGCAGATCTTAGAAAGCTATTTCTTGATTTAAAGTGCTGGCTTGCTGGCTGATATCTGAACAGAGGATGGGCCAGAGATGTCGATATTCCTTTTGATAAGGAAACAAGCATTTTGCTTCTACCCAGAGATAGTTTTTGTATGTCATTAATCAAGGAATTGACTTAATGCTAGTAATGGTGGATTTTTTTAGTGAAGATTTTGAATTTTATTTTATTTTTTGGGTGGGGGGGGAATCTGAAAAAACATTCAGTTTCCTAACTGGAGCATAATTTAATTTAATCTTTATTAAATAAAAAATAAATATCAAAAAATCCATATATATTTTAATTGAAAGGACAAGAGACATGGTAAAATATAAAATAATGGTATGCCTATAAATAAAAACATTGCAATCTCTGTAGCTGCTCATGCTTGGCAGGAACCAAGTGAGAGCAGTCAAACAAGCTTGTACCAGCTTGTTGACAGTAAGCCTCTTGCTCAACGGTGTGGTCAGAGCTTTGTGTACTTGACATCTTTTACAGGAAACGTTTTTTGAAGATTCATAGTTAGGTTTTGTTTTTTTAAAAAATCCTTAAGTGTGGCTGGCATCTGGTGGATTACAGTTTACTATGTCACCCACACACAGAATTTGGCAGTGGAATTCATGGTCAATTTTGTCTGCCATGTTCAGTATTGTTATGAAGAGATTAAGTAAATTCATGGGAGGTGGTGCAATTAATGGCTATAAGCCAGAATTGACATGTCTCAACTTTTGTATCAGATATTGTTATATTGGTATATTTCTCGTCAGGAAACATGAGATGGAGCTTGTAGTTGGATGCATGTCGTACTGATGGTGGACTCCTTAGTGGACACTGTGTGAATAGATGTTGAAGTGAGATGCTCCAAAATGCTTTTCAAGAAGATGGCATGTTGACATTTCAGGAAAAATAATATCTTTCTTTTCCTCCAGCTATCTAAAACCAACTTTTCCAACAACAATGATTTCCGTGCTCTACTCCAATCCCTTTATGCCACTTTTAAGGAATTTAAAATGCACGAGCAGATTGAAAATGAATACATCATTGGCTTACTTCAGCAACGGAGCCGGACAGTGTATAATGTTCATTCAGACAACAAACTGTCAGAGATGCTGAGCCTGTTTGAGAAAGGGTTGAAGAATGTGAAGGTAATCTGCTAGAGGAAAGAGTTTATCTCTGTTGTATAATGGGAAACTTTGTTCCTAAAATCTGGTCTGAACTTGGTTACATTTGAGTTAATATATTTCTGGTTTTTTTTTTTTTTTTTTTGTTTTGTTTTTTGTTTTTTTGCAGTGTAGTCTTGTGAATGTCTGCTTGGGAGTAAGTCCCACTGTGTTCAGTGCAACTTACTTTAGTGTGTGTGTGTTTTAATTATTATTATTTACCAGTTAGCCATAATTTTAGGTCAGACCTCGGATTTCTCTAGTAGGGCGTGAATGATGACATACCTGTAAAAGGCATAACTTCCTTTTTTGGAAGCTGTTCCCTTGTGAATAACAATTCAGAAATCATTTTGAATATGAATAATGATCCTAATAAAGCTTGTTAAAGATTGAAGATTTAAATAGAAGTATATAGTACATACATGGCTATGTTAAAGAAACACAGACTGTAATCTTCTACCTCTGTATTTTATCTATACAAGACAAAATTTATTTGTACAAATATATAATTTTAATGAAAAATTATTGCTTTATATGGTTCTCATGGTTTATGCTTTTATTGAATTTTGCTGGCCTAAGAGGAGTTTAAATAAAAGTATTCAATTGAGCCATAAAAAGTATGAACTCTTATGTTTGTACCCACAGCTTGAGAAACTAAGATGAAGGCTATAAACATCTTCAAAAGACACATCTCTCATGCCAGTAAAATATGTATAAAATACTTTTACATTTAAAGTTAGATGGTGAAATTTATCTGAATTGGGGTGAGAAACTTTGGAATGCTAGGAGGCCACAAACCCCCGATGATATTTGAGGCCTGCACTGCCTATCATGCTGGCAAAAAAACATTTGTTTGTTTACAAGTACTTCCTAGAGACCACCGGAGTATGCTCACTCTTGTTTTGGGACTTTGAGCACATTTGGGGATATTTTGAGAGAAAAAGTTTTTTTTTTTAAAAAAATTAAAAAGTTATTTTGATTCTAGAGGACTCGCCAAATGTTGTGGAGATTCCCTCCATACCTTCTAGAGGCCATTTTGAAAATTTTGGTCAAATAATTTTCTACTCCTGGGGTTCACAAAAATGGCCCTGACAGCCATACATTTTCCTGTTCCTAATCTAAATTTACCTTAATTGGCTCATATAAAAATAGCTGTTTTATTTGAGGATAGAAAACATAAATTTGGAGGTCCTCCTCCCCCCCAGAAGGTACTATATCTATCTGAACAGATTTTACAGGAATAAAAAATGTGCTGAGGATGTGCATTCTTTTGCGCTATAAGGCAATTTTCCAAACCCTGAAATAAATTGATACATTTTGATAGCTATTATCTGTGCAAAATACTCATAGCCAGCAATGTGCTGCCACTTATAACTATTTTTTCAATTTTTTTGGATTTGGTACCTTTTTGGAAATAAATCCCACAAATGCTTCTAAAAGTTAAATGTTGTCATACACTATTGCAATGTTCCCAGATGATAAAATAATAACAACAACAACAACAACAACTTTATTCTTATACCCTGCTGCAATCTGCCCGAAGGGATTCGGGGAGGCGGCTTATGTAGGGATTATGCCCAGCAAAAAACAGAATGAAATATAGCATAATTAATAACAATTGCATTTCGATAATTAAAATAATAAAACCAAACAACGAACATCATAACATAAGAACAACAGTATCCAGATCTTGTATGTACACTGACATCTGGATACCTATTTTAGGTAAATTGGAAAGCTGGTGGTGATAGTGATGGCATAAATTTACACTGCTAATGATCACAAATAACTGAAGTTTATTAATTGAAACATACTTTAGTATAATATAATATGTGATATAAGTGTCTGTAAATTAAAATAATAGGAAGGTTCTCTGATGCATTTCTTTACAATAAATTGTTTTCAGAATGAATATGAGCAACTAAACTATGCTAAACAGTTAAAGGAGAGGCTGGAAGCTTTTACCAGGGATTTCCTTCCTCACATGAAAGAAGAGGAGGAGGTAAGCAGTATTAAGGTTAAGAATAACTGAGATAGAGAATTAGATATAAGACTGAATATCTGACATAACATATAAGTCTGGCTGTACATCTTTTCCTTTGTGCATCAGACTTACACAGAAACATGGCACAATGCTTTCAGTAGTCATCACATATTAGAAAAATTCAGTTTTGTTAAGAGAAGCCCTTATCAAACTGTCCAAATGGGAAAATTATGCTTGATGAATCTGTAGTATAAAAATATTATAGTGTATCTTGTAGGGGCAATCTCTTCGAGAAAAACAGATTACTGTAACAATTTTAAAAATGTGTTGACAGTATAAAAATGGAGGAAATAGCATGATGAGAGAATTGTTCAAAAAGTGCTCCATATTGTCCATCTTAGGTTTTCCAGCCAATGTTGATGGAATATTTCACTTACGAAGAATTAAAGGACATAAAAAAGAAAGTAATTGCACAACATTGCTCTCAGAAGGAAACTACAGCAGAAATTCGTAGAGGCATTAGTCTCTGGAATCAAGCTGAGGAGCTCCAGAAAGCTTTCAAATATTCTGTGGATGAAAAAGCAGATCAAGGTGAACTATTTCAGTTGAAATCAATTTGTAGCCATTGTGACCAAGTTACTTTGAAAATATTGGTAAAGAATGCAATGGTGCGTAGACATAGTTTACAAAACTTAGCGTGATTTGAGTGGGTTTCTTCTTCAAAGTCATTATACTTAGAGAAATGTGACCACCATTCCCTTTGCATAAATTTCCTTTGCCTTTCGGATTGTATATTTTTAAAATTCCAAATATACTTTGACTTTCTGATGCAAGGTTGTAGCACTGTAGCACTGTAGGTAATAGTTCTACAGAGAAATATCTAGGAGGCTAGTAGTATTTCAGTATCATGAAGTTTTCCAGTTGTATAAACCAGTATCACTTTAGTTTGAGATGGCTTTTTAATTTCTTGACTGTTAAAATCCTTTTGAAAATGGATACAAGGTATTAAAAGCCAGTACCATAAACCAGAATGAATTATGCAAACAGATTTTTTTTAAATGTAATGGTTGTTCATTATATCCTGCTGCTACAGTTTTAGTGGAGGACACTTATGCTTGCTTTCTAATAGAAAAAAAGAAACTAGTGAAGCCACTTCTGAATGGGTTCATGTATATTTCAGAAACTGAAGAAACAGGACAGGCTAGCAATATTATTCATCTTCCTTCTGAGGTGATGCTGACTATTTTTAGTTACCTCAGCCCTCAAGAGTTGTGTCGATGTAGTCAAGTAAACACCAAATGGTCTCAGCTGGCAAAAACTGGATTTCTCTGGAAACATCTTTACCCTATTCACTGGGCCAGAGGTGAGTGGAGGAGATTCGTTGTTTAGCAAAGTAAAGACTTTCTGTATATATTTCAGATTTCAATATTAATGTCAAAAATAATGTAGTATGATTTTACATAGGATTTGTGCTACATTAGAACAGTCAATACTTTTTAATATAAAAAGGAGGTGGCTGGGGAAGGGAAAATAATTTGACTTCTAAGGCTACATATTATGATTTGTAAATATCATATATTTCATCTGTAAGATGGCACATTAATTTTAATTTATTTAATTTAAAAAATTTCTCATGGACAACTATTTTGATAAATTGCTACTTCTTGAAAGTTCCTGCTAATTTTTTTCCTTATATCTTGTATTTGATTGTAGCCCTTGCCTTTGTGTCTGTGTGTATTTTAGAGTAGAGTGCAGTGGAGTCTCCTCTGGAGGCTTTTCTGCATAGGCTGTCTATCAGGAGTGCTTTAATTGTGTCTTCTTGTATGGCAGGGGATCTCTTCCAGCGCTATGATTCTATATCAGGAATAAGCAATACAGGGTCTAATGGATACACTTTTTCTCTTCCATTCACCATCTCATCCTGACCAAAGCCAACCATTTTGGGATCCAAACGTTTCCTGTCTTTACTTTCTGCCCCCGAAAGAGAAGAGGATGCAGGGGAAAGGACAGGCCGGGGCTTGGGGAGAACCCACTTCCTCCTGGCCTACCTACCTCACTCTGGCCCACCATGCAGCCCCCAAGTTAGAAAGTTTGCCCGTGCCTGGTATAGAGTGATTATAGATATCAATAAACCTCTCAAAAGGAATAGCTCAGAAAGCATGTGGGTTGCATAGCATAGGTTTGGATTTTGCTCTATATATTTAGTAGCATGGCAGTATACAGATGCACTCATTTAAAGAAAATGCATAATTTTAATCTGGGAAATTCTAAAGTCCACACAACTCTCTATATAGTAGATAGAGAGTACAATGAAATAATAATTGAGCTATAAGGAAAGAGGTTGGCGCCTTTGCTTTCATCTTGCTGTGCAACCTTGCTCTTAATCTCTTGATGACAAAATGTAATCCTTTAAAATTCCATGGAGGAAGAGAAGACTGCAGGCTAATCCAACTGGGAATGTATTAACTGAGCATAGTCCGCAGAAGATTGAACCAACAGAAATGATCCTGACCTGGAAAATATATTAAGGTGCTGTAAGTCTGTATGCACACATTTTCCAGTCATTAGGGACTAAAGATGGCAAGATGCATGCAGTGTTCCTAGCAACTTCTGTGCTTACCATTTTGTTTCTTTACAAACCTCTTACTCACTCATGCTGGTGACTGTCCCCAAACCTGATATTTTTTTAAACAATTTCTTTATCATTGCCTAATCAGGAGACTGGTCCAGCGGCCCACCGGGTGACCTAGACACAGAGCCTGATGAAGAATGGGTAAAGAATAGAAAAGATGAAAGTCGTGCTTTTCAGGAATGGGATGAAGATGCAGATATAGATGAGTCTGGTAAACTAAAGTATAAAGTTTATCTGTCCTCAATAGTTTGTTCTCTGCAAAACTAGCTTTTGTCTCTCATGAACCGAAGTGTTGCTTTTCAGGGGTTGTGGCTTGTTTTCACAACCCACTGTAAAGATTGGTAATCAGGATTTCTCAATGCAGTCATATATGCACTCTTATAAGACCAACTGAAATAGTGCTGGGGAATTCCTACTCCATCTGTTGACCATTTTGTCTCTCTGGTCATTTTTATCCCATGCTGCTCAGCATCTCCATCGAACACCTAAATCAAGGCATCCAGAATGTGAGAAGGATGTTGTCAATATACTTTCCTCTGTTCATTAGATATGGGAGTGTTGAAACAGGGTCTGGGATAGCGGTGAATGGCAGTAAACTAAATCTGAAGCAATATATTTGGGAGATACGTGATTTGCATAGCATTGCATTTCCCCTGAAAGAAAGTCTGGGAATATGAATGCATCATTCTTCATAATGGAGGAACAGGTTGAACAACGTCATGAACTTCCTTTTACTATCTTAGTATATTCAATCTAAGGCTGGTGCACAAGACTTACACCAAAGCAGAGCCTGGCTATAGTCATTAATGGTTTTCTTCTGGTAAATTACAGCCGATGCAGTGTGAAGTTGTTTATCACAAATATTTTACATAAGTAATTATATTCTCTGTGTATATAAAATTATAGTCTCAGAGGTGTCTATATATATTTGAACTAGACACCTTCAAGCCAAATTCATTATAAAAGCCCCCCCCCCCCCCCGAGATCTCTTTATCTCATAAAATGGGATCTCTTGTCATGACGAACTAAATTCTCCCAACTGATTCTTTTACACTCATCACTTTATTCCCCCTCTTGCAGTATAATCCCATTTTACCAAACATATTGTTTAATCAAGTTTTATTGTGTTTTAATTCATTTTAGTTAATTATTGCAGGAGTTTAAAGATAGTGATTAGCGTCTATTTCTCTGTGTATCTTTGTTTTTGTCTGTTATTGTTGATATAGTCAGTAGACTAACCGATAAACAGACCTGTCTGTATTTGAACTGAACTCAAAGGATAATGAAATGTATCGCTAGACTTTTTATTAGAATACTTGCCATAATATTGTTACAACATTACATTATTTTCTTAAATGTAAGGCAAAACGCTACTGAAAATGGTTAATACAGTAATTCCACACATCCAATGAAATGCTATAGTCATGTATTAATCTACCTTAACCTAGTTTAAAGATCTTCCTTTGGGCACCTCTATTATCGCCTTGTCTAATACTATATTTACATCCATTCAATGACACTAACTGAGTTTATGAAACTTTTTTTTGGAAAACAGAATATTTTCCCTGATGGTTGTCTGTATTGACATAACCTCCCGTCTGGACTACTATCATTCACATATTTTGCCAATTCTCAGACTGGTGCATTAGCGACCAGACCACCACTAAGCACAGTTCAAAATGCTGATGTTAATATAGCCTACATGATATGGAACCTGGATATCAACTACCTTATCCAGCATGAATTTAATCCATTCGTAAACCCTTTCTGGCAGCTATTTTCAAAGGGCCCATGTGTTCTGAAAAGTGAAAATGAAATCCTTGAAATCTTGACCACACAGAAGAATAAAAGGTTTAACTGAATAATTCCAAAATATACTTCAGCTCGTTCTTGCCTGTTTGCCTCATGTTAAATATATTAGTGCAGGAGTGTGTGGATTAAATGTCTCTTTATTGTTGTACTGCATTTCCATCTGCTCTATCAGCATAAACAGTGATGTGGAATCACCCCAGCAAATCACCCCTTTTTACGTCTGGAATTTGATCTTTTCAACCAAGGCTGCTTATTAGATTGTAAGATTTTAATAACTTTATTAATACGAACGTTGACCAATCATGTATGTATTTTTAAAATGGAGTTACTATATATGGGCAGCTCCTGTAAATATATGTGATTGTTTTGCTCTTGAACTTGTCTTTTGATTTCTTTATAGAGGAAAATGCAGAAGAATCACTCTCTATCAGCATTATTCAGAAGGAGAAAGACTTACTCCAAGGTTTAATTCATCATGTTCTGCCACGCGTAGGCAACTCAGTGAAAACAATTGTGCTGGCCTATAGCTCAGCCATATCTAACAAAATGGTACAGTATACATACTGAGTGAGTCTGTGCAATCTGTAAAGAGTGATACTGTGTGAGATGTATTTTATTTCAAAATTTGTGCTGTTTGTCTTTCTTAGTTGGCACTCAAGACAGAAGAAGAAAATCTAATCAATATAGTATACTAAAATAACTACATATGGCTTGACTTCTTTTTGTAATGCAGCCCCTTTAATCTGACTTTTCTTTCTAAACAATAGGTCAGGCAGATCTTAGAACTTTGTCCAAACTTGGAATATCTTGATCTCACTCAAACTGATATTTCTGATTCTGCTTTTGAAAGGTTGGTAATTTCATTTGTGTCTGTTCATTTTCATTTCATGTGTGTGGGGGATGGTGTTGTTGTTTACAAAACAGTACAGTAGCAAGTAAAAAAAGAACCTTGTATTTAGACAGTTGGTCAAGGGTATAGTCTGCCTACTATATTGGGGAATATAACAGTAATATAATATAAAATGCTAATATGCAGTGCTCTGAATGCTCCAAATATCATCATTGTGCCTGTGTTCCTTTGATCCCCAGCTTCTGGCATGTGTCTCACTGGTTCGTGTGTTTATGAATCAGGCTAAGAGTATTTACAATGGTAAATAAGAAATATCTGCTATGATAATTTGTGCTTGATGCTTTACTGAAATGGAGCATCCATATTCTTTAGAATAATTGTTGATAAAAATTTATGTGGATGTTCAACTTGAAATTCACACTTTTATTGATTGCATTTTATACTACATTTAGTACTCAGTTACAAGTGTCAGTTGTGTAAAAACTTTACAGAAGATTCAGTAGGATGAAACTTTGTCCAGTTTGGTTGGCACCTTACACTGTTAGTTTGTTAATGTAATCCCATTTTCTTCTATGATTCACATTGTGTTTTGTGTTTTCTGATTTGAGTGGTGAGTAGTATTCATAGATTTGCAATATTCCAACTTTAGGATAAAAGTTTAATCATACTGCCCGGTATGGAAGCTGAATACTATTTAACAAAGACTTGAATGTTTGTTTCAGTTGGTCTTGGGTTGGCTGCTGCCAGAATCTGCGGCATCTTGATCTCTCTGGATGTGAAAGAATTACAGATGTGGCAGTTAGAAAGATCTCCAGAGCCTTGGGAATTCTGTCCCTTGAAGCAGGATCTCAGAAAAATGGCCGAAACCGAAATGGAAAAACGGTGTGGAAAAGCAACAACATTACCTTGCAGGCCAACAAAGAGGACTGTGGCTTGCATGATATTACAAATGACAATGAAATTAAGGGAGAAGGAAATGAAAGCCATTGGAGCTCATCTGTCGGATCAGATAGCCTCAACTCTGCCTATATATGGATGTTGGATGCAGAAGATCTGGCAGATATTGAAGATGCTGCAGAATGGAAACAGAGAAATATGGAGAGAGTTTGCGTGGTAGAACCAGCATCTAGCTTTACTTGTCCTGCAACATGCTGCAGAAAAGACATTTTTGGATTAAGGACTAGCATCTGCTGGCAGCAGCATTGTCCTGCTGCATTGACCTACTGTGGTCATTCATTTTGTTGTGCGGGAACAGCGTTAAGGACTATTCAGACACTCCCTGGATCCTCTGCACTGCCTAAAAATGCACAAAGGACTAGTAGGCTGTCAGAGGAGAAGGACTTGGCACACTTCAGGAGTGCAAAATCAGACCAAGAGACAGCACGAGGTCTTCAGTTCCTCAGTCTATCAGGATGTTATCAGATAACAGACAGTGGTCTCAGGTGTGTAGCTCCATTTGAAGCACATTCTTCTATTTTATTTTATTTTTTAAAAAAATCCAGGCTCAAAATCTACTCTGCCAATTCTTTTGTTAACTTGCTGTTTCAGCAGTACCAGAATTCATTTGGTGATTTCAAGTGGGGAAAGGCTTTGTGCAAAGTAGTAAAGCTTGGTTTTGAGAAGCTCAAAGGGACTGATGGTCTTATTTATTTATTTACGACATTTATATGCCGCCCTTCTCACCCTGAAGGGGACTCAGAGCGGCTTACAATATATATATTCATACAATATATATATCTTATGATCACAACAAAGATTTTTCAATGACTGTCTGGTTCCTGACACAGTCTTAAAAGTGATTTTTCTTTCTATTCTTAGGATGTTGACTCTGGGAGGTGGGCTTCCTCACCTAGAACACCTCAATCTCTCTGGTTGCCTGACTGTAAGTGGTGCAGGCCTGCAAGATTTGGTCTCGGTGTGCCCTTCTCTAAACCACGAACACTTTTACTACTGTGACAACATTAACGGTAATGTCTTTTTGAATAAAATATTATTTTACACATGTATTTTATTTATTTTAATGCCCTGCCTTTTTTTAATTTGCTTCTTTAAACTTTAAATTTTCCTTTATTTTTTCCTTTAAATTGTTTAACTTTATTTTTCCTTAAATATTTGTTTGCACAGTTAAATACTTGGTGTGTGTGTTCCAACACTTTTTTCTCATAATGATGTATACAAATAGAATTAATACAGCAAATGCAGGCGTGAAGTAACTTGATGACTTTTGGCAACTCCATGAATTTCGACAGGGTTTGGGGGAAAGAGGTAGTTTTAACTGTTCCATCCTTTAAAATATAACCTGCAGCACCTAATATTCCTTGGTGGTCTCCCATCCAAATATCTGATTTGAAATGGGAAAGTTGTATCTTAGATAGTTATTTTTCTCCAGAGTGCTTTAGAAGAGTCTTCTATAGTATAAATGCCAAATTTGAACATTTTATTGGTAATTTGCTGACTTGATTTTAGCATGACAATATATGTAGAACTCATGTATGAAGCTGAAATCCTATTAGGCTTGGATTTGTGGCTGGACCTACAAAATATAAGCCATGTTCCATGATAATCCTCTTAGAGTACCTGCTTTTGATGATCAGAGTGTTGCTTCTAACAAAACATGGTGGCTCCTTCCTCAGCAAGGGATATCTTGGTTGTGTTATATCTTTCATTCAAGCAGACTATTATTCTCCTCAGTGTTGTTGAGTATATTGTTAGATAAAACTCTTGAGTTCCCCTAGTGCTTCTGAATATTTATGTACTTAACTAGTTAGTATTCATATGATTTTAGATGTCTTCTTTCAGTTTCTTAAAACATACATAAGAAAATTCTGCTTTTTCCATAGGTTGTCGTTAGTGGATACTTTAATTTGAAGTATTGAAGTAGTTATTCAAATATTTAATGTTGCATAATGAGATTGTAGGAAAGCAACAGCCCTACTAGTACCATCCTGAGGATTTTAGTGTTGATGGGGAGAGAAAATATGTCTCACAAATGAAAAAAAAAATAGCTGTTACACAGCTCCTCCTTGATCTCCCCTCACAAAAAAGTGATGCCTTGCCAGTGTCAAACAGACCTGGCTGATTTGTGTTAATATTGTGCAACGAACAGTGCCTTCCTGACTACCTTGTCATGTGCCTCTTCTACTTCATAAATGCAGGGGGCTGCCTGTCTTCATTTTTCAAGTATAAAGCGTTGTACCTTTCCAAAATTTGATATTCCCATTTAATATGTATGTAGGTAACACACCTTAGTTATAATTTTTTTTTAACCTTTGACTGATGTTTAATTCACTGGCCACCATCTTTAAAAGTATGTTGTGAAGACTTGCTATAAAGGATAACTCCTTCCATGCGGTCTGCTTTTAAAATGTAAATACTGTATGGTTAATGTAGTGGCACCTAGAGAGGAACTCCTGCTTCTGATTTTAATATTGGTACTGTTTACTCATAATGAAGGGCCAGCACAAACTAATGCCCTCTGCTGCCCATAATCTAGGCTACCATGTATTGAAAGAACTATTTTTAGTTGTTATCTAGCCCTTAACTTCTGTAAAGGTATCATCCAGAAATGCTGCTACTCCATCCTTATTCTTTCTGGTAATCTTACCACAATTTTGAGAAGGAAACATGTTTTTCTCCAAGATATACCACTAGGAATGGAGATGGGAATACAGCTGTATGTTCTTGTAACTATTGGTTGGAATCAAGGGCCATTACATGAATTTCTGTGTAATGTTCCGAATCTAATTCTGTATCTTGAAATTGTGCCTAAGTCACGTCTTAGATGTTAATTGTGTATGCAAAGCCAATAAGGATGGCTATTTGAATGTTTGGCATAATTTCTCTTGATTTGAAAGCTGTTTCTGCATCCCTCATTTTGTACGTTTCTTTAGAAACATGATAAGAAGTATCCTAATTGTTGGCAGATTGCTTCCGCTGGTCCCATATGTCTTGACAATACCTGTCGAGCATCTTTTAATTACTTTACTTGTCATACATTTCTCTTGACATATGATTCAAGGCGGCTTTACAGCATAATTTAAAACAAAGTATTTTCTTTCTTTCTCAATCTTTTTACCCTGGAAGAACCTTTGAAATAATTTTCAGGTTTCTGGAATATGCTGTATAAAACTATTATACTTACTACTCAGAAGAAGAAAAAATACCTCCCACCACAATTCGTTCAAGGACTTTCATCAATCTCATGGAACCTTACTAGGCAGATCTCATTTAAGAAACCTTCTAAAAAAGAAGCTTCCTTTTATCTTCATCTAGACACCCTTTTTCATCTTTGTTCCGTGTCTAGTTGGAAGTTTTTTTTAACTGTAGGAGAAAAGTAAAGAAGGGGATAGGAGAAATACAGACTTTTGCTGTCAGCAGTATGTCTGCAATAAATTATACCAGTTTGAGCTGGGAAAGAATGAGATTCCCCCATTGCTGTCCTACAGTAGCCGCCTCCATAATGTGTAGAGCATGGGTGTACAGAACGTGTAGATTGATGAGCATGGCCATCCTTGGAAAGATCATTCAAGTAGTTTCTAGAAAGTTCAAAATGTTTTTGTCTATGCCTGCAAAGCTTATCTGATCTGGTGGTTTCATTTTATATGTGCATATTGTCAGTGTTGAATAAAAAGTTTGCTGAAGTATGTTCAAACATTTTTATGGTGTAGGAACATACAACTATTCTTTCCATATTATTTCTTACTCTGGCACCAAATTTCTTTAAAAGAAGTGATGCCCAGGAACAATCAACTTCATGGTGAAAAAAAAACATACACTATTACATAAACTATCCTACTAAAATATCAGAATTCAAATAGTATAAAAGTATTTAATATATAGCAATTAAAATAAAAGCACCACACAGCTCCCCTACCCATTACAACACTGATGTGGAAAAACAGTTAAATAATACACTATAGAAGGGCAAAAAAGTTGAAATCTATACACACTCACTAGAATTGTGAGTGTTGTATTAATCATTTGCCTGTGCTGCTACTTGTTAATTTTCGACAGACAATGCATTGAATGAGGGTGTGGTGTTTGCAAACCTTTTTGTACAACCGTACTATACTATGCAGATGCTTTCAAGGAGTCTCCCTGAGCATCTAGCTGAACTGGATATTTCACAAGGAATCTGAAGCTATATAGACAATGCTGTAGGGTGTTGCTGATTTTTAAAACCAGATTTTTGTTTCTAATCACATGCATTTTTGGGGTTATCAAATAGTGTTGTGGAAATCTTGTTTTTTAATTTGATGTTACGGCCTTGGAATCCTAAGATCGGTTAACACAGGGGTCCTCAAGCTTTTTAAGCAGAGGGTCTGTTCACAGTCCTGCAGACTGTTGCGGTGGGGGGCAGACTATAGTTGAAAAAAACATGAACAAATACAACATATTAAATGAAGAACCATTTTTCACCAACATAAACTTACCAGTATTTCAATGGGAAATGTGGGCCTGCTTTTGGTTGATGAGATAGTCAAGTTAGATAGGATTGTTGTTGTGTGCCTTCAAGTCATTTCAGACTTAAGGTGACCCAAGTCTAAAGTTTTATATTAGTCTATACTGCCATATAATCAAGTTCAAAGCAGATACTCTGGAATTTAGATGGCACTGTAGAAGGGGCCTTAGTATGTTACTTTTACTTTGAAGTCTTGTGGTACTTGGTCATCTTTCTACTTCCCTGAAAAGATTGTATGGAGGTTAAAGGTCCAATATCTACATTTTGGCAGAAGTACAGTCTATTCAGTCACTATGTTTCTGTGTGCTTTTGTTGTCCACACACACACCTCTTCTGTTTGAGTGATCCAATGCTTTTTGTTAGATGCTTTTAGTTCCCTGTTTCCCAGGTACAAGTATTAAGAGATGAGGGAGTGCAGGCTTTCCCAAATAGAAACATGAAGTCTGAATCCAAGATGGTAGCTTGCTCCAGATCCAATATGCCTTTGCCCCTCCAAACGTTTGATGAATCTACTTAATCTCAGAAAATATCAGAGCGATGTATTTGAGGATGTATTTGGGGATTTGAGCAGATTCGTATGGCAGAAAATGATCATATATTTTGATCCTAAGCTTTCTAGGACTTTATCTGGGACTTGATCATGTAGCCACATGAATTTCCATGTACCCTTCCTACCAGCTCTCTCTTTATTGTTGCCACCATCCCATTTAAACTCCTTTCATGTGCATCATGGACTTGCATGAAAGACTAAATCATCATGTCATAGATTGTGCATACTGCTTGGCATAAGTATTATATTATTTGCAGGAATCCTTTAACTACTAGAAGTGGTGGTGTTTTTCATCAGGGATTATGAGAATAAAATCACTCACCTTCATCCTCCTTAGACTGTAGATTTTTAAAGTGATGTCTTCAGTAGGCAGTGGAATGAAAAGCCATTGAGAGATCATGTGACCATGCCATCTAACTTGGGTTTGAAGGCATGATGTGTCTTTGTTTCTTTTGCTCTTTGGATTCTTAGTCCAGGAGGTGGTGCCGGATTCTTTTCTGGCATTTTCTTTAGGGTCTTCTTGAGACCAGACAAATATAATTCTCTCTTATTTTCACAAGCTTTTATCTTGTGAATGTTGAAATCTGACATTTATTACCATCCCGAGGTTTGTTGATGGTTTATTAAATTGAGACCTTGTTTGTCAGCCGTCATGGTAGTTTTACAGTGAGGGACAATTTAAATTAATGTACAAATTTGATTTATCCCCACGTACTTTCCTTTCATAATCTTTCTGGATCAGAAAAATGCCTGCACTTGATTGAGTCTTTAGTTTACAAAAAATAGTCCTTTTGACTACAATAGTAGGGACTTTTACCATGGTAACATGGGCTTTAGTTGTCTGTTTTTTCATTTCTTTTTTGAAAATGATTAGAAAATGTCTCTGTCAGTACTTTCTCGTGCTTTACTACACAGTATCTGTAGTATCAAGTAATTATGTTGCCATTTCCTAGATTTTCTTAATCTTGGTAACACTGTAATTGAAGTGTAATCAGAACACAGTTCAGACTCAGCATTTCTTACCGATTCATTTGAATCATGATTACACCAATCTTGCCATAAGTCTTTGCAGAATATTTCAGAGATAAATAAATAAGGCATAATGTGTGCTGTCATTTACAGTGCTTTTGAAGAGGTATTAAATCTCCCTTTTGAGTTTTCCATAGGTTTTTAAAGTATAACCTGGAATTTAAATAGATTTAATGTAATTGTTTCCATATCTTATACTACACCTTGTTGAGATATCACAGCATACTCAGCACTGTGAAGAGGCAAAATTGTGGCAAAACATTTAAGTACCTACATCCCCCCCCCCTCGCAAAAACCCTATTAGCTCTGCATGTGTGGAATGTGACTTGAATAAAGAGCAAGACAATAGAGTTCAGAAGTGAGGAATGCAGTAGATGGTGGCATGCCGAATTTGAGAGGGAGAGGAAAGCATAGAGGGAATGAAGAAGGCAAAAAGAATGGAGAAGTACTAGGCAAAGCACTTGTGGGGTTCGGGTGTGTCTTTTAGTCCCTTACTTCCATCTTCATCAACAGAAATGTCAGTTATTGTCAGCTCATTATGGGATTATGTGTTTTCATGATTCTTTGCTTCTGCTGTGCCATTTTGCGACTGGTCAATCTTAGTAACTTTCACTCTTCTGAAGTGGCCATGATGCTAGAAAGCACGAGTTTTCATTTGGGAATGAATAATCAGTCTCACCATAACAGATTTGGGAGCAGTCCAAAGGAGATAAAGTGATCAATGTGAAAGAACATTCTTTATATTGTTTCTATATGCAGATATTCTACACTGATGAAAAGTGAAAACCTGGTTATTTGAACAGGCGTTTGAATAGATAGTGCAATGAGTGTAATGAATATAGGAATGGAACAATGGATGACGAATCTGGATCATGTTATGAGACGCCAGTGAATGGTTATTGTTGTTAATTGTATAATGTATCTATGATGTCAATTGTTTTAAATATCGTGTTGTTAGCATTGAATTTTTGCTGCTCCTGTTGTTAACCGCTGTGAGTCGCCTAAGGGCTGAGAACAGCGGTATATAAATAAAGTAAATAAATAAATAATAATAATAGATTTAGAAGAAAATGAGGGGGTTCAGAAAAAGACAATGAGTGAGGAGGGTAAAAAGAGAAATGTCATTTTGCCTTCAGGAAAAAACAAACTTAGGGCACATCAGTTGTGTCTCTGATTTTGCAATAACATTTTGCGCAAATTGGAGGTATTTGTACAGTCATGATACTGAGGCTTGATGTTTATGTTTCTACCAATGAGGACTACCATCTTAAGTGTATTTTTACTAATGGTTTCATTAATCTAAAGCTATTGGTGCAACTACATGAGGGTTGAAAGCTGAACATTGTTGCCAATGTAAAATCTAATTCTATTAAAAATAAAAATAAAAACTTTCAGTGGAAATGTGCATGCATGTATATATAAATGTCCCAAATGAATGTGTTCCCTGTTTCTTCCTTTCACATTTGTTCTGTCTTTACACAGGTCCTCACGCTGAAACCGCCAGTGGATGCCAGAACTTGCAGTGTGGTTTCCGTGCCTGCTGCCGCTCTGGTGAATGACCTCACTACTTACCTTTTTCAGTCTACTTCATTTAGCTGAGCAGGCTTCCTCTCATGCACTTTACTTACAGCCCGCATCTTGTGTTAACAGTTCCCTTTTTGGAGTGCGATACGTAGGTCCTTTTTGCTCCATAATTCAGGGTCTTATAAGCAAACTGTGTAGTGTCATGCCATTTTCACAGCATTTCACTCTTATTTGGAAGGTGGGGGGTGTCTTTGTGCTGTGGAAAACTTTTCAAATAATTTTGACACTTCTCCCCTAATGTTTGGCACTTAATTTGGTTTGTGTTTTTTGTGCTGAGCCCATAACATTTTTTAAAAGCTCATGCTTAAATATAAACCTTACAGTGAATGTGAAATACATCCGAGTAACAATATATATTGTTCAGTAGTGTTTTCTCCTCCTAACCTTCTGATCCCAGAGTTGTCCTATTGCAAGATTAGGGAGATAACCTCCGTTTTATCACTGAACTTACATTTTTTAGGCTTGAAAAAACAGTAAATGAAACATTCCCATCAGCATCAAAGTTTGTTAGTTCGATATGTTAACACAGCAGGCCAATGACTGTTTGCCACATCATTTTGTGGACTTCACAAAGTAACAGCTTAATAGTTGCATAGCAACCACAATCCCCTGTATCTTCTGTATAGACCCACTAAAGATGCTGAAATCTGAAAGGGATTTTTCAAGAAGTGATTTCTCTGCCATAAGAGCAACTGTAATAAATAAATAAAATGCGGCTTTAAGGAATTCCCTTGTGATAGTCTGTTCATTTGATTCAGGGGGAAATGTAGATTAACTGGAAAGAGCGCTATTGATCTAGCAACTGTGTTATGGTGGGTCACATGCTATTGTGTATTTTGAGAACTCCTACATGATGGAGACCGAAGTACACTAAAATGCTTCCTGTTATACTAAGATGGTAGAAAGATTTTGCTAATAACCCTATTTGAAAAAGAATGTTCTTGATAAAATATTTAACATCTGATATGAAAATTTTTACACACACACACACACACACATATATATGCATGCTCCAAAGGCTGCTGCCAGGTCAAGTGGCCTGTGATATCACTGGGAAAGAAACATAACATGTATGAGAGGAAGGGAGGAAAGAGCACAAAGACATGTGAGGTAGGACCTCTCAGAGCTGGAGAAGGGAAAGAAAGGAAAGGGAGGGTATGAAAGGGAGGGATGAAAGGAAGGAGGAGAAGGAAAAGGGGAAAAGGTATGAGGAGACAAAGGAAAGAGAAAAAAGAGAGGAAAGCAGAGAGGAAGTGGACCCTTCGACACTCTGGAAATACATTACTTATGTATTAAACTTCCTGCATGTAGGAAATCAACTGTCTATGTGTAAACTTTGAATTTTAATATTATGCAGCTAGCTATAGAAGTACCAGGTCAGTGCAGCACTTGATATAAAGATGAATTACAGAGGACAAAAGATAGAATTGACTGTATATTACAGAGCTTAGCATTTGATTAATTAACCATTGCTTTAAAATTGACCATAGACTCAATTTGAACAAGGATTATTTTAATCAATGTTTTGGATTGTGCTAATTACAAAAAGTATAAAACATTGCAAATAACAATCAAGGTTTCTATAAATAAAATTGCCTGAAACAGTTCTTGACTTTCATCCTGAAAAAATACAGTTTACATTTGGGACTGTGTGCAAATATATCTAGTGGTCCGTAAGAGGAATTTCAAGAGTTTTTGTTGTTGGTTGGTTGGTTTTTTTAAACCCATTGTAGGACTAGGGGACTCATCAGCTTTCCTATGTTAAAGTGCCTTAGGGGGAGGGAGAAGGTAAGCTGCTATTTATGATGGTAACCATCTGGTCTTCATAGACTAGTCAACAGATCAGTTCATTAAGATGTTCAAATTAACATGTTCCAATCCTATAATTAAATGTGAAATGGTATTTTAAAAGCATATGAAAACAAATGTGGACCTTGTTTCCAAAAGGTACCAAATCCATCTGAACAAGATTTACAGGAATTGGAAAAAAAACTACCGAGGAAATGAATTCTTAAAACCATAAAACTCCATTTTTCCAAGCCTTGTACTAAGGTGATTTGATACATTTTGATAGTTTTGATCAGTACACAGAAGTATATAAAGAGAGGAGGGGATATGATTCCTGATCCCCTCCTCTCTTTATATACTTCTAGTCAGTGCCAACCTGAGTGATTGTACATAGGTTTCTGAACTCCAACACTTTGCCAGTGTTCTTTCCCTCCTCCAAGCATCTACTGCATCTATTTTGCTGAATGGCAGGGCCAGCCCTGCTTCCAAGCATTGGCTAAAACACGCCAGACTTAAGCCACTAAACCAGGCCCTATTCAACCTGTGGCTTCCAGTTCCCAGAAATCCTGACCATTGAACAAGCTATCTAGGGCTTTTGAGAGTTGGAGGTCCAAACAGCTGGAAAGCCACTGGTTGAAGAGGCCTGCACAGGACTTTATTTTAAGTATATAAAAATACAAAGCCTTCTCAGTTTAAAATACAAACTGATTCATATTCAAATACTAAAAAGAGCAGATAAAAATGCATGAAAGCATCTGAGATTAAAAATTGAAGTAGGAAAGCTTCTACCTGTTACGAACCAATGAAGCAACATAAATCCACACTGAAAGAACATTTTTAGGGTAAGCGTGAACATACACTGCTAATGCAAACTCGACATTGGGAATATCAGTGCTATGAACTCCAGTGCTGTATACGGCCTCTATTAAAGGTGTAACTTCTGAAAAGGGCATGTGGATAGGAAACCCGGACACCTATAAGGAAAAAAGAAGGTAAGTATTAGCCAATAACCTGTGATGCAATTTTGGGAAATACCATGGCCAGGTTGAAGTGGGATGGGAAACAGGATGAGGTTTGGCAACTCATACAGCATGCTTCAATCAGTCACAGTCTTAGCCAGCATACCTAATTATGAGAGATACCGGGGGTTACAGTTCAAAAGCTTTAGGGTCACATATTCCCTATACTGGGAATAGCTAATTTCCAGAAAATAGCAATTCCTGTAGTTCCACTGTAAATTATGCTAAGAAAAAACAGGTTGCAAATAACTTCTGGACTTGGCAGGAGTTAAAGCCAGTTTTAAAAATACATCTCTCCAGTTCACTGTTAGCTTAATAATAAAATATAGATTGTTTCTGCCTTAGATCTTAAATTATTCAGGATGATGAATGTCAATTTATAGCAATACTGCTTCCACACCCAGTTGGCCAATGACAGTATACCTGGTTTGCCGAAGCAGCAGACATACATACTTTAATGATGTTACAATGTATATTTTGTACAATAAAATATGTTTCTTCTCTTGGCTCATGGCACCATCTGCTGCTAGCAAATATACTATCTAATGCTCTTCTAAAAAGTGTTAATTTTTCCAAAAATGTTTTGCCACCAAGGGATGCCATTGGCCTGGGGACTTTGTTCCACAATCAAGATTATCTTTCCCCAGCTCCACAAAACACTGGTGCATGCAAACCAGGCACACTTTTTAAACCACATCTATAATCCCCGTGTCAATTTAATATTTCAAGGATCTATGTATGATTTGAGGGACAGGAAAGTGACACACTACCCTGTAATCTCCCAGCTGTTTCTGAAGTTCGGCCTGATGGTCATCTTCCATATCTTTGCCCTGATTTTTTTCCAGCAAGGGCAAAAAGTGCCGAAGAGTGGAAGTGCAATATCTGTTCCAACGTGTCAAGTATCTTGGCCGCCATTCCATGATCTTTTCTTTCAGTATCTTCTCAAGTCTAAATTTAAATGAAACAGTTTTATAAAGTGCTGCTAAATTTTTGCAGATTCATTGAAACACTGGATTCACAAAATATTAAACAACAAAGAAATCTGGTTGACTTTGAGACTGACTTCTGCTTATAGAATGTGGTTTAAAAACAGTAGTAGAAATAAGCGACTGGAATTCTGTTGGTGAGTCCCGACAAGAAACCAATTGAATTTTACTATGAATGATTAATGAACACCGACAAATCAATTTGATTTAATGGCTCTAATCATGAATGGTCAGAACTACAATTAAACTATCACCAGTTTCAAAAAGCACAATCCGGATATTTCATAAGCAAGTAGCAAACTCAGTTAAACTTTGTTCAGGAGAGAATGATAAAATGTGCCTCCATTCAAAAAATTATGTGCAAAAAACAAGAAAGAAAGGATGTAGATTGTCTTTATATTACAAGAGATATTTCTGTGGATATTGGTTTTTTATGGAGATAACTATTTATTTATTTAGCACACACTTGCAATGTATCAACTAATACAAAAAGAATACTCCGATATTATGTTGTCGAAGCCTTTTATGACTGGAATCACTGGGTTGGTGTGTTTTTTCCGGGCTATATGGCCATGTTCCAGAAGCATTCTCTCCTGATGCCCGCATCTATGGCAGGCATTAGAAGAGCTGCAAGACCAACAACAAGCCATGAGAGTAAAGACAAAGATCCACCCAGAGGAAAAATGTTCTTACCATACATCAAGGGAACCACTGACCGCATAGGGAAGCTGATGAAGAAACAACCTACAAACTATCTACAGATCCACCAAGAAAATCCAACAAATGCTACGTTCAGCAAAGGACAAGAGGGATCCTCTCACTTCTGCAGGAGTCTACCATATACCATGCAGCTGTGGACAAGTCTACATAGGGACCACCAAATGCAGCATTGCCCAAACACAAATCAAGGAACATGAAAGGCACTGCAGACTACTTCAACCAGAGAAGTCAGCCATAGCAGAGTACCTGATGAACCAACCTGGACACAGCATTTAGACTACACAGAGAAGCCATTGAAATCCACAAGTGTGGACAATTTCAACAGAAAGGAGGAAACCATGAAAATGAACAAAATCTGGCTAACAGTATTAAAAAAAACTCTAAATCAAGACAGTAAATAAAGAACAACACTGAAAACAGGGGAATTCCAGACATGAAACAATCAGGGCCAGCTAAGACCTCCCAACAAAGGATTCCCCCAGGCAGGAAGCAGCCAGGCTTTGAAGCTACAAGGCCATTAAATTCTAATGAAGCTGGCCAATTGCAACATTCACACTTGTCTCAAGCCGATGAGTTTTTTCTCCCACACTGGAAATTCCACAGATATATAAACCCCACTTGCCTATTTTTCAACAGACCTCACAATCTCTGAAGATGCCTGCTGTAGATGTGGGAAAAATGTCAGGAGCGAATGCTTCTGGAACATGGCCATACAGCCAGGAAAACTCAGATATTGAAAGTCTATGGTCACCTGATATAGACTATGGCTAATGTGGTTGCAAAACAGCAGGCAAGATTACCTGCTCTGTAGATCTAGTGCAGCTGCATTGTCTGCAGGTTGGTAGAATAATTCTTCAGGCTGATAAAATATGAAAGAAGATATCATTTGGTGCAAAACTGCGAGAAATTTATGAGAAATTTTAAGAAGAGAAAAACCCCTGTGGAATGGACTGGAGGACAAAGCCCCTCCCCTTTCTCCCTCCCTCCCCGTCCCCCCATTTCTTTCATTTGCTTCTTTATTCTCCTCTCTTTTTTCCCACCTCTCATCCCCCCCCCCCACCCCATCCTATCCAAAATTTTAATGTATAATTACTTAAAAATTCATGCAATAAAGATGATTTTAAAAACCCAGTCTGCTTCAAACCCTTCTATGTGCTGCAATAAATCTGCAGTGTTATTTGAAAAACTATGCCTTCTATTATTGGAAAAAATGGTACAGGGTCCTGACTGGTTTATTATTTGAAGGAGAACAATATACACAAACACAAACATGTTCATGCATGTAATTTCACAAACGTTTCCTAAAACTGCACAGTAAAAGTCCAGTTTAGGATTTGTCTCAAATCCTCTCAAGAAAATCAAAACAGAAACATGGAGGAAAAGCTACAAATATATTTCTGTGCTAGAAAATGCTTGAATAAAATTCCTGTTACCTGCACACTAGCAAGACCAGGGAATGATAGACTTCTTGAAAAAAAGGGTTTCCAATGCTTGGATTTGGTGACATCAAAGCTTATTCTCAGTGGGGAATCGTACTGTTGAACATTGAACCAAACCTAGGAGAATATAGGATGTTAATACTCCCTAACAGCAAACAAGTACTAAGTTTCTACTTTGACCTGAAGAGCAACTTGGTTTTACTTGGTTATATTTATTTGGTCACTGGTGATTATATGTTTTAATGATTTTTACATGGTTTTATAATGTGTACTAAATGTTTTTAATGGTGTTTTATGACTAATGTGGCATTGAATTGTTGCCAATTTGGAAGGTGCCTTGAGTCGCCTTCGGGCTGAGAAAGGCAGCATGGAAATACTGTAAATAAATAAATAAATAAATAAATAAATAAATAAATAAATAATAAATATGTTTCCTGTCTGGCAGGGAGTTGGACTGGATGCCCTTTGGAGTCTCCTCCAACTCGATGATTCCAGAGTTTGGAAAAGTTTTTCTCCACTACTATGTGCAGACTCCTAGCTCACATCTTGGCTCATCTTGCACTCACCCTACTGGGTTCTCTTTGGCCACCCGAGACCCATGCATTTATTATTACAAGCTTCTAAAACCTCTTTCATTCATCTCTTGATGCCTTGGACTCACAGAGCTAGTTCTCCAATGCTGGTCCATATTTGTACAGAAATGTGGTAAATGGCAGGAGTACTAACTTGAAGAAATCACCCAATGTATATGTAAGTCACAGTTTTTAAATACAGGTCTCTGGAAAAATAGCTGATTTCCACCAATACTGTGAAAACGTAGCAAGAGCTAGTTCTACATCTGAAGACTGAGTTCAGAGGCAGACAGCCTAGTAAAAAAGGATCTTCATACAATCTAAATTATGTTGCTTTAATGGGTCATGGACTTGACGCTGGAGCTTCATAGATTCTTAAGATAAAAAGACAGATACAGAAATGTGATTGACTTACATTGTCACAGGAAATTAAGCAGCCAACACTTTGTAATGGGCAGAAAGCATCATACTGTCCATAGAAACGGCCACAACTGGGATTCCAAATTACATACTGATTTTGCTCCCAAGTTAGCACATATGCTGTTGGTCCCTGGGAATAAAGTTTTTGAAAGTCTTAGGAAATATTTTTTGCAATACAGAATACATTTCAATTTGGCATGCATTTTAAAAAAAATCGTTGCTATTAGGCAAGGACAGATATATGCAAATGTAAGCATGTCACATAAGCCGAAACAGTTGATCACACACTTATCCCTATGAAGCACACAATAGGTGATATCAGCAATTCCTATCATACACAGATATTATTCTAGCTAAGTTGTATTTTATACCCAGTGAATTCATTCTAATACCAAGATTAATTATTCATAGACTGGGCTTTACACACTGCATTGTAAGGGGCTGGAAGACCTAATGTATTACTGGTACTTTAGGATGTTATATATTGCCCTCATCTTGTGGTTTGGGGTTATATTTTGGCTATAGCAGTACATTTTAGGATTTTATTTATTTATTTATTCATTTGTTATTTTTAAAAATTGTATTCCGCCTTTCTCACCCCGAAGGGGACTCAGGGCGGAGCACAGCATATACACGCAAACATTCAATGCCGGGACACAAATTCATATACAATACATAAACATTAAAAAACATTTATCAAAATATTAAAATACACCATTTAAAACCGTCCTAGTCATCTGTCAAATCTAATTGGCCTGGTCATCTTTCCTATTGCTGCTTTATTGCCCTGTCCCGAAAGCTTGTCCCACAGCCAAGTTTTTACCATTCTTCTAAAGGATAGGAGGGAGGGACTGTCGATCTCACCAGGAAGGGAGTTCCATAGCTGGGGAGCAATCACCGAGAAGGCCCTGTCTCTTGTCCCCACCAATCGTGCCTGTGACAATGGCGGGACGGAAAGCAGGGCCTCCCCAGAGGATCTTAATCTCTGTGATGGTTCATAGGGGGAGATGTGTTCGGAAAGGTAATTTGGGCTGGGGCCGTTTGTGTCCAGATTCAGGAGGGAAGACATTTCATTACCAAGCAGATTTTCCCTAGTATGAACACTTAGGACTACAGTTTATTATTCTGCCAGTTTGACACGATGGCTTTAGGCAAATTTGTTATCTACTATCAAACTGGCTTTGATTTATGGCAATTGTATTAATGAGAGACTTCTGAATGCTTGATTTATCCAAGTGCTTTAAGTGCTCCAGGCAGACAAGCTAACATCTGAATTAAGTGTGGATACTAATACTGACTTTCTTTAGAAGTAATTTCCAAGTCTGTTTTGGAATTCAGCTCCCAGCATGACATTATGAGTATTTCAGTCTAAACCAGTGGTTCTCAACCTGTGGGTACCCAGGTGTGTTGGCCTACAATTCCTGGAAATCCCAGCCAGTTTACCAGCTGTTAGGATTTCTAGGAATTGACAGCCAAAACATCTGGGGACCCAGATTGAGAAATACTGGTCTAAACCATCTGGAAGTTCAAATGTTCCTCACTCTTGAGACAGTGCATCTGAATTGCCTTGAACTCTTGCAAGAAATACATATATGCTCACAGAGCTTGAAATACAGGTTAAGCATCCCTTATTTGAAATTCTTAGGAACAGAAGTGTTTTGCATTTCAGCTTCTGGAATAGCAATATTTGCATATAAAGATATGCCTTCTGCCATTTTGCAGATCTTTAGTGTCTCTCTAACCTTTCAACTTCTTAGTGTATGAGCCGTAAGACTTGAGAGAGTCTGAGGATCTACGAAATGGCAGAAAACAAAGTATAGTGCTCAGCACAAATCCACACCTTCCACCATTTCACAGATTCTTAGTCTGTTTCCAGCCTCACATCTTGTTGGCATAAAAGAAACAAGGTTGGAGATAGACTATATCTGATAGATGAAAGAGCAAGAGTGCTACAGCTGCCACCGCAAAGGCAAAATTGGATGGCTAGCAGAATAAAGTTAGGGGCTTTTGGATAGTTCCAGATGAGATGCCCAACTTGTAGTTCATTTTTGGATGATAGTTTCCTGAATCCTGGAAGTTGCAGTCACCCCAAAAGTAACTTTTCCAATCTCTGCATGCTCAACATCTCTAACCCCTTGCAGGGATATACTGCAATCTATGGGGAAGGTGAATGCAGTAGGGGAAGATAAGCGAGACATACAGCTGAGCATAACACATCCCATTTTTCATATTCCCCCAGTGTCTAAATTGTCTTCATCAAGAACATTCCACCAGGACTCAGCTTAACAGGGAACCCATGTTTACTGTACATATAAGGCAGTCCAACTGAGAGTGAAGAACGCAAATATGTAGCAGACAGGCCCGTAGCCCGGGGGGAGGGGCTTGAGGGGCTGCAGCCCCCCCCACCCAAAATGCTCAGGGTGGTCCAAGAAGGCCTTACTGGTACATTATTTAAACTGTTATTTTATTCATATCATGATCTGATCACCATGCTCAATATATCCCATATGCATGGGGGTATTGGGGTAGCAATACAAAAGGTTTGCTAGGGTAGACCCTCTTTCACTCAGCCTCACCCCCAAATCAAACTCAGCCCCCCTCCCCTGAATCAAAATCCTGGCTATGGGCCTGAGCAGAGATACTCAAGTTCTACTTTACACCCAGTTTTTTGGTTTTATTTGAATTAAACTTCTCCTGCCCACAGAGCAGCTAAAAACTAGCAGCTTTAGCTCAGGGTCGCAATTTCAAAGGTCCAAGGAATTTGCCGCAAGGATCGCACCAGACTCAAAAGTGTAATATATATATATATATATATATACACACACACACACACACACACACACAAATCAATAGTGGCTGAAAAGTCCATTTCTTTTTTTATTCCTTTGGGCCTGTCCGGGACAAGTTTTAGTTGTGCAAAAGCTCTCCCAGCCACCACTGAGACCTGGGGTTCCAGGCTCTGCTATGAGTCCAGGATCACCCATCCAACACAGGCTGTAACCCTATGCCCTGTTCGGCCTTTCGACTGACCAGTAGGATCTCTGTCTTGTCTGGATTTAGTTTCAATTTGTTAGCTCTCATCCTAGGTCATGTGGCCAGCAGGCCTGCATGGAGTGCTATTACCTTCCCTCAGAAGCAGTATCTATTGATTTACTCATATTTGCATGTTTTCGAACTGCTAGGTTGGCAGAAGCTGGGGCTAACGACAGGAGCTCAGCAAGTTCTGCAGCTTAGCAGTTTAACCCGCTGTGCCACCACACCCCCTGTTTTAAAGTAATCTCTAATATTTCTAAGAATTTATTTTTTATTTTAATGTTAGGTTTTCTATTGTAAAAGCCGTTGACTAAATACAAAAAAAGTAGATGATGATGATGACAAATACAAACAAAGAAAAAAAATCATCCAGTGTGATTCTGTTGAATTTGAAGACCACTAGAGCTAGAGAACTTGTTGCACAATTTTGTCAGGCACATTGAATGATTTTATCTTAAAATATGTTGCCAGTGCAATGAAATCTGACCATTTTGATGCAGCAAACTACAAAGGATTTTTTTATTTTCTAAGTCATGTGAAGGTTTGTGTAAACATCAAATGACTTACCTCTGGAATAGCATTTCCAATTAGAAGCCAGGCTTTTTTGCCAAGGGCAAGGAAATAATTACACAACAGCACAGCATGTTCTTCTTCATCTCCAGCCAAAAGATCAAGGAATTGCTAGCAGACGCAAGCAAACAACTTGTATTAGCAGAATCATTAACACTCCTAGTTTATTTGCATTGTGCAGGAATCTTCCCTCGTAATGTACTGCCTTGTTTGTCTGGAAATGCCCTATGCCCCCTAGGACTTTGGTTCAGTTCAACACGAGATAAGGAAGGTAAATTATGATTTAATGTGCCTAAACTAACAAAAAAGCTCCAGAGGATAGTGTGCCATGGTGGCAGGATCTCTGCTTTCAATTGGAGGTGTTCAGCTTGTGACCTAGAATTGCGTCTCTGGATTCAAACAAGAAGTAAACACAACAGAAATAGCTGGAGCTGGGGACCACGTCTGGAGGGGAAAAGCTAATATACAGTGGTCTCTGTTCTGACAGCCATCGCAGACACACAAAAGGTCTGTGATTCCGCTCACATTATTAAATGGTGGTGATGTGAATGTGCACACCTCGGCATGTCTGTTTTGCTATCACTGCCATTTATTAATATGGGGAACAGTAACCCATGAAAACTGCGTATCCAGATTCCATAGATCCAGAGAGCCCAATGTATATATCAGAGAAAATTAGCTCTGTGTCAACATCTTGAACCCATTGCTATGCAACGCAATGGAAAACAGAACATCCATAGTTGTGCTGCTATGGCAACGAAGCTCACCTGTTCCAAAGATAAAGAGAGAAAAGAAAAGGAGCACTTAGCTCAGAGAGGGAGAGAAATAAGGCTAGCTGACCCAGAACACAATTGGGTTGGGTGAAGGGTAAGGAAGAGCAACCAAATGGGTGGGAGGGAGGGAGTTTGCAAATGAGAATGAGATTCATTTTGCGTGAATCTGTTTGTGCACCAGAAAGATGGGCAATATTCTTGTTTCAAGTACTCAGCATCCCTCAGATTAGTGGGAAGTCTCTATTCCCAGAGTGCAGTGTGTAGATGTGTTATGCAAACGTAAATAAGTGATAAATCATATACTTAAAAATATAAATGAAAGGTTTTCATGAAATATGTTGGGTCTCACAAAATCTTGTTGGAGTTGGCTTACCATCCAGTTTGCTAGTAAAACTGAATTGCTGTATCATGAAGTAATGCATGACTAAAAGTTGTCTCACCAACATAAAAAGTTCGGAAAGCTCTGGTCTACAACATAAAACCTTTTAAATTCATAAATATAGCCTCAGCAAGCAGTCCATATTACCTAATAAAGCCATATTAATCATAGTCATGTTTTATCATATACAGATCAGCAGTAATATACGCAATATTTTGCCCGAATGCCCAACCACCGTCTCCCAAAGCAGTTGCTCTACTCTGAACTCAAGAACGGAAAATGGAATTTTGGAGGACAGGAAAAGAGATTGAAAGATGGGCTCAAAACCAACCTTAAAAAGTGTAGCATAGATACAGAGAACTGGGAAGCCCTGACCCTCCAGCTGCAGCTGGAGGTCAGCTGTGATCAGCAGTGCTGTAGAATTTGAAGAGGCACAAATGGAGGGTGAAAGAGAGAAATGTGCCAAGACGAAGGTGTGTCAAGCCAACCCTGACCAAGACTGCCTTCCACTTGGAAAATGATGCCCTCGCTACGGGACAACATGCAGGTCAAGAACAGAGCTCCACAGTTACCTGCATACCCACTGCCAGTACACTGAACTTGTAAGACAATCTTACTTGGACAATGAGGGATCGCCTTAGTAAGTAAGTATTTTGCCCATGTCCAAACATCACCATGAACTCAAAACAGTAAAAAGTGACAGCTCTGGAAGTCTCAAATAAAACTGAAATATGAACATTCTGTGTTCATACATTGATTCTGATCTAAATAGTGACATATACTCATTTATCTGCAGCACCAGGAGAATGGCTGACTACTGTGGGAACATAATGCCGGAGAAGATAGGCCTTTGGTTTTATGAATCAGAACTGCTCTTTAGTTCTAAAATAACTGAAGGGGAACTGAAGAAATTGTAGACAAAAATGAAGACAAATTGCAGGCCTTTCACTTACATCTGAAGTACTCCACAAATCGCAGATTCCAGCAAATGATACAGCATCTGGTAAGAAAGGAATCAAGGCAACGTAGCGTGCCACAAGTTCCTAGAAAAAAGACACAGAATAGATATTCCGATTAGTGTAATGCTAGAGCTATTGCTAATGTGGATGAAATCCACAGAATATTCCCCCTGGCCCATTCCTAGCTCTGCCTCACTTCCCACCAGACACTGAACAACCTCCAGCTTTCAGGGGATTCTTCTTTGCTGGTCCAGTTTAATCATTTTAAAACTAAATCTGGTTTATATTTTGGCTCAGTTTGAGGGTTAAGTTGTAGGAAGCATAGAGAAATATTCATGGAACACTCTGAGGAGGACTGAAGTAGAAGGTTCACAAATCAAAGTGCCAAGAGATCATTACTCAGCTGAGATTCATGCCAGAATTATGTTGGTACATTGTGTTGCCATGACCATGCAACAGGTGGCAGTGGTGGAGGCAGAAGGAATAAAAATATTGAAGATATGAAAGTCAGTATTGTTCAGCTACTACAATGATAGCCAGCTGAAGCCTAACCCAACCAAGACGCAAGAGTGCGCTTTTCTCCTATGAAGCCAACAGGATATTGAAAGTTACCTGGGAAGGCCAAGAGCTCAAACAGTGTTTCCATCCTAAATATCTCAGTGTCACCTTAGATCACCCTGTTTGGGTATCAGCCGGCACGTCAATGACTTAAATCTAGAAATAGTTTTCTAAGATCTACAGAGACACTCGCTGGAACACCCAAGCATGCGAGAGTCCAAAAGTGGCAGGCTCAAACCCAGAACTTCAACCAATGGCTGATACCAAATGAGAGACTCCCCCCTGGGCACACAGAAGACGGGGCGACTTGGAAAGCGCTGAACAGACTGCGCTCTGGCACCATGAGATGCAGAGCCAACCTCAAGAAATGGGGGCACAAAGTGGAATCCACGACATGCGAGTGTGGAGAAGAGCAAACCACTGACCACCTGCTGCAATGCACCTGAGCCCTGCCACATGCACAATGGAGGACCTTCTTGCGGCAACACCAGAGGCACTCCAAGTGGCTAGTTACTGGTCAAAAGACATTTAATCCACTACCAAACTTGCAAATTTTGTATTTTGTCTGTCTGTTTGTTTTGTTCTGTTAGAAATGTAATACAATTGACTGATTGCCCTGACACGACAAATAAACCTTAGACCGAACACTAGAATATAGGAAACACTGCTTGAACACCAAGCACAAAGTAGCTGCAAGCAATAACATCCTGCGGCAACTTTCTGGCAGCACATGGGGTACAGACCCAAAATTAGTAAGAACATCAGCCCTAGCCTTGTCTTACTCAACTGCCGAGTATGCCTGCCCTGTTTGGCATAGGTCTGCCCATGCAAAGCAGGTGAACATAGTGTTGAATGAAACATGCAGAATAAACACAGGATGTCTTAAACCTACACCTGTTGATAAACTTGACAAGCTAGCTGGCATTCCCCCCACTCCCCGATGTGCGATGGGCAGTTGCTGCTAAATGTGAGAGAAATAAGGTTGAACACTGTAAAAGCCACCCACTACATGGCTACCAGCCTCCATCCAGTAGACTCAAATCAAGGACAAGCTTCATGAGAACCACCACTCCTCTTAATGTTTTCCCAGGAACAGCAAGAGTATCTCTCTGGGCAGCTAAACCAAGACATCCCAACTGGGTTGCCCCTCCACAAGGATCTGCTTCCAGTGACAAACCAAGAGTGGGTAACTTGGAAGTCCCTGAACAGACTCAGAAGCAGACACAGAAGCAGACTCAGAAGCAGATCAAAAGGCAACCTGGCAAAATGGCACTACCTAAAAGAATCCTCCACCTTGTGTGACTGTGGAGCAGAACAAGCAACTCCACTTATGTATGCTTGTCCACAATGCCCTGCCTCATACACAGAGGAAGAATTGTTTAAAGCTACAGACAATTAGGTCACTGTTGACCATTGTTGGGTCAAAAATTATTTAACCTTTTGTGCTCCCTCTATTTTTATCAGTTTTATACATATTTATGCAATGCTTTCAGAATAAAATAAATTATTGTTCAGATACTTACAATAAGTGTTCTTATCCCACCAGATTAGGGAAATTTGGTATATTAGGATTACAGCTGCTTATAAAAGTCACATTTTAATTAAGTTTGACAAAGCTTCCCTGTATGTGTACAAGGAGAAAATAAAAATGCACTTTACAACACCTGAAAATATCTTATCCACCCATCCCAGAAAACTTACAGAAGTTTCTTGCAGATTGTCTGCTTGAAGCTGTAGGATCTCCTCTGGTGGGTTCAGAGGTTTGATGTATCTTGTTATAAAAACTGTCTTCCCATTGATGTCAATTACTGTCGTCACACACTGGCGGCTTGGAAACTTCAGAGCACATTCAGCTTGGTATCTCTCAGCTGCTTGGAGAAGCTTCTCATCTTCTTGGCTGTCAAACTTGTAAAAATGATAATCCTGTTTACTAAGGCCCTCTATCCCACACATGTCAAATGCAAAGCCTGCAGACTAAATCTGGCTCACCACATCATTTTATATTGCCCGCGAGGCTTTCAGTGCCAGGGAAACATAGTTACATTTGTACCATCTTACAATTTTAAATGGCCCTTTGAAAGCAAATGTAAGACTGATGTGGCTCACAGTGAAAATGAATTTGACATCCCTGCTCTAGTACATATCCAATGGAAGGCATATGCATCAATTATCTCTTCTGCTGATTTTTCTGATGTGCTCTAAGTGAGGTTGCTCTTAAAGATCACTTCAGAACTTCAACTGAAGCACAATACAGCAAACATGCTTCTTACAGAGATGGGACAGAGGATTCAATTTCCTTTACTCGATCCAGTTCGGTCAACTGCATTGTCTTTTCTATTTACATTCCAAAGTGCTGAGTTTGACCTATAGAGCCCTAAATGATTTGGAATCATATTCCTGGGAAAAATCCCTTTCCTTACATAAATTTACCTAAGATCTCAGATATTTCAAAGACACTCTGTCTACCATATCCAGTATGACCCCAGTTTGGGAGGGAAGGAGGATATATGCCTGAACTTATAATAGAAACAGGAAACCATGAACAAAAGTGAACCCTTTAAAAATGAATGACTCCTGGAGGACCAAGAAAACTGCTAGTAGTATCCTCTCAAGGGCTTTCCTGTGTCCTCTATGGTGACTCTATGACAATGTCCAGAAGAATCATCTTAGGGCTTAGACAATTCCCAGAGAGGGCATATTTTATTGGATGTGGGTAGATGTCTGCAGCGGTATGACGTACTCATACTGTAATCATAAAGTGATTTTTGTTGCAGCACCCTATCTTCACAATATCAAGAGATCTGTACTGCTCCTTCAAAAGAACAGTCACAGTCTGCCTTTCCTTTTATTGATGAGCAGGCAATCTTTGGAGCAAAGACTCTGAGACAGTGAGGTTCAGCAGACAAAGTGAGGCCAAAAAGCACCAATTAAAAGAGGATTAACCCAGATATATTCAGATCCTCAAACCTCGCTTCTTTCTATTTGGTTCTGACGAAGTCTTGTTTACTTCTGAATTGGGCAGACGTAGTTACATTTTTTGTTATAAACGTAATTATCTGGGTTTTGAAAAATTATGGCAAAAAGATATACAGTAGAATCTCGCTTATCCAACATAAATGGGCTGGCAGAATGTCAGATAGTCAAAAATGTTGGATAACATGGAGGAATTAAGAAAGCAGAGAAATTTTCTACCTTTTCTCTCCTGGCTTGGAGGAGCTCCAAGCCCCATCCCTCAGAGCCGTGGAGGCGGTAGTCCTTCAGGGAAGAGGTGGTGTGTACTGCCCTTTGTTTTGACCCCCTCCCTCCATTCGGCCTTCCACCACATGCCTCTTCTTTGCTCCTCCTCTGACGCCATGTAAGGTGCCAGCAAGTGCTCTCCAGCAACCCTCCCTAGAATGCCTTTCCCACTCCCAGGCAACCAAGGTTGTTTGACTTTGTCGCTAAGGTGCTGAAGGCCACATCGCCCTACCTTCGAGCTAACGGGAGGCCACACTGGAGGATTCCTTTGCCCCTTTCATGCTGTTAGAGAGCATCGGATAACACGGAATGTTGGATAAGTGAAGGCCGACTAAACGAGACTCTACTGTATACACATTTTGCATTATCTGAAAATACGTATTTGGTATGACACAACAATACAGAGTACAGTGGAGTCTTACTTATCCAACATAAATGGGCTGGCAGAACAAGTGAAAATGTTAATAAGGAGGGATTAAGGAAAAGCCTATTAAAAATCAAATTATGTTATGATTTTTCACATTAAGCACCAAAACATCACGTTTTACAACAAATCGACAGAAAAAGCAGTTCAATACACAGTAATGCTATGTAGTAATTACTGCATTAACAAATTTAGTAAAAAAAAAAATCAGCTGTGGATCCAAGCGGGAGGCAGACTGCATTGGATAATACTGAATGTTGGATGAACAAAGGTTGGAGAAGCTATTCTCTACTGTACTTTTTAAAAAGGTGGGGGCAGCTGTACATGACAAGAATGAAAACAATTCCAACCAAGCTCCATCATTACACACAACATTGTGTACCTTCTTAAGCATTTCATTCATCTATCCAGATTGAAGGCAAGCACAAAGAGAGACAAAGATGTGAGAAAAAATAAAATGAAAAATCAACTAAGTTTTAAGCATTTAAACATATAGACACACATTCAATTATTTCATTTTATTGAAAGCTTAAAAGTAACAGAATAGGTGAAAAAGAACTGACTAGTGCAGGAAACAAAGTTCTTTAGAATTTAATCATGACCAAACACACACACACACCCCTCCCCGCCTTTGAAGTTGGATGGTATAAATTTCAATCACAAGGATCTTGAAAACACCATTTACATTAGTTCCTTATTGACATACAGTCCAGGTTTTACCATCAAACATAATTATGGACATTTTGGTAGAAAAATGTATTCTTCATTGTGTTCACTTTGTTATACACGTGAACACGCAAACATGACTATTTTGAAATTCTGTCACCGCAACTTGATTATTAAAAAGAATAGTTTACAAAATGACTACCTTAAAACTACTGAATGTGCCCAATTATTCTCCTTCCATTTTTGGAGACATTTAATCGGTTCTTACCTGACTTCTTCTTCCTTTTCCTCTCTCTCCCAATTTTAAACTGTTTATTTTGATAGCACTGCTTAGCTAACATTTTGATAATAACTGGCTTCCAACACTGAAACTGAATTTTCTCTTCTATTACTTTTTTAAAACTCAGTAGTATGCTTTTTAGTCCATCTCCAGAGCATTTCTTATATTCTCCTCCACAGTTCCTAAGATACTGAATTTTGTCTTGAAAGAAACTAGCTAACGCTATTTCTGAAAGAAACAAATGACATCGGTGAAATATAAAAGATGCCTAAAAATCATAAAATAAAAATTCCTAAAATAAAACCTAAGCATTGACTAAGCTTATATAACTTCTCTGGTAACAACGAAAGTCAGACATCATGAAAAACTTAAAATACTTCTAAGGAATCAGTAGATTGGTGAATTGGTGAATTGTTTTGAAACTTGGCAGGACTGCAGTTGTAAATGGGGGTCTAAAACTAGGTTCATGCAAATAGAACTTAAAATGATTGAGGATTGAGCCTTTAAAGTTTCCCATTGTAGCCAATGGGCCAAATCTTTTTGAATGAAAACGGCAACACCCCTCCCTATTTGAGTAACTTCCTGGTAAACAGAATGAGGGGCTAGCCAACAATGGTCCCCAAAATGACATGCATTTTGGCAAAACTGCACACCTTTACTAGTTAGAGCTGCTGAAGTCCAGTATTATCTAAACTGCCACATGATTCCCATGCTTGTTATGTCAGATTTATGAAAATACATATACATTTCCCAAAAGAACCATCATAGGCTATCCTATCCAGTATTTCAGCTCTTGTTTCTCAGTTACGTCCTTCCCTTTAATTTTCATTTTTTCACTCTAGTTCCAACTCTAGTTTTAACAATTGCCCATACATCCTTGGCTTCAATGAAACACTTGACTATCCCATTCCACATCTGGAACCCCCTCCAAAAAGACCTGCCTAGAACACTCAGGACATCTTTTAAAAAGTCAAGTTAATTAGTGTTGTTGTTGTTGTTGTTGTTGTCGTTGTCGTTATTGTAGTGTGCCTTCAAGTTGTTTCAGACTTAGGACAACCCCATGTCTAAAGTTTAGGGCAGGGACAGAGAAATTACCTTGGAGGGCTGCATCCAGCCCATTAGCTTTACTTTAGGGACCCCAGGTCTAGATGCCTGATGCTCAACTGGACCAATGCACATCAGCGTATGGTGATCATTGCTATCATTGTGCATTGGTCACTTTGATAGGCCTGCTGCATAATAACGTAACAGCAGCCTGCTATAGAATCGATATATTATAAAACTGCCTAATTCTAATTCCCACTTAAAAAGATGAAACTTCCATACAGGATTTTGGTTATTACTTTTAAAATTTTACAAATATAGTACACATCTCTAATGGTTTATGGGCAAATGAAGTCAACCATACCAATACAGTCTCATGGGTAAAAAAGCTAAGACAGTTGAAAAATGCAAGGAAGCTGCAATCTCATTCCCTATACTTATCTGATTCTTTGCATTCTCAAATCAATTACTTTCCCCAGGATTTACACATACATTAATGTATTACTACTAATTAAGGGTATTGCCACAATGAATCTGGAAATCCCTCTGAGCACAAATAGCTTTTAGCTATTGCTATTTTGAACATATTCAATCAAATTCTAAAACACACATCATTAGCTTTGATTGTGATGTTTTCTTCTACATATTACTTAATGAAATAAATGAAAATACTTTTCTCACAAATTAAACCACAACAATATATTTGAACAGAAAACTGCAGGTTGCAAATTGCAAATAAAGTTGCTTATTTTGAGCTTTCCATCTTTGATGAGTTAAAAATCTAAATATTAATTAACGCTCCCTGAGATTTCAAAATCATACTCAGGAGGAAAAAAAACTTGAAGGACGTTACCTTTTCTCGAATAGATTCTCCAGGAATGAGCTGGGGTTCAATTGTAAGAAACAGTGACAGAAAAGAGCCTTCACTCAGATTTCGAAATGATTCAAAGCCTCTTTCAATTCCCATATTTTTCCCTTTACTATATCCAAGAAGGACTGGGGGAATATCTATCTTGAATGTACCTTCAATCTAGGATAAATTAAACACAACATTTTTAAAATCAATATTCACCCAAGTACTAACAGTCAAGAATAACACTTATTTTGCTTTGTTACTAATATAGCCAGTGAGGGCGATGTGCACTCCTCCAGATATTGCTGGATGGCACTTCCTAGCATTCATTAACCATTGGCTCTATTGGCTACAGCAGATGGGAGTTAGTAGTCCAACAGCATATAGAAAGCTGAATTTTGCCCAGCCATGAATAAAAGGATTTAAACACCACCACCCCCAAACACACAATTCCTTGAAACACATTCTAGAACTTGTACTTACTCTTCCTTGAAAATACACTGTTGTAAATGGAATACGAATGGATCCAAGCCAATGCTTCTCAATGCGAGTATGGACAGCACCACTTTCCCTTTCACGGTTATCCTAAATAGAAATCACAAAATCCTAACAAGCAGAACATGTCTAGTCTCTTCATATCCCAGAGAGCTCCCCCACATACACAAACTGGGATTAAGAGAAGCTAGTACAATGTAGTTGATTTTCAATGAAGAAGAAAGGATAGGTTCATGCAAAAAACAAAACAAAACAAAAGCTATTTGGCAAATTCCCTGGGAAGGTTTGACTTGCAATTTTCAGCAGCTAAACATGAATTTATAACTGGAACAACATAAATAAAATAACAAAGAATTTGCCAAAACTGATTGGATGAGGAGGTCCACAGAGAAGGCCATCCCACTGGAAACCTTGGGAAAGGTCTTCTACAGATGTTTACAAAATAGGTACATGTAGGAGGAAGTACTTCATCGGATATCATAGGAGCAGACTTATGTTTAGTAGGTTTGTTGTTTCTTGAATACTAGATTGAACACTCCCTATCCAGAATTGTAATAGACCCAGATCCAAAACTGTCACATGCGTGGTTAAGATAGGGCCAAATTTGCTTGCCAGTTGTTCATTCTACCCAAACTCTGTTTTGTGTATAAGGTATGGGTGATAAATAAATGAATGCTTATGTTTGCACTTGAGTCCCATTTCAAAGGTTATGTATATCTATGCAAATACAGGTGTTTTTTTTTTTGAAAGGGTAAAACTTTGTCTAACTGCTGATATTTTCTATCTGTACCACCATACAGACCAATGGTTAAGTGTTCAGACAGTTGAACTTTAGCATGACAAACTCAATCTATCTTGTGTGGAAGGAACTAGCTGGCAAATCCTGGAAGAAATCTTTGCTTTGAAAAGTTGTTCTGCAATTTGGTATCTCACATATGTATGTAGTATTTGGCTGTCAGCACCTTGTCCTCCTAAGATACAATATAACTATAATCTGCTTTGCTCACCTCTAAGACATCATACAAGACTTCATCAAAGATGTTAATGAAGACGTCATCCTTTACTGACTGTAAACTGGAAGTGCTGTAGTTCCCATCAGGAGCTCTACATTATTTTTCAAAAATAGAGATAAATATTCAAAATAAACTATTTCACAATTTGTAGTCGCACATACACAATTTCAAACCATCAAATATTTTGCTTTTGCTCCATCACCACTTTTCTCTTCTTTCCCCTTTTTTACACACACGTCAAATATGTCTCAAAGATTTCCATAAACATTTTATGGGAATTGCTCTCAGAAAAACTGAGATGGAGGTCAAGCATTGAACAAGGGAAGGTTACCATCCTGGTCTCACACAATGGTTAAGGCAGAGTTTGGACAGTCAGTGGTTTTCCATTCCCTTCTCCAAGAGAAAACATACTAAAGGATATTGTGGAGTGCCTTGTGAGGTGTAGGGGTGAAGCCAGGGATGTAACTTGAAGAGTGGGGACTGCCTTCCCAAACAAAAACTCTGCTATCTCCAATTACATTTACTCTCAGTCCCCAAATGTTTAGCATTACAGTAACTTAAAACTCCAGCTGAACATTTAGATAGAAAATTTAGTCATCCAAAGAAAAGGTGTAGAGAAAGTTGGCAACAGAATGTCAACCCAGTTAAAACAAATTCCAAGTGTGAACAATTTTCGGTATCTCAAGGGCCCATTCCCACTATACTCTAATAGTGCCTATCAAGGTTCCATCCTATTGAATCCTGGGATTTGTAGTCTGTTGACCATGGAGCTCTCTGGCTGAGAATTCAAAAACACCTCTTCCTAAACTACAAATCCAAAAACATAAATAATGAATACTAGCACTATAACTGAATGGTACAAATGGATCCTCAATCTGTGTAATGCTAGAAAAGTAACAATTTCAAAAAAATACCGAGGAAGAAGAGCAGAAATCTTATTTGCTTATTTGATATTTTGCCCTCCAAGATGAAGCTTTTTGTTTTTAACTTAATTCCTTCTTCCATAAAAATGAAATTAAAATCATTCAAGTTCACAGGTGTAAATAAAGAAAAGATGTCATAGCGAGTGAGTTACACAGAGCAATTCAAATGCTTGTTCAGGTGACATTGTATGAGGAATTGAATTAAATGCTTAGAGGGTGGACTTGCACCTAAATGGAAGTTCAAGCTCTTCATTCCAGTTTGGATTTGGCCCTTCAGCAGTGGTTGTCCGACACACTGTTCTTTGAAAAGAAACTTCTACAAAAGGTCGCACCGAAACCTATAAAGTGAACAAAGGGCATGCTTTTTGTCAAAGTTCAGAGCAGAATCCTTAAAAATTAGTTAATGATACATACACATAACTATGTAGAAAGCTGCCTAACTATTATGCTGAATGTCCCATCTGCACATATCCAGAGATTTATGAACACTCAGAAGATCAAGGTGGCCAGGGGACTAGGATTCCTTAGCACCAACCCATGGCGAGAGGCAAAAATTGACCTGCAAAGTCCCTACTGTTGCTGGTATGAAGGATTGAAATGTGGAGGATGGTTCTACAACCTCATCAGATGCAGTCTTCTTAGTGTCTTCTCCCTGTTTCTCTATGCTGCAAAAAAGAGTCCCACAGAGTCCATCACATGATGCAAGGCAACTTCCGGTGGGACTCTGTGGGGCTCTGTTTTGGCAGCATAGAGAAATGTAGCTCAGGGTGCATTTTAAGCCAGGTATTACCTGACTCCAAATGGCACAAAGCAAAGGAAAGAAGGACCCCTAGGGGGAAAGGACGTGGGATGGCAGAAGATGGATCTCACCAGGAGATAACAGAGTAAGACTGTGCCCTTTGCTGTCCCTCACTTTCCCTTCACATGTTTAATGAGGTCTTCAGTTGCAGCTTCAACTTTCAACAAAGTTAAATCTGACTTTCTGATCATGAAGCTCTGTATCTTGGAACTAGATATATAGGAAAAAGCAGCACAGGTCCATAATGCATCATTCGAACATTTCCCCCTTAAATGGCGCTGAAGATTACTACACGTTTTCAAGCAAGTATTTCATACCTGTTATGTTACTTACTATTATAACAAAATAATTAACTAAAAAGAAAAAAATCAAGGGGAAAGGAATGAGGGCATGCTAACTTACTTGGTAAAATGCCCAGTCTACACTTTGTGTAGGGCTCTGAGGTGGTGCAGAAGCAGCAAACATTTCATTGAAAGACCATGATGATTTAGATGCCTGCTGAAGTTTGCTAGAAAGGAAAATGTACAAAAATTTCAATGAACTGTCAACACGACCATTAAAAAACCATCCATCTGAGAAGAAGGTTTGAAGCTGCATATTTTGCTAATTTTATAAAATCTCTTTCTGGAGTATTGTGAGATAGAAAACATTCTTCTGTTATATTTTCTCACCTTTTTGTTTCATAAAATGTTTGTAAAGTCAGAATATATAATAAACCGATGAAATATACTAAGAGTCACAATACAATTGATTAAACTTTCATGTCAAGTTCTCACCCTTCTCCACTTGATTCTGGGGATCATCCATGTCTCCATAATAATAAACTAGTGTGTCTGCTTATCTGTGGCAGATATAATTCACTAGGTCAACATGCTAGACTTCTAAAAATATAAATTATTTTTTAAATGATCTTCCAAGTTAAACTGCTAGGTTTCAAGTTTCATGTTTATATGGAGTGAGTGGTTGACTAAACCGACTTCTGATCACAGATGAAAGCAGGTTTAAACAACAGCAGCAACAGCAGGCCTCAACTGCTGGGACAATCCAAGAAGCATCCTTGCAACAGAGACAGCAAAATATGACAGCAAAATGGGAGATAGAAAAAAATTTAAGTACAGTAGGCTTTCCATTTTCACAGTGACTATGTTTGCAAAGCCCCCACAAAATGTGGGAAAATGTGAATAAAAAATGCACCATTTTTCCACTCAAGAGAACAGCTCTCTGGAAATTTCTAGTAGGTTCTCGAGGTAGATTCAGTGATCAACTTCCACTGGAAGCTGCTCACAGAATTGCGATGGATGACCTAGAGATTCCAGAGTAGTATCTAAGGAACTCATCACATTGATGAGGGGCAGCCGGGGGGGGGGGGGGTCCCAGCCTCTGTGGAGATTCTGCAGGACAGTGAGACAATCCAATTACCTCCCACCCCACCCACAGAGATGCTTCCCCATCCTATGGGCAGAAGTGTTACCACACGGCTTCCCTCCGCACTGGCCCCATTGCTTGGGAAACCTCCTGTGTTCTGGATGAAGTGTCATAGGATGCTTGCACTACAGTTCCATCTATAGAGCCCCACCAGAAGTCAGTGTGTGCCGTGTGATGGTGTTGTGGGACTCCGTAGATGAAGTGTGCAGCAAGCATCATATAACACTTGCAAAAACCCGTGTGATGAAGTGAGATCCAGTATGACTTCATGGTCAATTTCATCCACAGAAAATCAACTTTCCTAAGTAAGCTACTATGTTTAGCGGACATGGCCTGGTTTCATTTCTCCTTGGGGCTGAATTTATGTGTTTTTTCAAGTGTCATCATCATCATCATCATCATCTTTAATTACTTATTAATCACCCTCCATCCGAGATGCTCCAGGCGATTTACATAGCAGAAATTATACAGGATAAAACACATACATACAAATATTAAAATTAACATGGGTCAAATGCTCTAGTAAAAAGCCAGGTCTTAAGTGCTAGGATAAAATGCCCTAAATCATGCATGACTCTCAAATAGGGAGGCAAGGAATTCCATAAGGCAGGGGCAGAAATAGAGAAGGCCCTGCATCTGGTGCTTTCCAAGTGCATTTCCCTAGGACCCGGTAAATAGAGCAAATCGCGTTGGGATGGTCGTGGCGACCTCCGATTATGGGAGAAGGAGAGACGGTCTCTAAGATACATTGGACCCTGGCCATATAAAGTTTTAAAGGTCAGGACCGGCATCTTATACAAAACACGATACTCAATTGGGAGCCAGTGTAGATGCCACAGCACTGGTGTTATATGGCATTTCATGGGCGTTTTTGTGAGTAACCTGGCTGCAGGATTCTGGACAATACGGAGCTTTCGGGTCGTAGAAATAGGAAGGCCATCTGAGACATCTTGATTCATAATGGAAATAAGAAATTCGTTTGGCTAGATAAACTGAGTAACAGCTTCATACCTTCCTGCTGGCTTTCTGATAGGAATCTCATAAGCTCTAGTGATGTTCACCAAGAGTTTTATGTCACCATCTGAAAGATTCTGCACAGTTACTTTTTTCCTCTCCTTTCGTCTTGGTCTTAAGGGTCGTTTTACCTCTGCCAATTTGAAAAGGCTGAGCCCCAAAATGCTAGACATAAAAAGGCAAAATTAGAGATGTTCACAGAGTTTTTTCTTCATTTTAAAGTAGGAAATATTTTGTGTTTAAAAAGTTAAGTCAAAACATGCAGTGGACACTCATAAAGGAAACATAAAACGGAGCTAAAGTTATATAATACAGTTATGTCTAAGCTATGATAATAGTGTACAAATCATGCCTGTTTGGATGCACAGAACATACCAAAGCAACCATCTACAGAGATACAAAAATTAACAACATACCCTGGACCTTCAGAACTTAACAGAAGGCAAAGCAGAACAAAAAGAGAGACAAAGAATAAAAGAAAAACAGTTATGTGGATACCAAATCAAGCAAAATGGCATACATGCATATAGCAAATTAACTTAACAAAACATTCACAAATCACATGTAATCAAAGACAAATTCCCTTATTACCTAAACATTTCATCTTGCACCCCAGATTCAACACAGTTTTGCTTGAGTGAAGCCATAAAGTGTTGCATTATTTTCTAGCTCAAATAGGCTGTCATTATTCAGAAGCTTCCCAGCCTCTTGTAAATCATACTGAAGCCAACATTAAAGTTGAAGAAGGAGCCAAGCTAGCTTCCCACTGACAATCAGTGTCAGAGTTACACAAATACTACAAACTGTATCACATTTTTTGTGAAAAAATATTTTTAAGTATGGAATGGAATATGAGTTTGCATGTCAGAATGTCATTCAACTGAGAAACCTGCATGCAATTGCACATCTGGGACTAAAGAACTACATAACTAGTTCTATACAATTAAACAGACATTTTGATTTGTGCTGATAAAGAGCAGCCAAGGTCTGGCCACTAAGAAAACGGTATCAAGCAGCTCCATCAGCACTTTCCAGAAGCAGAATTTTATGCTATTCAGTAAAAGAAATTAAAGACAAAGCTATTCACTGCTGCCGATGCAGAATTCCACCAGCTCTGCCTCATCTCTTTTGTCTCCTCATTTCCAATTTAAAATTGAATGCACACTGTTGCTGTTTTCATGGCCAGTTTGGAAGGGAATGAAGCAACAGAAGCACACACTTGGGCTACAATGAATTGAGAGGCAGAATTGAAGTATGTCCCACTGTAGCTCATTGCACTGTGCTCTGGCCAGCTCTCAACTTTTTCAATTGCTTCAAGACTTATATTATACTGTGCTGGTTCAGCAACAGCAAGAATCAGCCTGAAAACAGTGCAAGATGCATAGGCCAAAGATAAGTTAACAAACCTGGGTAGTGGGAGAAACATGCAGCGTGGTAGTGGAGAATCAGAAACGGGTGTGAAATGTGGAAAGGTTAGGTCACCTCTGCTGGAGAAAATGGAGGGAAGGGAAGTGTCTGTGGGGAAAGCTGTGTTAGTCTTTAGACATATATGTGTTCTGTTTGAAAGAGGAGCACTCTGTGGTTGCCTGGCACTGTGTGTGTTTTCAACAGGAAGCTCTCTCATTCATCCAGGAGAATATATTTGGTTGCATTGCAATTATCTCTGTAGTGGGGCTGCTATTCATAAATGCATTAATCTTCCTAGGTTCCTGTACTATATATAAAAATCATGTTAGATGTGTATGAGTGAGGACGCAAGGGAAGTGTCTGTGAGGAAAGAAAGATAGTATGAAAGGGAAGAAGAAGAAGACGAAGAAGAAGAGGAGGAAGGAGGAGGAGGAGGAGAAGGAGAAGAACAACTTCATTTTTCTACCCCGCCTCCATCTCCCCGAAGGGACTCGGGGTCGCTTACATGGGGCCCAAGCCCAAGACAGAATACAATTAGAATAAAACAATAACAATTAAAACAGCATAAAACAGTGTAAAACAACGTAACAAAAATAGCTAGCAACAACAATAACAGCAGACTAATTTTGGAGGAGGGAAAGAAAACCACTATGTGAACTAGTTAAAGGATAAAGTGGTTTAGTAAGGTGGATAACAATGTATAACGGCACAGGAAATATCATGGAAACAGAGCAAATTAACAGAATCAGTTAATATAATATAGGACATCAGATTGAATGACAATTCAAGTCATGATACAGGCCATTTGTCATAGGAGTTGTCAATCAAAAGCACGACGAAACACCCACGTCCTTAATTCCTTACGGAATGTGGCTAGGGAGGGTGCCGGCCCAATCTCCAGAGACGGGGGCCACCATCGAGAATGCCCTCTCTGTGCGTGAGACCGGGGCGGGAGCGAGAGAAGGGCATCCCCGGGAGATCTTAAGGACCGCGTGGGCTTGTAAGGGAGGAGGCGGTTGGGCAGATAGGCAGGTCCTGAACAGTTTAGAAGGGTAATTGTAGCTGAATAATATGCTGTGGGAGAAGTATTTGGCACTGAGTTTAGTAGCACTTACTTGCAGATATGTGTGGACAGGATAATAAAAATGCTAAGGACTCTTAGACAAATTATTATATATGCCACTAAAAGGCACACATCATTATAGGTTGAACGTCCTTTATCTGGAATTCCAAAATCCACTGTCCATATGGGTGACTGAGATAATGACACCTCTGCTCTCCGATGGTTCAATGTGCACAAACTTTATTTCATGCACAAAAATATTAGAAATAGTAAAGGTAAAGGTTTCCCCTTGACATTAAGTCTAGTCAAGTCTAGTCGACCTGGGTGGTGGTGCTCATCTCCAGTTCTAAGCTGAAGAGCCGGCATTGTCCCTGGATGCCTCCAAGGTCATGTGGCTGGAATGACTGCATGAAGCACCATTACCTTCCCAACAGAGCAGTTCCTATTGATTTACTCACATTTGCATGTTTTCAAATTACTAGGTTGGCAGAAGCTGGGACTAACAGGGGGAGCTCCCCCCGCTCCCCAGATTCAAACTGACAACCTTTCGATCAGTAAATCCAGCAGGTCAGAAGTTTACACCACTGCACCACCAGGGGACTCCACAGAAATTTGAAATATTGCATATAAAATAACCTTCAGGTGTAATTTTATAAGGTGTGAATGAAACAAACAAATTTGTGTACTGACTTGGGCCCTATCCCAAAAATATCTCATTATGTACATTTATGCACAAGCAGATATTAAAAAATCTGAGGGAAAATCCAAAATTTAAAACACTTCTGGTCCTGGTCATTTTAGATAAAGATTACTCAACAGTTTTAGCACTCTTACTATAACACTATGTAACAAAATTCAAATTCCTGGTTTGAAAGTGTTATTTCCTGTTTAATTGTGCAATGCTTACTTTGAAAGTAGTTGTTTTACTTCAGGAACTTTGTTTTTGTGGCCACCACAAACTATGTTGAATTGGTTGAGACTCATTGAAAAGCTATAGCAAAATGTGTTGCAAGATGTCCATGTTTTTATGATAGAACCAATTAGGAAATGACATTTATAACCCAGGAACAAAAATCGTGTTACACAGTGCACTTCTTTCAGCACATAGGCATGGCTTTTAATTACAGATATAATCATCTGTTTAAGAGCCTCTGTCTCTTAAATGCTTAATGAAATGGCTTGCAGTAACTAAAGATGAATTTCTTTAATAAAATACAAGCAACTTTCTGTTATTTTTCAAATGTCCAGCAGATGGTACTGTTCAGGTAGATACTATCTAGTTAAAAGAATTGATTCAGAATACAGGGATTGTACAAGTCTTCTAGTCTGACATGTCTAGGCACTATTTAAAGTTTGGGCTCTGATCAATAAAGCTCTGTAAGGCTTTGGCCCAGGTGATCTCACGGTCCATATGTCCATAGATTAGCCTGCCCAGATCCTCAGCAGAAGCGTCTTCTCTGAGCTGCTTGTTGCAATAGCAGATTCCCAGATTAGTTTAGTGTTTACACCTTATTTTATTTTTCTGGTTATTTAATAATTAATGTTTATTTTACTTAAGTGATATTTGTCTTGACTGTTCTAATGTAGCACAAATCCTATGTAAAATCATACTACATATTTTTGATATTAATATTGAAATCTGAAATATATACAGAAAGTCTTTGCTTATCAGGCAGGACCTTCTTGGTTGCTGCCCCAGCACTTTGGAACCTCCTCCCAAGGAAGGCTAGAATGGTCTCCTCATTGCTGTCCCTCCATCATTAGGCAAATACCCTTTTTATTCATATAGACCAGAGCTTCCTAAACTGTGTGTTACAACATTTTAGTGTGTCACCAGGAGCCCCTGGTGGCACAGTGTGTTAAACCCCTGTCCTGGCAGGACTGAAGACCGACAGGTTGCAGGTTCGAATCCGGGGAGAGCGCGGGTGAGCTCCCTCTATCAGCTCCAGCTCCTCATGTGGGGACATGAGAGAAGCCTCCCACAAAGATAATAAAACATCAAAACATTCAGGTGTCCCCTGGGCAACGTCCTTGCAGACGGCCAATTCTCTCACACCAGAATCYACTTGCCATTTCTCAAGTCGCTCCACACACACACACACACACAAAGCTGTAGTGTTTAGGTGTGTCATGTGAAGGCAACAAGAATTCACAAAAATCTTGGAAATATATGCTACTATCTTGCAAAACTGATAGTTTTCAAAATATGAATGAAAGGTTTTCATGAGATATGCTGTATCCCCATACATTTCATTATTACAATTTCCATACGTGTCTGTATTTCTTATAAGGGGTTGGTTTAACTTTGTTTGCTAGTAAACTTAATTACTGCATTYCAAAATGATGTATGTTTAAAATGTGTGTCACCAATGTGAAATGTTTGGGAAGTTATGAMATATATATATATATATAMAMAMAGAGAGAGAGAGAGAGAGAGAGAGAGAGAGAGAGTTGTAAGGAAAGGTCTGTAAGAGGGTGCTGTATTGTTTCCAATTGTACTGTTTTAACATTTAAAAACATTTCAAAAATGTATATTTGAAATTGTTTTAATATGGTTAATAGTTCAGTTCTAATTAACTTTTTGTATGCTTTTAATTCTACTGTAATCATTTTTTACTTTTAGGCACATTGAATACAAATATTGAGAAAAGGGTACAGTTACTGTCTGTGTCTGTTCAGAAAAGTTAGTCTCCCTTTCTGTCCCTGTAAGAATTGGATTTTGAAAAAAATGGCTTGTTGTGGAAACAAGGATTCAGTGGAGACACCTTTTCCCCATGATAACTCTTTCAAAAGTGAATTTCTCTTCCAAGGAGTAGATTTCTTTCACTTCCTGTTGTCTCACCCCCGTTCTGAACCATGCATCATACATAAGTCAGATAGAATCATAGAATCAAAGAATCAGAGTTGGAAGAGACCTCATGGGCCATCCAGTCCAACCCCCTGCCAAGAAGCAGGAATATTGCATTCAAATCACCCCTGACAGATGGCCATCCAGCCTCTGTTTAAAATCTTCCAAAGAAGGAGCCTCCACCACACTCCGGGGCAGAGAGTTCCACTGCTGAACGGCTCTCACACTCATGTTTGTTGACTGCCTACATAGATGATGATGATAATGATAATCATTTTTAAAACATTCATGGAATAAGCATAAAGAAGTTGTGCCCCTTGCAGAAGAGACAGAAGAAACTGGGCCAAATGCTGCTTTCCCAAGATCTCTATCTAAATTCTGTCTTTTTTTGCTCAGTGAAACAACTTCAATCAATGCAGCACCTCATTGGAGGCTATATTCATTTTAAATATGTAAACAGACCATCAAATTTTACTTCCTCACAAAGATATTTGCAATAACTGGGAAAAGTCCACATTTGTTCTTTAATGTTCAATTTGCATTTTCCCCAAGTTGCTTTTATCTGCAGTTCCCATTCACTGTTTGAAGACGGAATTAAAAGGGAATAAATGAAACAGACAAGAATAATGCAGAATCATTGTTGACTTCAATATGATTTTTTCTTTATATGATTTTGCTTACCCAAGAGTGGGGATTTCATCTTCATTGATCAGATCAGAATGGATAAAATGATGCTTTGCGACCAGGAATCGGTTAATTACTGACTCTCGAACCTGGAAAAAAAATCCTCAACTTTACTTGAAATCTGGAATAACAGTAACTGGCCAAATACTATTTTTCTTTAAAAAGTATTTATGGGGATCTTTGTCTGCCACGCAATACTAGTGTATTGCGTGGCAGACAAAGATCCCCATAAATACTTTTTAAAGAAAAATAGTATTTGGCCAGACAAACACAAAGTTGTACTCTCATAATGGACTAATTTACTACATCTCATTTCAAGGCAAGTATCTGAATGTTTATGAGGCCGTGATGGTGCAGCAGGTTAAACCACATATAGTATCCTTGGTAAAAGAGAAAAGTAACAAGAAAAATACTTTTAAAATGAGCATTATAATGCTACAGTTAAAAGAAGAAGCTGCACTAAGCTGCAAAACTTGGCAGTTTGAATCCATGGGATGGGGTGAGCTCCCGCTGTTAGCCTCAGCTTCTGCCAAACTAGCAGTTCAAAGATTTGCAAATGTGAGTAGATCAGTAGGTACAGCTTCAATGGGAAGCTAATGATGCTCCATGAAGTCATGCAGGCCACATGACCTAGGAGGCGTCTATGGACAACACCGGCTCTTCGGCTTAGAAATGAAGATGTGCACCACACCCCAGAGTTGAACTCGACTAGACTTAAATTGAAGGGGAAACCTTTACCTTTATTTATCTGGATTTTTATCTGGTTCCATAGTTATATGTATTTTATAAATTGTTCCAAGCAATAAGTACGTATGCTAACTTTTAACTAAATGCCACGTGAAATGTTATTATATTGTAGATTGTTTTATTGTTTTAATGCTCTTGATGTATTGTTTAATTTATGATTTATGTTAATTGTGGTTTTTATTGTAACTGTTATGTATTGGCATCATGTCAGGTGCCCAATGCAAGGCATTGAATTTTGCCATCTATGTGTAAACCACTTTGAGTCCCCCCAGGGGTGAGAAAAGCGGTATATAAATGCTGTAAATAAATAAAATAAATAAATAGATTATATTTAAACTTTTAGGCAACATTTTGGTCCAGACAATCTGCAAAAGTGGTATATATATATAGTATCATTGGTAAAAGAGAAAAGTAACAAGCAAAATACTTTTAATATGAGCATTATAATGCTACGGTTAAAACAAGAATTTTGTACCAAAGCAAATACCTTCTCCATAGAGGAATTTTCCTCAAGGCCTGCAGATGGGAAGAAAAGATTAATTCTTCCCTTTCACACATACACCCTACTTTGATCCCACCCATGAAATTGAAATTTTAAAGAACATGCATATTAGATGCAAGGTACCAGAGACTGGCTGCTGAGGCTGCAATTTAACATACTTAACATGACACCTTATTATTATTCACTTCACTTATACCATGTTACCAAACTTATTATTATTAAGTTCATTTATACTTATGACTATGTTACCAAACTAAGTCAACTATTCACTGATCAAAAGACAACCTTCTTTTATTTCCTACCTTTTGGAGGTACTTCGCAACTAATGCTCTGTGTGCATCCAGGTGCTCTTTGGTATCAACTACATCCCGCTCACGCAATCTTTTCTCATAGTCCTAGGAGAAATATGTCAACCAAGATGTCTTCCATAAATGCCCTACACAAATGCTACTCAATGTGGCAAGCTTTATGTTGGCAATGAATTTTACTGTGTAATTTTAAAGGCAATTGCTTTATTATCTGTAAACTTCTAAGCAGCAGGAGCAGCAAAATGAATACATATAGACTGTTTAATTAAAATGAGTAAACAGTAAAAATCTAAACATTATAGGATCGAAGCAAAAAAATGTCAGGAAATAACATGGGTTTGAAACTTCCCCCTTCTATCATATATATATAGTTTGTGTGTGCGTGTGTGTGTATATATACACACACACACTATAGCCCAAGAAGAGCCATGCTGGATCAGACCAAAGATCTCCTGTGTTTAATACTAGCCAACCTGATGCCAAGGGAAGGCCCACAAATAGGATGAGTGCATCTGACATTCGTTCAGTAACTAGTTTTCTGAAAGGAACTCCCTTTAATTTGTTCTTGTGTGTCTTCATATCATTTCTTACTTATAGTTATCCTAAGACAAAGCTATTACAGGGATGTTCTTAGCAAGATCTGTTTGGGGGAGACAGGTTTGACTGCAGTTTCCCCTGATGCTGAGAGAGTGTGGCTTGATTAAGATCACTCAGGTCCCTTCCACAGAGTCATATAACACAGAATGACAAGACAGAAAATCACACAATATCTGGATTATCTGAGTTCACACTGCCATATATTCCAGTTCAAAGCAGATAATGTGAAGGAGACTCTGGCTTTCCATGGCCAAGCAGGCATCCGAACTCTGGTCTCCCAGAATCCTAGTGCAGCACTTCTTTCTTTGATACTTGGAGTAAAAATACAAATATTGTTACTAGTGGTTGTGAGTGTCCCTAATCTCTTTTTAAAACCTCAATCTGGTATCCTCTTGCAAGGTTCATTAAAGCACCTTCTACACTGCCATATAAAATCCAGATTACCTGCTTTGAACTGGATTATATAGCAGTGTAGACACAGATCATCCAGTTCAAAGCAGATAATGTGGATTATCAGCTTTGATAATGTGGAGTATATGATAGTGTAAAAGGGGCCTACATCTTCCAGTAAGAAATTCCACAGACTGGCAACATGCTAGGCAAATAATTTAATTTTGTTTAGAAAATAAAGTAATTTCTTCCTGAAAGTGAAAACCAGCTTCAGTGGCTGATCCTGGATTCAGTAAGACAAGTGCATGCTGATCATTTTCTTCCATTCCATGTGAGAATAAACTGAATAAATGGCAAAGCCACACAGGTCCCTTACTGTGAATCATCTCCATCAGATTCGGAAATCCAAGGGTCAACTTCACAACCCCCAGAATCTGTTCAAGGTTGCATGGATTTCATTTTTAATGGAGAAAGGAAAATTAAAAGCCATCAGAAATGTCCTTTTGTTGTTGTTTTTTAAAGTGGGAAAGAGACACAAGGGGTTACACTTCTTCTGATGGAGAATCATTGCTTCTGGGAACTTCTACAAGTTGTAGCTTTCCATTTCTTCAGCAAATAATGTTGACAAAGGGCACTGAAACATCCCAAGAGGGGTGCACAGGACACATGGACTTTAGGAGTCTCACTCAAGCTATAAAAACCTTTAAAAAGAACCTTATAGATTTAAAACAATGCAGATATGAAGTTATCTGATAGAAGGGGAGCATTCAAAAAAGAGAAAGACAACACTGTAGTGTGCAATTTAATCACAACAACTCTAGATCACTTCCTACCTGAAAGACTTTTTCGCTAATTTCTCTTTCCAGTAATGGAACACATTTATAATTCCGAAACTCAGCCACCTCATTATTTCTGAGCTCAAGAAGTCGGAATCTTTTGGATCTGTTAAACTCCTCATCAGAAACAAAATTGAATTCTTGTTGCAATTGCTCTAGTCTGAAGAAATCAGGAACAGAAGCATCTCCACTTGCAGCAACCTAAATGAATAATACAAAGTTATAGAAAAACTGTTACAAACTGTAATAGGTTCTTATAAGTAACCAACTACATTAGGAATCTGCTACCTGCTATCCAAATGCAAGGAGGAAGCTGTGGTTAGGGGACTTTCTAGCAATCAACTAGGAAAAGAGCCTATTTGGCCGGAGTTATACTTAAACAATGTACGTGTTCTGACTTATATACAAATTCAACTTGAGAACAAACCTACAGAACCTATCTTGTTTGTAACTTGGAGACTGTCTGTATTTTACTTGTAACAACTGAAATGACCACCCATCCATACACAAATAATAAAGGGACTCTATATGAAATAGGGAATTATCATCTGTCTGAAAGTTCTAGAAACCAGAACTTTTGCCAATTTAATTTCATTGTCATGTCTGTTAGAGCTGTCTTACTGTTATTAGTTGCATCAGGGCTGCATTGCTCGGATCGTTTGGATCAAGCTTCGTCTCTGCTACCCACTTGGCCAGTTTCTTCATGTCAGTTAATCCTGAAGTGCCAATTGATGCAATGGCATCAATATTTTTTAAAGCACTGAAATTGTGACAAATGACAACAACAACACAAGCATAGTTAGAAGAAATCATAGTAGAGAAAAGAAATGTTCTCATATGTTTTTTTTCCTTCAAGGTATAAACTCATATACTGTAGTGTATATGTATGTATTGGTTTGCAGTTTTACTTCTTTGTTGTGGGAGGGGCTGCAGACTATATGATCAGAACTGGGCTTGTTCAGGACTCAGACTCCATTCTAGAAACAGTTTGCCTTCAGACTTCAATGCAGGAACTGTATGCTTAGAGACTTCAGTAGAAACAGATGTATGCTTTTAGAAGTTAGTTGAAACAGACTACATATACTCTATTAGACTCTCAGAACAGAGAGATGTTTTGGACTATGGACTATTGATTCTAAGAAATAATGCCCTGTGTTACCTACACAGAGAAACGACTTCAAATTTATTTATAACTGGATTGATAAGCAAATTACCTGTATGCTTAATACATGAAGTTTGTGAGTAAACAACTATGTTTCTTTTAAAGAAGTTTGCTTATTTTTGTCTCTTGAGAGCATGATTTAAAGGCAAATATATTTTAAAGGGGAGTAGATGTTTTTGAGCAACTAAAAGAACACTTTTGAAACTCTGTTGAATATATATGTGTTTTGTGCACTGGCATATCTTTGTTCAAAGACATACCTAGGTACATCAGTTTAACAGCTGAGAAACCTAGTTGCCTTGCAAGAATGCTGGTGAATGCCATTTCTCAAAAGGTTATGACTCTAACAGGTCATGCTTTTACCAAAAGATAATGGTATCATTTTTCAAAAGGTTGTGACTTCTAACAAGGTAATCCTTTTCCAAAAGTAACAAAACTGTCAGTGCTATTATCAAAGCAATGTTAAAATCAAAATTATCACTATAAACCAGATAATTTCTAGGTAGGATATGAACAAGTCTAAACACCAAGTCCAGCTATGTTTGACTTGTACCGTAGATGCATATCATTAAGATTATTTTATATACAATATTAGTAATAATTTCATGCATAAAACAAAATGTGGGTACACTGAACCATCAGCAAGTAAAGATGCCACTATCCATGCAGACAATTTTGGAGTATTTAAGATTTCAGAATTCCAGATACACAATGCTCAACCTGTAACTGTTTCCTTACATGTCAGCCCACAGTCTGCTCTTTTTGTGATTTCTCTCAATGGAACCACACATACACATAACTGTTTTCCATTTGACTGGTGCATTTAGCCAGGATTTTTGTGTTTGACAGTGTGAAAGTTTTCACTACTTAATCCAACAAGGTCTGAACCTGAGGAAACCTATAACAAACTTTCATTTTGTAACAACTAAAACAAAGGAGACAAATGGAAACATGTAGTGCTTTGTTGTGTGGGTTTTAAGAACACTACAAAAGGAACCTATATGGAAGAGACTTGGGGATACTTTTAAGACACACCATACAGGACTGTGGTTTAATTTATAATAAAATTCATAATTTGTAATAAAACTGCTTGCTATTAGAATAATTTATGTATTATTCTAATGGTAAGATTCTAAAAGATTCTTGAAATGTGTGTTAATATTCATCACCTTGAGACTCCAGAATTCTTCTGCGATACAGGAGGAATCAATGGTATTCCATTTTCTCCAACTGCCCAGGAAACACAGCAGGACACCTTACCAGATGTCATTAAAATTATTTTATTACTACCATCAGTTTCAAAGGAAAATGGTACACCTGAAATAAGAAACAAAACATATTGGTTATTAGGGCTGTGAAAAATTATTGTTCGTCCTCACAAGTCAGTTCAAATATGTTAAATTTGTACTTATGGCAAGGTTTACAAAATTAGTAAATGTGTTCCGCCATTGTGGCAAATTTCACCCCAATAGCTGTAAAAATGAGGGAGAAAGGAGACCCTGAATTTTCTCCACATATTTATTTATTTTTGTATTTCTACACTGCTTTTCTCAATCCCCAGGGGAACTGAAAGCGATTTCCAACATAATAAATGGCAAAGATTCAATGCCTCACAATCACATAGAGCAATACTATAAATTAAAACTATAAATTAAAACTGTTAAAAACTGTACACTTGCACAATTACTATAACAGAAAGTAATGAAATTTCATTACTCTCGTTATAGTAATGAAATTTTCACTAATGATACTTTAGAAACACTTTAGAAACAAAATGACAAATTTTGTAATGAATTCTGAAATTTTTGTTTTCATTGATTGCACAGCCCTGGTTTTATTTAGATGCAACACAAACCACTGATTGTTGTTGAAGTAGCAAATACCTCAATTGTATTGTTCCTCCTATGTTTTTAGCATAAGAGAAGAAGGTTTCAGAATTTCCAGAAGAGCAGACAATGTCTGAAACCACTTGCCAAGTACCAAAGCAAGATATTTAAATGAGCCTTGTTAGAATAAAAGATTGAGATTAGCTAGCAGTGGAGTGACCCAATTTGCACCTGGGTCATCACAATCAATATCCAGCAATCTATTCACTACATTACAACCTTACAAGCAAATTTTAAATCCTTGAACATAAAATAAAATTAGTAAGAAAAAAGTTCTGTACCACTCCCCACTCCTTCGTGGTCCAACATCACACGTTGGTCGCTGCTGAATTCTATTTCTTCTATTGGAGCTCTCCCAGATAGCACAGTTGTTTCAGGGATTGGAATAAACACTTCCATTAATAAGTTAGTAGTGCCAAGTCCAACTGTTTCATATAGCTGCAGAAAGAATAGAATACATTTTTGATTTTCACACAGTGGGTCCTTTTATTATCGTAGAGTAAATGTACATAACATCTTCTGAAATCCGAAACTTTATTCTTAAAACATCAAATGAGATTACATATTTCCAAATACTACAGAAGGGTGAGAACTTGTATCAGGAGAAAGCAGCACTGCAACTGTAACTGCACGCAGGCTAAATTAGTAATATTGACACATACCAGTCACAGAGTTGTACAGGACTGGAAAGGGGAGGTACTTGCAAAACAAGTTAACAAGAAACAATTTGCATTCACTCTTTAAGAGTCTCATGCAGTATGTGACTATAAATCATTGTTGACAAAAAGGAAGACAAGCCGTCACAAGACAAGCAACAGCATCTAGTACAGAGTATCTATAAAGGATATGCAAAAATGAATGAGCAAAAGCATTTGTTAAAAAACGAAACAGAGAAAGAATATGTGTACACACATGCATGACAATCTGATTTTATGAAATCTCATTTTCTATCTGTAGGGAAGGGGAGCAGGGAGGTTGAACAGGAGTTGACTATCAGGATCCCACAGTCTGCTGAGCTTGAGCGTTGTTTTTCAAGATGGGTGGTTGAGACAAAGGTCCTGTTGGTGTACCTGTCACCCCATTGCTCAATAGTCTGTCTACCTTTCAAAGCTGGTTGAATTGGTCTTAGCAGTTGTTTTGGGTGTCACCTTCATCTGTTGTCCTTGGGGAGATCAATATCCATGCATGAACTGCTCTATCAGAAGAGCTCAAGACTTAATATCTGGTGCCATCTGCTTTGCAGGACACATTTAGGACTTGTTTATATGTTCCTAGCAGAGGGATTTGGGAATGGACAAGTTTTCCATAGTTGTCACGATCATTACCTGGTGTGGTTTAGCCTCACTGGTACAGCAGAGAAACATATGGGAAGGGAAACCTACAGATAGTGTGTGAAAGGGCAGAGGGTAGTGGAGGTGGAATCTTTCAGAGGCAACCATTATGGCACTTTAGTTAACTCTTGTCAGCAGTGTGCAGAAAAAGGTGGTGATAGACCACATTGACCTTTAAAACACTATGATGAGAAAATGAAAATAAAGCAAAAGGTAGTGTTGGAAGATAAGACTCTCCAATGCACTCAGTCAGCTACAACAAAGAGTTGTGTGTCTAATTCAAGAGTTATATGTCTAATAAAAGAACTCAACTCAGACTAAATAGCAGGGCTGGGCGGTTTCGTTCGTTAATTTCGTAATTCGTTATTAATTCGTTATTTTTTTATAACGAAGCGATATTGAACCATTCAGGAGCAACTAAAAATCGAAATGAATTTTTAAAATTTATTTCGTAATTGTTTCGTAATTGTTTCAAAATTGTTTCGTTATTATTTCGTTATTATTTCCGTATGTCTGGTGCAAGTTTTATGGTTGTTGTTTGTTTTATCAGTGATAAAAAATAAATTATCACACCAACAGTCAACAACAGAGGGAGAGAGAAGCTTCAGAGGTTCCCCCTGTTTCATTTGGAGGTTTTTTTTTAGCGTATTGCGCAATCGCGCCCGCCATTAACGAATCGATTCGTTATTGTTTCAAAATTGTTTCGTATTTTCCGAAATTTCGTAAATATCGAACTTTTTTAAAGAAAAAAATTGGAATTCTTTTAAAAAACGAAACGCAAAAACCCCCTAAAAACGAATCGAGTTTAGAAACAAATTTTTCCGTTGTTGCCCAGCCCTACTAAATAGACATTCAGTTGTTCATATCCTTTGATGTAAAAAGATAGCTGTACAATTCAGCCAAGAAAGAAACAGATCTAAGATTGTAAGATTGCCATGAGTTGAAGCTCACTTGTTGGACAATAATAACAATATATATGTCTTTGTGTATGTATGAAAGTAGTTTACAATGTACTATAGCCTACCTGTAGTTTCAAACTCTCCGGCCAATTGAATATTTGCAAATTGAAAATTTGTCCAAAATGAATTCTGAAATCTGAGCCGATTTGCCGTGAGACGGTTCTCGATACCTCTTTGGAATTGAAAAGAACTTTTATGAACAGAGATCGTTTCTTTACATCTTCACGCCTTAAAACTTCTGCCCTACAAGAGAGGTCAAAAGATGTGTACATTAAAACAGGCATATTTTCAACTTTGGGGTATGTAACAGGACTCTGAATACCACAAATATGCAAATCTCACTATTAGGTAATAATATGGTCTACATATACTTCTTTCATTAAATGGAGATTGAGTCTTCCCAACCTGCCTATCAGTTGCAGTTGTTATACGTCTGACATACCTCCTATCCATCATAAAGAGGAAAAGGCAGATTATGCCTACTAGGTGGAACTGTTCTATCTCTTAAGAAACCTGAATCTACCGGTTCAGGTAGTAGATTAGGCTGTACATTCCTAAAACCAATGTATAGAAAGCCAAAACAGTGCAGCTGTCATCTTGTGCCCATCTCAAAAGTGCAAAAGTCAATCACGCAAATTGGATTTATGATTATTAGATATTAGTTCTGTACATTCTCTTTAACAATTATGATTCTTGAGAAGCTATAACCCATCGTCTCATTTAGAAGGACAAGATTTTTCCCATTGTAAAACAACTTCATGTTGATATACACATCTTTTGAAATATTACTTTGTACATCAGTCTACACCAGTGATTCCCAAACTTTGGTTCTCCAGGTGTTTTCGACTTCAACTCCCAGAAACCCCAGCCATCTTAGGTATTGTGGTAGCTGAAGTTCAAAACACCCAGAGGACCTAAGGTTGGGAACTACAGGTCTACACTAAGGACAAATTTTGTAATCCAAAAATGCTTCTTAGTGAACATAGCAGTTATAATATACAGAAGGAGTATATATGAAGAGACTGCATGCTCCAGCCAATCCAACCCCCTTCTTCCATGTAGGAACAATTACAACACCCCCAAACAGATGGCCATCTACCCTCTGCTTTTAAAACTTTAAAACCAAGAGATACAAGCTCACTCACTTTGTGCTGTCTTTTCCTCCCCACCCATTCAAACATTCCTGTTTGTGGGTTGTTGTAGGTTTTTTGGGCTGTATGGCCATGTTCTAGAAGCATCCTCTCCTGATGTTTCACCTGCATCTATGGCAGGCATCCTCAGAGGTTGTGGCTTACAAAGCACTTCAGGGTGCACATATAACATATAACCAGTAAAATAGTACAAAAGCCTGTCCAGCTTTTTCAAAATGCTTTAGGTGTGTGCAGTTCTTAAGGACACAATGTTTTGCCATCTTATAATGTCCTTTCCAGAATAGAAAAAAGAACCTGGCATATTTCTGAAAGGAACAATTGGAAACCAAGTCTTTCCTCTAAAACCAGCTAAAATCCCAGGCAACGTGACAGCAAATTTCATAGAAATTTATGTTGGAGGATCTCCAATGTAATACAATGTCCACCCCCAATTCCTGGAATCATATGGATTTCCCCAAAGAGGACTTGAAGGCTGAGCCTACCAAACCCAACCCTAAACACCAAAAGTATGTTTATTGACTGTAATTGCAGTTCCCAGGCTTGTATTTAATACGATGGAACCAAGTTTTCAACATGAGTATAACATAAACAGAATTTTATGGAATTACAAATTGATGGAAAGGCCAAAGTGCTACAGAATTTAGAACATGCAAAATATAATGTTATTTGGCATTAAAATGACAGATTGAGATTAATGACATGTTTCTCTTACACAATGATGGGAAGATGTCATAGACACTATAAGAATAAGCAACAAGCAATCATCCAAATGCAGAGATTGCTGCACTTGGATTTGGAGACCCATGTTCAAACTTCTCCCTGAACCATGGCACAGGATCAAGCCCTAATAAATTTTGTGGGCTTTGATCCCAAATAGGTGAGTCAAGAACCCTGATTTATTTATTTATTATTTATGTATTTACTTCAGTTATATACCACTTCTCTCACCCCTGGGGGGAGTCAAAGCTGTTTCCAGCATATTCACGGCAAAATTCAATGCCTTGCAAAACATGAAACAACATAAAACAACAGTAACATAAAATTATCAATTAAATCATAAACATAACTACATTAAAACATGGAATTAAAACATATTAATATAAACGTTAAAATCACATAATCCAGAAGCATGATCCAGGCCATTCCAGTATTGAATAACAACTGCACATGATCCGTGTTTGTTTCTTGTCCTACTTACTGACCAAATGCTTGGTTCCACAGCCATGTTTTTGCTTTTATCCTGAAGGCCAATAGGGAGGGCGCTGATGTAATTTCATTAGGAAGGGCATTCCATAGACAAGGGGCCACTACTGAAAAGGCCCTGTCTTTCACCCCCACGAGCCACACCTGTGAAAGAGGTGGGACCGAGAGCAGGGCCTCCCTGGACAATCTTAGCCTCCGAGATGGTTCATAGAGGGAGATACGTTTGGACAGGTAAGCTTGGAACGAAACTGTTTAGGGCAGTGGTGCTCAATCTGTGGGTCCCCAGGTGTTTTGGCCTACAACTCCCAGAAATCCAAGCCAGTTTACCAGCTGTTAGGAGTGCTGGGAGTTGAAGGCCAAAGCATCTGGGGACCTACAGATTGAGAACCACTGGTTTAGGCCTTTTAGGCTAAAGCCAGCACTTTGAATTGTGTTTGGTAGCAGACTGGCAGCCAGTGGAGTTGGTGTAACAGGGGATTGTGTGCTCCCTGCACCCCACTCTGGTGAGCAATCTGATGGACTGGAAGGTGCATCAATCAATCAAAAAGTCAAATGGCAATCTTGAAGTTTCACAGACTTACAGCTTCTAGGGTTGTATAGACCAGAAGCAAAATACATTTCAAATGTTTTTAGGGTACTGTCACAAAAATTGAAATTGCAAACTCACCTAGGACAAAGTTCATTAGGAGTGATATTCCCTGTTAAGGTCAACTCAGGAATTAAAACAGGCTCTCCTGGTTTCCTTCTAATATTTGCAGCTCTCTCTCGAACTTGCATTTCCATCTGCAGTCTGTCAACCACTGGTGGAGGGAGAGGTTTCACATGTTCATCAGTGCATTCAGATTCCTCCAGTATTTCTTCATCTTCTAAGTTTTGATGTGATTTCTTCTTCTTTTTCTTTCTGGCTTTCTGTAAACATTAAAAGTATATCCTACTATTAAAATGCATATATAATATTAGTAAATTGGCTATTTCTCATAATTTGGAAATGATCAAATGAAAAAATTTAACTGCCAGGTATCTTTTTAAAAAAAAAACCAATTATACCATACCAAAGTTTTGGTATATTTAGTGTCTAGTTCCTTTTGGGTTTAATGTATATCATTGTTCCAAATGTTTCTCATTAAGACCTCCTAAGTAGAAATGATTTATACACTGTCATATACTTTGTAAACATGTATAATTTCCAGAGAAGACAATGTCCATAGAAAACAATAACAACTAAATATATCAGTAAACAAAAACTTCCAACTCTAGATAGTTCACAAATAACAAATTAAAATAAAAGGAGAATGAAAAATAGATAAAACACAAAGGGAAGATCTACTTCCTGCAGCCACATTATCAATTTAAATGCCAGAGTAATGTTCTCTTAGGACTAGCATGCCATCAGCAGGATACCACATGCTACCAAAGGACTTCTATCAATTCTATCTTTCCAGGGATTTGATGCTGCTTCTCATTTTTCAACAACAACTTGAGTTTCCATTTGAAAGGAAAAAAAATTGAAATGGGATGCCATGATGTAATGGCTTAATTGGAAAGTCGTGTCAGTAGCTGATTGGCTGAGCATGCCAAGAGCCAGAGTTCTGATTGGCTACTGTCTCTGGCTTGCTGCTGAGACCAATGGTTCTAACTGTCACTTTCACTTTGAACAGTGAAGAGAGAGTGCTGACTGCGAACTATTTTGAAGCCTGATCATTTTAAGGCATGTGGCAGATTTTGAAGACTATTTAAAAGGATTATTTTATTACCTCTATTCTCTGTGTCAATTCAGAAAGACTGCTGTATATTAGGGCTGGGTAACCACGGAAAAAATTGTTTCTAAACTTGATTCGTTTCCAGGGAGCGCTAGCGTTTCCAAATTCTAAATACTTCCGAAATTTTGAGATTTCCAAATTTCGTTATTTACGAAATTTCGTTAATTTCGAATCGATTCGTTAATGGCGGACGCGATTGCGCAATATGCTAAAAAACCCTCCAAATGGGACAGGGGAACTTCTGAAGCTTCCCTCTCCCTCTGTTGTTGACTGTTGGTGTGATAAAACAAACAACAACTATAAAACTTGCACCAGACATGCGAAAATAATTATGAAATAATTACGAAAAAATTACGAAATAATTTTGAAATAATAACAAAATAATTATGAAATAAATTGAAAAAATTGTTTCGAATCTAATTTACTCCTCACACTATTCCAGCATGGCTCAATATCGGATCATAAGCTAATTTAAACACGAATTAATAACGAATTACGAAATTAATGAACAAAACCGCCCAGCCCTACTGTATATATTGTTGCCCTGTCTGAACTTCTGAACTGAAGTAAAAATACTGTTACTTGTTACATAAGTCTGAGTGACACTTTATTATACTGCAGGGTATATCTTGGTTTAATACTGTGGTAAAGCTTATGTTTATTTTTTTTTTACCAACCCTCACAAACTCCAGTCACTTTTGATTATTTGCCATGTGGACTGGGGATAGTCAGAATTGAAACCCAATAGCTCTTGTGGCTCTGAGGTTGGGAAAAAGTTAAAGGACCACATCTAAATTCAAACCCTATTATCCGGACTAAACAGAACAAACTGCAGCCTCCCAAATGTCACTGTAATATAACTTCCATCAGCTCTAATGATGAGGAATACAGAACTACATCTCTAATGATGAGAAATATAGAAGTTATAGTCCAGCATTTGGAGGGCCACATAAATGATATGGTGTGCTGGATTTGGCCTCTGGGTCTTGAGTCTGACACATGTGATCTAAGGGGAGAGACTCCTGCAGTTTCTTAAGACTTCCACATCTGCTGGTGCAAAAGACTGACACAGCTGCCGCTTTATAAATGGCAAAATATAGGGAAGAGACTTCTATCACATCTCCGTAACAAAAGTCCATCCTTCAGGACACTGTTGAATCTTGGCTACTGTGACCATATTATGGAAGCACCTGTCCACTCTGTACTATCCCCATTCTCTCGTTTTACAGTGCCATGTCCTAGCTGTGAAAAATGATCAAACACAGAATGGCATGAAGTCACTAACCTGTGCCTTCTTCCAAGATTTCCATTCCTGAAGGTCAATTTTATATTTTTCCATTTTCTTTTCATACTCTTCATTGCTTTCTTCAAACAGTTCAGTTATTTCAGCCTGAATTTCTGTCTCATATGCCTTTTCATCCAACCTTTTGTCAACTTCTTCCCTTCAAAAACAATCAGTTCATTAGCATATTATTGCACGTTGTTAGTTCAAAGGTTTTGCATTTCTGAAGTCTGTCTTCCAATCCCACTGAAAATAATAATGAAAATGCAGGCATGTCCCAATGAAAGGAAGATTATATACCAAGATATGGTTATATTTCATTAAACCATAAAACTGGATCGAAATCCAGATTTTTCTCTGAATGTGAAGATCATTATTGTACCCTGCACTACAAAAAAAAAATCAACTGTCTTTTTTATCAGTGGCAAAATCACTTTAACTGAAAAGGGCCAGAGAAAGAAAATCTGACAGAGACAATATGTAGCGTATACTCGAACAAATTGTTACTGTGATCATACACTTACGTACCAACCAGGCCCATAGCTGGGGGAGACGGGACTTGAGGGACTTCAGCCCCCCCCCCCCTTCTCAGCATGGTCTGCCTTACTGGTACATTATTTAAACTGTTATGTTTATTCATATCATGATCTGATCACCATGCTCAATATATCCCATATGCATGGGGCTATTGGGATAATGATACAAAAGGTTTGCTAGGGTAGATCCTCAGCCCCCCCCCCCCCCGAATCAAACTCAGCCCCCCCCCCCCCCCGAATCAAAATCCTGGCTATGGGCCTGGTACCAACTCAAACTGCAAGTAAATTCTGATGTGATTAAGTATTCCCCTAGATCAAAAACTGGTTGCAAAAGAATCTGGGAGAAAAGTTCGAGCCAGATAACAGAAGTATAGTAATTTCCAAGAGGATTTGAGTATTATTGATCACAATAGCTACTAGAGAGGAATAGGGTTAGGGAGTTAATATATGAAGAGATGTCATAATTGTTTTTCAATCCTCTATCTATAAGTTACTTATGGAGGAATGCCATCTAAGTAAGAACCAAACCCAAACCAACTATGGCTATAGAATGCTGCCCCTAAGTGATCAAATTATGTTGCAAAACATACTTCCTCAAGTAGAGCTTCAAGGGTGTATTTGTGAATTTCTGAAAGTCACGCAGGGATTTGATTTCTTTCCAAACTTTGATGATTGCCTTAAGCAAGACTCGGTCTTTTTCCTGCTCAGCATCACGAAGTCTTCTTGTCTGCCTGCGCACATAAACATCATTAGTGGGAGCACATAAATGATGCAATATCAAATGCTCTGGTCAGCAATATTAAATAACTACAATGCTCTAAATTCAAATTAACCTTAGGGGCCAACTAAGAAGTTTTGGCTCCCCTCCAGTACAATCATGCCAGCCCCATTGATTGAAGTTCTCTGTAAACTGTCAGTTTGCTAAAAACTGCTTTCTCATAAGGGAAAAGGTAGGTCCGATTTCTTACCCTCTGTGTGCAGGATAAAGCCAAGGTCATTTCATTTGGGAAAATAGTTTATCTATTTTCTTAGTCATTATATGCAAATAGTTAAACAGATTGGAACCCTCGGGGGTGCAATGGGCTAAACCCTTGTGCTGACAGGACTGCTTACTGAAAGGTCGGTGGTTCAAATCCAGGGAGTGGGATGAGCTCCCATCTGTCAGCTCCAGCTTCTCATGCAGAGACGTGAGAGAAGCCTCCCATAGGATGGTAAATCATCTCGCGTCTGTCAGTACCAGCTTCCTTTGTGGGGACATAAGAGAAGCCTCCCACAGGATGGTAAAACATCCGGGCATCGCCTGAGCAACATTCTTGCAGATGGCCAATTCTCTCACACCAGAAGTGACTTGCAGTTTCTCAAATCACTCTTGACATGAAAAATGTTAAACAGATATCCATCAGATTTTGAGGGGATGTTTGAGATGTTATGACATACCATATAGGTACACAATTATACAAAATTCTTTTTGGGTGATAGTTTGGAAGATCTGCGGAATATGCAGTGTCTGGTGAAGAGAAGGTCTGGTAGAAAGATGTGAATGGTTCAAGGTTATCAAATTAGCTTTATGACTGACAGGTATTTTAAACTGGGGATTCTGAGTCCAACAATCTTGCCACAACACCATACTGGAAGTAGTTCCTTTGGTTTTCTTAGTTTAATTCTTCACACTTGGCCAGAAATTAGTTTCCTCCCTTGAGCTCTCCAGCACAAATAAGGTTCATTATAAACACACAGGAATAAGAACATATTAATAATATGGCTGCAATCCAAGCCACAAATATGCGCAAGTTCTGCTAAATTTAAGCTGGAAATTGATACATATGGCTATATGAGCCAGTAGGCCTAAAAAGCAATGCTAGTAACACTATGAAATAATACTTACCAAAGCTATATATTCATGTGGCATTTTTAAAATTATTTTTCTAAAATTAGCAGGTCAATGCATTCATTTTCAAATATGTAATGATCTGTTTGTGGATACAGACACCAAAAGGATTTTTCTGGCCAAATTAATAATACAACGAAGCCCCAAAGAACTGTAATTCTGCTAAAAAGAAATACATCTGAAGCCATGCCTCTCAGGGACTGTAAATAAAAATACTTGGCTCCAAATACATGCTAGTTGTGAACTGATGGCAGCTAGTTTTAATTACAGATGGTCTGCATTTTAAAATTGTGTTATTTTGTCTTTATATGTGTTGATAGTGGTTGTTTTTATAATTTGTATATGATATTGTTTTATACCCATGTACCATTTTTGTCATGCTGCACTTGGAATGCCTTGTAAGCCACCCCGAGTTCATTTCAGGAGATGGTGAAGGGATATAAAGAAAGTTTATTATTTATTATTAGTAGTAAAAGGCTGATTATTTAGTGGGTTTTCGCATCTCTTTGTCTCCACTATCTGGAGACAAAAAGAGGTAGTGAGAACTTAATAGAAATGTCTCCAATATTCAGCACAAAGTGAAGTATGATATAGGAGGCTAGAATGCTTATGAAAGACACCCTCACAGGATTCCTCATCACAACTGTTCCTCCCATGCCACATAACTTGTCATTCTGGAGAGTTCCTCAGCATATCTTGGGTTTGGAAAATATAATATTTCTGTTTTTATTATGTGCCTTTAAGTTGTTTTCAACTTATGGTAACCTTAAGGGTTTTCTTGGCATGATTTGTTCAGAGGGCCATCCACCTGTGGGTATCTATAACGAAACAAGTGTTTCAACATTTCTCTTCAGGTCACATTCTAATATTCAAATCACTATATCATACTTCTGGTTGCTTCTGGTGTGAGAGAATCAGCCTACAAAGACATGCCCAGGGGATACCCGGATGAGTTGCAATCCTACAGCCAGGCTTCTCTCATACCAAATGAGAGACTCTCCCCTGGGCACACAGAAGACTGGGCGACTTGGAAGGTGCTGAAGAGACTGTGCTCTGGCACCATGAGATGCAGAGCCAACCTTAAGAAATGGAGCCACAAAGTGGAGTCCAAGACATGTGAGTGTGGAGAAGAGCAAACCATAGACCACCTATTACAATGCAATCTGAGCCCTGCCACGTACACAATGATGGACCTCCTTATAGCAACACTAGAGGTACTCCAAGTGGACAGCTACTTGTCAAAGGACATTTAATATAATGCCAAGTTTTTTAACTTTGTGTTTTTTTAAAATACATGACAACTGCACCTTGGTTTGCTTTTGATATGATAAAAATACTATACCATACTGGCTCCAAATATGAAATGTTTTTATTTTATATTTATAAATTTACAAAGTGTATATTGTAAGTAGTTATTAGATGATAGTGCGAAGAGACGTCTCTCCACTTTATTGATTTGCAATAATATACCACCTTGCTGTCTTCTAATTTGTAAAGAGCGAAGATGGGAGGGAGAGAGATGGCTGTTTAGCTGGCCAATTTGCAAACGATGCGGGAGGAGGGAGGGATGGCTGTTTTAATGTCACCGAATGTCACCACTTTGCAATCAGATCTCACTCATTGGAGACCAAAATTATAAAGATCTATTCAGATCATTAATCAATGCTGCCACCATAACTTTCTTCTCAGCTATCCAAAGCTGCTTTAAAAATCTTCCAGGATAGAGTGACACTTGAGTCAGGATTTGTCGAATAATAATCAATAAAGTTTATTAATTAAAACAGGAACAAATATAGTTAAAATTCTTGACTGTTTCAGCAAGCTGTGTCTTAAAGCGTGATGGTTACATAAATTGTTTTGTCTTTGTTACATAAGAGACTTTCTTTTCTCCCTTTACACCAGAATACTGAACAGATAGTTTGTCTGTCAGTAAATCTTACAGCAGCATAGATAGTCTTAACTTAGATCTATCTTTCTACTTCTCACTATTCTCTCTACTGTTCACTTTGAACACTAAAACTTAACTCTTCACTCCTCTATACCTGACTTCTAACTCCAACCGACTCTAACTCTGACCCTGACACTAACTGACTGACTTCTAACTCTGACCCTGACACTAACTGTCTGACTTCTAGCTCTCCCTGACACTAACTGTCTGACTTCTAGCTCTCCCTGACACTAACTGACTGTTTTCAAACGCAGCTAGATTTTTTCTTTCTAGGCTCCGCCCACATCTTTTGCTTGGTTTCCCCGGCAACGCCGCAGTGGAGATAACTAGTTAACTCCAGCTTAAAAAAAAAAAAAAAAAAAAAAAAAGAAAAAAAAAAAAAAAAGAGGAAAAAAAAAAAAGAGGAAGAAAGAGAGGAGAGAAAGAAAGGAGAGAAAGAAAAAAAAGAAAGAAGCAGTGGAGATAACTAGTTAACTCCAGCTTTTAGCCATTGCCACCCAGCAAACAGACAAACAGCTCAAATACATATACAGCATTGATAACTTCCTTACAATAGCAAACCAGACATTCTTGCTGTTCCACCAACTATCTTCAACTACCTTCAGTTCACTCCAATCTAAGATTTGCTATCAAAGAAAATGAATTTATGTTAAATTTATGAACAATCAAATAAAAGAGGGTCTACTCCCCTTGCTATACCTTGAACCAGTTGCTTTACAAGTGTTAAGTCTTTCCAGTGTCAATTAGAATAGTTTTATCCTGTCTACAAAATAAATATAGTGAAAGATTTCTCTGCTCACCTTATTTCATTCTTATATTCAGTTATGCTTTGTTGTGTTATTGGGTTAAGAACTCCACTTTCACTTGCATCCAAAATACTCTGTAAGGCATTTCTGAGTGCACGCAACTTCAAAAGAAAGACAAAAATTTTGAAAAATTAATGACTCAGTGTATAGCAGATGAAGGAGTTAATATTAAGACATAGTAACTTTACTAGTATTATTATGTTATACAAAAGATGAGGAACATATGGAAACAGGTTTCCCAAGGCCATCTCATAGCCATCATTCTACGCCAGCTGGAAGACACATGAATATTCCATGATATCATAGTTGTTGAGCCAATAGCTAGGACGAGTTAATGAGATGTGTCAGGCTAGCAATAGCTAATTATTTATCCCCAGACCAAAATTGTGTTTTAAGGAGAATGCAAACATATGTATGTTGTAGACATCCAATAATACAGGTTGGGTCTTGTTTTCCCAGAAATCCAAAATGCAGATTGTTTGATGCCAGCCACTTCCATCCTTGAGGAAAGGGGGCTAGTTACACATTCAGCCTCCTCTGAGATTTTTTCTCAAGGAGCTCTGGCTTCAACACCATCTGAAATTTGTTGGGGGGGGATGTGGAGATAGGGCTTCATATTCTGCTGCTAGAATTACACAAAACCCCTGTAAAAGCAGGTGTCAGGACAGGGGAAAGTCCAAATGTCCCCTTGGTTTTGAAGGCCTTGTGAATGAGACCAGTTGGGAATCATGTGAGGCTAATAAACCTGACAGAAGAGTGTGGCTTTCCAAATAGGCTCATTCATGCTACTTGCCTCCCTGATGTGATGCTATTGGGTGCATCAAATTCAAGGGCAAATTCATTTTTTGTAATGTGCAACTTCAAAATTGAGACCATATTACATGTGATGGCATGTTATACTTGAGTGACTATGATATTCCACATGGATATCTGTTTCTATTTTATTCTGAAGTTCCAAGGTGTAAAAAACCCCCAACAGTATACAAATTACCTTATCTGTAAGAAGTTTAGTGAGATTTTTTTGTCCTCTTGATAGATACTGATCAAACAACTGAGCCAGCTTAGCTGCTAAGACATGCTCACGGCTAAAGCAGGGATGGTGAGTGAATATTAATCCAGAAATATCAAGATCCAACTGAAACTGTCCCTGAGGATCATCTGATCCAACAATATACTGACTGGCAAGCTTCATTTTTATGGCCTAAAAAGAAGATGAAGTAAATGAATAGTAGTAAGAGTTTTCCAATGTGCACATTGAAGCTTAGAAATATATAAGCAAAAATGTAATTTTCACAAAACAATGGAAGTTTCTTGTTCTCCTCTCTCCCTTACAGCTCTCCAAATAATCTGCAAGGTGGTTTTGGGAAGTACTACAGTAGTTGAAATCCACCAGAGCTGCCAACATTAAAGCCAGAGTGCAAAAGGAAGTGAGGGAGAAGTGCTTGGAGTCCGTTAAAGAGAACACAGAACTCATTTTTCAATTAATCAACTTACAAAGGCTTCTCAACCCAATTAAATACAGTATGTGACACAATATTTTTGTTGGATATACAATTTACTTGTTAAAAAACAAACAAACTTCAGACAAACATGACTGGAAGACAAATGAAGCAGGATATGAAACCATCTTCATGTGCACTGCAGATGTAAAGAACCTCCACGCAAACTCAAGATGACTTCTTTTAAACCCAATAATACAGATACTATGAACAGTCCAAAGTCAAGCATGTTGCTGAAAGGCATGTTGCTGAAAGGTTTGAGAACCTAACTAGCTAAGTAAGCATCTCTTCCTGTAATCTGAAGGCAAAACACTCAAGTTGAGAAGAAAAGGGACATATTTAAATAAATATCTTTGAATCTACTTGACCCCTTGGTGGAAAAGTCCAGGAACCATTGATTCTTTTTCAGGCAGAAAAAACTGCTTATGTTCAAGCTTCTTCATAACACAGCAAACGATGCTGAAAGATCTAAAAAGATGATTCAACAAATTCACCTTTTTATAAAATGTTACTAGCTCGGATTCTTTCCCTTCTTCAGATGGAAATATTGGTGGTCTAGTTAGAGACTGCTTAATTGGATTGGGCAAAGCCAAAATTTGCCCATCATCTCCAAACCACTTTTTCCCCTGGAAAACAAACAAACAAAAAGTAAACTACAAGAAATATTTTGTAGAACTATGATATACTTCAGAAAACAAAGCCCCAACATTTTAAAGGACTATACACCTACAGAAAAGCCTAAACCCTACAAGAGCTATGTTTCTATGATTCACATGCTTATAACAACAATCCTGTGATGTAGGCTAGACTTAGAGACAGTCAGTATAAAGTCACTCAGTAAGTTACATGGCTAGGGTGAAATTTGAACTCAATTGTTCCCAATTATACTTCAGCATTCTAAGTATCACGCTACGTCAATAGCTTCAGCTCAATTATATATGTGGTATTCATTTACTTGCCCTACCATACCTGCATATGATTGTACAATGCTATTGGAAGGATTCATAACTAGAAAGGTTCTTATGTGAGCATTTTAAAGCCCCAAATAAATATCTGGAGTCTTTCTAAGGAATTCCAATGAAATAGTCCTCAAAGGCAATTCTGGATATCATAGCACCTCTTTTGAAGAGTAGATAGATCCTTCCTTATATCAATTGATGCTGTCTCTGCAGGAACAAACTTACAAGATACAAAACCAATGTAATATATTGATCTAAAGAAGAAGTCCTCAAACTTTTTAAAGAGAGGGCCAGGTCACAGTCCCTCAAACTGTTGGAGGGCCAGATTATATGTTTTTTTTTTTTCATGAAAGAATTCCTATGCACACTGCACATATTTTATTCATAGTGCAAAAAACCTTAAAAACAATACAATAATTTAAATGAAGAACAATTTTAACCAATATAAACTTATTAGTATTTCAATGGGAAGTGTGGGCCTGCTTTTGGCTGATGAAAGAGGATTGTTGTTGTTGTGTGCTTTCAAATAGTTTCAGATTTAGGTTGACCCTGTGCGAGGGCCAGGTAAATGACCTTAGTGGGCCGTATCCGGCCCCAGGGCCTTAGTTTGAGGACCCCTGATCTAAAGGTTTGACCAAAATGCTTCCAAGTACTGCAAATTTCAAATTCTTTTTGTTTTTATTGATAAGTTTGCATCCATTTCTATATAGGCTTTCCTTTCATCCCCTTTTACCTTGTCGCCTTCCCCTTTTGACTCCCATGGGTCAAATCTAGAATCAACTCACAAGTACCATTTCAGAAAATGATTTTAACCAATTTCACACAAGCGCTTTCACCATAACATACTAGTTAAGCATGAGGAATAGTTGGAAAGGAAAGAGTTTCAATACACCATAACGACACAACAATACCATGGACAAGATTCACTATACTTAGTAGGTGTAATATAAAGTGAATATTGACAAGAGTCATGCATACTTAGACCAAAGTTTTGTTTATTGGATCTATAGCCAGATGCTTTTTCTACATCAAATACAAATATGAATATGCACATGTCTTGAAAAAATAGCTGAAATGTCTATCCATTCCTACTTACATTGCCACAACTACCTTACCACAAACTCTAATCAAGCTGATATTAAAATTTTATATCAGCTCTAATTATAACTGGAATTTATTGATAAAATCAGTCATTCTGAATACCAACTATCTTGAGAGGCATGCAGAATATAAATTCAATAAATACATAAATAAAATGCTGTGTCTCAGGCTCATAGGAATATTTATTTATATCTTCCTACTCCCCAACAAATTACCAAAAAGCAGGAGCCTCTGGTGGCGCAATGGGTTAAACTCTTGTGCTGGCAGGACTGCTGACCAAAAGTTGGACAGTTCGAAAACGGGGAGTGGGGTGAGCTCCTGTCTATCAGCTCCAGCTTCTCACGCAGAGACATGAGACAAGCCTCCCACAGGATGATAAAACATCTGGGTGTCCCCTGGGCAATGTCCTTGCAAATGGCCAATTTTCTCACACCAGAAGCGACTTGCAGTTTATCAAGTTGCTCCTGTCACAGACACCCACACCCACACACAAAACCAAAATGCAAAATAGATACATCTTTCTATTCTACTTTATTATAGTCCTTCAATAATATTCCGCCACCAGGAATTCTTCCATGTTATAAAGGCATTGTGTGATATTGTATAACTGGGCCATTTAAGATTTTCTCACTAACTGCCTTTAACTGAAGGAGTGTTAGTCCTGGTTTAGAAGAAAGAAGGAAAAACAACAACACTTCAGACAATTTACCTGCTCCTGCTTCAGTATCCTATTCTCAATAATGTTTTGGTTTGAGAATGATACAACAGGACGTCTTCCTGCATATATACCTTCATCTTCAACATACCTTGGCTGCATATTTTCAGGTACCTTCAAAGAGGTAGGAACTAAAAGCAAGAGCCATATGTTACACACACCCAGAGAAGACAAGAATATTAATTATTTTCAATTTCACTGACTTTTTAATAATTGCACTTTCTTCCCATCTTTCTTTTGTATCAGATTGCAAGTCTGCATTTTCTTCCTGCACTTAAATTGTCTCAGTTTTCAGTCTCTGCATTTATTTAGTATTCTCATCTGCCCACAACTTTTCTTTGATTAAAATTCATTTCTGCATATTTATTTTAATGTACATATTTCGGTCAGTTGTATTTTAAAATACACATAATGTATTTGTCAAAACATCCTGTAAAACTGACAAAGGCATATGCTTAAAATGAAGTAACAGCATGCCTTAAAGAGAATAAAAAGCCAGCCTTTATCAAGACTGTCAAACAAAGACTTTTTTCCATCCCTTATACACAATAGCAACTATTTATTTGTAACTCATTTCTGTGAACTCTGTATATATCACTTTCAAATGATACAATATCTTGTCCAAGGCATACAGAAAACTGTATCCCAATGAATGGAAAATATAGTATTACACAGTCTCTTTAGAAGAGAGGTTGATGCAAATATAGTAGCAACAATTTGGAGAAGGGTTGGCAAGAGGTATGACGTCATCAATGGATACGAGTACATATCCTTTGTCATCAAAGGATATGAGTAAGTCATCAAAGTACATATGACTAAAAAATGGAAGACAATCACTGCATAGATAAAATATACCTTAAAGCCCTGTTCAGTTGACCAAACTAGCAACAGAATCACTATCAGCTTTAAAGTCAATGATGGCACTTTTGTATTACCAGTAATTTCTGCACCTGACCTTTCCAATTCTAAGCAATCCCATGATGAAGAAAGTTTAGGAGCATATTACATTATTTAAATGTTGACAGCAGTTTGTGGTGCAGTATTGTTTTGAAAATCCTAGTCTTTGAACAATATAGAGACTAACATCATTTTAGCCTGTAAGTATTATGTAATCTTAGTTTTGAAAGCTTAGAGTCTTTCCAGAAAGGCCTTATATCCCAGGATCTGATAACGGGTTTTCTGTTTATCCCAGATTATCTGGCAGTGCAGACTCATATAATCCAATTTAAAGCAGAAAACCTGGGATTGGATCCTGGGATATAGGGCCAGTCTGAAAGGGCCCTTAGTGACAATACAGACAAATTCTTGATGTAACAACTGAGAGATTGGGATGGACTATTATTCCACTTTGACTATCACAGCTACATCCTATGGAATCCAGAAGTTTGTAGTTTGGGGAGCCATTATAAAGTGCTCTGAGAGAGAATTCTAAAGGGCCTTTCCTAAACTACTAATCTCATGATTCCATGGTAGTTAAACTGGCATTCTGTAGTGCAAATGAGCCCACAGATTTCTAACAATGGTTTAGGCCCCTTCTACATTGCCATATAAAATCCAAATGATCTGCTTTGAACTGGATTATATGGCAGTGTAGACTCACACTATCCAGTTCAAAGCATAATGCAGATTATCTCTTTTGATAATCTGGATTACATGGCAGTGTAGAAGGGACCCTAGACAAATTATTCATGGCTGGAATAATCTCAGAATTATTTTATCTTATACCAATTTAAATCTCCTTATATTGAAGTAATTTCAGAAACAATGTGTACTTTAGTTCCATAAAAACCATTATTGTTTATTATTATTATTATTATTATTATTATTATTATTATTTATTAACTTTATTTGTATACCGCTGTTCTCAGCCCTTAGGCGACTCACAGCGGTTAACAACAAGAACAGCAAAAATTCAATGCTACAATAACACGGTATTGTTAATGATATATCTGCATACCTTTGAGCATACTGGGAATGAAGAATATTTCTCTCTCTTTCTGCACTCGTGCAGAATAGCTTTCATATTCTGCAGGTCTAAATACTAGGAAATCAAGAACTGTCTGTTCTAAAAGAGATAGGTCATCGTCATCTTTATCACCAACAAGATGTTCCTCTTCATCCTGTATCTTACACACATTTTTAAGGTAAAAGGAATACTAAAACAGTGTTTACTAGGGCTGGGCGGTTTCGTTCGTTAATTTCGTAATTCGTTAATAATTCGTTATTTTTCTTGATAACGAAGCGATAACAAACCATCCAGGAGCAACTAAAAAACGAAACGAATTTTTAAAGCTATTTTGTAATTGTTTTGTAATTGTTTCGTTATTATTTCAGCTCCTGGCTGCAAAGGGGCCCGAGCAGGGGCAAGGAGAAGGGAAGGCAGGCGAGAGAGAGAGACTGAGCGAGCAAGCTCCCTTCCCGGCCTGGCTTCCTCCCCTCACTCCCCTGGCTCCCCCCGCCCCCTTCTTCCCCCTTTTCCCAGCTCACCTGGGCATGCACACCCCACACATGCCCGGCCCGGCGCAGGGGTGGTCCGGCGTGCCCGCTCGGCGGGGCCCTGGCATCCGCCGCCCTGGGAAAGACCCCCGCCCAGCAGCAGCGGCAAGGCCGACGACGCTGCGGTTGCTGACTCCCCCGATCGCCTCCCCCGCCGGGAAAAGGAAACGCAGGAGGAGGCGCAGCAACGAGATGGAGGCAACCGCGCGGGTGGAGAGGGAGGGAGAGGGAGGGAGGGATAGAGAGGGGGCGGACTAAAACTATTATTAAAAACTATTATTATTAAAACTATTATTTAAAACTAATATTTTCATGTTGCACAACCGCGTCCGCCATTTTAACGAATCGATTCGTTAATAATAACGAAATTTCGTAAATACCGAAACTTTTTTAGGGGAAAGTTTTGTAATTATTTTAAATATCGAAACAAAAAAACACCCCAATTACAAATCGGAATTCTTTTAAATATCGAAACACAAAAAACCCCAAAAAACGAATCGATTTTAGAAACAAATTTTTGCGTTGTTACCCAGGCCTATTTCAGACACTATTCATAATCTTTTAATTTCTACTAATAACATGGACAAAGAAGCGCAGAGAAGAATAAAAATAAGAGATGTTTACATGAAAGATATCTACAAAATTATAACCGAAATCAGACAAAACAGTATAAAAAGCACAAAATTATTAAAACAAAACAAAATTCAATCTTAAGCACTTTGTTCACAAAGGCTATCTTTGCACCTTTCCACTTTTCATGTCTATACCCAAAATGCTATCTCAGGGCCCTTCCACACAAGCATATAACCCAGAATATCAAGGCAGAAGATCCCACAATATCTGCTTTGAACTGGGTTATCTGAGTCCACACTGCCATATATTCCAGTTCAAAGCAGATAATGTGGCATTTTATTCAGCTGTGTGGAAGGGGCCTTAGACTAGTGAGCCTATTGGCCAATGTATGCTATACACTAGGCCTGGGTAACAACGGAATTTTTTTTTTCTAAAATCGATTCATTTTTTGGGGTTTTTTGCGTTTCGATATTTAAAAGAATTCCGAAATTTTCCTTTTAAAAAAGTTTGATATTTACGAAATTTCATAAATGGTAAAAAAATTACAAAACAATAACGAAACAATAACGAATCGATTCGTTAATGGCGGCCGCGATCGCGCAATACGCTAAAAAAACTTCTGAAGCTTCCCTCTCCCTCTGTTGTTGACTGTTGGTGTGATATTATAATTTTTTTTCACTAATTAAACAAAAAACAACCTGAAAACTTGCCCCAGACATGCGGAAATAATAACGAAACGACCTCAAACCAATAACGAAACGAATACATAACGAAATACGAAGCATTTACGAAACGAATTGAAAAATTCGTTTCGTTTTTAAGTTGCTCCAGAATGGTTCGTTATCGCTTCGTTAACAAAAAAAAATAACGAATTTTTAACGAATTACGAATTAACGAAACGAAACCGCCCAGCCCTATATTAGTTAGCATTTGCTAAAATGTTTACAAATGAAGAAGGAACTAGACTGAAGAAACTAGGGACCTCATTCCAGTATTTAAATGACAGCCTGAACCTCAAGGACAATAGCCTTGATAAGCTGTCATAGCCTTACACCCAACTCAAAGTTTTGTCTAGTCAAAAGACACTGTTAAACTGGATTATGAGTTCGCACTGCCAGAAAATCTGGGATAAATAGAAAACCTGGGATCAAATTCTGGAATAAAAGGCCTGTCTGGAAAGTCCCTCGGTGTTCAGGTGTCAGCGAGATATAAACTCTCTGAACACAGAACTTGAGGTTAAAATAAACTTGTCAAACAGAGGAAACACCCACCGCCTCTACCATTTTCTTCACTGGAGAAGAAATTATTTGAAAAGGAAAACTGACATGATGTGCACATTTATAACCTCTCCATTTGAGCATTTTGGGTCCCATCACAGAGATCTGCTGCACATTGCATGATCACTCTTTTTCAAATCACCAATCGCCATATGGAAAAAGCTACAATGAATACGCAAAGAGTAGCCTGTTCACTGTGCCCAAACATTGATGTTAAATGTATTCCCTGACAGGGTTATAATGTCCAATGTGCAAAAACACATGGAAATGTTCCTGTTGCTTCCCAGGCATTGATACCATGCTTTCAAATTATGTTTACTATATACAGGGTTAGTCAAAATGAATAGGCCAATAAGAAAATTAATTTTAGACGAATGTATGTTTACTGTAACCAAACCACAGCTACGTAGTGACAGATAAACTATCAAAGTTTTTTTTGAGCAACACACATGTACGTTAATGCCGCTAGGCGTCGCTAGGGGTCGCTGTTTTCAAAATGGCGGAATCAAGCAAAGAGAAGGCGTTTTGTGTGATGACATTTGCTAAAACAATGTCAGTAATTACGGTCCAGCGAGAATTTCGAGCCAAGTATGGCAAGGAACCACCTCATCGACATTCCATTGCGAGGTGGGTAAAGCAATTTGAGGAGACGGGCTGCTTATGCAAGGGTAAAACCACAGGACGACCACGTGTCTCCGAAGACACAGCTGCATTCGATGCCATTACGTCGGATGTGCTGCAACGGATGTGGAATGAACTGGACTATCGCTTGGACATCTGCCGTGTCACACGCGGCGCCCATATCGAACATCTCTGAAGGTGAGACAAAACTTTGATAATTTATCTGTCGATACGTAGCTGTAGTTTGGTTACAATAAACATACATTTGTCTAAAATTAATTTTCCTATTGGCCTATTCATTTTGACTAACCCTGTACTATCAACAATAAACACTAATAAAATAGGCCTGTATAGTTCAACGGTACCATTTCACTCTCTCCTTGTTCATCTTGACTGCTGAGTGCAGATCCCTGAATTTCCCCCTCTTTTTCACCCATAGTCAATGCAGCCTTTTTCTTGTTATCTGTTTTGTCTCCTCCATCCTCTGGGTCAGGACCAAAATCACAAGTAAAGAAATTATAGGCTTCTTCAGAAGAAGGGAAACCAGTCTGAACCTATTGGAAAATGTAGTTTTCATTAAAATGATATTCATGACATAATTTTTAATAGAAATAAAAGGTAGAATTCACAGCATTATTATTTGGGGAAACTAAGCAGATATTCAACTCAGTGGTTAAAAACTGTTCTCATTCATCATCCATAATGACAAAAACAACCCAGAAAAACAGCAAAAAATCTGAGAAGCCTCATCTAGACTTAGCCATTTTGAAAAGAAATTGAAAATTTAGTCATTCTGAAAACAAACTGCACCCAGAATTATGCACACTGAATTATGCACCCAGAATTATGCACACTGAGGGAATAAACAGGGTTGGTTTGAACACTACATTTCCCCTTCTAATTTGAAAAACAGCAAAAACATTATATTGAGTTGAAATTTTTATATGTCACTATTGATAGTTGTTTTGTTATGTGATTTATATGATTTGTATTTTATTGATTGTTTTATTAATGTTGTGTTATTGATGTTGTTTGATGTATTTTGGGCTTGGCCTCATGTAAGCCGCACCGAGTCCCATGGGGAGATGGTAGCGGGGTACAAATAAAGATGTTGTTGTTGTTATTATTATTATTATTATTATTATTATTATTAAATTTTGAATTGAGTCATAAGCAAATACACCACATTGAATTGTAAATCAATACCAAAACATATGACCAATTTACTTTAGGCCTGCTTCAGGTCCATTATGTTTTGCCATACAAGGCCTACCAAGGTCTCTTTATCATTCCTTTTGCATCTCATTCAAATAATAATAATAATAATAATAATAATAATAATAATAATAATTTCCTCTGCTCAAGGAGTACTAGTCAAGTGCACAGCAGACCACTTTCTGTTATAGAATGGCATATTTGTCCAATACTAGATTTCTCTGTCCACAGAAGAGCTGTAGATGCCTCAGGCTTTAACTAGTTCTGTATTTTTGCTACGTAGCTGTACATATTTGAAAGATAAATTGCACCTGAGGGCAGCAAACCCATGTGTTTAGATTCCACCTGCCTCAATATATAGAAATCATGGCCCTGAAATCCAAAAGTGATGAAACTTTTGGATTTGGGTAGTGAATGGGTAGTGAAATGGGTAGTGAAAACAAAACAAAACAATGTCAAAGGCCAGATAGTGTTCTCTTGAAAGTTCTTCAAAAATTCAAATGAAAATTTCTGATCTTCCTAACAAAATATGACATTTGTAGTCAAGACTAACACCTGCACTAAAAGTCATGAAAACAAACTACCTAATAACATTTAAAAAGAAAAGACAGAAGGTGATCTCAGAAATCATAGACCAGAAAAATGTGATATCTGTTGGGCAAACTAATGGAAAGCAGGATTATAAAAATGTTAAGACATATGAAAGGGTAAGGGAGTCCCCTTCGCGGTTGAGAAGGGTGGTATACAAATACTGCAAATAAAATAAATTAATGATGATGATGATGATGATGATGATTATTATTATTATTATTGCTGGTGAAAAGGGTCTGAGTTCTTTTAGAGTGTCAATAAACACATGAACAAGAATGATCCGGTAGAAATATTATCGTTTCATAGCAAAAGGAGGCTTACTTTAATTGAACTATCCAAGGTGCTGAATCTATTTTATAGACATGGTTCACTACATTGGATAGCTCCTTGCAAAATTCAGAATAAATCCTGGCTCCACTTTCCCATTGTCTAAAGACTCCTAAGCAAATGTAAGGGTTGTGGAATCAAAAAGAAATCCTGTTACATGCTGTTACGTGATGTCATAAACTAGATTTACAACTTTGTTTTACATTTACATTTACAACTGTGGCATCGTTGCCACAACCATACTCACAAACTGACCTTAACGACAACCAGCCCTACCAAAGAAAGGAGTTCTGTGTTGCTGGTGAGCAGAGCACTGAACAATATAATATCTCCTCCTTCCAGAGAACCATGGTGTGAAAAGGCTGCCTGACATTTAACATGTGCAGTTATAATATTACCATTTACATGTACCATTTCAGCCCAAAGCTTCCCCTATATACTGAAGGGATCTGAGAAGTTATTAACCAAGAAAGAAGCCTTTGGGCTACAAAGTTTATAGCTGTTTAGTTTACAATGGGGAAGTGAAATAAGAGAAGATAGCATAGGCATGTAGAAAATGAAGGATGGCATGGAGAAAGGGGAAACAGACCTATTTTCCTCACCTGTAGCCGTTGTTTGACTTTTCTGACAGAATCATGAAACTTCACTCTTGCAGATACTTTGCTTTCATTCTCTTGCATAACACTTGATTCACCTTCACCAATCTGCTAACACATTCAAACACACAAACTACATCAATAATTTGTTTCACCTTCTGATATTAACATAGACTTTACAAGAAATGGTGGTAATGGTGTAAACGTTGGCTTTTATCTAATTTTATAATTGCTCTGTTTCTAAAATTCTGCTCACTTTCACTTATGCTCATGCATTTTAATTTCTGACTCAAATTGCTTAAGTTGAATTTAGACCAGTGACCAATGTCCTTAAAGATTTTATGTGCATTGAATGTACTGCATACATTCCATCCAAATGTGGACTTGAAGTAATTACTGCAATTTATAAATAAAGTGAAAGATTGGATCCTACCAATTATGTATCAATTAGTCATTTACATTGTATGCTATTAAGTTGTACAGACAGAGTAAATTGTATGCTAGTCATCTTCTAAATCAGGTTCTCAACCTGTGGGTCCCCAGATGTTTTGGCCTTCAACTCCCAGAAATCCCAACAGCTGGTAAACTGGCTGGGATTTCTGGGTGTCATAGGCCAAAACACCTGAAGACTCACAGGTTGAGAACCACTGGTCTAGTTTGACTCATCAGGAAAAAAAAACTTGGGGGGATGAGCAAGTTTTATATCATGGCATCATGAATGTATCAACTGATAGAAGAATACTCTTCTCCTTTGGACAGTTTCAATAGATTTTAAGTCAGCATTTGACCTGAACTGGAGAGATAGTTTATGGCAAAAACATTAGGATACTAACTCTGGCAAAAATCTGTTGATTCTTATCACCAGTCTTTATGATTAAATTTATTACAAGTGAGATCTAGTCATAGAAACCATTTTGACTACGTCAATACCAACACATAGTGAAATCAAGCAACTCAATAACACTTGCTGAAATAAATTCTCATCCACTTAAATTGGCAGGTAGATCAATTTTACTTTAGTGCTTCTGTGTTTTGTTATGTGTGAGGTGACTATTCAGAGTTTTGGATAATTTTGTTTGCAATGGTAAATATATGACTCCTTGTGTTATATTATGTTCATTTAGTTTAATCTTTGGTTTAATTATGTAAAAGTTTTATAAGTTATACTGAGTTCATTTTATTTCATATTTTATGTCTTGATTGCTGTTTGTCTGTTTTAGGCATTAATTGTTTGCCATTTTTGTTATTCTGTGGAAACTGCCCTTAGTCTATTTCCTAAATCTTATGCAGGATTCATTGACGAAGCCCCTGTCCAAATACATTGTTACACTACACAGATCTTGTTGTTTGATACCATTTCAACTGTCATGACTCTGAGGGAAATCCGGGGTTTATAGTTTTCATTCGTTATTAGATTTTCCTCCCAAGGAACTCCAGTGTTGCACTTCAAAGTTGTGAGCTAGAGTTCTCTAACAGGTGGATTCCAAGTACCTCAAAAATTCACAAATCTCAGGATTACATAAGATAGAGCCATAGCAGAGAGATCTCTACTGGCCTTAATGACATAATGGATTTCCCTAACTGGTCACAAGGCAGATTTTGACTCCAATGAGAATTGCAATATAGTATATATAATGTGCATTGTATTATATCTGAAGTCCATAGAACTGTTTGTGGATACTAAATCAAGTATATTCTACAACACTCAAACTCTCAGGAGTCATAAATACACATGTTCTAGTGATGTAAATGTTTGCATTAAAATTTTGTCAGCCCTTTGTGAATAACATAACAAAAAGTGAAACAATACAAATAAAACAGATAATTTTGCTCCAGATTTGCCTATTACAGAACGTACATGACAGGTGCTTGAATGTCAGACGACAATGTGGACAAATAATCCTTTTTTTAGGCTGGGTTCTGCATGAATTCTGCAACTGAAATGATCCTGGGGGACTAACATATCCTATTTTCCTTGATGAGGATTTAAACTGTCCAATTAAAGATCTTTTAGAAGGAACCAAACATGGAGATCCCCAGATGTCCAATCCATATCCTGGCAGCCCAGTCCAGCATCATCTGGAAAACTAAGTAATTCTTTCTTTCAGTTTTGGTAGGATTATCCAAAAATCAGCCTATAAATCTATATAAAATTTCTGACTGTTTGTGACTGCATCGTGGGAAAACAGATTTGAATTTCCTCCAATGTCTTATGTTATGTCTGGGACAGTCTGACTTAAAATACAGGCTATGTAGCACAAATATATTTTACTTTGGGAGCCTAGGGGCACTCCAATTATATTTTCATTCAAACATAGCAGCGTGTTTGGCAGAAAATTAGGAAAGACATGCTCTGTCAAGGGCAATGGAGACTGATGTGCAACAAGAGGGATGTTTGTGCCCCCAAGAGAGATAAGCACTCATTCATTCGCCAGTGCAATTGAAACTGAACAGTCATTAATAATCGTTAATGAATCTCTTGAATAGTACTGGATTCCATAGCTAGAATTGTCATAAATAAAACAAAGTAGTTGGGAACTGAAGTTCAAAAGTACAAGTGTTTTGAATGTTCTTTCTAACATTTATCATAACCCTGGCCACACAAAATTTGGTCTTCCCTGTATTTACTGTTGGAAAAATGTGAATACATATATTCCCACTGTGTCTATTCATCTAGCAAACTGCTTTTTAAAAATTAATTATATTAATAATGTTATAAATACATTAACCTTGCAAATATCATACAACAATCCACCTCCATCTTGTGAAACATTCTGATACGGCAAGGGGAGAACAATGCAGTAATTCCCATGTTGTAATCACCTCATTATCCAGTCTAATCTGTGCCTTCCTCGCTCCAAGTTTTTTCAGGGATCGCGGACGAGAGCCTGAGGCTTCCTGCTGTAGAGCATTTTCTGTTTTTGACTGAAAGGGGGAAATCATTTTTATTCTTTCAACATCACCATTTGCCAGCACCCGACAAATACCATGTATAAAAACTTGTTCAATGGCTTGCATAAACAACCAACTTTGGGAAATGCTATGAGAGAAGACTATAAAGTGCACCTCCAATTTCTAACCAGATATAGATTTCAATTTTTAATGCCTGTAAGCAACAGCATAATTAGCAGTAAAAATTTAGGTTGGAATCCTGATGCTGCCATGACAGCAAACATTACTTTTTCAAGCAGGCCATAGGAACAGCAAACACAGGGAACAGCAGCAAACCCAGTTTCAATTGGAAGATAAAGCTGTTCTTCCATTCCTATGCCACTTGAGAGCATGAAGAACAGCTTTATCCCATGATGATAATGATGATGATGATGATCCATTGGAACTTTTGCCACTAATACCATCTGCCTGTGACAAAACACTGGTGGGATCACAAGCTTGAAAATGTTACAGAAAATGAACACGTCAAACTACCCTGGGACTTCTGAATGCTCAGAGTTTTGGAGCATACTCCTGACCTCACGATCGTGTTAAAAAAACAAAGTATGGATCATCGATGTTGCAATCCCAGGTAACAGCAGGATTGAAGAGAAACAACTGGAAAAGCTGACACAATATAAGGATTTAAAGATCGAACTGCAAAGACTCTGGCACAAGCCAGTCAAGGTGATCCCAGTGGTGATCGGCACACTGGGTGCAGTGCCTAAAGACCTTGACCTGCACTTAAACAATCGGCACTGACAAAATTACTATCTGTCAGCTGCAAAAGACCACCCTACACAGTGTCATATGTTCTGCAATTGATGGTGGTTGGTGATGGAAGAGTTAATGTGAGCATTAGTTTTAGGGGGGTTGGTAATCAGTATGTGGGAGTTCATGGGTGAAAGCAATTAGGGGTGGAGGTGTTCAGGAGATGGGTTGCAGCTGGGTGATGCTGGATTTAAGGAGTTAACCTTGAGACTGATCTTTGGGATAAAAGTATATGCTGTATTTTGGTGGTGGATGCTGCTGGGTTTTTCCCCAGGTCTGTTGGATTTTTCAGTATCCTGACCTGTCTCCTGTAATCTTGGAATCCTGGAACCTTGAACCTTTGGACTGGCTTTTGACCACGGTATAGACTCTTGATCCCTGGACTTTGTTTATTGAACTCTCAGCATTTGACCACTGGACTGGACCATTTTGACTACGGAGTTGTTTTTGCTTATTCTGTGGCTGGGTGCTATCTTTATGTTTTGGTCTATTAAAACAGTCAGCATGTTTTAATTAAACTATTTGATAAAACTGGGAGTTTGGTTCATCTCTACCTAAACAAGGTAGAGCCCTGGCAATGTGACACACAGATCTGCAGGTGTTATTTGCCAATACAACACATAGTCCTAGACACTTGTGTCTGATGTGTGATCGAATACAAAAGCCAGCATAGTGATCTTGTTTGCTGTGTACTAATCTTGTTGTGTATCAAATAATAATATATTATTATTATTATTATTATTATTATTATTATTATTATTTCTTAGCCATCTCTCCTCAAGGTGGGTAAGAAACAAAGATGGTTTTTGATGAGCCTCCTCCCTTCACTGCATCACAAAAAAGCCATTGCACTGTTGTGACCAAACCACCTCTTCCACTGGTCAATGGAAACTTGACTTAAATTACTTAACTATTAAATATTACATTAACTATACCCTGTACTTCAGAGCTGTAAATCACAAGATTGTGCATCTCCAATGAGCCTGAAATTAAAAGCCTTAATCTGGCAATTTCCCATCAAACCTGATTAAGGACACACTAAAGAACCTAACACTCTGAAGGCATCAGATCCCATGTGATTCTGGAAGCCATGCAGTGTTAGTATTAGATGCTGGGTTGCAAAGAATAAAAGATGCTGTAGCTTACATTTCAGAGGAAGGCAATGACAAACCTCTGAGTATTACTAAGAAAAATGTATGAAATGCATAGGATTGCCATAAATTGACAGGTGACTGAAGGTGGGTGCACACAAAGTGGAATGGATTCTCACTTTTTAGTCCAATACACTGGGCTTCCTTTTGTTTATACTAAAGTTACTCTGTTTATACTCAAAGTTGGTGAGCACTGTGTCCAGACAGCTGTGCTATCCAGTCTTCCTGAAAAGGAATCATGGTTTTACCTCAATAAGTTCATCATTTATTACCCTACGGAGATTACTTTTGACTTCAGCTCATTTTGGCTGAGATGCCGGTTGTGACTGTAACAATGATGACAGAGGAAAAACTGCTAAGTTGACCTTTGCTGCCAGGCAGCATTCTGGATGAAGAATTTGTGTAGCATTGGAGATTGTGGCATGACTTGGAGACAGGCAACTGGAGAGACCCTACCGCAGCTACTTATTCCAAGTCAACATGTGACCTGGAGCGTACAGACACAATTTCCCAATGTCCATAACTACAATGTTCATAACTACAATGTGAATTTAGATTTTATATTTAGCATCTAACCTTCAGGGGCCTGACCCTGGTAAAAAATCGTGATTAGCTTTCAATTCTAGAAGCAAGCAGGTTCTTGTAAGTTTTAAACATGTATTTCTTTTAATTTACAACCATTCATATTTGTATACAACTATGCGTACTTAGGGAAATGCAAAAATACAGAATGGGGGACGCTTGGCTCAAGAGCAGTATGTGTGAAAAAGATATTGGAGTCCTCTTGGACAACAAGTTAAACATGAGCCAACAATGTCATGCTGTTGCAAGAAAAGTCAATGGGATGTTGGCTTATAAATAAGAGTATAGTGTCTAGATCCAGGGAAGTCATGCTACCCCTCTATTCTGCCTTGGTTAGACCACATCTGGAATACTGTATCCAATTCTGGGCACCACAATTGAAGGGAGATGTTGACAAGCTGGAATGTGTCCAGAGGAGGGCGACTAAAATGATCAAGGGTCTGGAGAACAAGCCCTATGAGGAGTGGCTTAAAGAGCTGGGCATGTTTAGCCTGAAGAAGAGAAGGCTGAGAGGAGACATGATGGCCATGTATAAATATGTGAGGGGAAGTCATAGGGAGGAGGGAGCAAGCTTGTTTTCTGCTGCCCTGGAGACTAGGATGCAGAACAATGGCTTCAAACTACAGGAAAGGAGATTCCACCTGAACATTAGGAAGAACTTCCTGACTGTGAGAGCTGTTCAGCAGTGGAACTCTCTGCCCTGGAGTGTGGTGGAGGCTATTTCTTTGGAGGCTTTTAAGCAGAGGCTGGATGGCCATCTGTCAGGGGTGATTTGAATGCAATTTTCCTGCTTCTTGGCAGGGGGTTGGACTGGATGGCCCACGAGGTGTCTTCCAACTCAATGATTCTAGGGAGGTCATCAGACAGGAAGAAACCATCTCCTTACTCTGTGTAGCCTTCCAAAATACCACTTGAGTTCATTTTAGAAGGCTTGTATGTATTTACTCTCACCCGTGCTGCTTTCAGTTTCTCTCTCATGCGTTCTCTCACAGAAGTCTCAACAAAGCTTGATTCTAAGGCAGAGGGAGGTGGAGGCAAACCTACAAAAAGAAGATATTATTATTGTTATTATTACTGTTGTTATTACGTAATAAAATTAATCCCACATCCTACTGAAGTTAGCAAAATAATTACAACACAATGAAGAAAGCATTTAAAATAAGGATTGTCACTGCTAAAACAAACTGCAACAAAGCAAATACACTCTGATCTACATAAAGGCAAAGTAGAAACATTTAAGAACATTACCCTCCTGGATCAGACCAAATCCATAGACCTCAGCTCATTTGGTGAAAGATTTACAAAGGTTGCTGACCAGTCGCATCTACACACTCACATTTGTGACATACTAATGATCTCTAGCTCTTTGTCTCCACTATGAGATATGTTTGTATGCGATTTCCAAAATGGCTCCCACTTTCACAGATCCCTGTAACTCCTGCCAATGACAGATATGGATGAAATCTAGCACACAGATCCCCATGACCAATAAAAAATAGTGGTGGGCTTTTTGGGGGGGATTGATTCTGGATTTTGAGATTTGTAGTTTACCCCTTATCCAGAGAGCCCTATGACTCCCACTAACAATGGATCTCAGCCAAACCTAACACACAAACCCAACATAACTAACTTTAAGTGCTGGTGAGGTTTGGAGGGGTTTGATGTTGGAGGTTTGGAGTTATAGTTCACCCACATCCAGAGAGCACTATGAACCCAACCAACAATGGATCTGGACCAAACCTGGCACACATACCCAACATGACCAACTTTGAACACTATGCAACAAAACTGGAAACATTTTATGTTCCTGGTTTAAAGGCATTGTTTCTTGTTTAATTGTGCTTTGAAAGTAGTTGTTAAATTGTTACACTCCAGAAGTTTCATTTTTGTGGCTGTCAAAAACTATGTTGAATTGGTTGGGACTCTACGAGACATTCATTGAAAAACTTATAGCAAAAGGTGCCCCAGGATGTCCCGCAAAAACAAAGTTTTTGCAGTGTAATAAACCTATTCTGTGTTTCTTATGATAGATATGAAATGACCCAGGCACAAAAATCATGTTACATAGTATAATCAAGTTATCACCACTGGCTTGCTATCAACTTATCTCCCTCCTTCCCTTTTGTTTTCATTCTCAATACAGGCATTCCCTTATTTGATGGGTTAGGGACCAGAGAATTGCCAAAAATTGGAAATTGTCAAAATGCAGAACGAGTTTTAAACATGGTGGAGTAGCGGTGAGGCAGCTACAAGCATGAGAAACTGATCCATGTGATTAGAAAATATGGAATGGGAGAAGAGAAGTGAGTGATGAATGGAAATGGGTGGGTGGAATAAAGCGAGAACAGCTTCCTAATGAAGTAGATCAGCACAAAGCTCAAAACTATGATTAACCCCCATTTTCATTAGGACATTTCTGACTGGGTGAGGTTTGGAGAGGGACGGGATGGTTGGAATGGAGGATAGAAGCAGTTTAGGTTGCTGTCAAAAGAGCAGATTATTGAAAAGCAGATAATTGAAAAGCGGAGGCTGCTTGTATTGTAAATTGTAAAATACCCTAAACGTCCTGTAAGAAAGGCTATAGACCAGTCGTTCTCAACCTGTGGGTCCCCAAGTGTTTTGGCCTACAACTTCCAGAAATCCCAGCCAGTTTACCAGCTGTTAGGATTTCTTGGGAGTTGAAGGACAAAACATCTGGGGATCCACAGGTTGAGAACCACTACTATAGATAAAAAGGTAAAGGTTGTCCCCTGACATTAAGTCCAGTCATGTCTGACTCTGGGGTGTGGTGCTCATCTCCATTTCTAAGCCAAAGAGCCGGCGTTGTCCATAGACACCTCCAAGGTCATGTGGCCGGCATGACTGCATGGAGCGCTGTTACCTTCCTGCCGGAGCGGTACCTATTGATCTATTCATATTTGTATGTTTTCGAACTGCTAGGTTGGCTACTACTATAGATACAAACATGAAAAAGGGTGATTGAATTGTCTGGTCCCACAAAATATAATGCTTACAGGGAGACTGGAGAGAAAACAAGAAGTTGATACAACATGGAGTACACACAGAAAGAACTGAGATGATTTTCCAAGAGGGAAAAACTAGGGAAGTCAGAAGTACTGCTTTCCAAATTTGGAGATGGATAGGAATACTGGGCCAACAGCATTAGTCCAATTGTAATCCCACACACAATGCAGCCATTCCGAAATCCTAAAAAATTAGTTCCTTCTGATCTATCTCTTGATACTTTTCCTAGTGCCTTTGTGAAAGATCATTTTGTGCATGGCAATAAACACAAAGAGCAGCATTCAAGGAGCACTTTCCTTACAAAAGGAAGCACTTGAAGCTAAGAGGAAAGAACATGCAGATATTCTGTCTCCTTGCCTGAAAATAGTTCAAGTTCACATTATGATGGCCAATGACCAGCTCATGAGAAGAGGGACACAATCCTGCACAAACACATCAATGCCTGAAAATAAAAATCAAGAACAATGAACAAGATTTCTTTCTGACAGACTATCAGGTCACTAGTTTTTATGTGCAGAATTGTATGGACCCCTAAAACTGGAAAGTTGATAAAACTGTTGTAAGGCAGAACCTACGTGAACATTCTCACAGCAACCATATAGACTTGGAATGAACTTCACAATGTTTTCATCTTCCTGCATTTGTCATGGGGATAGCTGTCAAATACTAAAACACCATTTCCTCATTATCCACAGCTGTTTTCTATTCCCTATTAGTCTTCCTGATTAGTGTATTTAAATACTGCCAATGTCTTGGAGTTAAAAGGACAGTTCTGAATCCAAGAGAGTGTAGAGATTAAACAAAGGGAAATGGGAGGGGTGTTTTTTGCCAAAGGATGTTTAAAAAAGGAAAATATGGAACAAGACTCAGAGGAGAATGAGAGTATCTTGTTGCAATTGTTAATCATTCCATGGATGTAATTTTATATATGGGCTGTCAGACTGGGATAAGTATTAAAAAATAAATAGTAAGTTGAGTGACTTTTGTGGGATATTAAGCAAAGTCCGGACATGCTGGGATTTCCCTCTCCTTCACCCACAAAGCTGTCTTGGGACAATACCTAGCCTTTACAAATATGATAATTAAGTTCTATCATTACAGAAAAACAGAGAAGCAAATTAAAGGCATTTATAAGAGAGCAGAGAACAGAATTCAGAAAGGCTTAAAGAGATCAAGACTTATGGAGTCCTCTTTCCTTCAAACCACACAATTTCTACTTCCAAGTAAGAAGTAATGATTTTGGATCTCACATGCCATCCATGACAAGGCATGTAAGAAAACATTGATTCCAGAGTCAGGGTATGGGAGGCCTCCTTAAAATAAAAGAGCCCCATGAGAATTTTAATATACAATTAAGAGTTAGCTACATTACAGAACATTCATATAACTATAGTCTATTAGGCATGTTAGCTAAATGTAGTCCTCATATTTCCTTTTTTTTAATGTCAGGAACGACTTGAGAAACTGCAAGTCGCATCTGGTGTTAGAACATTGGCCATCTGCAAGGATGTTGCCCAGGGGATGTCCAAATGTTTTGACGTTTTACCATCCTTGTGGGAGGCTTCTCTCATGTCTCTGCATTGAGAGGTGGAGAGAGCTCATCCACACTCTCCCCAGATTCGAACCTCTGGCCTGCCAGTCTTCAATCCTGCTGGCACAAGGATTTAACCCACTACACCACTGGGGGGGGGGGGTGGGTGGGTCCTATGAATATCTTATTCCCTATGAATACCTTATGCTCAACAGGGAGGGCAAGTGGTACTGCATACTCTGTCCCTGAGATTTTTGGAGGTCTCTGGATGGCCACCAATTGATTCAAAGTATTGAACTTTTTTTTGTCGTGTCAGGAGTGACTTGAGAAACAAGTCGCTTCTGGTGTGAGAGAATTGGTCATCTGCTAGGACGTTGCCCAGGGGACGCCCGGATGTTCTGATGTTTTATTATCCTTGTGGGAGGCTTCTCTCATGTGCCTGCATGAGGAGCTGGAGCTGAATAGAGGGAGCTCATCTGCCTCTCCCCGGATTTGAACCTGCGACCTGTCAGTCTTCAGTCCTGCCGGCACAAGGGTTTAACCCACTGCGCCACCAGGGGCTAACTATTGAACTAAGAGTGCATCTATACTGTAAAATTAATACTATTTGATAAAACTTCAACTGCCATGTCTTAATGCTATGGCATTATGAAAGTTGTAATTGTACAAGGCCTCTAGCCTTCTCAGCCCAGTAGTGTTGGTGCTTCACCAAAATACAACTCTCATAATTCTGGAGCATTGAGCCATATCCGTTAAAGTAGTGTCAAATTGAATTAATTCTACAGTGTAGATGCAACCCTGTTTTAGTCTGATGTTGAGAAAACTGCTACATGGAAATCCAACTGCACCATTTCATCTATTCACCACCACCAGCAACAGCACAAAACAAAGTATCTGCAACAACCTGGCATCATAAACAAATGTTACATAAATATATAGGGGTTTAGGATGCTTTCACCCATAATTCTGAAGGTAAATAGCATGGGAACTATTGTAGATTATAGGAAATAATTCTTGAAGTGTACAATGCCAATATTAAAGCAACTCTACTGGCTGCCATTAGGTTTCTGGTCCCAATTCAAGGTGTAGGTTGTTACTGATGTTAATTGTAATGATTTTTTTTACCTGTGTTAAATGTTTTTAATGTTTAAATTATTTTTGTACTGTTGTGGGCATCGAATTGTGCCATTTTGTAAACCACTGTGAGTCGCCCTCAGGCTGAGAATGGCGGTATAGAAGCATAGTAAATAAATAAATAAATAAATAAATAGGTTATGACCTACAAAGCCCTAATGGTTTGGGTCCCACCTATCTTCATGATTGCATTTCCCCCTATGAACCAGCATGGGCTCTAAGATCCTACGGGGAGGCCCTCCTCTCGGTTCCACCACCTTCACAAACACAGCTGGTAGGGATGAGAGAGAGCCTTTTCAGTGGCAGGCACTTGACTTTGGAACACCCTCCTCAGGGAGATTACACAAGCCCCCACACTGTCTTAGATGTTCAAGGTGGCATTTGAGAGCGACTAGTCCCTAACTATAAATGGCCAGTCCCTAGGTCACCAAATAGTACTCTGTTTTGCCCTTTACCCGCTTCCCCAGCCCTATGATATGCTGTTTGAACTATTCCTTGCCCAGCCCCTTTATAGCTTGGGCACGTCTATTTTAGTAATCCTGGTCATTAGTTTTTGTTGAATCTTGTCTAATAAAGCTTCAATGCAATCCGTGTTTTTCTTTTTCTTTTTTCTTTTATGTTTAGTGTGTTTTTATCTGGGTTGTTGTATTTTATGATGCTCCTATTTTAATGTCTTTTGTTTTATGAATTGTGTTTGCTTTTATGTCTTGTGGACATTCTGCCCCATATGTAAGCTGCCCTGAGTCCCTTCGGAGAGATGGTGGTGGGTATAAGAATAAAGGTATTATTATTGTTGAAGAGTAATTTGGCCTTTTGTGGTTCCAAAGTAAATGCTTTGGAAATGGCTGCATATTATAATCTGCATACTAACTTTATATATTTCCCTGATTTTTAGCTATAAAATTTACATTATTACAATTTTTAGTTTACAGTGATAAAGTAGTATTGATTCCCTTCTTGAAGTGATAGCAGCTACTCAGGCATTTCTCTAAACCACTCTGCACACATTGACCGAACACTTACTGCGTGGCGTGTGAACACGAGTAGTTTCCATGGTGTATTAGCCAGGATTGTTAGATGGTACTTGTATGGTCTTTGGCACCTAAAAGACAGATTGGGAAGAAAATAGATCATGATAATTGCCAAGTGCTTAACAGTAAGAATACCAGATGACCCGGATGACTATTACTTCCCTGTCAGTGTTCTGAGCATGCATGGGTAATGTATGCTCAGGGAGACCTTTAAGGAGCCCCTGGTGGCACAGTGGGTTAAAGCTGCTGAACTTGCTGACTGAAAGATTGCAGGTTTAGATCAAGGGAGCAGCGTGAGCTCCCGCTATTAGCCCCAGCTTCTGCCAACCTAGCAGTTCGAAAACATGCAAATGTGAGTAGATCAATAGGTACTGCTCCAGTGGGAAGGTAACAGTTGTCCATAAACACCTTGGAGGTGTCTATGGACAACGCTGGCTCTTCGGCTTAGAAATGGAGATGAGCACCAACCCCCAAAATCAGACATGACTGGACTTAATGTCAGGGGATAACCTTTACTTTTTAGATAGGAGACCTTTACTGCAAGACAGTGGATTGCATCTGAGATGCTAGTCTAGGGGCAAGATGACACAATGAAGTCAATTTTGCAACTGTTTCTCTGTGGAAGACTTGAGGAAGGGAAACAGGTGACTGTTGAATACCACAAAATAATGGGTGTCTTGCCTGTCTGTAGAGCCATGGCTCCAAGCAGAACCATCTACCCAAGACCCTATAGACATGCTAAGAGGATGCTATGGTGATGATGATTTTTTAAATTTCTTATCAACCTCTCCTTATGTCTCAAAGCAAGGAGATGTGCACATTGGAATTATATGTTCTCTAAATTAATGCTCTGTTTTACATTATCTGTGTTTGAGGCAGTCTGTGTCATCCTTACTCAATATTTTTGGAACTGGGAGAAGCTAATCCGAGGAATAGAATAAAAGAGCCGCTCTTCCTCCCCAACTGTGTATAGAGCACCCTCACACTCACCTATGACTCCCAGGAGTTTTGAAGTTCTTCTTGTTCCTTGGCACTAAGGAAGATCAAATCTAAGGGCAGAAGCACTGTGTATCCAAATCTAATGACTATGTAACTTTTCTTTGGAGTGTCACTGTGTTTCAAGCTGCTAGGTTGGCAGAAGTCGGGACTGACAGCAAAAGCTCACGCTGCTCCCCGGTTTCAAACCTGCGACCTTTCGATAAACAAGCTCAGCGCTTTAACCCACTGTGCACCGGGGGCTCCTTATATATACTATATACTATATAATATACTAGCTGTCCCCTGCCACATGTTGCTGTGGCCCATTATGTTGATCTGGAAAATAAAGTAATGAGAAAGTGTTGGTTTCTAATATATGTAATTTCTTTATGTTTGTGGGTAAACAGTATTTCTTGCTGTTTCTTAGTCAGTGTTGATGTGGAGAGTGTCTTGTTTGCCCACCCTGGAATATGCAACATATCATTGTCTTTCTTTAAGGGTCCCTTTCAAATCTATGGGGGGTTCAGAATGCTCTTTGATTGTAGGTGAACTGCAAATCCCAGTGACTACAACTCCCAAATGTCAAGGTCTATTTCCCCCAAACTCCATCTGTGCTCATATTTGGGCGTATTGAGTGCTTGTGCCAAGTTTGGTCCAGATCCATTATTGTTTGAGTCCACAGTGCTCTCTGGATGTAGGTGAACTACAACTCCCAAACTCAAGGTCAATGTCCACCAAACACTTCCAGAATTTTCTGTTGGTCATGGGAGTTCTGTGCACCAAGTTTGGTTCAATTCCATCGTTGATGGAGTTCAGAATGGTCTATGATTGTTGGTGAACTATAAATCCGAGCAACTACAACTCCCAAATGACAAAATCATAATTTTTTGAGTGATGGTCACTCCTTGTGTTGTGAGACATTTTGTTGCCAAATTTGGTGTGATTTCGTTCATTGGTTCTTTTGTTTTTAAGGTATTCATTATGCACAGAGCATTTATATATATAGATAGAAGATTAAGATATATAATATATATATTATATATATTATCTATTATATAATCTATATTTTATAATAATATATAATCTTATATTACATGTAAAATATATAGTATATTATATAAACAATAGTATATTATATATACTATATTATATAGTACCGCCTTGAGTCACCGATAAGGCTGAGAAAGGCGGTATACAAGTATAGTAAATAAATAGTAATATATATAAATGGTATAGTACAATATAGTAATATATAATCCTGATATGGTACTATGCTAATAATATAATATATATTTTGTGTGTGTGTGTGTGTGTGTGTGTGTGTGTATATATATATATATAGGGTTATTGTGTATGTATGTATATATATATATATATATATATATATATATATATATAGGGTTATTGTAGGTTTTTTCGGGCTATATGGCCATGGATAGATAGATAGATAGATAGATAGATAGATAGATAGATAGATAGTAAGCCGCTGTGAGTCCCTTTCAGGGTGAGAAGGGCGGCATATAAATGTCATAAATAAATAAATACATTCAATTTCATATAAAAGTTGGATTTTATTCAGCTCTGTGGAAAGGGGGCTGTGAGTTTTTAAAAAAATTACAATTACAAGTGAAACAACACTGAAAATGGGCACAGTTTGTTTATATACATACATACATACATACATACATACACACACATACATACATATACATATATATATTATTGATAATTGATAATGAAAAGTTGGGGAGAAAGGGTGGGTAAAGTGGGAGAAACTAACTAGTTTCTCCCACTTTAAAAAAGGAGGGGGGACACAAGCAGTTTGTAATGCATAGCAGACAAAGAGGTCTTTGCATGTGCAGTACAATAATATATGCTGTAGCAGGGAGACTTTGGAAGGCTCAGCTAGACTACAGAATGAATACAGCTGGACACCGCTTGGAACTGCCAGGACTCAGTGCTGGAAGCTGTGGTTTTACAGGGCCTTGGGCCTGCTCTATTGGGGCCTCCCCAAAATTCAGTAATTGCTAGGAGCTCCAATGGGAGGAACTCCTTCCGCGCGCACGAGCTTCGAACTCGAAAAGCGCGCGCTTTTCCCCGGGTTGGTCTTGTTGCACTTACCTTTTTGCTTGCAAGGAAAGGCGGGGAGTCACGAGAAGGTTTCCCAGCCGTGCAACGAAGGCCTTTACCCGGTGTAATCGCCTTCAGCCCGCATGCCCGGGCGCTTGGCAACGAAGAAGCAGGAGGAGGAGGAGCAACAGCAAGAGGAGGAAGGAGGAGCTCAGAGAGTGGCCTCACAGGCCTCAGCACTGGGCCCGCCTTCGTCATTGCCTCCAGCCCAGAGGGAAGGAAGAAGCCCAGCATCTCTGTGTTTGTCTTCTTCCTCCAGAGTGCATTATATACTCAGGTACCTTTAACAGCCACACTAAACTACAATCCCCAGAACTCTGCAGGAGGCAGAAACTGGATTTGAAGTGGGTTTTTTTCTCTAGTGCAGTGATTCTCAACCTTCTTAACAGTTCCTCATGTTGTGGGAACCCCCAACTCTAACATTATTTGAGTTATTTCAAAATATTTGAGTTATTTCATAACTGTAATTTTTTCTACTGTTATGAATCGTAATGATATATTTTCATTTGCTGGACCAAATTTGACCCAAATACCCGATACACCCAAATTTTGAATACTGGTGGGGTTGGGGGGGAGGGTTGATTTTGTTATTTGGGAGTTGCTGGGATTTATAGTTCACCTCCAATCAAAGAGCATTCTGAACTTCATCAATGATGGAATTGAACCAAACTTGGCACACAGAATTCTAATGACCAACAGAATATACTGGAAGAGTTTGGTGGGCATTGAGTTTTGGAGTTCTAGTTCACCTACATCCAGAGAGCACTGTGGCCTCAATCAATGATGGATCTGGGCCAGACTTGGCACGGATTGAGTATCTGCCCAGAACACTGGTGGAGTTTGAGGGAAATAGACCTTGACATTTGGGAGTTGTGGTTGCTGGGATTTATAGTTCACCTTCAATCAAAGAGCATTCTGAATTCCATCAACGACAGAATTCCGCCCCCCCCCCCCCCCGAAATTCTCATGGTGGTTCACGAAAAGGCCTTACTGGTGCATTATTTAAACTGTTATGTTTATTCATATCATGATCTGATCACCATACTCAATATATCCCATATGCATGGGGGTATTGGAGTAATGATACAAAAGATTTGCTAGGCTAGACCCTCTTTCACTCAGACTCAGCCCCCCGAAACCCCCCTGAAAATTTTTTTAGCGCCCCCTGAAACGAAATCCTGGCTATGGGCCTGCCACTAATGATGGAATTGAACCAAACTTAGCACACAGAACGCTCATGACCAACAGAATATACTGGAAGGGTTTGGTGTGCATTGACCTTGAGTTTGGGAGTTGTAGTTCACCTACATCCAGAGAGCACTGTGGACTAACAATGATGGATCTGGACCAAACTTGGCACTGAGATAGATCTGGATCAAACGTGACACTGGTGGAGTTTGGGGAAAATAGACCTTGACATTTGGGAGTTGTAGTTGCTGGGATTTATAGTTCACCTACAATCAAAGAGCATTCTGAACTCCCAACGATAGAATTAAGCCAAACTTGGCACACAGAATGCTCATGACCAACAGAATATACTGGAAGGGTTTGGTGCGCATTGACCTTGAGTTTGGGAGTTGTAGTTCACCTACATCCAGAGAGCACTGTGGACTCAATCAATGATGGATCTGGACCAGACTTGGAATGGATTGAGTGTATGCCCAAATATGAACACTGGTGGAGTTTAAGGGAAATAGACCTTGACATTTGGGAGTTATGGTTGCTGGGATTTGTAGTTCACCTACAATCAAAGAGTATTCTGAACTACATCAATGATGGAATTGAACCAAACTTGGCACACAGAACGCTCATGACCAACAGAATATACTGGAAGGGTTTGGTGCGCATTGTCCTTGAGTTTGGGAGTTGTAGTTCACCTACATCCAGACAGCACTGTGGGCTCAATCAATGTTGGATCTGGACCAGACTTGGAATGGATTGAGTGTATGCCCAAATATGAACACTGGTGGAGTTTGGGGAAAATAGACCTTGACATTTGGGAGTTGTAGTTGCTGGGACTTATAGCTCACCTACAATCAAAGAGCATTCTGAACTCCCCCAATGATTGAATTGAACCAAACTTGGCACACAGAATGCTCATGACCAACAGAATATACTGGAAGGGTTTGGTGCGCATTGACCTTGAGTTTGGGAGTTGTAGTTCACCTACATCCAGAGAGCACTGTGGACTCAATCAATGATGGATCTGGACCAGACTTGGAATGGATTGAGTGTATGCCCAAATATGAACACTGGTGGAGTTTGGAGGAAATAGACCTTGACATTTGGAAGTGGTGGTTGCTGGGATTTATAGTTCACCTACAAGAGCATTCTGAACCCCAACAACAAATGTCCCTCACAGAATCCCCATGACTAACTGAAAAAGAATGTGTTGTCAAAGGCTTTCATAGCCAGAATCACTGGATTGCTGGAAGTTTTTCGGGCTGTATAGCCATGTTCAAGAAGCATTCTCTCCTGACGTTTTTTCTGAACTTATGGCAGTCATCCTCAGACCTCACAACCTCTAATGGTGGGATCCTCATACCTTTTAAGCCAAGGGTTCACTTCATTACTGTATATAATGGAATGATAATTCACAATTGTGGTATCCACAAAGATCTTGAAACCAAACCACAGTGGATACTAGAAGCCACCTGTACAGCTACAAAGTTTACATCCTGCAAATATTTAAAATATGTTTAAAATTGTCAACATAGTTTAAAATATAACAAAAAACCAACACACCAGACAAAAGCCCCCCCCCCCCCCACCTCTCCCAAGCTATCAGTTCTTGAGATCTGCACATGCAAACAGGAATTCCTGAGTTGCTGTGAGTTTTCTGAGCAGTATGGCTCCTGACCTTTCACTCACATCTATGGCAGACATCCTCAGAGGTTGTGGGGTCTGTTGGAAACTAAGCAAATGAGGTTTATTTATCTGTGGAGTGTCCAGGATGGGAAAAAGAACTCTTGTCTACTTGAGGCAAGTGTGAATGTTGCAATTGGCCACCTTGATCAGCTTTTAATGGCCTTGTAGCTTCAAAATCTGGCTGCTTCCTGCCTGGGGGAATCCTTTTTTGGGAGGTGTTAGCTTGCCCTCATTCTTTCCTGTCTGGAATCCCTCTGTTTTCTGTGTGTTGCTCTTTATTTACTGTCCTGATTTTAGATGTTTTTTCTTAAATTCTGGTAGCCAGATTATCCATCTGTAACTGGATTGACAAGTTATGTACCTGTATACTGAATGCAAGAAGGTTGTGAGTAAACCAATATCTTACTTTTAATGAAGTCGGCTTTATTTTTGCCTCTTGAGAGCATGATATAGAAACCAGATATTTTATGGGAGAGTAGATGTTTTTAGACACTAAAAACACTTCTGAGGCACTGACATATTTTGTGCATTGGCACAATCTCTTCCTAATAGATCAGAGACAACTAGGTTATCAGTCTAACAGCTGAAAACCAAATTGCCTTGCATAAGTACACATGGTTATATACCACTGAAGTGAAGATTTTCTCAAATGAATTGTTTTGGTTCTTCTCTGGAAGGTCATACTTTCATAAAAGGTTATGATTTTCAAATGGTTGTGAGTGCCATTTTTCTCCAAAAGGTTATGGAGCTTCTGGTTTTCCAAAACAAATGGTTACTAAAACATGGTATTTATTTATCGTGTCAGCAGCAACCAACATTTGTATTACGTTTTTAACAAAAACAAACAAACAGACAAAACACAAAGTTTGCAAGCTTGGTAGTTGATTAAATGTCCTTTGACCAGTCTCTGGCCACTTGGAGTGCCTCTGGTGTTGCTGCAAGGAGGTCCTCCATTGTGCATGTGGCAGGGCTCAGGTTGCATTGCAGCAGGTGGTCAGTGGTTTGCTCTTCTCCACACTCATGTTGTGGATTCCACTTTGTAGCCCCATTTCTTAAGGTTGGCTCTGCATCTCGTGGTGCCAGAGCGCAGTCTGTTCAGCACCTTTCAAGTCGCCCAGTTTTCTGTGTGCCCAGGGGGGAGTCTCTCATTTGGTATCAGCCATTGATTGAGGTTCTGGGTTTGAGCCTGCCACTTTTGGACTCTCACTTGCTGGGGTGTTCCAGCGAGTGTCTCTGTAGATCTTAGAAAACTATTTCTTGATTTAAGTCATTGACGTGCTGGCTGATACCCAAACAAGGGATGAGCTGGAGATGTCACTGCCTTGGTCCTTTCACTATTGGCTGCTACTTCCCGGCGGATGTCAGGTGGTGCAATACCAGCTAGACAGTGTAATTTCTCCAGTGGTGTAGGGCACAAACACCCCGTGATAATGCGGCATGTCTCATTAAGAGCCACATCCACTGTTTTAGCGTGGTGAGATGTGTTCCACACTGGGCATGCATACTCAGCAGCAGAGTAGCATAGCGCAAGGGCAGATGTCTTCACTGTGTCTGGTTGTGATCCCCAGGTTGTGCCAGTCAGCTTTCGTATGATATTGTTTCTAGCACCCACTTTTTGCTTGATATTCAGGCAGTGCTTCTTGTAGGTCAGAGAATGGTCCAGAGTGACTCCCAGGTATTTGGGTACGCTGCAATGCTCCAGTGGGATTCCTTCCCAGATATTTTTTGGGAGCTCGGGATGCTTGTCTGTTCTTAAGGTGAAAAGCACATGTCTGTGTTTTAGATGGATTAGGGATCAGCTGGTTTTCCCTGTAATAGGCAGTAAGAGCACCTAGAGCTTCGGAGAGCTTCTGTTCAACCATCTCAAAGCTCCCTGCTTGAGCAGTAATGGCACGATCATCAGCATAGATGAAACTCTCTGTCCCTTCTGGCCGTGGCTGGTCATTTGTGTAAATGTTGAACATGGATGGAGCAAGCACGCTCCCCTGAGGCAGGCCGTTCTTCTGTTTCCGCCATCTGCTTCTCTGGCCCTGGAAGAGAACATTGTTAAAAATATACCAAAGTGACTAAAACATGGTAACTTGGTAATAACCATTTGCAACTTGGTGTAATTGTAACATGTTCCCACCATGAAATATACTGGGTTGAAATTGGGTCCATCATTTTTCAACATCCTACACAATTCAGCACTAGCAGTATGGGTCAGGCTGATGCCACATACAAGATCTGGCTAGAAGCATGGGTTTGGGGGCCTCGTTTGCCTAAATATAGGGAAATGCACCATGGCTGGGGCTGCCCTTAAAGATCTCTTGGAAGTTTCAGCTATCTCCCATGGAAATAACAAAGTTGCAATCATTTGTTTGCTCAAACTTTTCTTTTTCTTGCCAGGGCATTTTAACTTTCATCAATTGATACAACTTGCTATTGTATTCACTACTCTCTTACTGCAAGATTGCTAAAGCTGCTGTCTTGGGTTTCATTGTATTTTATTTTTAATGCTTTTGTAAACACTATGGAATATGCTTTTATCATTGGCGATTTATTAAAAACCAAAGTATTTGTTTCACTAAAGACTTTGTTTATCAGGAAAATGGACAAAAATCTAATTTTGATTTCAGTCGTATTGATTAGAGGAATCTTTCCTTTTGGTAAAGCCTAAATGGCAGCCTAAATACATAACCCAATTTCAGTCAAATTAAACAACTTTACTAGCTTAAATTACTTAAAGGTTAGTAAAGAAAATAATATGTTGGATCACAGTTTTGATAGGCCCTGGTTTTATTTTATTTTCTAAATTCCCTTTTTGTTGCACTTACGGTAGATAGCAATGCAAAAATGAAAAATATAAAGAGAAACAAAGGGTCATAAATATATTTAAAATTTTCTTTAGTGCAGTATAACATGTCTAAAATGGAAATAACATTACATACTTCTGAAATTTGTGCTCTTCCCTTCATAAATGTCCTACATGTTGCATTTAAACTATAAGCAATAAATGGCTATGTGGAAATATAAATTACTCAAAGAAAAGATGAGACATTAACTAAGACAGGGCAGATGCAGTACAGTAGATGATATATAACCCACTGACTGAGATAGATGGTTTTCCTGGCCATATTTATCGCCTAAGAGTTCAGATAAATGACTTGCAGGGTTAGATTTATTGCCTGCTGTAATAGAATTCGAGAATGTACTGGATGTTTTGCATTAAACTCCAGTTACCATTTACTGATTCACCAAATTTCTCATGAAAGCATCAATAAACCCATGTCATGTTAAGTATTAAAAAGGTATCAAATGTTATATCTGTTGGTGCCAATTTTAATATCTGCTTCATTTTATCATAGGAATAGGAAGAAATACCATAATGGAAATATTCTCATGGGATCGCTCCTACTTCTTACCCCAAAATGCTTTGTCTTCATCAGGGAGAAGTTTTTCCTAACTGTTCAAAGTAATTGATGAGCAGTTCAATACAGGGCATTATCTCACATTGTCATTTGAGTTTTTATCTACCATAGAACTCTCAACTGTAATGTAATGACCTGAATCATGTTGGGACCCTAGCATCAAAATAGTTTTGTAAATGGTTTGACTTTCACAAACACAGGGAAAGCACTTTCTCTCACTTTTGACTGTGCAGAGGAAGTTATTGTCACATGGTAGAATAGTAGTTTATGCTCTGGTCACCTCAAGGTTGTGCTTCTGTAATGCAATATATATTGGACTACCTCTGTACCAAGTTCAGAAGCTCCAGTTAGTTCAAAGCATGACAGCCAGAGTGATCATGAGAATATCTAGGAGTAAGCAAATTATGCTCATGTTAAAATCATTCCACTGGTTGCCAGTTAATTTCTAGTCAAAGTAAAAAAGTGTTGGTTATTACCTTTAAAACCCTACATGATTTGGGCCAGTGTTACCTATAGGATCACCTTCTCCTTTATGATCTATCTAGGACACTTAGGTCTTCTAGAGCAGTGTTTCTCAACCTGGGGGTCAGGACCCCTAGGGGAGTCACAAGGGGGTGCCAGAGGGGTCAACAAAGACCAGTAGAAAACACAGTGTTGTATGTTGGTCATGGGGGTCCTATGTGCCAAGTTAGGTTCTATTTCATCGTTGGTGTCATTCAGAATGCTCTTTTATTGGAGGTGAACTATAAATCCCAGCATCTACAACTCCCAAATGTCAAGGTCTATTTTACACAAACTTCACCAGTGTTCACATTTGGGCATATTGCGTATTCATGTCAATTTTGTACCAGACCAGTCATTGTCGGAATCCACAGTGCTCTCTGGATGTAGGCGAACTATAACTCCCAAACTCAAGGTTAGTGCCCACCGAACACTTCTAGTAACTTCTGTTGGCCATGGGAGTTCTGTGTGCCAAGTTTGGTTCAATTCCATCATTAGTGGAGTTCAGAATGCTCTTTGATTGGAGGAGAACTATAAATCCCAGCAACTACAACTCCCAAATGACAAAATCAATCCTCCCCCAACCCCACCAGTATTCAAATTTGGGCATATGGGGTATTTGTGCCAAATTTGATCCAGTGAATGAAAATACATCCTGCATATCAGATATTTACATTACGATTCATAACAGTAGCAAAATTACAGTTATGAAGTAGCAATGACAATGTTATGATTGGGGGTCACCACAACATGAGAAACTATCTTAAGGGGTCACGGCATTAGGAAAGTTGAGAACCACTGTTCTAGAGGGATGTTTACTCCAACCAGCCAGACCCTGACTGGCAACCATCACCCAGAAGATCTTTTCATTGGCCGCCCTAAAACTGTGGAATGACCTACTGGAAGAGCTCCAATGAGCTATCAGCATTCAAGACAAAAGTGTTGAAGATCAGACAGAGACTCCTGAGGGTGATGGGTTCACTTATGATTTAGAGATGACTGGGATTACCTGTGGAATTTCCTGGGATTTGAAATGATGAAGATTCAAGTCAGGAGAATGATGCTTCTCTCTGTGAGAATTCTGACTTGGAAAGTGCAGGGCTTCAGGGTGAGTCAGAAGAGCCAGAAATTGCAATATTAGATAAGGAGTTGGGCAAAGAGATAAGTGACACAGAAGGCTCTCAGGAAAAAAAAACCCTGGAGATCAATAAAGGTCTTCGTTTACAGATCAGAGCGGAAAATAGACAACGTAAGTCAAAGTGATTGCGTGGGAAAGTTGGGGAGAGATTTAGTGGGGGAAAACATGACTTCATGGGTGCCTATTAATTAGCAAGTCATTCACCTAAGAGTTAGTTCAGGCAACATAGCATTCAAGTGAGAAGCTGTGACTGGTTTTGGATTTAAGTTTCCTGGAAGTTTTCTATGTTCTTTTTTTAATATTCCTGCTCAAGTTTTACTAAGTATACCTTTTGCTTGTGGACTTATGCTGTACTTGTGACTTTTTGGTTATTCCTGGACTATGTTACCTTGGGATCACCATGAGACATTTGGATTACTGTTTGGATTATCATTTATTGCTAAATCTTTTTGGATTATACATCTACTTTCTTTATTCCTGATGCCCCCCCCCCCCCAATACTTTTAATATGTTTCTACAATAAACTGTTTGCTTATATTCTGGACTCTTGTGTAGTGCTCTGGTCATAGGTGTTCCCAGGCCTGGAGTGAAACAAAAACTGAAGACCATCAATCTTAAATAGAAAATTTGAAATTTACATTCCACTTAATCTGTGTATTTGCATTGTATCTTATCCTTACACTATGCATTTTCATATATGTATTTTATGATGTGTATTTAATGTATGTATTTAACAGTCAGTATTTTATTGTGTTGTGCTCTGTGTTGAGCTTGGAGGAGAGGCAGATAACAAATAAAAATTTATGATGATACTGATGATAATGGTGGTGATGGTAGTAGTGATGCCTAGTGACATTTTCCCCACTGTTATGAGAAAAGGTGAGGTCCAGTATAACAATGCTGGCAAATATTAACATTACACTAAAAGTGATATTGTTGTTGATCACTTTGGGGCTCAACTGCACTTTGTGGGTGCTAATCTTATCTAATCTAATTTTATCTCATCTACGTTTTCAGGTTTTTGAATATTTAGCATGCCACCTTATATTTTAATTGCATTGAGTTATTTTAATGATAATTATATTGAATTCTTTTAACATGTCATTTATTTTACATAGTACTTCTATGTTGTTGCTCTTTTATTTCATATTTATTTTGAATGTGAATGTCCTATGGTTAAAGCATCAACACCAAAACATAATGTAAGTGTACAGAGCACCTTTGGCGGGGGACAGGTCATGGTGGGAAAATTACAAAATTTTATTTTCTCCTTTTTTTACTAGTGCACTGCTAAGATATGAGACTGTGAAGTAGGTTCAAAGGAAATTAATTGCTTGAATTGAAGATAAATAAACATAAAGAGAAGAAGTAATAAAATCTGTATATGCCATCATTATTTAGCCACTGAAATCATCTCTCATGTGGATAAATCTGAGGAAACAGAGCTAACTTTTCCATTACTATAAAGATCCACTGAAATGTGTATGAAAGAAAAGCCTTTCCATCTGTGTAGATCAATGATTTCACTTTCATCATAGGTGTGGCTAAAACATTTGCTATTCCACAGTTTATTTAATGCTATATGGCCATTATCCATAGAGTGAGTAAGGTTAGGGGTGCAACCAAAACTAATTTAATAGGTCACTGTCTACTACAGAGATGAGAATTAGGGGAGCCTCCAAGTGAAGGTGAACTGCCAGCATGCCCAAAGATGGGGAAAATTGGGCTAAAAATCAAAGAGATCAATTTATACCACTAGTTATGAGTCACCTTTAGCAGCAGAAAAAACAAGCCTAAATTGTGTTTAGAATAGACTGATTGAATAAACAGTTAAATGGTGGTAAGCCACCATTTAATAAATTAGATCGATTCTTTGGGTCTAAAACAGGATCCAGGCCTGAGTGTTCAAGTTACAGGTCTTACACAAAGGAGATGGACAAGTCATACAACACAATTATAATATTTTGATTCCACTTTATCAATATTCTACCCTCACAGGCCCTGTCAGGCTTAACAATTCCATAAGATGGAAATATAGCAGTAAAAATTGAATTATAGCATTATAATTCTGTGGTGAAAAAGGGCCCCCAGCTTCACTTTCCTCCTCTTAGAAAAGAAGGGGTGAAAAAGATTTCAGCCTGAGTACTAAATTAATCAATAATTTGAGGAACTGTATACATGAGCAATAACAACAACAACAACAACAACAACAATAATAATACAGTAGAATCTCGCTTATCTATCCTTTGCTGATCCAGCGTTCTGTATTATCCAACACAGTCTGCCTCCCACCCAGATCCACAGCTGTTTCAATACCTTACGATGCTTTGGTGCTAAATTTGTAAAGACAGTAATTATTACTACACAATGTTACTGTGTATAGAACTGCTTTTCCTATTGATTTGTTGTAAAACATGATGTTTTGGTGCTTAATTTGTAAAATCAAAACATAATTTGTCGGGTAATAGACTTCCGGTGGCGGCGCGATGGTGGACGTCACGGTTTGCTGAGGCTCCTCGCAACGCCTTTCAGCAACCTGCTTTTCCGCGGCTCTTGGTTGAGCGGGGCACCCCCCCAGCTCCCCCCATCCCGGCAGCAAGAAGCGGGTGGGCGCTAAAGACCCTCTCATATCCGTATGGACCAGACCCCGATAGAATGACAACGGGCAAGCAGAGGAGTCGTGCAGAGCGCGGTAAGGTTACCTGGGGAAACCCGGGAAGAGAACGCCAGCTGCTATTTTAAAACCCAAGAAGGCACTTTGTGCGTAATTTGGGAAGAACAAGTAGTAAAGAAGAAAGGTAAACCAGGTTGAGTAAGAGAGCTAACGTTACCTTGGGAAAGGAGAAAAACGAGGAACACCATGGTACTATCAAGAGAACTGCTAAGCAGCAAAGAACCGACGAAAAACTAATAGAAAGAAGCTTACCCAGTCAGGAAACCAAGAGGCTAAGAAGCTAGAAACTAGGAAGAAGGGGAAGGAGAAAAGAAAGAGAAAGAGAACCGGAAAGGAACCAGAAGAACCAGAAGAAGAGAAATATCAGCTATCCATTTATCTACCCATTTATTCTGATATCTAGCGACAAGATATGCGGAGGAAAGTAGAGCAGAAGACGGAGTAGCAGCATACCAGTAACTACAATTAACTACGCTAACCATGCGCTAATCCTCTAGTGCCAAAAAGCTCCAATCCTCCTCCAAACATTGTGGACCATAATAATCAGGAATGAAAGGGGCCTGGATGGCTACATGGCCGCTGCAATTGCGAGGAAACCAATTGAGATGGGAAAGAAACCGCACCTGCGGAGTAAACAAGAGTAACTAAGAACTTAAAACCCGATAAAAACTGCATCAAGCGACACCCCTAGCGCCACGCCCAACTACCTTCCCTACCAGCTTCTCCAACACGCTACTATCCCACTACTCCTCTACTACTCGAAAACTAATTCCCCAATCCAACCTTACCTATTCCTCTCGTGGATTCCAGTGACCGGCTAGCTTCCCCTTCCCCGACTGTGCCTCACTCAAGGGAGGGGAAAGGAAGAGCTGCCCTGCAGAAGAGCGCGAAGAGAGAGCCCAGGCGTGGTGGGCAAATGCCGAGCGGAGGAGTTAAACAAGAGAAACCAATAGCGAAACTGAAACGGCGCCAAGTAAAGGCAGAGACGAACGGATAAGGAGAAGGAGGAAGCTGAAAACGAGAGGCTTGCGAAGTGGACACAGACCTTCAAAACAACACAGGAACTTTAGGTGGAAAATACACCAAAGAATCCGAGCAGGAGAAGGAAACAAAAAGTGAAAGTGGAGAAGAGCAAGACACCACCAGGGAAACAACAAGGATAAAGACAGAAGAAATAACAAAGGTGAGAGAACAGCTTTTCTTATAACCATAGCTGACCTAACCCAATCAACAGCCAGGAACTCTCGAGGGAGAAAACTGCAAGGGGGTACAAAACATACTAAGGGAGGTGCAAGCCCCCTATGACAAACTTTTACAATTTCCATGAGGAATATTGCTATATTGTATTGTACTGTAAACTTGATATCGTATTTGGTATAACACATTGACAGTAACATATGAAATAATTCTGCACCGTGAAGTTGATATTGTATTTGGCATAACATATTGACAGTGATAAATGAAATAACTCTGTACTGTAATTTACTGTCTATATGAACCTCCATGAATGAATTGAATTAGATTTAAGGGTATATGAACTTGTAATTCCAAAAGGAACAGCCAACTCGGGCGATCAAATGGCCTTGTGAGCGATTGGACTACATATATAAGGAACTAGGAGCTGAGAGAAAAGCATTACTTCTGGAAACAACCTGACACCAAATTGGGCACAATATTGGGTAGAGTATATTGTATTGTACTGTAAATCTGATATTGTACTTAGCATAGCATAGTGATAGGGACATATGAAATAATTCTGCGCTGTGAAGTTGATATTGTATTTGATATAACACATTGATAGTGACATATGAAATAATTCTGTACAGATGACTTATTGTTTATACGAACGTATATGAATTTATATGAACAGAATCAGATTTAAGGACACATGAACTTGTTACCCCAAAAGGATTAACTAACACGGACGATTAAATGATCTAGTGAGTGATTGGACTCCATAAGCAAGGAATTAGGGGCGGAGAAAATAAGGACTAAATTTGGAAACAACTTGATATCATATTGGGTATAATATTGGGTATAGTAAATTGGTACATGAATTTTCCTGTAGGGTAACATATATGTATATATGAATTGTAATCTGATTCAAGGAACATATTAACTGGACATTGTAAAAACATCAAAAACGTAGAAGGGGAAAAAAAAAGGCCCGGTCATCTAACAGATTCAGGGCATATAAATAACTCCAAAATTAGCAAAATACGTAAAACGACAGGAAAGGGGGAAAAAAAACTGGAAGCTTGAATACATCTTTACAAAACCTATAACAGCAAGGTTAAAACTCTAATAAAAGTATGGAAAAAAAAGGTTCTGACTCCGCTAGGAGAAACTCCCTAACAGCAGAGATAGGAATTAAGGACCTGTTCAAAGAAATTATGAAGCTACAAGCGGAAGTTAAGGTGATACAGACCAATCAAGAAAACCAAAACACAATTTTGAGAAACGAAATAGAAGGAGTTAAAAAAGAATTTAAAAAAGAACTAAAGGAAGCTATCAAAGAAGAGACGCAACCCCTGAAAGACGACATTGCAAAACTTAAACAGGAAAATAAAGAATTAAGTGAAGATAACAAGGAACTACGGGAAAAAAATGAGATACTCAAAACAGAACAGGGAAAACTAAAAAAGAAAATAAATAATCTAGAAGGCAATATGACAACAATCCAAAACCATCAGGAAATGCTCGAGTCGAAAGAAAAGGAATTCCAAGTAAGATTAAGAAATCTAAAAGAAGAAGAGGGAGAGAACATCAAAGACATTGTGGTGGAATTGATAGAAGGAATAACAAAGAAGACAAAAGCAGAGATTGAACCTAACCTGGACAAAATATACCGAATTCAAACCCAATACTCGAGAAAATACAAAACGCCGAGGGACATAATTGTGTGTTGCACGAAAAAAACTCTGAGAAATGAGATACTAAGAGAAAACACAATACAACCGGTGTTCTACAAAGGAACTAAGGTAGTCATACTAAAGGAAATCCCTTCTACCACATTGGATAGAAGAAGAAAATACCATTTTCTAACAGACGAGCTGAAAAGAAGAAACGTGAAGTTCAAATGGGACAAAAAAGAAGGAATCATGGTGACCTGGATGGAAAATAAACATTGGCTTACATCGGAAGCAAAAGCGAAGGCTTTCTGGCAAAAATATATTTAAAAAGAGGACAATGGAGAAGACCCCTCGCAAAGAGGAGATGAAAGTGAAAGGAGTAGCAACCTAAAGAAGAACACAGAAGAGGAAGAGGAGTTTGAATGGCAAGAAACATTCCAAAAAGAGGACCAGGAGAACAGAAGGAAGAGAGCTAGAGAAAAATCTCCAAACGAATATTCCCTCCAAGTGAAAGGGGATGGGGGGAAACTGGACTTGGTTTTAGAGAATAAAAATAAAGATGGATTGGAAAGTTAAGATTTATTGTAATAATGTAAATGGCTTGAACAGCCCTAATAAAAGGAAAAAACTCTGGAATCATCTAAAAAAAGGTGGTTATGATTTGATTCTGTTACAGGAGACACATATCTCTCAAAAACATACATCACACCTCAGCCAAAAATCACTTGGGAAACTCTATTACGCATCAGGCCCAGAAAAAAAAATGGTCTAGCAATTTTCGTCAAAGAAACAATCAAAACAGATCTATCCTTTAGAGACCAAGAGGGAAGAATACTAGGGATTAAAATGGAATTAGAAGGGAAGGTGATATTAATTTGTAACATATATGCCCCCAATGGAACTAAAAATAAATTTGTGAATAAATTAAGAAACCTCATATATAACCAAGAATATGATGACCTGATCATAATGGGGGACTTCAATGGAGTTCGAGACCCAACAAAGGACAAATCATTGATAGACAAAAAAACAAATACAAAATCCCAAAAGCCCCTACCTCAAGAATTTATGAAACTTAAGGAAGACCTAGGTCTTCATGATGTCTGGAGGCACCAACACGAGAAAGAACGAGACTTCACGTTCTTCTCGAACAGACATAGAACATGGTCTCGAATCGATATGATTTGGGGAACCAAAACAATTATGACAAATATAACTAAAACATCCATATTGCCAATGACCCATTCAGACCACTCACCTCTCGAGATAATATTAAGCAACAAACAAGATGTTAGAAAGTTCTACTCCTGGAGACTGAAAGACAATCTATTAACAGACCCCAAATTACAAGAGATAAACAGAACATTCCTAGAAGAGTATTTCCAATTAAATTTGGATAAAGACGTGCCAATCAAGACGGTATGGGACGCAGGAAAGGCCTATATGCGTGGCCATTTCATCGAACAAGGGGCACGTCTCAATAAATTAAAAAGAGAAAAATACAACCAACTAATGGAAGAGATAAGGAGAGGGGAAACAAAAGCAAAGGAAACTCCGAAGGATGAAAAAACAATTAAACAACTAGAATTATTAAGAAAGCAATTGGATACGCTCCAAACAGAAGAATTGGAAAAAAAACTGAAATATGTAAGGCAATATTATTTCGAAAACGCCAACAAAATAGGAAAGTGGCTATCCAAAAAAGTGGCCAAAAAGAGACAGTCTAGACATATAACCAAAATAGAATCTCAAGGCAAATGCTACTACCAAACCAAAGAAATTATGGAACAATTCTCAAAATTTTATAAGAAACTTTACGAAGAGGATAACATCCCAGGGGAAAAAATAATGAAATTCTTGGAAACACAAGAGATCTCCAAAATAACAGAAGACCAAAGAGAATGCTTGAACAAGAAAATTACACAAGACGAAATAAAGAAAGCCATACAAAGAATGCCAACCAATAAAGCACCGGGACCGGACGGCCTTACAGCCAAATATTACAAGACATTTCAAGACATCCTCATACCACACCTACAAACAGTTATGAATAAAATAATGGGAGAAAAAGATATACCAGACTCTTGGAAGGCAGCAACAATCACTCTGATACATAAAGAAAACTCAGACAGCGCAATGGTCAAAAATTACAGACCCATATCATTACTCAACGTGGATTATAAGATATTCTCGGGCATACTAGCCAATAGATTGAAAGAATTACTAAGCAGCAGAATCCATGAAGACCAGGCGGGCTTTCTCCCTAAGCGTCAAATAAAAGATAACATACGAATGGTCCTGAACATAATCGACTACTATGAAAAAAATAGACAGAAAGAAATAGCCATTATGTTTTTAGACGCTGAAAAAGCGTTTGACCACCTCAACTGGAATTACATCAATGCTATCTTAAGGGAAATGGACGCAGGATACTACTTTCTGAACGCAATAGAATCAATCTACACAGACCAGAAGGCAAAACTTCTAGTTAACAACCATCTATCTACAGAAATCCCAATAAGAAAAGGCACCAGACAAGGTTGCCCACTATCCCCTCTCCTCTTTATACTTGCATTGGAGACTCTCCTCGATAACATCAGGAAAAATACAGAGCTAAGAGGTCTAAGAACTATGAAACACACTTTCAAACTTCGTGCGTTTGCCGATGACATAGTATGTTTTATAGAAGACCCCAGGAACACCATCAACAACTGGCTATACGAAATCGAAAAATATGGAGAGGTGGCTGGACTCAAGATCAACAGAGACAAGACACAGATCATCACAAAGAATATGGAAAGGGAAAAAAAAGAAGAGATCCAAGAAAGAACTGGAATCAAAGTAGTCCAAAAAGTTAGATACCTCGGAATAACAATCACACCCAACAACTCACAGCTAATAAAAAACAATTATGACCAAAAATGGACAAAAATAAAAAACAAGCTAAAAAAATGGGAAAACCTAAACCTATCCCTTTTGGGATGAGTGGCAATTATCAAGATGAATATATTACCAGACCTCTTATTCACCTTCCAAACTCTCCCAATTCTAAGGTCAAGCAAAACGACTCAAAAATGGCAAAAAGAAATACTTAGATTTATTTGGAAGGGCAAAAAACACAGAATTAGCGCAAAGAAGCTAATCGATGAAAAAAAAAGAGGTGGCCTGGCCTTCCCAGAGCTACAATTATACTATGACGCGGCGGCCCTGAGTTGGACGAGAGACTGGGGAACACTATCGAAGAGAAGAATCCTCGCATTAGAAGGCTTCGACCTTGCTCAAGGCTGGCATTCCTATCTTTGGAGGGGGAAAGATAAGAAGGAAAAAAACTTCAAAAACCACCCAATTCGCGGTGCACTCACACATGTATGGAACAAATATAAAGAATTATTCCACCAGAAAACTCCGATGTGGTTTTCGCCAAATGAAGCCTATCATAAAAGGGAACTCCCGAGAGAAAAATGGTTGACATATAAACAACTAACCATAATAAAAAACCGAGAAGTGTTTCTCAAAACCCAAGAAGAACTGAAACAGATAGATCCAACGATATCGTGGTTTCAATTCCACCAAATAAAAGAGAACTTCAGAATCGATAAGACAAAAGGGTTCGAAGAGAAAGACACATTCTGGGACAAGATTCTGAACACAGAAACGAAACTAGTCAGAAAACTCTATAACCAACTACTAAAATGGAACACAGAGACCGAAGTAATAAAGGACAATATGATCAACTGGTCAAGAGATGTCGGTCGCTCCATCCCATTAGAGAAATGGGAAGAGATCTGGCAAACAAAAATCAACTACACATACGCGACCGACATCAAGGAAAGTTGGTACAAAATCTATTTTAGATGGTACCTAACACCTGAAATATTGAAGAAGATCAGTAAAGGAAAAACTAGGGATCTCTGCTGGAAATGCGAAAAAGAAAAAGGCAGCCTCATACATATGTGGTGGGGCTGCAGAAAGATTAAAAACTACTGGCTGCAAATCCACGAGAGTATAGAAGATATATTAGACATAAAATTTAACCCGACTCCAGAGACTCTACTCCTAGGAATACATGACATAAAAATGGAAAAAAAACAAAGACAATTTTTTTTTCTATTTAATCACTGCCGCAAGGATGACATTAGCCAAATTATGGAAAGCGAAAGATATTCCAACAGTAGATCAGTGGATAACGAAGACAATGGACATAATTAATATGGATATCCTGACCCAAAAAATCTCCACTAGTTACAAAAAACCCAAAAAGACGGATTGGAAAGCCGTCCTAGACTTTATAAGAAAACTTAACGACGGATTACATATTATAGACATGTAAACCCAAGGGAATTACCAACAAAAAAATAGGTCTCYATACATCTATTTGCTTATCACAAAAATAGTAAAGCTAGCAGCTCAACAATCTTGCGATTATACAAGGGGTTAATAATAATAARAATTGAAAGAAACACTAGTTAGCTACCAACTAGWAACAAAAAAARAAARAAAWAAAWAAAWAKARAAACCCGAAGGGCATCAAACAAGGATGAATTGTATAACTGCGGATTTAGGAAAGTGTCAACCTGGTCTTACCTGGAAGTAAACCCCCCTATCCCTACCTTCCCCAGATTTTGGTCCCCCCTCGACTCAACACACCAAATCCCCCTCCCTCCCTACCTCCCCCCCCAACCCTATTGTCTATGTACCCTCCCTCACACCCTTCCTGTTGTTTTTTATTGTAAACCTGAAAACGAAATAAACATAATATGAAAAAAAAAGACTTTTCCTTAATCCTTCCTTATTATCCAGCATTTTCACTTATCCAACATTCTGCCGGCCTGTTTATTTTGCATAAGTATTGTATACTTTTCTTTTGTGTCTGGGGCTGGCATAACACATGGATTTCTTGAAGTTTCAAATCAAATTTGTTTTTCATCCCTGAAGGCTTAAATTCAAATAGGAAATATTGACATTTTGCTCTGCACTTTTCTGGAAGACCTGGGTTATTTTATGTGTCCTGAGTCAGCTTCGATGTTCAACTGGGTTTGGAGTGCAATGGGTAATAGGTGATCACCTGATGCTTCTCAGCATGAAATGCTCCTTGTTTCTGTTTTGATGGTGTGCAATCATCTTTATATTTGAAGGTGCATTTATGCAGATAATCATTGTGATTTTTGAAGGTGTGTTTGTGTGGATAACTGCATATCAGTATTAAACTTCCTCTATCAACATTTAAATACCAGTTGCTTTACTTTACTTTTTAGTATCATCAATTTCCTGTTGAGGTGGATGTATAAAATGCAGACACACCAATGTTTGTATATTTGTATGCATGAGGAGGGAAAACCCTGGAGTGGTTATTGCTGTGTGGCTGGAAATAATGCGAAGTATAGCACATGTAATCATTGCAGGGCTATCCTTGAACAACTATGTGAGCTCACATAGGGGAAACGTGTCACTAATAATGCTGTTCTCGCTTTGATTTAACATGTATGGCATTGATGCAGTCACTATGGGCTAGGATTATAAGAGTTTAAGCAGACCTTTTTTTTTACCTGTGTAGTTAACAGTCAAAGCAAGGCAGATCCATACATTCAGTCAATAAGCTCAGAAGAACCATATATTGCGCATGGACCTTGGGAAATCGGACTTGGCCATGGTGGTCCACACTCTTTTTACATCTTTAATAGACTACTGCAACATGCTCTCCATGGTGTTGCCTTTGAAGACTGTTTGGAAGCTTCAAGTGGTCCAACAGACGGCAGCCAGATTTCTTACCAGAGCAGCGTACAGGGAGCATACGACCCCCCTGTCAGCTCCACTGGCTACCAGTCTGCTACTGAGAATACTTCGAAGTGCTGGCTTTAGCCTATAAAGCCCAAAACAATTTCAGCCCAGCTTACCTGTCCGATCATATCTCCCCCTATAAACCACCTCGGAGGTCAAGATCTTCTGCAGAGGCCCTGCTCTCGGTCCTGCCTCTTTTGCAGGTGCAGTTGGTGGGGACAAGAGACAGGGCTTTCTCAGTGGTGGCCCCTTGGCTATAGAATTCCCTCCCTAGTGAAATCCAGTAAACACCCTCCCTCTTGGCCTTCAGAAAAAAGTGAAGACATGGTCACCCTGAGACCCCTTCAGGGTGAGAAGGACAGGGTATAAATATGGTAAATAAATAAACATACTGGAATGCTGTGGAAAAAAACATGCAGAGGAAAGGTTTTGAGCATTTCTTTATCAGCCAATATATTTCTGTTGCAAAGGTGAGCAAGACTACTGGGGTAAGGATAGTATTTGGAATAGCATCCTATTACAAGGATTGTTTAGGTGGAGTTTGTAGGAAAGAAAAAAAATCTGGTAAGTAGAGGGCATTTCCTGAAAGATAGCATAGCCTAACCAAAATAAAATTCTTGGTGTCTTGGTGTTTAGGCCTGTTCTTGGGGTTATTTGGGACACTGATTGAGAATATTGGACCAGTTCCAATTTCTTAGATAAGATTATCATGGTTTTCTATAGGCGAGAAGATGCAAATGGTATATGGCATATGTTATTTATCTCAAAAACTAGAGTGGAAAACTGGTGCCTTTTTTTAAATCAGCAGGTCAAATATAGCCAGGAATGGATATAACATTTGGGGCACCAAAATGTGTGTTGGCCAGTGTAATTTACTGTGTAATTTGTTGCCATTGTTAATAGCTGAAAAAAATAATTGAAGTTCCATGAGTTAAGCTCTTAGTTTTTGAAACAAACTAAAGCATTTACAGAACATGTACATGACTCATGAAAGAGTAGAAAAACCAAATGGCAAGAGAGAGGAAGAAATACGAAAGGAATAAGAAGACAAAAGGAAAACTTTTCACATAATTATACCAGTGCACTATACCCTGAAGGAGGACAAAGAGGTTCACTGAGACACCAACATATGTATTGGCCAATGGTATAGGGCAATGAATCGGGGATGCTCCAGTTCAGATTTCTCTTGTGCCATTCCCTCTGAGGCTCAGTTCCTCCATCTGCAATGCAGGGGTGAACAATATTGATTTATAGGCTTATGTTTTAACAACTGTAATTAGACAACACAGGTAAATTGTTGAGCACATCAAAATGGTATGATATGAATCAAGTACTAGTACAGCTTTGATCAAATTTGATAATTAATTTGGTGAACTGACTGCTATGTAGCTTCTATTATGTCAAAATGGAACATTTTTCTATGTCAAAGAATATAGTGTTGAACTCTCAAAGTCTTCTGCTACAGAAGACCTAGCAGAAATATGGCATTACAACTGATAAATGTACATTGTTATGAACATATTTTATATATGAAATTTGTTGGAAGAATTCCTTCCAGTTCTTTTCTTCTTTTTGTCGGTTTGTGCTACTAGTCATGTTGGTTTCCAGATTCCTGGAAGCATAATTCAAAATGTAACTTTTTCCAAGCTCTGCTTCTCCCCTCCCCAGTTATTGTATATTGCTTTGTGCATGTTTGGTAATTTGCTAAATAGTAATAAAGAAAGAGGGAGGGGAAAACTAGCTACAGCAATTGCTATGTTAGGATGACCATTATCTTGCAAAGCCCTTGTGCATACATATATGTTTTGATCCACTGAATGGCAGCTAATTCTATTGCCTTACAGAGCTGGTTTTGAAACACCTATGAGATGCTCTAGTGATCTGTAATATGAGATGGGTGGGTAGGAAGAGAACATGTAGCTTCAATCTATCCACAAATGTCCTCAAGCTCTGTCTGAAAAGACATTTTGAAAGAAACCTCACCTACATATCATCTACACAAAATATGCTTTTCTTGCTCTGCTCTTTTCCAGGTTTTATGTGGATTCCCCATGAATTGAAACTATTCCTTGTAGGACCCCTGATATCACTATTGCACTTTTCCTCTTTAAAATATTTTTAAAAGAAACCCTGTAGAAGCAGAGAGAGACAGGAAAGAAAGGGAAAGATCGGTTATTTTCTTCTGAACCCTCCACAGTCATTACTCCAGCTGGAGTCCTCCTTTCCAAGTACCAGAAATAGACTGAGGTTGCCCATTCTAGGGAGAACATTCCAGATCACATCTGTACACCACCTGAATGCTCAATATTGCCATGCATTGGAATAACATATTTGTACCAGATACTATACCTAAACAATGATTGGATAAGAGTTCATCAATGGATTATTTCCAGCCAAAAGAGAAGTGGTTTTCCAGAAATGTTTCATTGAGAAGATATTAGGAGAACCACAATGTTGGACAATAATTCCTGACCAAAGATGGGATTTATCAGCCACTTCAGCAAACAAGGGGTTTTTGGCCCCTTACTCCTCTTTGGCCATGGATCCTGCCAAGCACCATCACATGATGCAAGCCATGGCCCTGCCCCATTGATGGTAAAAGTAGCAAGGAAGCATTGCAAGATGCTTCCTCACCAAGCACAATAGGTAAATTGAGTTTTGGGTAGCTCTGATAAAGCTACCTGAGGTTTTAGGCCTCTCCCCCCCCCCCCACCCATCTGATGGGGGAAACTGCAACTTGGCAACATGTGTTACCAGTTCCCTCTGTCCAGTGGGGGAAGGGACAGGGAAATAACACATAATGCCCCAATACCCCCATGTGATGGGGAAGGAGGGAAGGTGTGTAGGTGCCACATGTGCCTTCCTTCCTTTCACCAGTGATTGCTGGAGAAACAGAACAAAACAGAGGGGTGGGGCATCAGTATGATGAGGACCCTAGTGTAATGGCAGTATGACTGCTTCATGAGAGTTGCACCTTGAAGTCCATGCCATTCATAGAAATCATAGTTAAACAACTTCATGCATATCATTTCAAATGTGTTTAAATATTATTATAAACATATTTTGAGAAGACAATTATTTACACTGAATTAGTAGAACAATCTGTAGAATAAAAATAACAACAGTCACCCAGGAAAAAACACCACCTAGGCAATGAGTCTTCTACTTTTGGATCCTTGACCGCAAAATCAAAATTCCAAAATAATCTTTTGTTGTATTGTGGTATTAATGATGGAGATCCCATTCTGTGCGTTTTCTTATGTTCATTTAGATCTCCTCGCCCATTTCTAACATCACAGTTCATCTTCATCTGACAGGGTGTCAAGATAGTCTGTATCAACATATAAGAGAAATCCTGAAAACAGACTGTCTGCCCATCTGGGATCAGCAAAGAGGCCATTCTGATCAGTGTAGAAGATCTCAAGCCATACTTCATCTTCTGGCTGAAGATAAATCACTGTTGACCCAGAAGCTACATCGTGGTTTCCAGTATTGGCATCAAATGTTTTTATTCTGAACTTTCCATTATGGACAAGGCCAATGGCAAGATGTTTATTTGCCAAAGTGATATCATATGAGAAGTAATATATTCCTGGGATGGCGCATATGAACTTCCCATTTGAAGGATTGTAATGACTTCCTTCATTGAAGAGTACTTTATTGAAGACAATTGGTATTTTTTCTTCTGGGTAACTTGTGGTAATCCCAACAGAGAAGGCAGATTTTAGTATTATTTTTCCACACTTACAGACTCCCGGTGAGCCTGTTTCTCCTCTTTCTCCTTTCTCCCCTTTTGAGCCTGCTGGGCCAACAGGACCTATGTCACCTTTAAAACCACCTGATCCATTGGGTCCTTTTTTACCAGGTTCTCCTTGGTCTCCTTTCATTCCTGGTTGTCCTACGGGGCCAGTCTTTCCTCTTAAACCTTAAAGAAATGAATTAAGTATTATGAATAAGTATATGATATTAATCAGGTGAACAGTCAGTAGCAACCAAGTGCTGGAAAACTCTGTTCCTTCATCCCTCTAAGGACCAAATTCCTCAGATAGTGAGAATTCCTCCCATGTTTCCATTAACATTTTTAGACATGACCTATCACTGTTTTGAAAAGGAATGTAATGTAATTTGGTCTCGTTATCAAAAACATCCTCCTTTTGAATGACTGAGCTAAATGTAGGTTTAAATAGTTCAACCAAGGCAAAGAAAAAATAAGGAAGTCCCTAACAAAAAATAAGGAAGTCAGAGTTAAATTAAGCAAAATTGAATTAAAATTTATTAAACACTTGGCACAAAATTCTGCTTGAAAGCCAAACATGTGTAAACAAACAAACAACTAAGTAATCTAGAGTTGATGTGCAAATTCAGAGTAGCTTCTATGCATATCACTGATTGAAAATTAACAAAATTGTTTGAGGATTTATTTTTTTCCTAAAATTTTGGATGCAAGAATTTCTACCATGTTTTAAGTGATATGGAGATTTTTGGTGAAGGCATCCTGACGTATTCTTGTTCAAACAAGATATTTCTACCAGATTTCTCTCTCTACATAATAGACTAGGGAACCTATCAACTTCTGGAGTACAACTGATGCCATCCCTTGCCAAAACCAATGCCCTCACTGAGAAAGAAGATGCAGATCAAGAATAGGCCACCTACAGACTCACAAGAATTCTGTTCCTGGAAGACTATCATACTCGCCCAACGAGGGATTGCCTAAGTAAGTACAACAAGTACTCGTTTTGGTGCTAATCACAAACATCAAATACAGTTAAAAACAATTCATTTAAAATACATTATATTAATAAAAACATTTTTGTTTTAATCACGCTGGTTTAAAATCAGTGTCTGGGTCAGTCCATTGTCCTTCATATCACATTAAAGCATCCCAATTGCTGCTTCTATTGCTCAAACGCTTGGTCCCATAATCAGGTTTTAAGTTTCTTTCTAAAAGATAGGAGGGATGGGGCCAGTCTGATATCACTGGGAAGGGACTTCCTCAGGTGGGGGGCCACCACTGAGAACGCCCTGTCTCTCATCCCCACCAGTCTCGTTTGCAATAGCGGTGGAACCGAGAGCAGGGCCCCTCCAGCTGATCTTAAACTTTGTGATGGTTCGTAATGGGAGATACGTTTGGACAGGTAATCTGGACCAGAACTGTACAGGGCTTTAACGGGTTAAAACCAGCACTTTGAATTGTGCTCGGAAGCAGACTGACAGCCAGTGGAGCTGGCACTGCAGAGGGGTTGTATGCTCTCTGTATGCTGATGCAGTGAGCAACCTGGCTGCCAAGCATTGGACAGTCTTCAAAGGCAACCCCACATAGAGTGCATTGCAGTAATCTATCCAGGATGTAACAAGAGCGTGGACCACCATGGCCATGTCTAATTTCCCAAGGTACAGGCGCAGCTGATGCACAAGTTTTAATTGTGCAAAAGCTCCCCTATCCACCACCGAGACCTGGGGTTCCAGGCTCAGCGATGAGTCTAGGATCACCCCCAAGCTGCGAACCTGTGTCTTCAGTGGGAGCGTAACCCCATCCAGCACAGGCTGTAATCCTGTGCCCTGTTTGATCTTATGACTCAGCAGGAGGACCTTTGTCTCGTCTGGATTCAGTTTCAATTTGTTCACCCTCATCCAGTCTGACACAGCTACCAAGCACCAGTTCAGAACCTGAACAGCCTCCTTAGAGACAGGTGGGAAGGAGTGATAGAGCTGAACATCATCTGCATACAGATGACATCTGACCCCAAAACTTGAACAAAAATAATATTATTCCCTTCATGGATAACTTGGGTACTCAGCTGACTAATGCTCTGAAATTAAATGAGCCCATCCAAAAATAATGCTGTATTTTTAAAATAAATTCAACCCTCCTAAGTATCCAGAACAACAAGTATTTTTACACTCATAAAAAAAGTTAAACTTCCTACTTGAACCTAGTGTCACATTTCTTCTGCCATTTGAGTTTCCAAGAGGTCACAGAGATATGAAAATGCTATAGAAAAGCATCTAAGACTTTAGAAAGGAACCTTCCAATTTCACAGTAAAAATAAAATGGCCGCAGATATGTTTTGCTTCAGAAAGGGGACAAAATAATAATAACAACAACAACAACAACATACTACTGTTTGCCTAATCACAGCCATGGTGAAATCCTTTCAAACTGCTACTTTGGTTTTTTTTTTCTGGATATCTCTCATTTCTAGGGGATTGTGGGGAAATGCATTTAATGGGACCGAGGGGAACAGCAGCAGCTATTTCAGAATAATGAATGTTTCCTTCTGAAATGTGCAAAACCTTGAAATTCTGTGGAACTGAAGTACCCACATGAGGAGTTGGGGACATACTACAATAGGTTACCAAAGGTGGCATTAGTAATTATTGCAAAGTGTCTTATCAGCACAATTGTTACCATCATTACTACAACACATGTAGCAACTAGCAACATTATGTTAACAATCCCCACTACGCACTACGCATGGATAAGTCAAGGGTTATTCCATGTCAACCTCATGCATTAATCAAGAGCAGGATTTGGGGTCAAAATGATAGATGTTGGCATGGCCCATGGATAAGTCAAGGGTTATTCCATGGAGAGGGGAAAGTCCCAATGCTGCTTCAGGACTGCAGCAGCCAATGGCTACCACCATTTATCTACCCAAGCATTCAAAAAGGCCAGAGGTGGCACGATGGTGGAGAGAGCAGAAAGGTCACTGCTTCTTTTAGGTTCTCCCATGACTAAGTTATTGCCTTTTGTCACTCTACTCAGAGAAGGAAATGGTTCTTTTTCTGATAAGAATTAAGATACAGTGATCACATTGACCCATGCATAAGTGTTAGAAACACAAAAACCCCTGATACTTTTACCAGTAATGAACGAACATTACCTGCATTTCCTTTCTCACCCTTTTCTCCCTTCCTGCCATCTCTACCATCTCGTCCTGGGATACCAATGCGCCCATGAGGTCCAGGTGATCCTTGATTTCCAGGAGAACCTGCTGGACCTGGCAATCCAGGTATGCTACAAACATATTTTGTTGAATAATTTTCTCCTTTAAAATGGCTGAAGAGAGTTTGCCCACTCGTATAGATGGCAAAGCTTGTGACATAGAGGAACACAAACATTCTTGGTGCTGAAAAAAAAGAACACAGATGTGCAGACAATAAATTAACCTTGTTGAATTCAAGCTTTTACATAGACATATGTATAAAGTACACCTTTGACTATTTTATTTGCCGCGTGCCTGTGACATTTTAATAGGGACTTTGATAAAATCGGAGTCCATCTTGAGCTGTGTTTAGTTAAGTCAGGCTTTGTCAGAGCTCAACTCTTTGATTGTTGGGAGGAAATAAAACCATTGAGTTGTCTGGACCTATCCTTGCACATGTTACTTGCTCACTCACTTGGATGGGTGGATGGCGTGATGGGAGGGATGGAATGGGGAAAGACAAGGAGAGAGGAAGGATGGTGCTCAGCTCTCTGGGGTGGCTGGGGGGTGTCATCATTATAGCAGCAACGGCTGCAGAATCTTTTCTATGCACTTGCCCTCCTATATGTGTGTTTTCAGGAGTATAATAGATATAGTAGTCGTAGTAGTAGTAACAACAACAACAACAACTTTATTTATATACTGCTCTATCTAGGGGACTCAGAGCAGTTTCCAAATCGATATGTAAAGCACATACATATTTTAGATTGGCACACAAAATGTATGTCAAATATATGCATTTTTTGTGTGTTAATGTTAGTTCCGTGCATTTCCATTTGATATTAGTATTTAATTTCTACTTAAACAGGAGCTGCAGTGGTGCAATGGGTTAAACCCATTGTAACCATATTGTAACTGATTGTCTGCTAAATGTCCCTTGTATATTTCTAGGACATTGAGCCATATCAACTATACAAATGTGCATTCACAACATACGCATAATGAATTATCAAAGGCCTTCCTGAACATTTGTGTACTGCCCCTTTCCTCACTGTTTTATAATCTCAATTGCAATATTTTCATTTTGTTTTCCATAGCTTTTGGAATTTTAGTATTGTATTCAAACAAAACTTGAATATTTTGTTTGCATGTATTAATCAGTTTGTTTTGTGTTATATTGAAGTTGGTTTCCCCCATTTTATCTGGATGCACAGTATTGTACATCCAGATAATTGTATTGTACAGTTTTGTGTCTATTATTCCTTCTTCCTTCTGTATGTGTATATTTTGGATTGTATGGCTTTGTATTAATATACAAAGTCTTCTATGAAGTCATTGTCTTTGTTTATACCTTACTAATGGATTGAAATCAGTGAATATAATTCTATTTAGTTGTTCCTCTTTCTGTTCTTTGTTTTGTAATTTCCTTGTTCAAGGACTGTAACATAAAAATCCAATACAGTATGTCCAGGAAATCTGAAATGTTCTGCAACTGGTTTTCAGGGATTGTCATTTCTTATATCAGAATTGTATTGTTTTATCGTCTTTCATAGAGACTGTTTTGTTTGTACAGGTGCATTAGTTGTTCACCTCCTCCCCAAGTTACCAGGCTGTTCTGCAACTTTTGCTAATGTGGCATTCACTTGGATTGGCCAATTAAACCCGTACTGGGACAAGAAGTCCCTGGAAATTCTTGGATGCCCAGGAACCTTAGGGTATGGGGCTGATGTAGGCAGGCTCTTAGCTCCAACACCCAAAGGTGTTAAAGTTGGTTAAAGTTGCCTCTGCATTTGTCTAATATACTGGAGTACTCCAGATGGAGATTTGCTTGTAACTCCTTGGATCTCATAGCAAAGATCTTTGCCCAAATATCCCTACTTCCACCCATGTGCTATTGAAGGCTTTGCTCTACTTACTGTAATTATTTCCTCTGCAATAGCTTATGCTACGCTGAGTGCACTCTAACAGGGTGTTAGTTCTTTTTGGCTTTTTGAAAACCTTATTATCCCACAATATGTCATCCAGAATTCAAAATTAACATTTCCAACATGTGGTTGTGCACTGGATGGTACATTTGTATTGTTCCACATGTGTTTTATGTGCATGTGCACTAGACGCAAGATGCATGTGTTGCTCTGCTTGAATAATTATCTTGTAGAGATGCCAGGATCCCACAATAACAACCTTTGAACATGACACCACACAAAAGCTAAAAACTAGTAACAGGACTTTATCAGGAAGCCAGTGTTTTAGAAAACAGGGAACAGTTTATGTTTTCATGTGCGGTTCATTTTTAAGTTCTTGTGTACTGTGAAAATATGAATAGATATCTGAGATGCAAATAAATCAAACAACCTAACCAATTCCATCTTTTCCACATGCGCTCGCGCACACACGCGCGCGCACACACACGAAGAAGACCTGCAAGCCACTCTAAACACCTTTGCAGAAGCATACAAGAAGCTCGGCGTGTCATTGAACATCGAGAAAACCAAAGTGCTCTTCCAGCCAATCCCTCTCCAATGCCAGAAATACAGCTTAATGGTGTAACATTAGAAAATGTTGATCATTTCTGCTACCTTGGCAGCCACCTCTCCACAAAAGTCAACATTGACACTGAAATACAACACTGCCTGAGCTCTGCGAGTGCAGCTTTTTCTGAATGAAGCAGAGAGTGTTTGAGGACTGGGACATCTGTAGGGACACACACACTCACTCACACACATCACCTTCCTGCATCATTTCCTTTATTTATTCCTAATGTTATGTGATTCCAGCTCCACTAAAACCGCAGGTTTGGCGACTGGAGTGCCAAACTCCCAAAGGAGCAGATAAGGCACAGATGGGCTGAAGACAAAAGCAGATGCTTTATTCTGATTGGCCATAGAGGATGTCAGAGGAAGGAACAGGAAAAAGACCCTGGAACTCATGCAAATTCATTGTGCCCCCCCCCCCAATTCTCCCAGTTCATTGTGAGGGTATTATGGGAATTAGAGAGATTGTTGCCTGGGGTCCAGATGTGTTAGGCAACATTCCAAAGACAATTCATGAGAGAGGTTACTGTTGGAAAAAGGAGTGTGAACTCACTGCATGTCCCAATGGAGCAGCATCTTATTATTTATGCACTTTATTTCATAATTTGGAGTCTGATTTCGCGCTGTCACTGAGATCTTCTACTTTCTTCTTTCCTGTTTCTTTGTTATTCTTAAAATCCACTTATTTCCCAGTTTTCTACCTTTCACTTTCTGAATTTTTGCACTGTCCCTCCCTTCTTTCCCGTTCAGTCTAAATTCTGTTTGGGATCACTTGTAAATAACCTTCTACTGCTACTGCTGCCCATTCCTCTTCTCTTTTTTTAGTCTCTTCACCACACTTTCTACCATCTTAATTATTTGGAGAGGTAATTCCAAGTAGCACGGCTTTGACATATAAAGAGATGTTTGGTGTGACAGATTGGCATATGGAAGTAGTAGCATCTCTCTTCTAAAGCTTCCACCAGCCTAGATATTTGAGACTAGTTATCCCAGAGACTTGAAAACAGGGTCTTGAAGCTAGATTGGACAAACTGGGCATGGCTCATCTCAGCAAATTGAACAATGTTTATATGATCCGGTACCCAGAACAGACACAGCCTATGTTTTCATGCTTTAAGATTTACACTTTTCCAACAGGGAGATTCTAGGAGTTGTACAAAAAAGTAATTTTCCCAAGCTTTAGTTCAGGGGTCCTCAAACTTTTTAAACAGAGGGCCAGGTCACAGTTCCTCAAACTATTGGAGGGCTGGATTATAATTTGAAAAAACATGAATGAATTCCTATGCACACTGCACATATCTTATCTGTAATGCAAAAAAAAAAAACCCACTTAAAACAATACAATAATTAAAATGAAGAACAATTTTAACAAATATAAACTTATTAGTATTTCAATGGGAAGTGTGGGCCTGCTTTTGGCTGATGAGATAGGATTGTTGTTGTTTTTGTTGTTGTTGTTGTGTGCTTTCAAGTCATTTCAAGTCACCGGAGCTCCCGGTGGCACAGTGGGTTAAATCCCTGTGCCGGCAGGACTGAAGACTGACAGGTCACAGGTGCAAATCTGGGGAGAGCCGGATGAGCTCCCTCTATCAACTCCAGCTGCAGAGAATGAGAGAAGCCTCCCACAAGGATGATAAAAACATCAAATCATCCAGGCGTCCCCTGGGCAACGTAATTGCAGACGGCCAATTCTCCCACACCAGAAGCGACTTGCAGTTTCAGACTTAGGTTGACCCTGAGTGAGGGCCTGGTAAATGACCTTGGAGGGCCATATCTGGCCCCCAGGCCTTAGTTTGAGGACCCCTGCTTTAGTTTATCACTATATGAGTGAACTGCAGATATCTTATGTGTTCTTGATTCTCTTTTTTAACATTCTGGCATAGTCTTAAAGAGATCACAAGCTATTGGTCTGATTCTAAATTTCACATTACTGTACATACTAAGGTATACGTCTAGAAATTTTAATCAAAATCAGTACCTCAAAATTGGGTTGACTACTCTATTAGTCACGGGAAGTACTCTACCTTAACTATTGTCAAAAATGAACTATCTTAGTAGAGTAGTGAAAGGTAAAAGCTTAATCCATCCTAGGAGAACCTAAAAGAACACTGATCCTCTTTGCTACACCACAGCTTCCAGCATTGTTAGATTTCTGGGCAGGAAAATGGTGGGAGCCATGGGTGTTGGCCCTCAGAGGGAATGCTGGTGTTTTCTCCTCTCCACAGAATAACCCTCAACATACCCATAAGTCATATAATTTTTCTCCCAAAAGTTGTCCTGGGCTGTTAAGTAGCAGTGAGGGGAGAAGGAGAGGAATGGGTAGAGGAGAAGAGAGGAGGATCACTTCTACTGAAGCAGTAATCTTGGAACTGATTGATGGGGCTTTCCCATCAATGAAAGGATACAGTCCACCAGCAACTTAGATACAAAGCAGAAATAGGAGAGACACGAGTGAATGTGATAAGTACCAGATACAGATGTAATTATGTTGCTATAATTGCAACTACCAGCCTCCTGTGATAAACTCCCAAGTCTAACAAATATTAAAATAGTTATCTGGTTGTAAATTACATTTTACAAGCTTTACACTAACAAAATCCAAACTTTTCCTTTCACAAGCACTGTTTTAGCAACACATGGGAGCTAAACTCTAGCTGTTTTTTTTCCTAAGCATTATTTTGAAGAGGAACAAAATCCAAACCTTTTCCAGTTCTATTTTTGACAATTTTACAAGCATATGTTTACACACGAGAGTTTCAGTCAACTGATATGTTTAAACTAAAAAGATTTTCTAAACTCTTTTTTCAATAGATTGCTCTCATTAATCATACTTTTCACTACCAACGCTTTCTTTTTCTTTTTCATATTATTACAATCAATATGTAGAATTTCTCTCTGCTTATGAAAATAATAATTGTAGCAATGCACTAATAGTTACCAAATATATTAGGAAAAGGCACACCACAACAATGATGATGGTGGCAAACAGGGAAATGGAGTCTGCATGGATCATTCCAAAGCAAGCTGTACCAAGTTTAAATAGGACTTACTAGTTTAAATATGGAGAATCAAGCACATCCCAGTCATGGATTCAGAGCTTTCTTGGTAAGGGAGGAGAATGAAGAAAGAGCTGGGGAGACAGAAAAGGAGAGGAATAAACGGAAGAGAAGTGAGGGCAACTGGAGAAGGATGAGAAAGAGAGAAATGCTAAAGGAGGGAGAGATAGTTGCAACCAGAAAAAAAGAGAAAGAAAGGGAAAAGGAGGAAAAAAAACAGGGGAGATATTATATCTAATGAAAGATTGAGAAGATACAATCAATTAAGAGATGTTGAGAAAATGAAGATGACCAGGAGTTATGGCCAAGTGATGAGCAAAGTAGACAAAGAACCAGGGGAAGGTGGAATGGAAGGAGTCAGAGAGAGCACTAATATATTAATATTATTTTCTAGACAGTGTGCTTTCCTGAGGACCTTTCTACACAGATCAAGATGTGACATGAATCAGCATTTAAAATTGCATCATACCACATTTTGTAGTCACACATGTGGGGGGAAACCCACTGATCCTCTGTTAGCATGGGTTGGAAGGGGCATTATCAAGGCACAAGGCTTGCCTTAGTTCTGTGATGCTGAGAAATGATACCAGGTAGCTTCAGAGATGGGAGGAAGGAATGACTGAGTGGGGGACACTTCTTGGGATCACAGATGGTGATCCCAGGAGGCAGGCCCCATAACTGCAAAGATCCAGACCTTTTCTGGTAATTTATTATTTCTTTTGTGGGTATGTGCATCAGTGCAATTGCACAAATGGGTAGAGGTGTGACAATGAGGATTTTTATGCCAATATGTAGCTGCTATTGGTTCTTACAACTGTGGTAGAATAGCTGCTTAGTGGAATAAAGTCCTTCAATTGAAAACATGGTGACATAACTGAGTAGAATAAAAGGCCCTATTGTTTCACACCAGCCTAGACACCAATATATAGTGATACCTTGACTTAAGAGTTTAATTTGTTCTGTGACTGAGCTCTTAACTCAAATCACTCATCTCAAATCAAACTTTTCCATTGAAATACTATTAATCTGTACTGGCCCTTGGAAACCAATCCCCGCCATTTTTGTTACAAGTTTTTAAATAAGAAAATGTACTTTGTAATGTATAAAAGCACATTCACGAATAAGAATAAAAACAGAAAAATAAACTTTAAAATGGTGTAAGAACAAAGTTATGGCACAATGGTAAAAGCATAAAGTTGTGGCAAGGAAGCATTACCTTCATCATACTATACTCATTTCAGCCTCCCTCCCTCTCTTGCTCTCTCTCTGTCTCCCTCTTCATGAAGACACACATACCAGAAATATAAAAACACACAAAATCAACTAACTCAAAGTTTCTAGAAGTGGGCAAGAGCAAAGCAGACAGCAATCTCCCGAAGCGGACAAGAGCTCCAGGCATGGAGGCTTCTCACTTGATGCCCTGTACTCTCATGGTAGCACTCCCTCTGGAGCTAGCTCTTAACTCAAATGCTGCTCCTATGTCAAAGTAAAACCCAGGCCAAGCGACAGCTCTTAAGTCAAAGTAAGCTTAAGTTGGGATGCTCTTAAGTCAAGTTTCCACTGTACTCCACTGCTCCATTTTTTGTAAGACCCCAAATATCACAATCAGCCATGCAACATATACCATACTTTATGTGCTTCACAGATATTCAGCAATTAGAAGGATCCCCAAATCAGCATCTGGTGGCAAATTTCTTGTTCAGCTCTAAGATACTGAACAAAGGATCTTTTTACAGAGATTGTTAAAGAAGAGTTGGCAGTTTGCCTGGGTTTAGTGCACAATGCCTAGAAATAATAGTAAAATATGAATGTAGTTGGACATTATTTTCATTGTCACCAAAATAATTATCCACCGCTGTATGTGCCAGCACAAACATTACAGATACACAATGATTACTACAGCCAAAACAATCTGCCAAGGACTCACTTAGAGGAAATAGTGAAGAGCTTGTAAAGCAGCCCTTGGCTTCATAATTTCTATTGTATAGTCTAGATTTGTAGATGTAGTAGATTGTACAGAATGTGTACAATCTACTATGACTAGAAAACAAGTGCTAGAAATAAAGTAACCCAACGAAAAGCTTTGACTGAGCAACCCATTTACTATTGCCATGGATAAATTCATACAGCCTTCTGTCATAGTCATAGGCTATGACTGTATTTATGCACACCATAAAAATAGAAAATCTGAGAATAACAATTGTTTCATGAACAAAACAATTCCATAAAAAGTAAGCAGAAAAAGCACAGTTTACATTCTTATTTTAAAGAGTTTGGACAACATTGTATCATATTTGTTGCTGCTATCGATGTAGTTCTTGGAAATCAGAATGAAAACCAGACACTTGAGAGCTATTCTTGTGCATAAATGCTCTCATCCTTTGACTTCATGGAATTACTTCAATGCAAGAATGAGCTGCTTAACACCATGGATAGCTTTTTTACATTCCTGCAAACACAAATGTGTTTGTACTGGAACCATTTCACATACTGGGTTTATTTGTACAGCAATTGCCTGGGGAGGGAGAATAAATGGAAAAAAAGAAATAAGATATTATTTCCAGACTGGTATATCTGACCTCTAGTTGTAATTTCCTGGGGGTCAGGGGTAATGTTTAATTTATAGGGCAAGACATTTGTTCTGCAGGAAAGATAGGCCATAATTCTATAAACAATAATTCTGCATGTTGTTATGTACTAATAGTACTAAGTGGTGAGCATATTTTTCTGCTTTTGTCCAAATATATTCTTTATTACTATGAAACATATATCTGTTAAACTGTTAATTCTGTGCTATGGATTGTATTATTGAACATAGGCAAGTCTCTTATTTCTGTAACTTGGGGTTCCTGGGATACTGTTGTGTGCCAGAACAGGAACCCCTCTGTCTTTAAACATCATGCTAGTGTAGTAAAATCAGCAAATAGTTTATTGAAGGATATATGTAAGCAAAGCAATAAAAATGGTAAAAACAGTATAGTTCAAAGCAATGTTGTTCCAAGATAAAAGTCAGTCGATAAGCTTCCAGGTAATAAGTTAAAAATGTAAGATCCAAGGTACAGAATCCATAGAACAAGACAGCATGAAAATCCAATGAACGGAACAGGAACTTGTCAAAACTTGAAACATGAAACTAGACATCCACTTGGAGAAACAAGACTGTCATGAAGTATCAATGTTGACGGGGCTAAAGTAAAACTTTCCCTGATTTCAATATAAAGCCTTTCCTGGTCCCTGAAATGAAAGGAAAGCATTTTCTTTGATGAATTGACCTTTGTAGAGCCCGAGAACTATGCCTCTGTTTACAAAAGTCTAGTTTATCCTCATTAAATTCTGTACCTGACAAATCATCCTCAGAGAAAGACTGCTGTGGCCCGTTCCCAGGAATTTGACCTTGTGCATCTGCAGGAGAAACACTTTGTTCATTAGACACCTTGGGCTTCTCTCCTGGGATTGACTCAGGCCCAGCAAAACTCTCATCCTCATTGACAACAGACACAGGCCCAGAAGAACCCTTATCCCCACTGACATCAGACACAATCACAGGCTGAACTACAACAGACTTTATAGTTTGGTGAGGCACCAGCACTCTTAAGTCCCACTTTATGGCATATCTGATATTAGCTTCTATTCTTTGTAATTATTGTGTGCATTAATGTTGTTTTCAATTTATTTTGGCTCCAAAGCAAACCTATCACAGGGATTTCCCATCAAGATTTGCCTTCGTCTAAAACCATGAGAGTGTGATTTATCCAAGGTCACCCAATGGGTTTCCAGGGCTGAACAGGCACCTCACCCCTGCTCTTCAGAGTTATAGTCCAGTACTCATATCATTACACCATACTGGCTTCTAAAAGGAATACCAGAGTTTGAATCCCTTGTCATGTATAGAAACTCACTGGGTATATCCTTGAACGATTCACATTCTTTCAGCCTTACAAGAAAGCCATGGCAAACCTACTGAAGTAATACCACAGGAAGAGGGTCACCAAGAGTTGGAAGCTGCTTAAAAACACATGAGATCAATCACAAATAATGTATACCTGAATTTTTAGTATTTCCCTGTCCCAATATTGTACTGAATTAACCAGCCATGGTTGTAAAGAAACTAGAAGTGACCACAGAAATATGGAGTCACAACACTTGTGCCAAAAGCAAGCAAGTGACTTTTTGGACTACTGTAGTTTTGCTGTTTGGAGGATTTTGTCCATTGTTGACCTGAAAATTAATGCATCCTAGCTAAAGTCCAAGTGCATGGTGTCATTACTAGAAGGGGAAAATGTGGTCATTCCTCCCCAAAGAATTCTGCCCTAATAAAAGTTTCCTTCACTTTCCAAGTTTCTAGCACCACAATAACTTAAAATGTCAGTTGAGAATTTACAAACACATTTTAGGCATCTAAGAAAAGGGACACTAAAAGGCACCAAGGGAATGAGCACTCAACAAATGTAAGAATTGTAGGTGTGAACAATTTTCAGTGCCTCACTCCATGCAGTGTTAGGAAAGTTTATGTGCTTTCCCACAGCTATACCCTTGGTGGGCCTTCAATTCGACCTCTCTCTGGACAGTGATAATATTTGTGCTAGTTGCTGTGAGCTCACAGGTAGGAGAGAAGTAAAACAATGAATAAATCTCATTCCAGGGTGGAGGAGTACCCAAGCCCTCACTTTCTCCGCCATACTCCAATGCACAGGGACTTAGGGATGTGTGTTAAATAATGGAAAGTATATCTCATTTTGTAAGGGGCTAGAATTGCCAAAATGCCCCACCCCTTGATCCCATTTCTTTCATTCTTTCTTTTTTTAAAAAAACTCTACATAAAAACTAAAATTAATTTGAATATATCATAGGGAAAGAAAGTTAGAAGAGCACTTTCTCCCTTCCTTTTTTTTTTTTTTTTTTTGTAAGCAATCAGAAATAACATGTCTATTTATATGTCTGGAGCTTAGGTGTTGTGAAGACCCTGAAATGCAAACATCTGGAATGTTGAACATTATTTATTAAACAATGATTCAAGCTGTGAAAAATTCTGTTATGACAGTGTCACAAGCAAAGTGACATGCTTATGCATCAGATAGAGAACAAGGGTTCATCTACATAGCCATTAAAATCCAGGCTCACTCACATCCGTTTCATTTCAAAACTGAGTATGACTGAGCTCTACTCTACCAAACACTTTCCTGCTTTAATGTGATAAAGTTGGCTTATGGCGTTCCCCCTGATGTTTCTCCACTTCTGATAAATATCTCAGGATAAAGCAGAATAATCCATTTTTGCCACATTAGTAGAAATCAGGAAATGCTCCAGACCTTGCTTGAAACCCTAGACTTTGTGTCAGTTTGCTGTCCACACAGGGCACTGCTTCTACCCCTTTTTATCTGTACTCTAATGAACACATGCTTGTGTTGCCATTATTACCACATCAGGCAGGGAAAACAGCTGACACAGATATTGCTTGGATCAAGAAAAAAAGAGTTTATTCAGGCTTACAAAAAATAAAAAAAGGACAAAAAAAGAGTAGATAGGACCCAGGCCTCATTAGAATAATGGTTTTATAGTTCACCTATCTCTACCAGATAGCATAATCACAAAACCTTCCTGGTCAATGAGAAGGGAGGGGTTATGGCTTTGCTTGGTCCTGTTTTCAAACCATGAGCATCACCTAATAATATTATCTAACAACAAAAGCATGAAAACTGGGGATTGCTAGAGGAAATGTGGAAGTATGCAAGTCACTCAAGAACAAACTTTTGGCTCTTGACCTTCATAATCTGACTCTTGCAGCAAAGATAGCAAAGACAGCTTGTTCCCCTACCACATCATTAATTCCACACAAGTGTGGAATCATGGCAACATATCTTCATATTTGTTTAATCCCACCCAGAGGAGAGCTTTGCCAACTGCAATATGTAATGTGTTGCCATCAGCTCTTCTGGATGGCAGATATAAAAACGTGGAACGTTCCAAAAGGTCTTGTTCTTGTGACTTGGTCTCTGTTGAAACATTTCACCATTCTCCATTTGTTTGCCCTGAATACAATAATATACACCTGAAACACAGGAATTCCATTTTTAACAGGGTGTTATAAAATTCCATATCTTCTTCTTTTTTAAAAAATGTATTTTTATTGAAGTTTTCAGAATACAGTATGTTGAGTAAATCATCTAAAGATAGAATACAGCATAAAAGTGAAGGGTATGGGGTGGGGGTTTAGAGGAGTGTAGGATTTAAAAGAAGGGTATTATACATAATGAGAAAGAAAAAGAAAAAGGAAAGAGAGAAATAGTAATAATAATAATAAATTAAATAAATAAGAAAAAATAATAAAGATAAAAAGAAAAGAAAAAATATATGTGTGTGGTTACTAAACACTACATTTGACTTCCATTCTTCTTCTTGGCGGCAGTCTCTGTTTTGCTGTCTTCTGAACATATCTTCTGAACAACTCTGATGCATTTTTTTGTGATATTGTTTCAAATTTTTTTCTCTAGATTAGTAACTTTTAAGTATGTTTTACTCTTCATCTGTGACTTCCTCTTGTTGTATATTTTGTTGTTATATGCCAGTGAAGGCTTTCTGTTGTGTGGGATTGCTAGAGCTGTCTCCAGACAGTCCATCTTTTTTGTATATCTGGATTTATCAGTCTCCATTTTAGATATTTGTTCTCAATGTCATTGCCACTCTCAGCTACAGAGAAGTGTGATCTCTTGGCCACTGCAGATACCTTGGACTGATATCATCAGAGGCACACACGACCATGAAAAATTGGACAGATTGTGTGGGTACCTCTGCTGATGCCAGAGCTAGGTGCCTGCAACAGCAGAAGTGCATATGGATCTCTGTGACTGGCTGGGAGTGGTGACAGCAACACAGATCATGAGGTCAGTGGGGCCAACATGGTTTTGGCTTAGCTGGACCGTGTTTACTCCAGCCTGCTGTCACAACAGAAGTGGAAAGATGCATGTGGCCACCTTCAGGGCTAGTTCTGATTTACTGGCCAGTGCATACATAGTCTGGATAATAGATCGAGCAACTTTACAAGTTATGAAAATTACCAGTAACAATATTCAATTCAATAAAGAACTGACTAGCTTTTCCAAAGTTGTCCTCTGCAAGTTGACATGCCATTTGAATCTAATAAGCTTTTATAGACAAAACAAGCTGGATGATTTCGAAGCAGAAGGTACCACTTGTACTATATAGATTTCTTGGTAGACCAAACAATCATAGTTCTGCACTCTCATATGATTAAAGAAAATAAAGAGGAGCAGGTTCAGTACATGAGCAAAGAATCTAGTATTTAAAAGTAAAAAATAGTGGTTTTGGCAAAATCCCCAAAACATTTTTTTGCACATTTATTCAGTTGTTACATACTAGTAATTCCAGGGAAAGTGCTAAAGGGTTTCTTTTCATTTGGGTGAGAGAATAATTAAGACTGATGGTATCTTTACAATATTTGTTTTTAATTACAAATATGTAAGCACAGTCTGTTACGAATAAGCACACTAGCAAGAACAGACCGTAGAACTGCTGGCCCAACGTCAAATTCTCAGAAAGACACAAAACAATCCATCACGTCTGAACTTCAATTTTGTTAACTCCATCTTAAACTCTTCACTCTCAATCTATTCCCAAGTTCAATCACCTTTGTGCTTTGAAACATTTTTCTACTGCCTCAATCTTCCCCAAACTCTGTTAGATTCCAGAGCTTCCTAAACATCTAAGAAAAGACTTTTCTGATCTTTTATTGAAATTGATAGCCACTCATGAGTTCTCAATGATCAAAGCATCCCAGCCTCCTAACGCTGTCACATCATAAGGCTGTTTGTAAACGTCTGCTTCCAAAAATATCTCGTACTAAAAGAATACAGTTTTTAAAATCTGTTAAACAATTCTTCAGTGAACTTTGGTGAAACACTCCCTCCCCATGTAGTTTAACACATCCAATTCTAAGAAGCTAAGCTTTAGAAGCTGGATATGTTTAGTTTGGAGAAGAGAGGGTTAAGATGGGGTATTATAGTCACGTTTAAATATTTGAATGGATGTCTTGTTGAGGAGAAAGCAAGCTTGCTTTCTGTTGCTCAAGAAACTAGGACATGGAGCAATGAATTCAAACTATAAGAAAATAGATTCTACATGCATTTATTTGTTTTATTTATTTACAGTATTTATATTCTACTCATCTCACCCTGAAGGGGACTTAGGGAGGATCACAATGTACATATGCACAGCAAACATTCAATGCCGTTTCTGACATACAAGACATACAGACAGATAGAGGTCATTCAGCAGTACTTCTATTTCGGATCCTGGAGGTTGCTCAATTCAGCCGCAGAGGGAGCTGTTGCTTTGTCCACTATCATGAGGAGCCTTTTTGATCATAGTATTTCCTCCTAACCCTAACCCTTAGCCTCCCCGCTTTAAGTAGTCCCTAATTCCTCTACTCACAGCTCACAGCTGTTTTCGAACTGCTTAGGTCGACAGTGAGCTGGGCATTTTTTAACAGCTTTTTTTTAAACAGTCGGGCGCTCAACCCCGACTCAGGCTTCGAACTTGCCACCTTTTGGTCGGCAGTGATTTACTGTAGTTGATTAACCAGTTGTGCTACCAGCCTGGCCCATTAGGAAAAACCTCCTGACAACAATAGCTGTTGGACATTGGAATATGGTACCTCATCGTGTGATGGAATCTTTTAAAACAACGGCTAAATGGCCATCTGTCAAGAGTGCTTTGATTGTGTACTTCTCCATGGCAGTATAGATTTCTACAAGATGGTCTTTGTGGTCTTCTCCACTTCTATATTTCTATGATTCTAAGATATGAGTGTTAATACCTATCTCATTGTCTATGCCACATATGTGGTATCATTTTTACGTGTCTTATTTTTGGGATCTTTCCTACAATAAAATGTTCCTATAAGCAAATGTTGCTACAGGGACATGGAAATTACTGATTGATGTGTTGCTGCCAGTAACGTTAATTACCCTAACTTCCATATGTTTCAGAAGAACTTGCCAAGGATCTGATTCACACATGTATGGACTTAATTCATCTGCATATACTTATTCTTAATTGTCCATAGCTGATTGTATCACTCCGCTCTCTTGAAAAACACTGTCTTTGTGTCAATAAGAAAGTTCACTCATTAAAACAAGCTTTTTATGCTGCATCTATCAAACAATGAACAAAACTGGGGTGTCATGACCAAGAAAGTCCTGACATGTATAGTAGATCTTCACTCTGCTCCAGAATACCACCAACAAAGCTCTTGTGGAGGATCTTGCATTCAGGAAAACCTTTCTGGGTTGATATCAGCTCAGATATCTGGGGCCTGAGCTGCTCAGGGCATTGAAAATAGTATTGATAACTTTGTTTGATTCTGGATGCTCACTGTCTCCAAATATTGCAGTCTATCAAGACATCACTGTGTTATAAAATTTCCTGCCTTAATTACACATCATCATTCAGATGGGGAAACTCCAAGTGACTGCCCTTGTTGATTATATCCTTGCATCAACTGTAACTGGAAGTTTGGTTCTAAATAACCAAGGGTCTGTTCCAGCTGAAGCTTAGATCTCACTTAAGTCCTCTGCCTTCTATCCTATCTATCTATCTATCTATCTATCTATCTATCTATAATTTTAATTTTTATTCCATCTTCCTCCCCATAACAGGACTCAAGATACATAGCTACCCTATATAAGTCTAGAAATTTTAGTCAAAAAATTGGGACCCCAAAATTGGGTTGACTAATCCATATGTCAATGTGGGCACTGTACTTTAACTCTTATTTTTTAAAAGGAAACAGCCACACTGATATAGTAACTAAGGGCAGTTCCAGACAGGCCGTTATTCCAGGAGCAGCCACATTTAAAAACGCGGATGTTACCGGGGGGCTCATCTACACACACCCCAGAAAGCATGCACTTTCTGGGTGGATGTCCATATGTTCTCCTGGAACTTCCCAGGAGAACATCCAGACACTTTAACTCCCTCCTCAAAAGCCCCCAAAAGCCCTTTTTTTAAAAAGGAGAGCTCAATTGGAGAGCTGCCCCAGCTCTCCCGACGCGTAGAAATTACGCCCCAGGAGAAGGGGAGGGGAAGAACAATTTTCCTTCTCCCCCCCCCCCTTCTCCTGGCACATCATTTATACACACCAGGAGAGCTCCAGCAGCTCTCCAATAGAGGCCAGATAGGTACTTTTCTTTTTTAAAGGTCTTTTTGACGTCTTTTGGAAAGGGAGTTGATATTCTCACAGTTTTCTGGGCTAATTTAGCCCGGAAAACCATGAGAATACTGTCTGGAGTTCAGTCTAGGCACTGGTAGTAGTGGGTTTATCTTGTGCCTTCCAAAAAAGCGCAGAATAAACATACTATCAAAGTAATTCGCCACAAACCAGGGTTTTTCTAGTTTGTGGCAGATTAATTTGGGTTTATTCTGTTTATTCTGTTTGTTTATTCTGCTCAAGCAGGGAGCTTTGAGATGGTAGAACAGAAGCTTTCCAAAGCTCTAGGTGCTCTTACTGCCTATTACAGGGAAAACCAGCTGATCCCCAACCCATCCAAAACACAGACATGTGCCTTTAATCTCAAGAACAGACAAGCATCCCGAGCTCTGAAGATCACCTGGGAAGGAATCCCACTGGAGCATTGCAGCATACCCATGTACCTGGGAGTCACTCTGGACCATGTTCTTACAAGAAGCACTGCCTGAACATCAAGCAAAAAGTGGGTGCTAGAAACAATATCATACGAAAGCTGACTGGCACAACCTGGGGATCACAACCAGATACAGTGAAGACATCTGCCCTTGCGCTGTGCTACTCTGCTGCTGAGTATGCATGCCCAGTGTGGAACACATCTCACCACACTAAAACAGTGGATGTGGCTCTTAATGAGACATGCCGCATTATCACGGGGTGTCTGCGCCCTACACCACTGGAGAAATTACACTGCTTAGCCGGTATTGCACCACCTGACATCCGCCGGGAAGTTGCAGCCAATAATGAAAGGACCAAGGCAGAGACATCTCCAGCTCATCCCCTGTTTGGGTATCGGCCAGCATGTCAACGACTTAAATCTAGAGGAGGAACTTCTTGCAGCAACACCAGAAGCACTCCAAGTGGCCAGCTACTGCTCAAAGGACATTTAATCAACTACCAAACTCACAAATTTTGTATTTTGTCTGTCTGTTTGTTTGCTTTGTTCTGTTAGAAATGTAATATAATTTGACTGGTTGTCCTGACACGACAAATAAAATAAACAAATAAATAAATTCGGCTTTGTCTAGGATGTCATCTGGGCAGCCCCCTTTTTATTGTAGGAATTCCTACAATAACGTGACTGTCTGGATGCACCCTAAGCTAAGCTAAGCTAAGCTAAGTCTGTCCCAGGAGAACCCAAAAGAAGCACCAATTCCTTCTATTCTCTCCCTCATGACACAATTTCTAGTCTTTTTGAATGCCTAGATGGAAAAGTCGAAGTGGCAGCCAGATGCAGCTGCCTCTCTTCAGTTGGCATTGATACTTTCCCATCTCTTTTTCCCCCCTCGACTTATTCATGGATAATTTCAAAATCCACTGGCCAGTAAGATGTTGTGGCTGGTTGCATGGCAGTGACAGAGCTTACAAAGTCAAAGAACTGTGATTTCTTTATTAGCAGTGACGATTCCACGCCTCAGACCGCCATGTTCCTTTTGAGTTCAGCAGCAATCTCCATAATGAGTGAAAATAGATTGGCCAAGAAATAACGAATTGATGTGAGTGGTCTCAACTATAAGTATTTGGGTTGTTTTTCTAAAGGACCCTCTTGGTGGAGATGAATGCTACCTGGAAGTATTTCAGGTTTTTTGTTTTTTTTGTCGTGTCAGAAGCGACGTGAGAAATTGCAAGTCGCTTCTGGTATGAGAGAATTGGCTGTCTGCAAGGACATTGCCTAGGGGATGCCCGGATGTTTTGATGTTTTTAGTATTTCAGTTAATAACGGCCATCTACACTTCACTAAGTGAAATGTATTGTCGAAAGCTTTCATGGCTAGAATAACTGGGTTGTTGTAGGGTTTTTTTTGGGCTATATGGCCATGTTCTAGAGGCATTCTCTCCTGACGTTTCACCTGCATCTATGGCAAGCATCTGTTGGAACTAGGAAACAGGGTTTATATATCTCTGGAATGACCAGGGTGGGACAAAGGACTCTTGTCTGCTGGAGCTAGGTGTGAATGTTTCAACTGACCACCTTGATTAGCATATAATGGCCTGACAGTGCCTGGAGCAAACTTTTGTTGAGAAGTGATTAGATGTCCTTGTTTGTTTCCTCTCTGTTGTTGTGCTGTTGTAATTTTAGAGGTTTTTTTAATACTGGTAGCTAGATTTTGTTCATTTTCATGGTTTCCTCCTTTCTGCTGAAATTGTCCACAAGCACCCAGTAAGTGAAATGACAGGTAGGAAGGAAGGAGAAAAGGGGAAATGAAAGAAAGGAACATTTATGCCCCTGGGCTAGTTTCTAATTCTTCACTTTTTACAGCTATGGTCTCTGATATAAGTAGGAATTAATCTTATAACCTGGGGCAAATGTAATGAAGAATTTGACATTACCTTGGGATGTGAAGGCTGTTTATCGGAAATCCTACTGAGTTATGACCTAAATGTATGCAGAGAATGCAAATAATGACTTGAGATGAAATGAGGCAAGATTGGCAAAAAGAAGGTCTGCATAGGAAAAACACAAAATGGTTACTCATGAACAACTTCATTTGGATACTGAAGCAGGTCTTTATAATGTATATGCCGTGTTTTCATAGAGGCCAAAGCAAGGATTTGGAAACTGAAAAGAAGAAATGGTTTAGGGGCCAACCCAGGCAGCAGCCAGCCAAATTGCCATCTGCTGCAGTGCAGGGACTGTGAGAGTAACAGCAATACTAGAGCAAGGAAATCCCAGGGCACTCAAGCTTGAGAAATGCAATATGTTGCCATGTTGTAGATTTTGTGTTCAAGACATTATAAGATAGATGGTTTCTGAACACCAAGAGGGATTTTTTAATTTTTGTTCTTAATCTCATTACCTGTATAACTTGCATGCTACAGTGTAATAAGGGTCTTTGGACCATATTAAAAATGTTGTTGTTGTAAATAAAAATATGGATTTTTTATTGTGTCCCAAGGAATTGAGAAACTACAAGACGCTTCTGGTGTGAGAGAATTGGCTGTCTGCAGGGACGTTGCCCAGGGGAAGCCTGAATGTTTTTACCATCCTGTGAGAGGCTTCTCTGCCTAAGGACAATTGAAAGATAATGGGCGGGAGAAGTACTGTATATACTCGAGTACAACCCTAGTTTTTCAGCCCCTTTTTTAGGCTGAAAAATCTCCCCTCGGCTTATACTCGAGTCAATGTTATTTACTATTTTACTCTGTTATTAGTATTATTTTTATTGCATTTATTATTTTACTCTATTTATTATTATTATTACATTTATTAATTTACTCTTTATTGTTATTATAACATTTATTGTTTTACTCTATTTATTATTGCTGTTATTACATTTATTATTTTACTCTCTTATTACTGTTATTACATTTCCATTATTTTACTCTATTATTATTTTTATTACATTTATTATTTTACTCCCTTTATTATTATTGGAAAGATACGTAAGCACATTTACATTGAAGAAGGTTAGAATAATGGTTTAATCAGAGTTGGACAGCTTTATCTTAAATTACAATTTTATGTAAATATTTTTGAATATCTACTCTACTGATGCCTCAATTAATGTAATTTTATTGGTGTCTATTTCTATTTTGAAACTTACTAGTAGTTGCTGCATTTCTCGCCCTCGGCTTATACTCGAGTCAATACATTTTCCCAGTTTTTGTGGTAAAATTAGGTTCCTCAGCTTATATTTGGGTTGGCTTATACTCGAATATATACGGTAATTTGTTCTCTGATGGCTGTGCCCTTAGGCACTAAGATGGCTGTTGTGATGGTTCCTACACAGGATATTCTAAATCAAAGATTTTTTAAAAGTCAAATATAATTATTTTTTATTTTTTAAAATAATGTTTATTAGTGATTTTCCTTATTGCACAAAACCAGACATAGTGGGGAAATGGAGGAATATGGAAGCAAACCCAAAAAGGAAAAAAAAATACATTGACATTAAAGTAAAATTAAAATTAAAATACACATATATTTTCATAATGACTTCCAACTACTTCATGATATTATTATTATTATTATTATTATTATTATTGGTTTTTCCTTTACTTTCTTATTTCTTCCGTCTCCCCCTTCTTTAAATCATACTTACTTCACAGTCTGCTATTTCATATAAGTTTTCTTACTATCACATTCATATTAATAACATCATTGTTTTCTTTTCTAAAGTAACTTTTAACTAGTTGCCAGTCTGTTTGGAATCTCCTGTCTCCTTGATTTGTTGTCAATACATAGGTCAACCTGTCCATGTTCATTATTTTGATTATTTTCAGTGTCCATTGGTCCAAATATAATTATAATATAAAAGGAAAACCAGTAAGCTTGGGAATAATGAGGGGGAGCAGGGAGTGAAGGAGAATCCCACCTCTGATGTCAAGACAGAATAGATGTGGAAGGAACCCATTTCATCAAGGTAGGTGATAGGAACAGTTTGAGACTGAGAACTATTGGTGAGTTTACCTGTTAATAGGTAGGAATGGGAGAACCCCAAGGAGGAGGCAGATTGGCAGTGGGATGCACATCATTGTGTGATAGGAAGCTGAATACTGGTTTGCCTGCCTTGTGCAATAAAGTCCTAAGTCTCCAAATGTTGAAAGGACAGTGCAAACAGCTACAATAATTTTTGTAGCATATTTCTTAGAATAATGTATGGGAAATCACAGAGCATTTTCACTGGTCCTTGAGGGGATGTCTAAATTTGGCTTGCAGTTGTACAAGTATTGAATTATAGATTTGACTCCCTTCTCCCTCCTCTCTCTTTTTTTAAAATGCAAATATAAAAAGGCCTGTTGCTCATTTGTGATTTATGGAAGTGGTGGATTTAGTATAATCTTTTTAGGATGCAAACTAAAAGAAAACAAGCTTGGCAGGATACACCTGAGAATGAAGCTATCTATCGGTGGTTTGAAATTTTTATTTAGAACCCCACACCCTTCTTATTTATTTATTTGCCAGCCTCTTGTGTCCTTTTCCAGTGCTGACATTTCCAACATGGTGCTCTAAATACAGCCATCAAGATTTCAGTATTTATTTATTTATTCCATTTTTACCTATCCTGTCCTTAGTATCAAGCCATTACTTGGATACTCAGAATGAGGAATCATTGCGTCATTGTGGAACCAGAGCTTAAGATGCTAGAATTCCCTGAAGCTGAATGATGTGAACCTGAGTAACATTGGAGGCCCCTGAGTACTGGGGTATCAGGTGCATCTGTGTGAGTCACACATTTCCTGCGATACTACACTGTTATGGCAGCATGTCCCAGCATTAGGGTAGCTCTTGTAGGGGGAAAAATCAGAGGCCTTCTTTGACTTCCCACTTTGTGGAAATAGGAGGTTCTTGGGAAGGGTAACTGGTACCAAACAGAACAAAAAGTCACAGAGTACATTTATGCTGTAGAATTATCCACTTTAATTGACAGGCTGTAAAATTATGGGAGTCTTTAGCCTTCTTTAACCAAGAGTATTTATGCCTCACAAATCCTGGATTCCATAGCATTGAGCCATGGCAGTTAAATAGGGGTCAAACTCAGTGCCGTCTTAATGCATGGGCATACTGGGCAATTCCTCCCCCCACTCCCTGGACATAGGGGCCCCATGCTAATTTATGGACAAACAGAATTTAACACTAATTTTCTGATCACCTGTCTCATTTGACAAATGTCCTGTTAACTTGGTAGAAGGAGAAAAATTACAACTTGTAGTGGAGTGTTCGTATGTCTTCGGGGGAGGCCCTACTCTGGGTCTCACCTCCTTCGCAGGTGCAGTTGGTGGGGATGAGAGACAGGGCCTTCTCAGTGATGGCCCCTCAGCTGTGGAACTCCCTCCTCAGTGAAATCAGATCAGCTCCCTCCCTCCTGACCTTTAAGAAGAAATTAAAAATGTGGTTGTGGGACCAAGCCTTTGGACAATAAACACAGTGAAATAAGTGATATGGAACAAGTGCAATTACAACCAGAATGGCTCCTAGGCTAAGATTTTGGATTGTGTGGTTTTAATAATTGATTTTAATGTTTAGATGTTTTAACTCTATGGTTTTTAATGCATTGTTTATTTTATTTGTATATGATATGCAGCATTGATTTTTTGCCTATTGTATGCCACTTTGTGTCCCCTTTGAAGTGAGAAGGGTGGGATATAAATATAGTAAATAAATAAATAAATACACCCTACATTTGTGCTTCACACCATTTGCATCCCCCAGTCTGTTGTAAGTGACTCTGCAAGTGAAAAATAGTGACCTGTCCAAAGTTACCCAATGAGCATTACACCAAAATTAGTATTTCAATTGATTTCTCTCATTTACACATGTAATGCAGCATCATTACTTGTGCTCCCAAGACAGGACAACTATGTTCATGCCTATTGCAACAGCTAAGTATGTAGATGCTCATGAAATACTTTCACGGAGTTGTTTTGTGACCTGCTAATGCTTTCACCAGACACGTTCCCTTCCCCATTCCCTAAATATGCCTTGATAGACATTACAGTCAGCCCTCCACATTTACCGGGGTTAGGGAGACAAGACCCCTGTGAAAATGAAAAACTACGAATAAGAAGATGCCATTTTTATTTGAGAATTCATCTCTGGGAGCCTCTGGATTCTCCAGCATGACACAATCAATTTCCACCAGGTGTTGATCATTGAGTCACACTTGAGGACCTAGACATTCCTAGAGAGAATACTTCTCTGGGAATCTCTGCATCCTTCAGCACAACTCTATAATCAACTTCTAGTGAGGTTGACTATAGAGTTGCCCTGGAAAATCAAGAACTTTCTTTCTAGAGAGAACATTTTAATAAAAGCCATGAATGATCAAATCCACAAGAGTCAAACCAGCAAACGTGGAGAACCGACTGCAGTACCAGAAATGTCACATCTTCTACTGTTAATATTTACCAGGATTGAAAGTATGGATGCTTGGGAGAAGGAAATATTGTCCTTGTGTGCAATCTGTTTTTTTCCCAGGCTATCCAAATAGTAGACATAGGTTATGTGATGGTAAACAAGTCAATACATATTTTTTTGGCACAACTGCTGATCCACAAAACTAAATGCAGATCTTCCCATTGCTGTTTCTGATGTTCTAGGCAAGGCAGCACACATGAGATGTGAACCCAGCTTTTGGGAAGATGCATTTTATTTGGAAGATTATAATCTGTGGTTTGTATTGTAATTATACAATTTTATTTATTTTTCACAAGATATAGTTTGGGAAATAACATCCAGACAACACTCAGTTATGCAACTCTTGAGAACAAACCTTTTTTGATTGCTTGCATAACTAGAGTTGAACCACATTAAAGCATTTAGTGCATGGCTGCCAGTTGGAAGATATGCATTAAAGAAAAGGAAGAAACTAACCCGCACAAATACACAACATGACATATGTGGCTTATTAGCTTTGGAGCCAGGAAATGACATCATGCACCAGTTAAAAGAGCTCTTCATTCAGTATATGAGGTCTATATGATACGGCCCAGCACATTCCTGCATGTAGAAATATACTGAGTATAGCATTTGAGGGTTATAAAGAAAAGTAAAGAAGCTTAACCATCTGTAGTTCAAGGGACATCTGCTGGATCAAAGGGACAAGGAATAATAGATCCAGAAAGCTTAAATATGTAGAAGGTGCATCTGTTGAGAATCTAGGAAACCTACTGAAAAATACCTTGACTTAAATATTATCATATGGTTTCTTCTTGATTGAAATAATGCCATCTAACATAGTACTTATGTTGTGTTTGAGTATTTAAAGCCCTGGATTGTTGTAGTAAGAAATCTGTAAAATAGGGGGTTAAACTAGATATACAGTGAGCCCTTCGTCTTTGCTTCACTTTGGTTACAGAATCCTGCTTGGTTACCAAAATCCATGAATGCTCAAATTAAATTATACACAATAGCACTGGATATAACATGCCAAAATTCTAGGGACCTTGTCACATTGAGATATAATCCATTTATACCAATATGCATCCCATATTTTTTAAGAACTAGATGCATACTGTATTGAGACAAGATGCATACTCTCCCCATCACATCCAATTACAGACAGTCCCTGAGTTAAAAACATCCGACTTACAAATGACTCAAAGTTGCAAACGGGGGTGAGACAAAAGGAAGGGAGAGAAATATTCCCCTAGGAAGGGGAATTCACTCCTGGAAGAGTTATTATCATGGGGAAAAGGTGTCTCTACCAAAGCTTTGTCACCAATCCGTATTTCCACAACCAGCCATTTTTTTTCAAAATTCAATTCTCACAGGGAAAGAAAGTGAGGTGAATTCTTCTGAACAGGGGCAGAGATAGCCAAAGAAACACCAGAAAGGTGGTAACTCTTCCCTAAGCTACCCAAAGCTATACCTCTATATGAGTTACACTTTACCTTATTTCTATACCGCTTTTTTCAGCCCTTAGGCGACTCAAAGTGGTTTTATATTAGGCTTGGTTGATTTAAAAAAATGGTTCAAAACTCGTTTCAGATGTAGGGGGCACTGGTGGTTCGATTCAGAATTGAATTCCAAATTTTTCCCAATTTTTTTTGGAACTTTCCAAAATTTCCAAAATTTCCAAATCGCTTCGTTAAAGGCGGACGTGATTGCACAATATGTGAAAAACAGCATAGGCATGAAAGTATGGGATTTCTAGTGTCTTCTTAGGCAACTCACAGCAAACAAAGAAAACAAGAAATAGCCCTGAGAACTTTATGGGCCTTTTGAGTAGATTTCACTAGTCAGGGAAGTATATGCAGGAAAGAATGGGATTTCTAGTGTCTTCTTAGGCAACTCACAGCAAAGAAACAAAGAAAAAAAGTATCAGGCAGCCAGCCAAGAATGGCTGGCAACAGCCCTTCTTCCTTTCTGCTTGCTTGCTTGCCCACCGTGCTCTTCTTCCAACCTCCTTCCCATGGTCTTTGTTTTTTTCTTCCCCTTTCCCCTTCTCCCTTCTCTTCTCTCTTCCCAGCTCTGAATGAGCCTCTAAGCCATGTGCTCCCCTTTATATACAGCAATGGCGGCCAGTGCCGAAACCCCTCTTCTCCCCAATACTTCTCCCCTGATTGCCTGCGAGGAGAGACAAGGAGCCTCCTAGCCTCCCAGCAGGCTAGAGGGCTGAAAATATACTGAATCATTTCTGACTCACTTTCTGAGTCGGAACAAAAATGGCAGAGAAAGCTTCGGAAGGGCAAAGGGACTTCTGGGTTTTTAAAATGCTTCAAAATCACTTCAAAAAGGTAACTTTAACGAAATTATTATGAGTAACGAGTAATCCGACATGGCTCTATCCATGCCTAATGTATATATATATATTATGCACACACACACACATCTGGTCTTACACTTGAAAAATGTACCTGTTCTGACTTACAAACAAATTGAACTTAAGAACAAACCTACATAACCTGTCTTGTTTGTAATGTAAGGATTACCTGTATTACAATTCCTACGATTTGAAAATGTTATGCTTTGACTAATCATGCCATGAAAGATTGGCTCCTTCCAATCTGTTTGGATGCCTCCCTCCATCACTTTTTATTTTTCCTCCCTAATATTGCACAGTGACATAACTTTGAAGTTTCAATTTACCATTCTTGTAAGATTTTAGCTGACGGAATGCATACTGATTTTTTTGATCACACGTAAAAACAGCACTTCAGTAATGTATAAAGTCATAGTAATTAAAAAAAAAACAATGAGAATCCCTTGTGCAATTACTCTGTTTCTATGATGCTTTGCAGGCAGATTACTGACAGAATGGAGCAAACGTGATAGGACCTGTTTGGAACTATGTTCAAAGAGTCTCAGAAACAGAGTATATCCCCAATGTGATGAGGTCCAAGAGTAGCTTTTTATATTTGGGAGAAGAGCTATTTTAAAGCCACAGGTAATAGCATCCATAGGTAGAGAATCTGTGAGTATGGAGTGTTATCTGTATTCCTTTTGATTATCCTAATTGACCAATTTTCTCTCCCAGAGCAGGAGTTTTCAAAGAGCCATACTTTAGTAATCTGGCTTTTAAATTAACTCCATATTTATTTTGCAATGATTAGCTGCAAAAAAGCACGCTATATGCAAGATAGAAAGGTGTGAGAAATCATGGTATGAAAAACATATGCCTTTTACCACTTGGAGGAGCCCTTATCAAAAAAGAGGCCAAACATTATTGTCTACTTAGTCAATATTATCCATTGATATAGGCAATTCGTATGGCAAATTTGGGCTAAAGGAGGATACACTATAGAGTTTTGCATCTCATTGATAAAATATAGTTGTGGGGCATGATGTGCTGATTTAAATTGGGGTTGTGGGTACTGGGACTATGAGCACTGAGAGATATATCTCAATTCCAACAATATTTTCCATACACAAAACAACAGAAATGAAATGACAAATGTGGCATGATAGCTTTGGAACCAGTACATAGTAGACATGTGTGCGAAATTTGTTCCTACTGTTCCTATCATTTCTTTTGTGCTTTCCGTTTCTTCGGAAGCATGCAATGGGAAGCCCCCTCCCCACATGAAAATCTGCTCGATATGAAAGCCTACTTTTGTGTGCATCTGAACTTGCCTCCTTGCCTTGGAAAGTGTGTGTGTTTGTGTGTGTGTGTGGTGGACTGTACAGGCAGGCATGCCCAGAGCTTGGCTGCAGGTGCACTCAGGGCCTGGCTGCACACCCTGCCACATACACTCTCTCCTTGGAAAGTGTGTGTGTGTGTGGTGGGGTGCGCAGGCAGGCCCAGAAAGCATGCACACCTGCCATTGCCTACAGCCACACTCTTACTCTAGAGTAGAAATAGCAGGTGCCAGGTAAGAAGAACACATGCCGGGAAGGGGAGCCAGTGGGTGGGAAGCCCCTCTCCCCGTAATGGTCTGATTTTTGGGCTCCAAAAAATAGGAACCGAAAATAACCCTCTCAATTTTGGAAGGCTTACAAAAATGGATTGGGGACCCCAACAAAAGCTGGGATATGAAACGGAACAAATTTTGCCCCAAATGTCCATGTCTAGTACATAACATCATGCATCAGTTAGAAGAGCTCTTCATTAAGTATATAAGATTTGTATGACATAGCCTGGCACATTCCTGCATGTTCCTATATGTAACCTGCTAGGGAAAGGTCTCCACAATTCAATGTACATTTTAAATAAGACTAATAGAATAATAGTTTTGCTACACAAATGATCTCTCCCCTCCTTACAAAGAACACTACTATCTAAAGAAGGGGACCTCAAACTAAGGCCTGGGGGCCGAAACGGCTCTCCAAGGTCATTTACCTGGCACTCGCTCAGAGTCAAACTAAGTCTGAAATGACTTGAAAGCATACAACAACAACAATCCTATCTCATCAGCCAAAAGCAGGCCCACATTCCCATTGAAATACTAATAAGCTTAAATTCGTTAGAATTGTTCTTCATTTTAATTATTGTATTTTAAGTGTTTTTGCACTACAAATAAGATATGTGCAGAGTGTATAGGAATTCATTCATTTTTTAAAAATTATAATCCGGTTCTCCCAACAGTTTGGAGGACTGTGACCTGGCCCTCTGTTTGAAAAGTTTGAGGACCCCTGCTCTAAAGAGTAAAATTTTTTCCTGTTTTCTATTGCATCCAAACTAAGGATATACATTTTTATACATTTTGATCTTGCAGGTAAAAAAACCCCAACAATTTCTGTACTTGCTGCAAACAAATTGTGGAAAACAAGTACTATTTTTAGGGACCATTAACAACTTATTCTGTACAAAAGAGAGCACAGATTTATATATTTCTTTATTGCTCAGAATAATTGTTCAAGAGCCTTTTGTTTGGTGAAAAACATGTCATTTTATGTTTTAAAAAACCCAAAACCAAAACCCAACATACAAATGGAATAGGTTACAGAATAGGTTCCCAACTGAAAAGATTTTTTGCCAGTGTTGGATTTTCTCTGTCAGAGCTTCCTGATTTTCATTTTCTAACCATTTTTGAAACATTAGTAATAGTCTTTATTTATTTATTTATTTATTTATTGCATTTATATCTCGCCTTTCTTACTCCAAAAAGGACTCAGGGTGGCTCACAAAAGAGGCACATATACATAAGATAAAATCAAACATATACATTAAAACTAATAATTAAAACATGTTGATCTTAAAACCAATTAATTAAAACCATGCAATCCAAAGGTATATTCCATGAGCCATTCTGGTTGTAAATTGTACTATACCATAGTCACTTATTGCACTGAGAATTTCTATCTAAAGGCTTGGTCCACATCCATGTCTTCACTTCCTTTCAGAAAGCCAGGAGAGAGAGACCTGATCTAATTTCACTTGGGAGGGAGTTCCACCACTAAGAAGGCCCTGTCTCTCATCCCCACCAATTATGCCTGTGAAGGAAGTGGGACCAAGAGCAGGGCCTCCCCCGAAGATTGAGATGGTTCATAGAATGGGATACGTTTGGACAGGTAACCAACTACTATGCCAAAATACAACCTGAAGAATATCCTTGTACAATTAAAGACAATGTAAAACTCAATTTGCTTTACTGACCAGAAGCCAAAGGAATTCTAGAATGAAGATAGGAATATTATCAAGGAGGAAATAAAAAATGACACTATTTTCAGCCAAAAAGAAAGTAAAGCCTTAATGGATGATAGCTGAAACTATTAAAGCAATTAAGGACAGAAAAAAGACAGAAATTGGGTCAGAATCCTAAATACAACTATCCAGGGACACATAGACCGACTATAAAAATTAATACAGAAAAAATAAAATAAAAAGGAGACCTCTTCTACAAGATCAGAACTCAATGGGAACTGTAAACCAAGAGTGGGGATGCTATACAATTAGAAGGAGAACACATTGCATAGTCAAGTACATATAAAAAGACAATAGAAACAATACAGTGGAGAACTATATTAAACGTCCTATGCTTGACATCCTAAGGACACAAATCTGTTCTGTCAGCACAAAATGAAAACTGGAAATTCAAATAGAAAACTGAAGTTGGGAACAGGAAGAGAATTCTCAGCTTGGCTTCAATGTCACACACAATGTCAGTCACCCTGCGACTAGAGACGGGTTTTATGAGAGTGGAGGCCAGGGTGTGGGTGGCCATACTTAACCTCTGGCTCAGACTGTCCCGTGCACCCCTTGGCCTTGCCCCACTAACCATGGAGGATGACTTCCAATCCACATGGAAGCAGGCGGTAGCATCCAAAATCTCCTCATTGGGATTTTCTCCAGGTCTACTATTAGCTATGGATTACAATCAAGCCAAAGCACTTATTAAACAACGTATCACAGACACAGAGCACCAACTAGATCTGGCCTCTGGCTCCAACCTTCCTTATCAGTGAAGACAGCAGATACCTTGCCTCCCCTATGGCATATTTAACATACTTAGAGGTTCCTATTCATCGAAGGGCTTTCACCCTGGCCCGATGCCACGCTCTCCCATCAGCTGTACTCGAAGGTCGCTACCGGAAGATCCCTTTCCCAGAGAGACTCTGCCCCTGTGACTCGGGTCATGTAGAAACAATAGAACATGTGCTCCTTCAGTGCCCGTTCTACAGGGATCTCCGTGCCAGGCTTATCTTACCTCTGATAGACAAGCACCCAGGCCATTCAGGACAATTTTATACCTCCCTGCTACTTGCAGATACTAATTCAGCTACAACCTACAATGTCGCAAAGTTCTGTGCAGCAGCATACAAAATCCGCCAGGGAATGACTAGTTCCAAAAGTCAACTGTGTGTCCAGTAATCTTCTTCCCTGAATCTACAATTTGGTGATGGATCTGGGCATTGTATGTTTTTACCCTGTTTCCCCTTCTGCTCCCTCACCCATATTGTGTTTCTAGTAGTTATATTTATATTTTTAATGTACCAAACATGCCAGGTTTGTATGGAAATGTGACACTATTTCCTGTGCTGGTCAATGACCGAAATAAATGTTTTGAACTTTGAACTTTGAATGTCAGAAATAACAGCATGGGACAATGTTTCCTATTTTATTCAAGTCTCCCATTATGTGTTCCAAACATACTAAAATCTAGAAGTCTTTTTAATATTTCTAGATAAAATATTATCTGGCAGGCAAAACTTGTGACATTATTAATTTTTATTGCCTGTGGTGACCCAGCCAGTCACCCTATTACCAGCAGATCTTGCAGACCGAGGGCCATAGCCACCCTGATTTGAATCTATCCATCTGTAGTGCAGTCTTCTTTTCTTATTGCCTTATGGTCTTTTCTAGTGAACCATGTCTTCTCGTGATATGGCCAAAACTACAGTCTCATTTTGAATCACCTTGGATTCTGTGAAGAGTTCAGGCTTGATATGCTGTATGACCCCTTTGCTCTAAGATCCATTTGTTTATCTTTCAAGTAGTTCAGGGTATTTACATACCATATATACTCGAGTATAAGCTGACCCGAATATAAGCCAAGGCACCTAATTTTACCACAAAAAACCGGGAAAACATATTGAGTCGAGTATAAGCCGAGGGTGGGAAATGCAGCCGCTACAGGTAAATTTCAAAATAAAAATAGATACCAATAAAATTACATTAATTGAGGCATCAGGAGGTGAAATGTTTTTAATATTTACATAAAACTGTAATTTGAGATAAGACTGCCCACTCTGATTAAATCATTACATATCTTCAATGTAAATGTACTTACATATCCTTCTAACAATAATAAAGAGAGTAAAATAATAAATATATTAATAAAGTAAAATAATGGAAATGCAATAATAACAGTAATAATAGAGTAGAATAATAAATGTAATAATAGAGTAAAATAATACATGCAATAATAATAAAGTAAAATATTAAATGTAATAATAATCATAAATAGAGTAAAATAATACATGTAATAATAATAATAATAATAATAATAATAATAATAATAGGGTAAAATACTGTAAATGTAATAATAATAAAGAGAGTAAAATAATACATGAAATAAAAATAATACTAATAACAGAGTAAAATAATAAATAACCTTGACTCGAGTATAAGCTGAGGGGAGCTTTTTCAGCCTAAAAAGGGGGCTGAAAAACTAGGCTTATACTCGAGTATATATAGTAACTCTTCTTCAGCACCACATTTCCAATGAGTTGATACTCTTCCTATGAATCTTCTTCATTGTTTAGCTTTTACAACCATATGTTAAAACCAGAAATATGGTGTCATGGACATATCTGACTTTGGCATCCAATGATATACAAACTCAGCAATAAGGATGTCAAATATTGCCATTAGGCACATTCAACACAACTGTTGAATAAGATATTTTCTCCCTTTTGACAAGAACTGAATTCTCCTAGTTTGGCTTGAAACACATTAAAAAATAAATCAAACAAACAAAAAGCGGAGCTTGCTATTTAATGGGAGCCCAGAGCAAAGCATAAACAGAGGCATATTTGTATTGGGGCCAATGATTATTCTATCAAGCTGGCCTCACAGCTCTTAAAAATGTCGTATTTACCATAAATCTTGAACTACTATCTGAAGAGAATGAAACCATTCTTACTCCAAGAGCTTACTGACTGCACCACTTTCTTCTGAGAAGAAACTGTGTGCATAGAAAATGTAAATAAATACATCGAACTAAATCAGACATCCCTTTTGTTAAACTACTAATGCTAGATGTTAGATTTCTTTGTGTTAGGAGCAAGTCTGTCTAGGAACTGATTAGCATACCACTATATTTACAAGCAAAATAGTACATTATTTATTTGATGTCTGGGTATGCACTGCCATATGCAAGAAAACAGATAAAACACAAACTGATTTTAGCAAACCCATTTGGAATCTAGTTTGTTTGAAGTTCTCAGGAGTCAAAAAAGAAAAGACTGTGTGCTTCAGAGACAGAAAGAAAGCCTTCTTTACTTACATGGCCTGAAAAAGTTCCGAACAGCTGGAGCCTCTGGATTATAATGTATGCAGATGCCGTGTTTGGTTTAGCCTTCCCTCATTCTCCACCCCAAACCTTGGCACTAAAATCTCTGCAATACTTGAGCTTGATAAGTAATTTCCTGGTTCCCCTTTTACGAAACTCTCACATAGTTAATCACTGGTCCACTCTTGACACTGGAAGAATGCATAGCAGGTTGTGTGCCTTGCAACTGATAGTGAAGATGGGCAACGGCTTCTCTGCTGCTTTGGTCCGAAGAGAAAGAGAAGGAAAGAATCTCTCTGATAATCCACTTTCCCTGCTGAAAACGTATGGTATCCTCTGACTCAGCCTTAGATGCATATTTCAGCGATAACATCAGAACAAACAATTGTTGCAGATAAATTATAGCATGTCATGTGAAGTATGCTGACTTTGTCATGCTAATATTTTGAAGAGTCAAAGAAAGGAGCCTTTGCACAGCTTTCAGAATGACGTTCATGGAGTTTCTGTGTACAAATCTTCCACAATTCAGTTCCAAAGCAAGAGGGATGCAGCAACACACACTGTTCAGGGATGAGTAACTTCGAGGTAAATGCAGAATTCACCTGAGAAAACTAGACAAATGGCCCTGGGCTTCTAAGAACATCTGGAAATTAATCCCTATTTCCAGGAAGAATTCTGAACTGTACTCTTGACTTTATGCATGCTTCGCAGCCTCAAGTTCTCTAACCCTTCTTGGCACTCCTCTGTCTTCGTACAGAATTGTACAAAGACCAGGCTAGAGTGCTTGCACCATGCTAGAAGTGGCACAGATTTGATACCCCAGGTTACATGCTCAGGCATCAAAACATACAGCAAAACATACAGCATTTCAGGGCTGTAGTTCAGACATCTATTGGATTTAACTCAGTGTTTCTCAACCTGGGGGTTGGGACCACTGAGGGGGTTGTGAGGGGGTGTCAAAGGAGTTGTCAAAGGACCATCAGAAAACACAGTATTTTCTGTTTGTCATGGGAGTTCTGTGTGGGAAGTTTGGCCCAATTCTATCATTGGTGGGGTTCAGAATGCTCTCTGATCGTAGGTGAACTATAAATCCCAGGAACTACAACTCCTACATGTCAAGGGCTATTTTCCCCAAACTCCACCAATGTTCATATTTGGGCATATTGAGTATTCGTGCCAAGTTTGGTCCAGATCCATTATTGTTTGAGTCCGCAGTGCTCTCTGGATGGAGGTGAACTACAACTCTAAAACTCAAGGTCAGTGAATTCCTATGCACACTGCACATATATTAAATATAGTGCAAAAATACTTTAAAAAAACAATGCAATAATTAAAATGACGAACAATTTTAACAAATGTAAACTTATTAGTATTTCACTGGGAAGTGTGGGCCTGCTTTTGGCTTATGAGATAGGGTTGTTGTTGTTGTTGTTGTTGTTGTTGTTGTTGTGTGCTTTCAAATTGTTTAAGACTTAGGTTGACCCTGAGTGAGGGCCGGGTAAATTACTCTGGAAGGCCATATCTGGCCCTTGGGCCTTAGTTTGAGGACCCATGATATATATAGCATCAACTACCAGCTATCCAGCATAACAGTGGGGGTAAGGAGGACCTGAAATTAAAGACTATGAATAGCTTTACTGAGCTGTATTTCATTCAGTTATGCCAAAAAGGACTGCTCTGCTTTGCAAGTATTAAACACGGAATTTTAATCCTTCTTTGAAACTGAATTATAGCTAATGAAGACATTAAACAGCAACCATAACTTAAAACATTTCTTGGCTGTAACTCATTATATCTGAACCAAAAAGCATGGGCAGTCTCATTGTGGAACAATACTGTCACAAAATCCTATCTATTATGTTTTCAGAGGAAGTTGACAAAAATATTCATTTTTTTCTAGTGATAGTCTCCTCTTTAACCAGGCTTTCCCCTATGACAGTGTTTCTCAGCCTTCCTAATTCTGCGACCCCTTAATACAGTTCCTCATGTTGTGATGACCCCCAATCATAACATTATTTTTGTAGCTACTTCATAACTGTAATTCTGCTACTGTTATGAATCGTAATGTAAATATCTGATATGCAGGATGTATTTTCATTCACTGGATCAAATTTGGCATGCATACCCAATAATATGTCCAAACTTGAATACTTCTGGGCTTGGGGTGGGGTTGATTTTGCCCTTTGGGAGTTGTAGTTGCTGGGATTTATAGTTCACCTACAATCAAAGAGCATTCTGAACTCCCCCAACAATGGAATTGAACCAAACTTGGCACACAGAACTCCCATGACCAACAGAAAATACTGGAAGAGTTTGGTGGGCACTGACCTTTAGTTTTGGAGTTGTAGTTCACCTACATCCAGAGAGCACTGAAGGCTCAAACAATGATAGGTCAGGACCAAACTTGGCACAAATACTGAATATGCCCAGATGTGAACACTGGTGGAGTTTGGGGAAATAGACCTTTTCCATTTGGGAGTTGTAGTTGCTGGGATTTATAGTTCACATACAATCTGAACCCCACCAACGATAGAATTGGGGCAAACTTCCCACAGAGAACCCCCATGACCAACAGAAAAGACGGTGTTTTCTGATGGTCTTTGTTGACCCCTCTGACACCCCCTTGCGACCCCCACCAGGGGTCCTGAACCCCAGAATGAAAAATGCTGCCCTATGCAATGTGCATTGGATTCAACCCCGGTTGCATATGCAATTTAGAATTAATGCAGTGTGATGTGACTTTAACTGCTATGGCTCATCTCTATGGAATAAAGGGAATTGTTGTTTTACAAAGTCTTTAGTCTTCTCTGACAAAAAGGACTAGATCTTATAGCATTGAGTCATGACAACTGAATTAGTACCAAACTGCATTAGTTCTACAGTGTAGAATCAATCTCTTTCAAGACATGGGAAAGGCTGCATTCTGTCTTTTGCTATGGAATGCCTCCCTTAAAAGGACGGTTGCATTTCTCATAACTTCTTGGCTGGTGTTTTGCAAAGAGTAGAAGAAAGATCATGATTCTGTGCTATTTATTTCTACAGCTCTTCCAGCATAAAAATGTAATTTTACTAGCAGTGGCAAAACCAACTGCAAAACGAAGAAACATCAAACATACACATACATACAAATAAAAATCCAGGATTGATAAGTGGCACTCTAGGGATTAAAGTTTCTTGTGGACAAAAGGATTTGAACTAAAATTGCAAATGTTTTCTCTCACTCACTTGGGAAATCTCCATTTATATATTTAAATGCTTACAATATTTTAAGCCAAAGTCTGCCTGCTTCATCTGAAAATGGGGCAGTAGGTTAGCATTGGTCTTGGCTGTGATTCAAAAACTACTCCTTGAGAGAGAGAGAGAGAGAGAGAGAGAGGGAGGAACCCCTTCATTGAAAAAGTGGTGGTCTCCTTGGCTTGGTGAGATACTACATGTAGAACCTTGGATCCCAAGCCTCTTCCACACAGCTGTATAAAATCCACATTGAACTGGATTATATGGCAGTGAGGACTCAGATAATCCAGTTCAAAGCAGATATTATGGATAATCTGCCTTGGTATTCTGTGTCATCTGGCTGCATGGAAGGCTCCCCAGTCACTTATTTCCCCATTTGCATGTGAGCGGCTCATAAGTTCCTGAAGCGGTACTGTATATAACAAAAAATAGTGCAATAGAATGATAAAAATCTCAATAAATCCCATTGTACAAAACAAAAGGTCAGCCAAGCATCAATAAAAGTCAAGGCAAAGAGTACGGGCAAAATCCAGACCACAATAAAACATAAGACCAAGGGTATATCTTTTTATCGTGTCAGAAGCCAATAGATATGTATAGAAAAACTACAAACAAAGTTAACAACTTCGCATTATACTATTAGTATAATGCCACCAGGATACATGAAAGACTGCTTTTGGTAGTAAATGAATATGCTGTGTATGTTATAAAATCAATCTGTAATGTGGTGGAAGAAGAGAATTATTTATTTATTTATTTATTTACTATGCTTATATACCGCCTTTCTCAGCCTATTGGCAACTCAAGGCAGTTTACAACAAGTCAGTACACATAATAGCAAAATACAGATTAAGCATTAAGACGATATTAAACCACAATAAAAACCAACATCATTATCATCAGTGTCTCCTAGTTAAAAACGTTGTCCAAATTCCATTGTCAAGTGATTCCATTTCCTATGTCAGTTACTCTGCATTTGTAAACGCTTGCTCATATAACCATGTCTTAACTTGCTTGTTGTTTATACTGCTTTAATTGTTTTTAATTTGCTTTAGGTTTTGTATTGTTATGTTGTGTTTTGAGGCCTTGGCCTTTGTAAGCCGCATCGAGTCCTTCGGGAGATGCTAGCGGGGTACAAATAAAGTTAATAAATAATAATAATAATAATAATAATAATAATAATTAACTGGTCTCTGAAACGTTAAGAGTGAGGGAGCCAATCTAATCTCCTTAGGGAGGGTGTTCCATAGCCGAGGGGCCACCACAGAGAAGGCCCTGTCTCTCGTCCCCGCCAAACGTACTTGTGATAAAGGCGGGATTGAGAGCAGGACCTCCCCAGACGATCTTAAAGTCCTAGATCAGGGGTCCTCAAACTAAGGCCCGAGGGCCGGATGCGGCCCTCCAAGGTCATTTACCCGGCCCTCACACAGGGTCAACCTAAGTCTGAAATGACTTGAAAGCACACAACAACAACAACAACAACAATCCTATCTCATCAACCAAAAGCAGGCCTACACTTCCCATTGAAATACTACTAAGTTTATATTTGTTAAAATTGGTCTTCATTTTAATTATTGTATTTTATTTAAGTGTTTTTTGCATTACAAATAAGATATGTGCCATGTGCATAGGAATTCATTCATGTTTTTTTCAAATTATAATCCGACCCTCCAACAATTTGAGGGACTGTGACCTGGCCCTTGGTTTAAAAAGTTTGTGGACTCCTGTCCTAGATGGTTCATAAGGGGAGATGCATTCAGAGAGGTAAATTGGGTCAGAATCATTTAGGGCTTTATAGGCTAAAGCCAGCACTTTGAATTGTGCCCGGTAGCAGACTGGCAGCCAGTGGAGCTGGTGCAGCAGAGGAGTTGTATGCTCCCTGAGCGCCGCTCCTGTTAACAATCTGGCTGCCATCCATTGGACCATTTGAAGCTTCCGGTCAGTCTTCAAAGGCAACCCCATGTAGAGCGTGTTGCAGTAGTCTATATGGGATGTAACCAGAATGTGGACTACCGTGGCCAAGTCATCAAACATTTTAGTTGGCAAGTGAGTGCTCTTCTATGAGCCTATACAGATCACTTATCTAAACAGATCTTTGGATTATGGGCTATAAGGTGTAGATTTGCAAAACCTAATGTGGACATCAATCACAGACCCTTAGGGCTTTCTCCTACAGAGGTGGCAAACCGGCACAGTAGCAGGACTGCCATCTTTGGTGAGGATCTCTATTGTATGAAATTGTGCTACTACCTGTTGCCATTCCTCCTCTTTATGATTAATTCATCAGAGTGTATTGATACACAAAGCCCACCAATAGCCCCTGACGATACTGCAGCCCACAGACTTTCCTTGTGCAATGTGTCTGGAAGCTTCTGTGATGGGATCTGATGTGTGCCCCTCCCTCTAAATTTTATGAAATGCCTGTAATCCCCCCCCCCCACAAAACCCCCCACATGTGGCTTTCATCACAATTACGTAATGTCAGTGGCTATACAAAGCTACCTATCAACATGATGGTAAATTGCCATTATCCCACATTGGAGGAATATTGCAGAATAGAGGCAAGTATGTGGTAATGTCTTTAATCTGATCTGTTAAGGGTTGATGGGCTCTTCTTAGGAAAAACTTCACTGAGAGGTTCTACATTTTTGCCTCACCTCATTTGTTCTCCTCTATCATCGTAGGATTTGCAGCGAAGGGAGGCTTACAACTCTTTGACAGATAATTCAAAATAGCTCATGAACTACATATCTCAGGACTCCATTGGATGGAACCAAGGCTGTTAAAATGGAATCATCACACTGTAACAAATCCAAGTCACGCTGTATTTTACTGGGGTTGTCTGAACAAATATTTGAACCCCCTTCCCATGAAGCCAATTAATTGTCCGCAACTGTGTTTTTGTCTGTAATCCAAGATGCCTGCTATTATTAAACAAGATTAAATGTACTGTCCACAAGCAACATGCCGGCATGTGGAGAGTCTAGCTTTGTGCACCAGGCTAAAGTACATTTCAGACATAACACAGCTGTGTGAGTTGGAAGAGGCAGTTTGGATGGTTCACTATGAATGTGCTATTGAAGAAAAGTGTCTGGATTAACACTAAACCACATTCCTCCCTGCAACATTTCTCCTAGAGGATTTTTTTTAAAAATTTTGTGGAGTTACTTGTGTATTATAATTGAACTACTTGTGTGTTTCAGAAGCCTTGGACCACTAACTAATATACAAGTTCAGCTACTGTGTAAAAGTTATTAGAGGTCATGCAAAACAATATGGTGCATAACTACACCACACAACTGCACAATGCCACTTCAAATGCCACGGCTCTATCCTATGGAATCTTGGCATTTGAATTTCATGACGTACTTAGTGTGAGGGTTGGTAAATGTGAATAAGCAGAAGCTTTACCACAGTATTTAAACCAAGATATACCCTGCAGTATAATAAAATGTCACGCAAGCTTGTGAAAAACTTAACAGTATTTTTACTTTAGTTCAAAAGTTCAAACAGGGTAACGATATATATTTCTGTCTCTTTGAATTCAGGCAGAGATCAGAGGGAATAAAATAGTCCTTTTAAATAGTCTTTGAAATAAGCCTCATGCCTTAAAATGATCAAGCTTCAAGATAATTGTCAGCCAGCACTATCTCTTCACTGCCCAAAGTGAGAAAATGGCAGAATGACAGTTAGAGACCAATATCCACTAATTGCAGTAATGCAAATGTATCTAAACAAACTCAATGTATGCATACAAATACAAATATCAACAACACATAGGATTGTTACATTCGCATTAAACAGAGATAATTTGTTCTTTTCTTGAAAGATGAAAAAAATCTTCACATGTGTGGAAGTAATCCTTTTATCTTTCCTACAGATGAGTAGACTACAGGTCCTTGCACAATGAATGCTGTATTTTCTTTGTTACATAAGAGTAGACTCAGACATTCACAGTAAATGTCCTATTCTCTTTATTACACAAGAGTAGATTCTTTTCAGAATGACAGTTAGAACCGTTGGTCTCAACAGCTAGCCAGAGGCAGCAGCCAATCAGAACTCTGGCTCCTGGCACATTCAGCCAACACATCCCTCTCCAGTTAACCCACCATATCATGACATGCTTTTTCAAAATCCTCAACCTAGGATTTTTGCCAAGGAGCTTGAATTCTGTAGCTTACTGCCACATAATAAATCCCAAGATTACATAGGAAGAGGTCATGGGAGCCAAAGTGCTATAACTGTATAGTGTGTATACCACCATGGCAAACTTTTTTTCCTGTTATATGAGTATATGCAGTAATAATGACAATTCAGCACCCCAAATCAGTCATCATGACTACTGTGCTATCTCACTATAACACAGATGCACAGACCAGATGAAGGCATCATGCTTATACAGCCTCATTTATCTTATCTAGATAATAAGACTCAATTACATGATCAACAGGGAGTACCCAGTAGTGCAGTGAGTTAATGCGCTGAGCTGCTGCACTTGTTGACCGAAAGGGGGGGAGCGGCATGAGCTCCCACTGTTAGCCCCAGCTTCTGCCAACCTAGCAGTTCGAAAACATGTACATGTGAGTAGATCAATATGTACAGCACCAACAGGAAGGTAACGGCACTCCATGTCGTCATACTGGCCACATGACCTTGGAGGTATCTACGGACAACGGTGGCTCTTTGGTTTAGAAGTGGAGATGAGCACCAGCCCCCAGAGTCAGACATGACAGGAATTAATGTCAGGAGAAAATGTTTATCTTTACTATGATCAACAGACATAAAAGCAAATTAAGGCTAGACTGGACTGAAATTATTGGGTTATTTGTTTTTGTTCTTGCTTTCCTGTTGTGGCTATTTTTTCCCACATACTAGAGACTCATTTTAGCTACTTCTTTTTTGTGCCATCTTATCCCTTTTTTTCTTTTGTCATTTGCATGTTCTGACAGTGCCATCCAAGCACTTAAATGGAGGGAGAGCAGCAGGGGTGAGACAAATGACTCACAAACATTATCAGAAATATATGTATCATATGGATGAACATCCTTTACAACATGCTGTTTGACTTTGCTGATTGCAGCATTTTGAAAGAGAATATCAAAACTGGAGAACATCTGGCGTGGTACTAATAAAAATCAATAACATCTGGCTCTTCTAGAAGAGCGGCAAGCAATTTATTTCTCCTTGTGCAGCAAAAAACCCTGACCTTGCATCCCTCACTGTCCTTCTCCAAATGTTTGTTTTGTGAATCTTCTACTTGTTTGGTCAGAGGTGTTGTGATTTCACTGGTTTAGGACCAAAATGAGAGAGGGAATATTACCAGCAAGTGAATACAACCTTTGCTGCAACTAGGGATCTATATAAATAAAAATGTAATGTTCATTTGTGGGATTAACATAACTCAAAAACCACTGGGCGAATTGACACCAAATTTGGACACATGACACCTATCAGGCCAACAAGTGACCATCACTCATAAAAACACTGAAAAACACACCAACAAAAACAACTCCAACCCCAAAAGGCTGTTAGGAATTGTGGAAGTTGGAATCCAAAACCCCTGAAGGGCCCAAGTCTGCCCCTACCTGGTCTACACCACATTAAGCCATGGTAGTTAAAGGGGCCCCATAGGCCATCCAGCCCAACCACTTTTTGCATCAAAGCCCTCCCAACAGATGGCCATCCAATTGGAAAGGAACCCCAAGGGCTATCCAGTCCAACCTCATTGGGTGGTAAAGGAGGACACAATCAAAGCCTACCCGACAGATGGCCAACCAGTTGGAAGCGAGCCCCAAAGGCCATCCAGTCCAGCCCCCTTTGGCCCTTTAAAGATGTGTGTGTGTCCTCTGACCATCCATCCATCTACCTACCTATCTATGTTCTATCCATCTATTTTCTGTTCCATCTATCAATGTCCCTTCCATATGTCTCTTCTGTCTATTGTTTCATGCCTGTAATTCCTCTGTTTTCTGAGGGCCACAGCAACGCATGGCAGGGGATGGTTAGTAGTCTATATAAATGGCAAATGATGGAATGGAGAATCACAGGTACAAGGTAGACTGGCAGCAGGATGCACATGGCATTGTACAATTGGGACTATTATTGTTGACCCATAGCACCTCCCTCCCCCAAAATTTATAGGCCACTAGTCTGTATATATGTATTTGTGTATGTGTGTATATATGTGTGGTGTATATATATATGTGGTTTTGCACATGCATTGTATTTTTTTTTTGTTTTTTGGCTTTTATGTCTCTTCTGTTGGGTTTTTGAGAGTTTTTATGAATGATGGTCACTCTTTGGTCTGAGAGGTGTATTGTGTCCAAATTTGGTGTCAGTTCGTCCATTGGGTTTTGACTTATGTTAATCCCACAAATAAACATTATATTATTATTTATATAGACTAGCTGTCCCCTGCCACATGTTGCTGTGGCCCACATGGGGGTTCTGTGTGGGAGGTTTGGCCCAATTCTGTCGTTGGTGGGGTTCAGAATGCTCTGTGATTGTAGGTGAACTATAAATCCTAGCAACTACAACTCCCAAATGTCAAGATTCTATTTTCCCCAAACTCCACCAGTGTTCACATTTGGACATATTGAGTATTTGTGTAGAGTTTGGTCCAGATGCATCATTGTTTGAGTCCACAGTGATCTCTCAACTACAACTCCAAAACCAAAGTGGTATAAATGTGTGCTAAGTTGAAGTTATGTGGTTGAGTGTCATAAAGACAGAAATTCAAGGGGATTGCTATTGTTGCTTTTTGGGAGGATAAATTGATTTGCTCTAAGCCAGTCTCTTTGCTGGGCTGTAAAAAAAAGTGATGACCTATATGGATGTGTCTTGAGAGGTGATACTTGGCAATTCTGGTAGTGTTGTGACTCAGCTGGAATCGCAGACTGTCTCTGATGAGGATGATGGGACTCAGATTCACAGTTTGGTTCAAGATGCCCCTGTTATAGATGATGAAGAAGTACAGTTTCCCACAGCAAGGCATGAGAGTGTTGATACTGAAAATAGTCAGGTGCAGATTGATTCAGAGAAAGAAGATAATTCTCAGCCTGATAATGAGCAAGCAGGAAAACAGGCTGACACTAACAAACAGACTGACCTTGATGGAATGGGAACCTTAGATTGGGCTGACCGTTTGGAATTCTGAGTCCGAAGGAGTGAAAGGATAGCTGACAAGAGGGAGGCCAGGGGCCCGAGAAATGCCTTCATGTTTTGCAAAGGATATTAAGCCATGTGTGTGAGACCAAATCTTTGTCAAAGTAACTTTGCGTTCTACTAAGAAGTTTGCCTATGCTTGTCGGTATTTAACTTACAGTTTTTGTGTTCATGATTTCACGGCCTTGTCATGTTCTCTTGGGTTTTTGCTTTGCTGGTGCCTTTTTGGATTAAGCTTCAAATACTTTAGGATATTGATCTGTTGGAACATTAACCTTTGCATTTATGAACCTTTTACCTTTTGTTTTTAATAAACTATAAAGACTTCTGGCTGTGTGTGGTTTGGTGTCTTCAGCAAGGCTAATCTACTCTGAGGTGCAACAGGTAGCGTGCGTGAAGAGGTCCTTAATGAATATTAGAGTTGTGAAAGTCAGACAGTGAAAAAAGTTAACATTAGCTCATTTTTTAAAAAAAGTCCTGGATTGTTGAAGAAACCCAATCTTGGGCTTCTAATCTGACATAAATTCTGCAGGAGAACATTAGCTAGACTGGCTCCTTGGTCCATCCACCATGTGGAATATACTTGGTGCAAACATCTCATTTTTCTAATCAAGACTTGATTCCAACTCTTTATCATGATGTAATGATGAATTAAGGCTGTGTTTAAATGCAATGAAGACCACCCCAGCCTTTCTTAGTGCCTGGCCTCACTGGAATGATTCCAAAATATGGGAAGATACATTGGTGCCAAAAGACAGAACATCTGGGAGAAATCTGGAATTTTTAAAAATGGAGAGTTGGTCCAGATGTGTATTGCTTTCTTATTTGTTGTTATCTGTTTTATTCCAATGTATCATAAACTCTTCCTCCATTGAACTACTTTCTCACTTTATGCATTCAACAACATGGTGAGATAAATCAGTAAGAAATTAATCCACCAAATGACTTTGGTGGATTAATAGGATTTGAAGCTGGGTCCTTCAGGCTGTTTAACCATCATGGCCACAGTGCTGACCTTTGCCCAAAAACATCGAGTTTCAAATGTGTTTCATTCTGACATGAATTCTGTTTTCCTTTATGGACCATTCCAAGCCTCCTTCATAGTTCCAAATTGTGCAGTGGACTGTAACTTCTAATGGAACACAACTATAACATCTTGCCAGATATTCCAGTTCAGTGCAAATTATGGGTGGAGGAGACAGACCACATTTCCCCATGCTTTCTCCACAATGAACATGTTGGCTGCATGACCTATCAAACCTTCCTCAAAGGGTTAAGGCAAGGACAAAATCATTTTGTTGCTTGCTATCTTCAGATTCACAGAAAAATTATGGAAGAGAAGTTGGATTGAAAAATCATTTATGCACAATCTATGACTTTCACTTGACTCTTCACAGAGAGTTTTGGTTTTTTTAAAGAAGATGAAGAAGGCATATGGCAGAAATCTGAAGCGTGTGATATCAATACTGAGAAAGTTTTCAAAAATGGAATGAACTAAGTTGGAAGATGAAAAGCTCCCTCTGAATAGAGATCTTTAAACAAACGGTGGGTTACCATTTCTCAGATATGCTTTATCTGTTGGTATACCTTCTATGTCTATGAGTGCATTAGGCACCAGCAATCATTTTACTACTTTGTTTTTTTTTTCGGGGGGGGGGGGGTGTAGTGGATGACAATAGGACATAAACTGCTCTCTCTTTGGGATCTACAATCAGCCCTCCACATTTGCAGGTTTGAATTTCACAGATTAATTTATTTGTGGACTACTGCAATGCACTAGTGGGGTAGCCTTTGAATGGTCCAATGGATGGCAGCCAAATTACTAACAGGAGCGGCACTCAGGGAGCATACAACTCCTCTGTTGCGCCAACTCCACTGGCTCCCAGTCTGCTACTGGGCACAATTCAAAGTGCTGGCTTTAGCCTATAAAGCCCTAAACGGTTCTGGCCCAACTTACCTGTCCAAACGCATCATCCCTTATGAACCTGCTAGGACTTTAAGATTGTCTGGGGAGGCCCTGCTCTCAATCCTGCGTGCATCACAAACACGTTTGGTGGGGACGAGAGACAGGGCCCTCTCAGTGGTGGCCCATGGCTATGGAACACCCTTCCTGGGGACATTAGATCAGCCCCCTCCCTCTTAACATTTTGGAAAAGAGTCAAGACTTAGTTGTTTGAACAAGCATTTGAAAATGTAAGGTAAATGACATAGGAATTGGAATGACTGGACAACGAGATTGGACAATGTTTTTATTAGGAGACATAATTGATGTATGTTTTTAATACTATTCTTATGGTTTTATATTATGTGTTCATGCTTTTAAATGTTTTATGGTGTATTGGTTATCGAATCATTGCCTCTGTAAACCACCCTGAGTGGCCTGAGGGCTGAGAAGGGCGGAATACAAATACAATAAGTAAGTAAGTAAAATAGTATCTCAGAATCTCTAGTTCCTCGAAGTGCAATTCTAATGTTCAACTTCTGCTGCAAGGTCATGTTAGAGAAACTAGGAATTCCTAGAAAGGTGCTTTCTCTGGTTTTAAAAAAGCAAAATTTGTATTCATTGTTTTCCACTTTTGCATGAGTCCTATGCTCTTAACTCCAGCAAATGTGGATGGGTGACTGTATTCATAATTGGGGTCATAAGCTGGAGACACATGCGGGCAAGCAAGTGATGTTTGAGGTATACAGGCTAGCTTTACCAGGCAACTGAAGGCTGGCTGACAGTGAGGATTTCCCAGCACATGTGTGAAAGTGTTGCTGCACAGCTTGTCCCTGCAGTAGCCCCATTGTTCCAAATAGAATATGGGATAGCTCCCATGCTGTCAGCCAATGTCCTACCATGCTGCCGCTCCAGTTGATCAATGGAGCCTCACCAGAAGTGAGGCTATGTCATGTGATGGGCAGCATGGGGTTCCATTGTTCAACTGGAGCAGAAACATTCTAGAGCGCAAAAAATTCCTTAATGCATGATAGCTGAAAACGGCAATTAGGAATTTGGCCCTTGGATACCTTCTGAGTATACTACTGCAGTAGGCTATATATGTATTTGAAAAGTGCTGTTAAGTTGCAGGTGGCACAAAATTCAGCAGTCAGCCTTGTATTATGTGTGCATTTTAGAGACAGTGGTCTAACCAGAACTGTCCTCATTTCCAATTTACTTCCAAGCACATTACAATGTGTTAATTTTGACATACAAGGTCTTAAACAGCTTGGGGCAGAATATCTGATAGACAAGCTCATCCCATACGAGCCTACCTGAAATATGATATCCACAGCATAGGCCTTGTTGTATGCTCCAACAGTTTAGGAGATTAGGTTGGTATGGACATATAAGAGGACTTTCTCTATGGTGCTCTCAATGTTGGAAGTACCTACCATGGGAAGTTGGGCTTGCTTTGGATTTTATCTCACTGACCTTTTTTGCATTACAGTTATGCTATCATAACTGTAATGCAATCACTTTCATTATTGCACTTCTCTTCGATCATCATCATCGACGTTGTCACCGAATGAAGCAGAGAGTGTTTGAGGACAGGGACATCCGTAGGGATACCAAGGTCCTTGTTTATAGAGCTATTGTCCTCCCAACCCTGCTATCTGCCTGTGAGACGTGGACTGTCTACAGACGCCACATGCAACTCCTGGAACGATTCCATCAGCGCTGCCTTCGGAAAATCCTGCAAATCTCTTGGGAAGACAGGCGGACAAACGTCAGCGTGCTGGAAGAAGCAATGACCACCAGCATTGAAGCGATGGTCCTCTGCCATCAACTCCACTGGACCGGCCACATTGTCCGGATGCCCAACCACCATCTCCCAAAGCAGTTGCTCTACTCAGAACTTAAGAACGGAAAACTGAATGTTGGTGGACAGGAAAAGAAATTTAAAGATGGGCTCAAAGCCAACCTTAAAAACTCTGGCATAGACACTGAGAACTGGGAAGCCCTGGCCCTTGACCGCTCCAGCTGGAGGTCAGCTGTGACCAGCAGTGCTGCAGAATTTGAAGAGGCACGAATGGAGGGCGAAAGGGAGAAGCGTGGCAAGAGGAAGGCATGTCAAGCCAACCCTGACCGAGACCGCCTTCCACCTGGAAACCAATGCCCTCACTGCGGAAGAAGATGCAGAGCAAGAATAGGGCTCCACAGCCACATACGGACCCACAAGAACACTGGAAGACAAACATCCTCAGAAAACGAGGGATCGCCTAACTAACTAACTCTCTTCAATCATGCAATTATACCAATTCAACCATTCATGGCCTTTGATGTTAGAAACTGTTCTAACTGTTTGAATGGTTGTAAAAGTTTATTTAAGGACTGTTTTAGACTGTTTTCTTTTTTTTTAAAGTATTTTAATGCCTTTTATTTTTATTCTGTTTTAAATGCTTCTATCTGTTGCGCATTGCCTTGAGATCACTGGTGGTCTTGGAGATAATATAAATAATTCAAATATATAAACTAGCTCTGCTGTGAAATAGTGCCTTTGAGATGGCACTGGGTGATATCAAAGTTTCAGATCTATTGACTTATCGTGACCCTGAGAATTTCATGGGGTTTTCTTAGGACTCTCATAAACATTAATCAGCGATACCCTGTCTGTGGTCTTGATCATGTAAGCTCTCAGCTGGAAGAGTATTTTTCCCCATAAATAGGCTCCTCTAAAAGTGGTCAGGTTCCAAAACAAAAGTTTGTATGATAAAGCAGGAAGCATTTGGAGAATATCCTTTCTTAAACAAAATTATGATTTGCTGGAATTTTCCCTATGTAGACAATAAATGGAAATGTTCTCCTGATTCAGCATTTCTCAATCTGGGGGTCGGGACTCCTGAGGGGGTCATGATGGGGTGTCAGAGGGGTCACCAAAGACCATCAGAAAACACAGTATTTTCTGTTGGTCATGGGGGTTCTTTGTGGGACATTTGGCCCAGTCCTATCATTGGTGGGGTTCAGAATGCTCTTTGATTGTGGGTGAACTATAAATCCTAGCAACCACAAGTCCCAAATTTTAAGGTCTATTTTCACCAAACTCCATCAGTCTTTACATTTGGGCTTTTTGGGTATTCGTGCCAAGTTTAGTCCAGATCCATCATTGTTTGAGTCCACAGTGCTCTCTGGATGTAGATGAACTACAATTCCAAAACTTCAGGTCAATGCCCACCAAAATCTCTTCCAGTATTTTCTGTTGGCCATGGGAGTTCTGTGTGCCAAATTTAGTTCAATTCCATCACTGATGGAGTTCAGAATGTTCTTTTATTGTAGGTGAACTATACATCCTAGCAACTACAACTCCCAAATGACAAAACCAATCCCCTCAACCCCACCATACCAATTTGGATGATCAGGTATTTGTGCCAAATTTGGTCCAGTGAATGAAAATACTTCCTGCATATCTGATATTTACATGATGATTCATAACAGTTGCAAAATGATAGTTAAGAAGTAGCAACGAAAATAATGTTATGGTTGGGGGTCACCACAACACGAGAAAATGTATTAAGGGGTCGTGGCATTACGAAAATTAAGAAACACTGTCTGGAATTCACTCCCAGGTTTTTGTGATATGATACTCACTAGTGTCTTAAGTGCTAAACCCCTCAAGTGAAATGAGAAAGTGCTTAGAGCTCTGTTTCAGACTCACTGTCTTTGGCACATTTTCAACTTTTCAAAACAAGTGAAGCTGTATAAACCAAGTTTGGGGGTAGTTCAACTTAAATTTGATAATGCCTTTAGGAGTCAATTAAAATTATTTTGGAGGTCCAGATTATCCGCATGTTACTAATTTTTATTCTTATGTTACATGACTTATCTGTTATTCTAAATAACAATTTATTTTCATAAAATAATGTCTTCTGGTTACAAATGCATAACAAGAAGATGCCTGCATTATGCAGATTAGGAGAATAAGTAAACAGCTGCTTTCCAACAGCATGGTGGCTAAAATAAATAGACCAAAAACATACTTGGCTTTAGTTGGTTGAGACAAGAGACCAAAAATGTTTTTTCTGTCTGGATTGAAACAGCTGTGTTTTCCATTAAGAGGCAATCTGCCCATGCCCTACAGGTCACTTATGTGTTTTTCCATACCTTTGGAATGAAACGGAATTGAATGCAAAGCAAGTTTGGCATCTAACTCCACTATCATGTTTGTAGTCTGTGTTTGCAGCCAGGCATGACTGTGACCAATTTGTGACCATTGCCGCAAAACACGAAGCAAATGTGGTATCCAGCAAATTATTTCATTTATGTGTGGGGAGGCAACTAGAAAGGAATGGTCCTTTGGAAATGCAAATGCCCCTTTTCCTTGTACAACTTGACCTTTGTAGGTTTTTTTCTGGAACATATTTTAGATTTTTAGAAATTAAGACTAGATAATCCCAAAGAATTGTCAAATTTGGAGAAAGCTGCCAAGATGCTTTTAAAAGAAAGGCTCTGCTTGACACATTGTGATGAAAATATTCTGTGGCAGTTGAAGTTCTATCCAAACTCAAGACTAGTTGGGTTGCTGTGGCCATGTTCCAGAAGCATTCTCTCCTGACGTTTCACCTGTATCTATGACAGCCATCCTCAGAGGTTGTGAGGTCTGTTGGAAACTAAGAAAATGGTGTTTAGATATCTGTGGAAAGTCCAGGGTGGAAGAAAGAAGCCTTGTCTGTTTGAGGTATATGTGAATATTGTAATTGGCCACCTTGATTAGTAAACCTCACAACCTCTGAGGATGCCTGCCATAGATGGAGGTGAAACGTCAGGAGAGAATGCTTCTGGAAAACGGCCATACAGCCCACAAAACTCACAACAATCCAGTGATTCTGGCCATGAAAGCCTTCAACAATACATCAAGACTAGCTATTCTCAAATGTGTATCTATTGATGAATATTAACAGCACAAATTCTTTAGGCCACATAAAAACAGACACTTATTATTCCATCCATACATCCTGCGTATCAGGATGATTTCCTTGAAGAATTGTAAATATTAAGCTCTAGTATAGGACTGAACAGAAGTAATTTATGAGCAAATCCATATTCAGAACAAACTGCACCAAAATGTATGGTGTCTGCCCAAGGCTGCCCATTCCAACAGGTCTTGGACAGAAAAAAAATCCTTGAGAAGTTGTACCCTTCAATGATATACAATTACATTGACTTGAATATACCCACTTTAGCTACAGTGGTGGTTCCCAACCTTCCTAATGCTGTGACCCCTTAGTACAGGTCTTCATGTTGTGGTGGCCCCCAACCATAACATTATTGTTGTTGCTACTTCATAACTGTAATTTTGCTACTTTTATGAATTCTAATGTAAATATTCGATATGCAGGATGTATTTTCATTCACTGGACCAAATTTGGCACAAATACCCAAAACACCCAAATTTAAATACTGTTGGGGTGATAGGGCAGGGATTGGTTTTGTCATTTGGGAGTTGTAGTTGTTGGGATTTATCTAAAATCATAGAGCATTCTGTACTCCGCCAATGATGGAACTGAACCAAACTTGGCACACGGAACTCCCATGATCAACAGAAAATACTGAAAGGGTTTGGTGAGCACTGATCTTAAGTTTTGGAGTTGTAGTTCACCTACATCCAGGGAGCACTGTGGACTCAAACAATGATGGATCTGAACCAAACTTGGCACGAATACTCAATATGCCCAAATGTGAACACTGGTGGAATTTGGTGAAAATAGACCTTCACATTTGGGAGTTGTAGTTGCTAGGATTTATAGTTCATTTACAACCAAAGAGCATTCTGAACCCCACCAAGGATAGAATTGGAGCAAACTTCCCACACAGAATCCCTATGACCAACAGAAAAGACTGTATTTACTGATGGTCTTTGGTGATCCCTCTGACACCCCCTTGCGACCTCACTAGGGGTCCCGACTCCCAGGTTGAGGAATGCTGGGCATATGTCTCGGCATACAAAAGGTCGGTAAGGACTATGAACAAGAACCTGCCATGTCCAGTCTGTTGCCAAAAAGCTTAAGCTGCATCATTTGTCCATTTCAATGAAGAAACCAAGATTTTACCTTGTGAGAAGCTCATATCTGATGGTCAATTAATCTCCCTTTCAGAACCTCATTCTACTTGTTGAAGACAAGAGTAAAGCAAATGTATTGAGCTGAGTTTTAAAGGAATGGAAATAAGCAAAGCCAGGGTTGTAAGCAGCAGTAAGTGGAGATTCCCTTATGGGGTGTGATCAAACAATGGCATAGCAAGGCAGGCCAATAAAGGGTAATAAAACATGGATTAGATAGACCTGTAATATTGAAGGTTGTTTAAAATACTAATTTCACTCAAGTTTTAGGCCCGTGTAGTTGTGACCATAGCCAGTATTCCCCATGCTATCATCTCTTACCTTTGGTGGATTTCAACTGAGTGTGGGAATTTTAGTTTATTGTGTCTACAGGGCACCAGGGTAGAGAAAGCTGGAACTAAATTTTAACAAAGACCACTGATGAGAACTGAAACAGACACTTGCCCTTTCTAACATGTTAGTAACACATGAGCATAAATAATTCTGAACAATGAGAAGAGGATCTTTGGCTCTAAATCTTAAACCACTGTCAGTGTTTCAATATAATTAAAAACATGTTTAATGTCAAGATGTTATATTTATCCCTGTTCATTATCCTTTAGAAAAAACTAACGCTTCTGACATCACCAACTGAAACAGATGCTGGCTTAGAACACAATGAAGCCAGGTGGCTTTTAGAAATCAGGAGAACTAAAATTAACTTCCAAAGAGGAATTTGGATTCCATGCAATGCTGATGTTACCAACTCCTCCAGTCCATTCCTTGGGTTTTAGAATTCCATTAGGGGACATGAGAGAAACCTCCCCAAATGATCGTAACACATTGAGGTGTCCCCTGAGCAATGACTTTGTAGATGGCTGATTCTCCCACAACAAAAATTACTTGCAGCATGCAACCATATAAACAAATAATCATCTCAAGCTCTGAGGATTACCAGGGAAGGAATCCCACTGGAGCACTGCACCAAAATACCTGGAAGTTACCCTGGACTATGCTCTGACTTACAAGAGCCACTGCTTGACTATCAAGCAAAAAGTGAGCGCTAGAAATAATATCATACAAACGCTGACTGGCACAACCTGGGGATCACAACCAGACACAGTGAAGACATCTTTTAAAAAAACAAGTTTTATGATGTTTATACTTTTCCAGTTTTAATTGTTTTAATTATATAGTTTCTTTTTATGCTTTTAATTATGTAATTTTGAACTCCTTGTTTATGCGGGCTTGATCCCCATGTAAGCCACCCTGACTCCCTTTGGGGAGATGGTGGTGGGATATAAGAATAAAGTTATTATTATTTTTATCTGCTGTTGTGCTTTACTACTCTGCTGTTGAATATGCATGCCCAGTGTGAAATACATCTCACCATGTTAAACAGTGGGTGTGGCTCTTAATGAGACACACCACATTATCACAGGATGTCTATGCTTCACATCACTGGAGAAATTATACTGTTTAGCTGGTATTACACCACCTGACATCCATCGGGAAGTAGGAGCCAATAATGAAAGGACCAAGGTAGTGACGTCTCCGGCCCATACTCTGTTCGGATATCAGCCAGCACACCAATACCTTAAATCAATGTCTCAGCAAGCGAAAGTCCAAAAGTGGCAGGCTAAAACCTAAAACCTCAATCCATGGCTGATACTGGATGAGAGACTCCCTCCTGGGCACACAGAAGACTGAGCGACTTGGAAGGCACTGAACAGATTGCAGTCTGGCACCACGAGATGCAGAACCAATAATCAGAAGTGGGGCTACAAAATGGAGTCTACGACATGTGAGTGTGGAGAAGAGCAAACCACAGACCACTTACTTCAATGTAGCCTGAGCCCTGCTACATGCACAATGGAGGACCTTCTTTGAGTGACACCAGAGGCACTCCAAATTGTCAGCTTCTGGTCAAAGGACATTTAGTATAATGCCAAGTTTTTAACTTAGTTTTTGTTTTTGAATACATTCTAACTGTACCCCCAACTTGCTTCTGACACAATAAATAAATATGAACACTGTTTAAGCATCTGCTGCTTGTCATACCTCTAGGCCAAGGACAGGTAGCTTTACCACACCACATCAAGCACATGTTAAAAGTTATATGTCAATTTTGTTTAAAGTGCTGGAAAAAATGGCAAAAGATCCACAACCAGATCTAGAGAGAAGCACAACAAGGTTGCTATTTGAGCTGTCATTTTGAGCTTGGAAAATGTGAAGGAAAGTAGAGGGCATGCCATGAAGCACTCCACATAGCTGCAGAATGTGGTCTCCTACCTCAGCAGGCATTCCCACCATCCTTCATTTGGGTTGGAAAAGCCTTCAAGTGGTTGTCTTCTCTAAGTACTCCCTATGTGTTGCCTGCCCAGGGGCATCTTTGACTTTAAAGAAGGATGATTCTCTGGGTTGTGATCTGGCAAATCTATAGTCATGGTGTGAAAGAGATGAAATGCCATATGAACACAAACCATCACTGCAGTGAATACAATCCTGTGGTAGCAGGATCATCTCGTACTAAGAATCCAACTATCACAAGAGCCCTCCGATAATTCCTTGAGCCTTCAGACTTTGCTGTTGCTCTTCCCAGTCATCTTGCCCCTTTTGGGCCTGATGGCAGTGCCAAGAGGAAACAGAGCAGCATCCTTTAAGTATCTCATGCCACCTCATCAAACGGGCTGATTTGCCCATTGTATGCCACTTGCTCTCCACTTTCGACACAGGTGCACATGTACTTCCATCCAGGATCTGTGCCGAAAAGGGAGAGTAAGAAGCATATGTCGCCACCACACTAACATGGGAGGCTTCCTGTGTTGCCTTTGGATCAACGGGGGTAAGCTGTGTGATGAAGCTTCCCCCTGTGGGATGGGGTCCCAGATAAGTCAGGTGATGCGGGGCATGGAGTGATGGGTTCTCCACACACCCCGTTGAGACTTCATGAATTTGCCATGATGCATGGCAAATCTTTAATCCTTTGTGATTTTTTTGGAGAAACTTCTGGTGTGAGAGAACTGGCAGTCTGATAGGACGTTGCCCAGGAGATGCCCAGATATTTGATGTTTTACCATCCTGTGGGAGGCTTCTTTCATGTCCTCACATGGGAAGCTGGACCTTGACAGACAGGAGCTTATCCTGCTCCCCAGACCTGAACCGCCAACCTTTCACTTGATCAATTCAGCGGGCACAACGGTTTAACCCATTGCACTGCTGGGGTCTCCGACACCCCTTTGTGATGAGGTCTAAGTTCTCCATATGTATAGTTGTGTAGGTTGGGCCTACAAGGATAAAATGTAGGATGGCCAGTGTAACAGTTGATGAGGTACCTTATCCCAGCTAGCTTCCCCAAATCTGGAATTTGCAGATTATTTAAAAGCTGTTCTAGCTTCCAGCCCTCAACTCATGTTCAAGAGTGGCTCATTCCCAGAAAGAATTAGTTGTCTCTTCACTTGTAGGCTGTTGGAATGAGAGGAAGAAGGGGAGAGAAAGGGTCTTAGAAACAGAGGGTGGAGGTTGTGGCAAAAAAAGAGAATACTAAATTGTTCCCATGACTTAAGGGCTGAATAACACTATTGCAAGAACTTTGTGATGAAGCCATAAGAGTTCAGATTGTAGCCAGGAACTCCAAATATTAGAAAACGAGAAAAGAATGATTTGTGCCTATCAGGAAAAAGGCTAACCTACAACATCATAGTTATGCATACGCAGCAGGAGGGGTTTTTTTGTAATAAAGAAGAATAATGAAAAGAAGGAGATCATTTAAACGTGTTGTGACACAGTGCATCAACAGACATGTCATTTGAGCCAGCTGATTATTTATTCTAAACATCCTTAATCTGAGCTGCAAAAGGCCCTAATAAGGTTGCATTCATCCTGAGAAATATTGACAGCTAATCCCTGCCCAATATCTTTTGTGAGTGTGGGAAAAATTCATGTTGGAATTGGTCTTTTTCCCCCCAGAGCATTACTCCTAAAGCATTATGATTGATTTTGTGTTTACGGAGCAGTTTTTTTAATGTTAAGGGGAGCCATAGCAACAGGGCTGCAATGAATGTTTGGAATGATGTTCACATCTTATGGGAAAGCTGAACTGAAACCACAGGAGGGTAAAAGGAAACAGCAAAGCAATCTAGGAGCACAATCCATTCAAAAATCAAACACTTAAAAATCCAAATTCTTCTCCTCCGTTCTCACATTCAGTACACATTGTACGCATTTTACTGATGATGTGTGTGGCCAAGCAAACTCAAAGAGCGTGAAACAAACAGGCATGGTCAGGCAAGAAGAGAGTAAAAGTAATAAGAAAGAAGACATGAACTGTGCTTTAAGCAGAGCAACCTGGAATTTTTGTATTGAGTTTAGGAAATCCAATACTCTCTCTTAGGAAAGCCAATACTCTCTCTACTGTAAAGCACTCTACGTAGGGCTGCCCTTGAAGATAGTTCGGAAACTACAGCTGGTGCAAAGGTCAGCGGCCAGATTGTTAGCTGAAGCAAGTTACAGGGAGTTGTCAACCGCCCTGTTTAAACAGCTCCACTGGTTGCCGATAAGTTTCCAGTCCCAATTCAAGGTGCAGGTCATTACCTATAAAGCTATAAACCAGGGGTCCTCAAACTATGGTCCGGGGGCTGGATACGGCCCTCCAAGGTCATTTACATGGCCCTCACTTAAGGTCAACCTAAGTCTGAAAGGACTTGAAAGCACACAACAACAACAACAACAATCCTATCTCATCAGCCAAAAGCAGGCCCACACTTCCCATTGTGATACTAATAAGTTTATATTTGTTAAAATTGTTCTTCATTTTAATTATTGTATTGTTTTAAAGTGTTTTTTGAACTACAAATAAGATATGTGCAGTGTGCATAAGAATTCATTCACTTTTTTTCAAATTATAATCTGGCCCTCCAACAGTTTGAGGGACTGTGACCTGGCCCTCTGCTTAAAAAGTTTGGGGACCCCTGCTCTAAACAGTTGAGAGCCTGCCTATCTTCGAGACCACATCCTCCCCTATGAGCCCACATGGTCCTTAAAATCTTCCAGGGATGCTCTTCTCTCGCTCCCACCCCTGTCTCAGGCACAGTTGGTGGGGACAAGAGAAAGGGCATTCTCGGTGGTGGCCCCTTGTCTCTGGAACTCCCTCCCCAGGGAGATTAGATTGGCACTCTCCCTATCCACATTCCGTAAGGAATTAAAGATGTGGATGTTTCATTGTGCATTTGACTGACGACCCCTAGGATAAATGACTTATATCATGACCTGAATCATGACCTGATTCTGAATTCCTATATTACATTACTATATATATATCTAAGTTAAGTTGAATCGATCCTGTTAAATTGCTCCGGTTCCATGCTATTTCCTATGCTATTATACGTTGCTATCCGCCTTATTGAACCACCTTATCCTTTAACCAGCTTGCATAGTGGTCTTCTCCCCCTCCCCGCCCCCCAAAAACTAGTCTGTTGTTGTTTTTGATGCTTGTTATTATTGTTACGCTGTTTTATGCTGTTTTAATGTGCTGTTTTGCTTTGGGCTTGGCCCCATGTAAGCCACCCCGAGTCCCTTTGGGGAGATGGAGGCGGGGTAGAAAAATAAAGTTCTTCTTCTTCTCTTGAGTCTATGTGCATGCATGCTCATAGTATGAGTAATAGTAAAAATGTTATAGATTATTCTGAAATAAACATGCCTTTATTAGATCTTCCATAAATTACAGCCTTCTCTTGGATCCATAGTATAAGCCCTACGCTCACACTAACATCCTTTGCCCAATGTTTATTATAGAACAAGTAAAACCTCATAGTATTCATATGGTCCTCATGAACCAATTACAGCTTCTCAAACTTTCCCAGCCTGTTCATAGAATAAAATGAGGGTAGGGTAGGGATAACGTGCAACACTTTTAACTCCAAGAAAAAAAATGGAATGTAATTAATTAAGGAAAAATTAATAGCTGGCAAAAACTTGATTATCACAAAGAAATACAGTAGACACTTGCTTAATTGAAACTCTATCAACTGGAACTCTCATGCAACTGGTAAAAAATTGAAGGAATGACACTTTAAATATTAAAGCAAAGCAAGTTAATATTTTTTCATTTTTCAAGAAAGATGCCATTATAGCACGATCAACTGATATAGATCCAAAGCCATCCACATCTACTTTTCCTGATCCTGTCTCAACTACATCATCTCCAGATCCTGATGATCCTGATGAGATTGGATAAGCAAGACTCTACTACAGGGGTCCTCAAACTACGGCCCAGGGGCCAAATACGGCCCTCTAAGGTCATTTACCCGGCCCTTGCTCAGGGTCAACTTAAGTCTGAAATGACTTGAAAGCACACAACAACAACAACAATCCTATCTCATCAGCCAAAAGCAGGCTCACACTTCCCAATGAAATACTAATAAGTTTATATTTGTTAAAATTGTTCTTCATTTCAATTATTGTATTGTTTTAAAGTGCACAACAAATAAGATACGTGCACTGTGCATAGGAATTCATTCATTTCCTTTTTCAAATTATAATCTGGCCCTCCAATAGTTTGAGGTATATGACCTAGCCCTCTGTTTTAAAAGTTTGTGGACCGCTGCTCTACAGTGTGTGCATGTGTACTTGTCTGTGTGTGTATATATAGTGTTACACTTACAAAATGTACTTGTATTGACTTACAAACAAATTAAACTTAAGAAAAAACCTACAGAACCTATCTTGTTCATAAGTTGTGGACTGCCTTTATATACAACCAATTTTGAAGGAACACTTCTCCTTGTTAATGTTATGAGTAGTATTTGCTCATGATTAAAGTCATAAATATGATTGACATTTATGGGATAGTGAGGATAAAAAAATCACAGGGATACAGCCATGTATTTCAGGAGGTATTTCTGCATTAATTTAGAAATCCCGTTTTTCTTTTCTAAACGGTAATGAAGAGGTAATTGCTGTCCATTGAAAATAATCACAAAGTCCAGAATTGTAGCTGGGATTGAGAAAATAGTATATCCACTTCAAGAGGTAAATAGGCCACCTAAAATATTAAAATTGTCAAAAAAAATAAAATGCTAAACTGGATAAATAAAAAATTCCATGCATAAGAAAAGAGGACAAATAGTTTTGCAGGCTTTGAGCGTGGAGCCTTGACTTTCTTATCATTAATGAAGGTTATATTCGGAAAGGTGGCCCATGGTTCAGCTAAATAAATAAAAACAGACATTTTTATTAAACTTGATTAAACCTACAAGGACTCCAGTAAAAGTTATAAGGAAAATACTGCTTTTTATCAAATGTAAACTTATGTTTCCTCTCTATAAATCAACAATTAAAGATTTGCTGTGGGGAATTATTATGTTTGTGTGGAAGTAGTGATCATCTTTTTCTCGGACATGTTTTGCAGGATGTTTCAGGGAATTTTCCCATATTTAGAACTGGAAAGTGACAACTCTAGATACTTATCAGAAATAGTCTACGAAAGTAATTCTGTTTGTACAGCTGAGAATTTTTACAAGCCCCAATTGCACTGAAAGGAAAGTTCATTTCCCAGGGTTTAGGAAATACAACTCTTATGTTATGGGGAATGTGTGTGTGTATATACAGTAGATATAAATTGTTTTCTGCACATTTACAGCACTGGCTTTATAACGCAGCTACCCTTTTGTACAAACCTGTGTTTTAATCAAATTCCTCCCCCTTTTTTGCTTATTCCATTAACTCCTTTTCAAAAGGTTTCATGACAAAATCAAAATTTCTTACCTTGTTGCAGAGAAGCGGATCCCAAATTTTCCAAATCAGTCTTATACGTCTTCAGGAAATGGCAACATGCCTTTTCAAATTCACAGAAATACAGATTATGACAAATGTCTGAAAATTCTTTCCCAAACAAGAACTGTCAAATGGTGGACTTCTCCGGGCTCCTTTGTAGCTCTATCTCCAAGTTTTGGAACTGTATTTTCCAGCTAAATAAACTCCCACTCATTGACTTGAACAGCAGCCAGCCGCTCTAATTTAAAGCAACTGTCAACTTTGCTATAAAACTCGGAGGAGAGGTCCCTGCAGATTGCGAGAGGGGTAAGATGCTAGGTTGGCTTCCAGACTGAAATAATTCACCATTTGAGTGGCAATCTACCTCAAACTAATTCCTATTCAGTTCAATAGACCTCGTCTCCAAGTAGACATACCATAATTGTACCATAATTCTAAGACACAGTGTCCTCTAGGCAATAATGTGACATAATATTCAGGAAATGTAAGAATCTAAGTTGCCTCCTTCTGTGAAAAGAAAATACAGAGGGGAGGAAACTGCTTCTCTTTCTGTCCAAAAACCACATTTTGCAGTGAGATCTAAAAGGAGGCTTACTAGCTTCAAGGCTCTGGAACTGAAACAGAGTAAGCAAATTGGCCACAAGGGCAAATTATTATCATATATACTCATGCATAAGTTGACCTTAGTCAACTTGAAGCTTGGCTCCAAGGCCAAAATTATGGATTTGGATATGACCCGTGGTTACATCAAGTGTCTTCCTGCGACATGGAGAAAGAACCAATGCTGCCCAGGGGGAGGCAGGGCACTGCTGCCATTTTCCACCCAGGCATTCAAAAAGGCCAAAAGTTATGCCAGGGCAGAAGAGCTGAGATTGGTGCTTTTTAAAGGTTCTTATGGGATGGACTAAGGGCCCGTCCAGACAGTACCCTTATTGTGGTATCTACCACAATAAAGGAAAGGCTGTTCAGACAACGTTCTGGACAGTCCCTAATTAAACCCTGGTTTGTAGCGAATTAATTAGATAGTGGGTTTATTCCGCACCTTCTTGAAAGGCACAGGATAAACCCACTATTTCCAGTTCAGTATTCTGCAGTCCAGACAATATTCCCACAGTTATATAGGTATGCAGTTAATTAGTTTTAATCAGTTTGTCTTTTAATCATTACATGTAGCCCTCCCATTGTTATTGTGCCTGTGCTTATTGTAATTTTTACATTGTTATGTATGCATATGTTTTATGTTAATATGATGTTATTGTTATTGTTCACGTTTTCGGTTTGTGTTTTGGTTTTTTCTTTATTGTAATTGTTATTTGGGCTTGGCCTCATGTAAGCTGCTCTGAGTCCCCATCGGGGAGATGGTGGCGGGGTATAAATAAAGATTATTATTATTATTATTATTATTATTATTATTATTATTATTATTATTACTACTACTACTACTACTACTACTATATAGAGAGGTAAACATTTCCCCTGACATTGAGTCTAGTTGTGTTCATCTCTGGAGAGGGTGGGGTGGTACTCATCTCCATTTCTAAGCCAAAGAACCAGAATTGTCCATAAACACCTCCAAGGTCATGTGGCCAGCATGACTGCATGGAGCACTGTTGGCTTCCCACAGAAGCAGTACTTATTGATTTGCATGTTTTTGAACTGCTAGGTTGGCAGAAGCTGGGGCTAACAGTGGGAGCTCACCCTGTTCCTTGGATTCAAATTGCCAACCTTTCAGTCAGCAAGTTCAGCAGCTCAGCAGTTTAACTCGCTGCACCACCAGGGGCTCCTGTGGTTTATCAGTAAACTGGTTAACACATTTCAATTAAGTCATCCTTCATGAGAAGAGGGATTGAAAATCCTAACAAAACCGGGGGTTTCTCCTAATAAAAATTGGGGACATGGGGGAGACTGTATAGGCTTCTTATGGATAGGTGTGCAATCTCTGGGTTTTGGGAAATTGTTCCCCAAAATGCATAACTGGGGCTAATTAAGTGCAGAGGTTTAAAAAATCCCCCTTTAAAGACTGAAGTTCCTAGAATCCTAGAATACTGGCTGGGGGATTCTGAAAGCTGCAACTTTTTTCTGTTCTGCTCAGAATATTCTCCCACAACAAATAGTTAAGTTAAAATGGCACATTGATACACATATATAAAACAGTAACAGTGTTTCTGAACCTGGGGGTCAGGACCCCTAGGGGGGTCACGAGGGGGTGTCAGGGGCCCCAAAAGACCATCAGAAAACACAGTAATTTCTGGTCATGGGGGTTTCTGTGTGGGAAGTCTGGCCAATTCTATCGTTGGTGGTTCAGAAGGCTCTTTGATTGTATGTGAACTATAAATCCCAGCAACTACAACTCCCAAATGTCAAAGTCTATTTTCCCCAAACTCCACCAGTGTTCACATTTGGACATATTGCTATTCATGCCAATTTTGATCCAGATCCATCATTGTTTGAGTCCACAGTACTCTCTAGATGTAGGTGAACTACAACTCCAAAACTCAAGGTCAATGCCCATCAATCCCTTCTAGTATTTTCTGTTGTTCATGGGAGTTCTGTGTCCCAAGTTTGGTCAATTCCATTTGGTGGAGTTCAGAATGCTCTTTGATTGTAGGTGAACTATAAATCCCAGCAACTACAACTCCCAAATGACAAAATCAATCCCTCTCCCCAATCCCACCAGTATTCAAATTTGGGCGTATTGGGTATTTGTGCCAAATTTGGTCCAGTGAATGAAAATACATTCTGCATATCAGATATTTACATTACACTTCATAACAGTAGCAAAATTACAGTTGTGAAGTAGCAATGAAAATAATTTTATGGTTGGGGGTCACCACAACATGAGAAACTGTATTAAGGGGTCACAGCATTAGAAAGGTTGAGAACCACTGAATAACTCCATTTTGCAAATGACCTTCACATTTAAGAAGAGTGGATTACAGTTAAGGAAATTGTACACAAATAGCAGAGGATTGAGTATTGCTCCGTTCTGTTGTGTGAGTCTCAAGTATAGACAAAACTAATGTCAAAATAGAACTCAGAGTAATCCAGCTACTTCTAAATCCATCACTGATCAATTGATACAGAACTGTTGCCATTTTAACACAAAAACACATACCAGATTATGGTGAGCAGAAATATAATAATGAAAACAGCCAAAAAAATGCCTATGTTGATTATCAGCCTTGTAGTTGCTTTTATTATTATTTATTTTATTTATTTTATTTTGGTTACTTCTACCCCGCCCTTCTCACCCCAGAGGGGACTCAGGGCGGCTTACAAAGGCACAATTCGATGCCGGCATCAACAAACAGTAGAATAAAAACAGTATAGCGGCAATTAAACAATTAACAATCAGTTTCTGCATTACAACAATAAAAACCCAATAAAACCAGTTAAACCGATTCCATCTAATTAATACTCAGCGTTCACCATCTCATAGTCCAAATTCCAATTCCACTTTGTCAGTCCTGTCAGTCCTAGCCATCTGATTGTCCTTATCTAGTTGTCAGATTGCCCGAAGGCCTGGTCCCACAACCATGTTTTTCATTTCCTCCAGAAGGAGAGGAGGGATGTTGATGACCTAATTTCCCCCGGGAGTGAGTTCCACAGGTGAGGGGCCACCACTGAGAAGGCCCTGCTCCTCGTCTCCACCAACCTCACTTGTGATAGCGGTGGGGTCGAGAGCAGGGCCTCCCCAGATGATCTCAAACTCCGGGGTGGGACGTAGAGGGAGATGCGTTCGGACAGATACGCTGTACTGGAACCGTATAGGGTTTTGTAGGTCAAAACCAGCAACTTGAATTGTGCTCGGAAGCTTTATCTGTAAGTAATGGGAAAATTGTATAAGAAGACACAAGGCACAGCATGGGAAATCTTATTTTCTAATTTTAGAAAAGTTTTTCTTTGTATGATTGCCCTCTAGTGGTATTTGTAAAAGTCACACTACACTGGTGAAGCAGACAGAGGACAGAAAAAAAAGTAGCCTGCTATGAAATTGTGACCCGTGCCTCTCAGGCCCCATTGTGTTCTATTTATCATTATATTATTTTGCAACTGTTTATTTTATTTTGGTACTTTATGCATCCTATTGTGATGTAATTTTTCATTGCTTTGTATTTTATTTTGTTGTGTTGTATTTTCGAGCTTGGCCTCATGTTAGCCACCTGCAGTAATCTTTGCGACTAGAAATACAAAATCTGTCATAGCCTCCACATTTTCTCCCTCTATTTGCCAGTTATCCATCAGTTTGGTTGCCATAATCTTGGCTTTTTTGATGTTTAACTGCAATCCAGCTTTTTCACTTTCTTCTTTCAGTTTGGTTAGAAGGCTCCTCAGCTCCTCCTCACTTTCAACCATTAAAGTGGTGGTGGTGTTCATTTGTTCAGTCGTCTCCGACTCTCCGTGACCTCATGGACCAGCCCACGCCAGAGCTCCCTGTCGGCTGTCACCACCCCCAGCTCCTTCAAGGTCAGTCCAGACACTTCAAGGATGCCATCCATCCATCTTGCCCTTGGTCGGCCCCTCTTCCTTTTACCTTCCACTTTCCCCAGCATAATTGTCTTCTCTAAGCTTTGCTGTCTCTTCATGATGTGGCCAAAGTGGTATCACCTGTATATCTAAGATTGTTGATGCTTATTCCTGCAATTTTAACTTCAGCCTTTGATTCATCAAGCCCCACATGTTGCACGTTGTCTTCTGCATACAAGTTGAATAGTTTGGGTGACGGTATACAGTCCTGTCGTACTCCTTTCCCAATCTTGAACCAGTTTGTTGTTCCATAGTCTGTTCTTACAGTTACTACTTTGCCATTATACAGATTCCTGAGGAGACAGACAAGGTGGCTTGGTATCCCCAAACCATCAAGAACTTGCCACAATTTATTAGAATCCACACAGTCAAAGGCTTTAGGATAGTCCATAAAACAGAAATAGTCTTTTTTTTCCTGAAACTCCCAGTCTTCCTCCGTTACCCAGTGGATTTCTAGTCCCTAGCATTTCAAATAAGGAATACTCAGCCTGTAATTTAATGACATTTAACTTTTAAATGGATGTTTATAGTTTGTTGTTTTTAACTAATGTTTTAATTGTGATTTTATTATTGCTGTTTGTTTGGCAACTATTGATTGCCAGTTGTGAGCCACCTTGATTCCCCCTCCCCTTCCCCAGGTGGTGAGAAGGAAGGGATATAAATGTCTGAAATAAATAAACAAATAAATAAATAATAAAACCATAATTTGATTCTCCCAAAAAGATGTTGTGAGTTGCTGATAGAGTAATACAGATAACAATTGTGAGGACGCGTAAAATTACCGCTACCAATTTGTAACCGTTTGTAAAAGAGCCACCACTTTGTGAGGGTTTATTTAATTGATAGTTAATAATATTGATTTGGTCTTTCTTCTGTGTAGCATGACTTAACTTGGAAAGGAAATGTAACAGTGACAAGGCTTTAGGAAAAACAGTAACATGTTTATTGAAATATAGAAGAAATGTGATGGATTCAATGTTTTCCACTCTTAGAGGCACATATCTTCAAAGGTTACATTTATAACTTTGCTTAAACAACTCTGGAAAGGACTCTTCCTTACACTAAACAGGTTTCAAACTTATTTTTCTTCAAACTGTGTTTCTTTCTTTATGATGTTTTTGTTACAATAGAGACTCTCGACACTAACTATTAATATAAATAAGCCAACTCGACTTATTTAAACGACTCAGGCTAAAAGCCCAAACCTCCCTACAGTTCACAGACTGTAGACTATTTTCCCTGATTCTCCTCCTAGAGAATCAGTCCTTTCCTGAAGCTCTCCGACTACAGACTAACTGTTTAAAATGGCTGCCTTGCCAAGTGGCAGTTGGCTCCGCCTCGTTTCCATGGTAACCCAGCTCAACATAAGCTGAGCTGGCTGCCATCTCCCTTGGTTATGCAACACTATATACTTACCATTACTAACCCTTTAAACATCTGTCTATAATTATACATAACATCTATGATTACACATAACTGCAAGTTAAAAATTTACACATCATCACAACAATAACTATCCCTCCCTTAAGAACATGTAGGCCCCATCTGCACTGCCATATAAAATCCAAATTATTTGCTTTGAACAGGATTATACGGCAGTGTAGACTTTGGCCCCTTCTACACTGCCATATAATCCAGATTATCAAATCAAATAATCCACATTATCTGCTTTGAACTGGATTATTTGAGTCTACACTTCTAGACTCAAAGCAGATAATCTAGATGTTATATGGCAGTGTAGAAGGGGCTGTAGTGTGGTCTGTGATGTATGAGTATCTGACCTATGCAAGTGGAGAATCTGTTATATATACTGAATATGTTTTTTTCCAGTTTCAGATTTTGGCTGGAAGAATTGCTTTGCTTGACTATCTCAATTTTTTCTACCTACTATTTCAAAGGTGTTGATTACAACCTCGAAGCCCCGCAATTACTTCATTCCAGTATAACCAAGAGAAACAGTCTTGATGTAAGAGCTAACAATAAGCCCTGTTTGTAATGTTAATGTACATCTACGAAATGGGGGCTCCATTTAATCACTCGGCTTATTCTGGCTTCCACCAGGTGGTGCCCGACCTATTTGTCTTGATTCAGCACACAGCAGGGTTGTGATTCCTCCCTAAAGCAAGGTTCTTTAAGGACAACAAGGACCCAATGTTCTCATTCTTATGTAAACCTCCCTACTGTACCCTTGCGCTTAATGCTGCTCCATCTCCCTGTAGGTTTTGTCTAATGCCTCTCTTTGCGATGTTTAAAAAGTGGATTCTCAGACTGTAACACTGCCATTGTCTTTCCTCAGTGCTGTTTTATCATCTGATGAAGAAAGTTGTAAAGGGTTGGGAGTGAGTGTCATGTATTTTGAATTTTTCAGTTGGCCCAATAAATGTATCACCATCAGATAGACTCTGGATTTAACAGGATTTTAATCTTGAGCAAATTAGTGTTGTGACTGTTGTGCACAATAAGGTAGACATCTAATTAAGAGTTTTTATCTTGCACAGATAGAACACATATATTAAATGTCTCCAGTAGGAATAAATGGTGATGAGTTGACTCCATGAACTTATCAACAAGTGCCACTTCCTTTTTTAACTGACACTAACGTGCATGTCCATGTGTGCAGACTGTCCTGAAATAATAGCAATGGTGTTGGGAAACCATATAGCAACCAGACCCCAGAACGTGCAATTTCAGCACTGATGTGAAAATCCAGGTTCCTCTGGTTTCTCTCCCATCCTACTATGAGAGTTAGATTAGTGTCAAATCAGTTATCTCCCTAATTTGGACATTCGTTGCTTCAGTTGCATGAGGTAGGGGAATAAGTCTGTCCTGACAACACATTGGAAGGTGGTGTTTAGAAGATGATATTTTGCCATATGCGTTAGACCTCTTTCTTTGGTGGATGGAGAGGTGGTATGAACAGTCTCATCACAAAGGGGTAAGTATTCACCATGCGTCATGACAAATCCATGGGGTTCTGGCAGAGGGCATGGAGAATCTGCTGCTTCATGACCCATATTGCCTGACTTACCTGGACCCCCATCCCATGGGGGGAAGCATCACAGCCCGGCTTCCCTCCATTGTTCTGAAGGCAACACAAGAAGCCCCCTGTGTTGTGGTGGCTGTGGTGTATGCTGCTTGCTCTCCCCTTTCAGCACGAAGCCTGGCCAGAAGTACACATGCACAATAGGCTCCATGTAGAGAGTGGAGAGCAAGCGGCGTACGATGGGCAAATCAGCCCATATGATGAGGTGGTCGGTCAATGGCTGAAGCACTATTCTCCTTCTTGTATGAGTAAAAGGATTGCCTGATAGGGAATATTATGGAGCTATATTGCAGGCAAGCTGATGGCCATCAGACAAAAAGACACAGACACGAATTGGAGGTATCCTGCAGGACACAAGGAACCAGAGTGTTTTCAGGGTATATATGTACATATGTACATAAACTACACTGATGGTACCATGTGTCTACAAGGGGGTTGGACTGGATGGCCCATGAGGTCTCTTACAACTCTTTGATTCTATGATTCTATGATTCTACTCCATGGCATGTTGACTGGGGGCCCTTCCACACAGCATGAAAGAAACAGGAGAGAGCAAGTTAAAAGGGGAGTGGGTTAGATGACATTACCAGTAAATCTGCATGGAATCGGAGCAATACAGCCTAAACATTGGATAAAGAAGTCCTCTTTCATGCTGGTTCTGGCTGAGAAATTCACATTTTTGCATGACTGTCAATCCCTTCAGTCATGCAAAATGTGAGATCCCCCCCCCCCCCCCCCCCCCCGCTTCCGGTGGAGACTGCAGGTCATGGGGACACAGGTGATTTCCAGCTGGCTTAAACAGAGCAGGAAGGAGAGTCATTGGGGCTCTCTGAAAACCTTTATTTTAAAGTTGTTAAACTTAAACAGAGCATGAAAACACAATTGGAAAAAGAGTGAAATCCGGGGGAAGTTTTTAAAAAATTCCTTCCATTATGCACTGATCCTCATATGTTCACATGGGAATCTCTTCATATTTTTTATTAAGATATTTGCATGTGCGCATAAGAGGATCAGTACATAACAAAGTTTTTTAAAAAAACTTCCGGAGGATGTCCACTGTCCAGCATCCATTTTATTCTGAGACAAAAAAAAAGGGCCGGGAGGATGGCGGCAGAATACAGCCCAAGACCCACAGGCTTGTGTGGGATCTGCAGGGAGTTCCCAGGTTTGTTTATCCCTCTGTGAAAATCCGCATTTTGGCACTGTCTGGAAGCACCTTGAAAATCCGCATTTTGGAATTGTCTGAAAGCACCTTCAGATACAGGTTTTGCTAACACCATGGCTCTCAGTCTCAAGCAAATATGCAAAGAATTGCAGCTTTACGTACTGATCAAGATATTCACATCCACTTTATTGCCTCTAATTTGCTGCATGCAAACCTTACATACAAGTACTCAATATGTCAGGGATGAATAGCATTCTGAAAAAAGCAAGTTTTGTGGTATTGTATGACTAATAGATTTTCATTGTCAAATAATCTGTTTGAAGAGTGGTAAGAGTCTCTTCTGAAATCCTTCTATATATCAACTAAACTGTGATCATGGTATGTCAAGGTACTAGGTCTATTTTAAAAACATCATACACATAAGTACTTTGTGCAAGTAACTACTTGTTAGATTAGTCTGGCATAAAATCATGTTGTAATACTGTGTATACAGCAAGATAGGCAATGAACATTTAAGCTCCTTCCAAGACCTGTAATACCTCTCATCCCTTAGTAATATGAACATTTTGTCAATGTTTTTAAATCCAATTTTTCATGTTCTGCTGGTTAGCCTGTTTATTTGGTTTCATCTCTTTAGAATGACATTCAGAATCCCTGAATAGGGAATTACAGGGCAAGAAGAGCACTTGGTAAAATATGCCCTTCTGGAGTCACCATCTGGCCAATATTCATCTTGCTTAGGAAATGCCATGAAATCCTGTGGAGCGCAGGTGCAGATATGGATCACAAGGCATTGGTGACCGCAGCAATAAACCCAAATGCAATAGAATATAATTAAGGCACCTGGCCCTCACTTGGCTTTAAAAGAGACACATTCATTTTCTGAGCTTATCAAAGTTGGAAAATTTACCCTTTGTTTCAATTGGCATCCTAATTTCCAAGATCTGACATCAACCTGGTTCTGTGTTTAAACAGAGGAGGAACATTACTTATATCAGAAGGAGGTGCTTGGTGGGGGAAGATAGGAAGATGCTTTACAGGAGGATATACCTTTAACTTAGAAAACAAGTTCTCATTTCCAGGCAAAATGAAGCCGAAATTTGGACAGCTTGTGTGGTGTAATGGGTGAGATCAAACAACCTGGGTATCAAATCACCACTTAGTCACTAAATTCACTGGAGGACTCTGGGCCAATCTCCATCTCTCAAGGCAACTGTGCATGCAATTAAGGCAATTTGACAGCATTTTAACGGTGTGGTTCAATGTTATAGAATCTTGGAATTTGTAGTTTGGTGAGACACCAGAACACTTTCATACACAAAGCTAAAGAACTCTTAAAACTACAATTTCCATGACTCCATAGTACTGAGCATCAAATCACACTTATTCAGTGTAATGTAAGAGGTGTTTCATATTCCACTGTTCTATCATAGCATTCTCAAAGTAAAAACCTTCAGGAGTGGTTTACTTCTTCTGTGAAATAATAACTCAATAAGAGGTTAATTGTGGCACCACTGGCACTATCGCTAAGGCAGTAGTTCCCAACCTTTTTTTGACCAGAGACCACTTGACCAGGAACCAATTTGACCTGGGTCTACTCTCCAACATTAGTACCAAAAGGGTTATGAATCAGTTTTTGCTCAACTTTAGATTCTGTTTGGGGTGCTGGTTCAGAAAACTGCATTGGATAGACCACATCAGCTCTAGTTTCTGATAGAAACTTTTAACAATTACTTTGTGCTGGAAGAAGCAAAGACCACCAGCATTGAAGCGATGGTCCTCCAACATCAACTCCGCTGGGCCGGCCACGTTGTCTGGATGCCTGACCACCGTCTCCCAAAGCAGTTGCTCTACTCCGAACTTAAGAACGGAAAACGGAACGTTGGTGGACAGGAAAAGAGATTTAAAGATAGGCTCAAAGCCAACCTTAAAAACTCTGGCATAGACACTGAGAACTGGGAAGCGCTGGCCCTTGAGCGCTCCAGCTGGAGGACAGCTGTGACTAGCAGTGCTGCAGAATTTGAGGAGGCACGAGTGGAGGGTGAAAGAGAGAAACGTGCCAGGAGGAAGGCGCGTCAAGCCAACCCCGACCAGGACCGCCTTCCACCTGGAAACCAATGCCCTCACTGCGGAAGAAGATGCAGAGCAAGAATAGGGCTCCACAGCCACATACGGATCCACAAGGAAATCCATAATGGAAGACCATCTTACTCGTCCAACGAGGGATCGCCTAAGTAAGTAAAGTAAAGTTTCTGATACAGGACATATGCCATGGTCAGCGACAGTGAAGGAGTGGCAGGTGGTGTGAAAGAAGTGGAAATAAAATTAATTAATTAAATAAATAAATAAATAAATAGGAAGGAGGCTCATGGACCAGATTTTTGTCCCCGGACCATGGCCCACAGGTTTAGAACCCCTGATGTAAGAGGTGGAAAGCCAACTATGCAGCCTTCCTTAAAGCTCCGTAGAGAAGAAATCCCCAATTCATATGTGGTTTTGCCAGGTCACAGTCCCTCAAACTGTTGGGGGGCTGGATTATAATTTGAAAAAGAATGAATTAATTCCTATGCACACTGCACATATCTTATCTGTAGTGCAAAAACACTTAAAAACAATACAATAATTAAAATGAAGAACAATTTTAACAAATATAAACTTTTGGCTGATGAGATAGGATTGTTGTTGCTGTTGCTGTGTGCTTTCAAGTCATTTCAGATTTAAGTTGACCCTGAGTGAGGGCTGGGTAAATGATGCCCCCCCCCTTAGTTTGAGGACCCCTGGCCTTGATGATAAAAATGTCTGGACAGTAGACAGTATTTAGAATTAAGCATTTACAAATGATTGCTGAAAGTACTTTTAACAATTACTTTGTGCAAATTTAGGTAGTTTAAAAAAAATAAAAAATAGGAAGCAGGGAAATATTCTGGCTTTTAAAAAATGTCTTGTCACTAAGAAATAAATAATTTCACTATCTCTGTGAAGAAATACCTTCTGATGTTCCAACCATGGTTCAAGGAACTGGGGAAATGAACAAGAATGCATGTTGAAGTGGGGCTAATGCCAAATGTGGCTTAGTTTAGTTTTAGATGTTTCTGACAGATTGTGAATCATGGAGATCCTGATGGGAAAAAAACCCTGTTTATATTACATTTCTAGACAAAGAAAGACTGCATTCCAACTATTTTGTCTGGTTCCTATACTGATTTATACCAGACAAGATGTCTGGTTCCTATACTGATTAGTGGAGCAATGGGTTAAAACCCTTGTGCCAACAGGACTGCTGACCAATAGGTCAGCAGATTCTAATCTCGTTGAGCTCCCTTTGTCAGCTCCAGCTCCCCATGTGGGGACATTAGATAAGCCTCTCACAAGGATGGTAAAACATCAAACATCTTGGAGTCACTTGAGCAACATCCTTGCAGATGGCCAATTCTCTCACACTAGAAGTGACTTGCAGTTTCTCAAGTTGCTCCTGACACGAAGAAAAATACCGATGGATAGCAAATTACACATACAAACAGATATACATGAATATATACTATTAGTGTACATGGCACTTTGGTTGCACAAGCCTTCACTGGCAAAAATCAAAAGCCTTTCGTTGCATCTGAAAGTTCTGCATCCAACTACTGTATCAGCACAATTTTTAACATTTTCAGGGCCATATATAAATCATATAGAGGCTTAAAGCTTGTATCTGTAAATCTTGAAGAAAAATTGCAGTTTGGAGGGCCTAGATATGACATCTATGTCAAGTATATCTTATAAACCTAAATTTAAGGTTCTTTCTTGAGCTGGTTTTCCACCAATGGTGTGATGCCCTCTTGCTTCTTCTTTTTTTTTAAGGGCAGCTGTCGCCAATCTAATCAACTCGGGATTTACATCAGCATTTTGTGGAAAGCTTCAGAGGTGGAAGGTTAATGTATTAACCTGTCTATTTGAATTTATCTGTTAACCCTGAATAAATTATGAGCATTGAAAGGATTAAACTGCCTTGATTTATGAGAAGTCGTGACTGGACAATAGAAGGGCTTCTTCTAAAAGATCAGCAATGATGTGTTGGGGAATGGTGCTATACAGGATTCCACATAGAACCACAATATTACTGACAATAAGATTTTAACGTGGAAACTAAGATAATAAATAAGAAAATACATTTTTAATCTTATTGCACCATTTCCTCCATGCAAGTATTCACCCTCCCCCTTTGACTTTTCTACATTTTTTTGTGTTCAAACTGGAGTGAATTGCGTTCTTACCTTATTTATTTATTTATTTACTTTGCTTATATACCGCTGTATCTCAAGCCCGAAGGCGACTCACAGCGGTTCACAAACAGTAAAAACAGTAGAAACAGCAGTGGTTCCATACAACATATAACAATTGACTTAACACATTATCCATAAATTACCAATAAGCAATTACAATGCACAATTATTACAAAAAACAACCGTACCCAATCTTCTCATCATCCAAGCGTAGTCCAGGTTCATCGTCCATTGTTCCATTCCTATGTTCCATTACCAGATTGCACTAAATTACTCAAACGCCTGCACAAACATCCAGGTCTTCACCTTTTTGCGGAATACCATTAGAGATGGTGCTAGTCTAATGTCCGTAGGAAGGGCGTTCCACAGCCGAGGAGCTACCACCGAGAAGGCCCTATCTCTCGTCCCCGCCAGCCGAGCTTGAGAAGCAGGCGGGATCGAGAGCAGGGTCTCCCCGGAAGATCTCAAAGTCCTGGTGAGTTCATAGGCAGAGATGCGGTCGGATAGGTAGCTTGGGCCGGAACCGTTTAGGGCTTTAAAGGCCAACGCCAGCACTTTGAATTGAGCCCGGTAGCAAATCGGTAGCCAGTGGAGTTGGCGCAACAGGGGGGTTGTATGCTCCTGCGCTCCGCTCCTGTTAAAATCATGGCTGCCGAGCGTTGGACTAGTTGGAGCTTCCGAGCTGTCTTCAAAGGCAACCCCACGTAGAGAGCGTTGCAGTAGTCTAAACGGGATGTAACCAGAGTGGACTACCGTGGCCAAGTCAGACTTCCCAAGGTACGGGCGCAGCTGGCGCACAAGCTTTAGCTGTGCAAATGCTCCCCTGGTCACCGCCGAAACCTGGGGTTCCAGGCTCAGCGATGAGTCCAGGGTCACACCCAAGCTGCGAACCTGCATCTTCAGGGGGGGTGCGGCCCCATCCAACACAGGCTGTAACCCTATGCCCTGTTCGACCTTGTGACTGACCAGGAGTACCTCTGTCTTGTCTGGATTCAATTTCAATTTGTTCGCCCTCATCCAGACCGTCACAGCGGCCAAGCACCGGTTCAGGACCTGGACAGCCTCCTTAGTAGCAGGTGGAAAGGAGTGACAGAGTTGGACATCATCCACGTACAGATGACACCGTACCTCGAAACTCCGGATGATCTCCCCCAGCGGCTTCATGTAGATGTTAAACAACATGGGAGACAATATTGAGCCCTGAGGAACCCCACAAGACAATGGTTGTGGGGTTGAACAGGTGTCCCCCAACAACACCTTCTGAGATCGACCCTCCAGGAATGACCGGAGCCACTGCAAAACAGTACCTCCAAGACCCATCCAAGACCCATATTATAGAGACCCATCCAAGACCCATATTATACACAAGATACAAAATACTGTGAAGGTAAAACACATTCTGTTGTGACACAAAAACTAAAGCAAAGAAACACAAACTGGCACTTGTTGGTTGCCAAGCATTGCCTTCCTTTGCTCTGGTGCACCTAAATAACTTGTGGTGCAATTCACTGGAGTGTGAAGTCTGCCAAAATTCAGGGTCTGGGAAGGGAGGGCATTACTCAGAGAAGTAACCAAAAGGCCAATAAGAACTCTGAAGGAGCTGGACAGATTCAGAGATAATTGGGACAACTATTACACATCTGCTCCACAAACATGGGGTTTATGGAACAATGGCAAGAAAAAAGCCATTGCTGAACAAACCCTTAGCAAACCTAGCTGGAGTTTGCAAAAGGCCTACAAGCTGCTTTGAGTCCCTTTGGGGAGAGATAAAGTAGGATAATAATAATAATAATAATAATAATAATAATAATAATAATAATACAGATCCCAAATGTAGACTCTGCAAGGAAGCAGATGAAACAATAGATCACATCCTCAGCTGCTGCAAGAAGATTGCGCAGACAGACTACAAGCAGAGGCATAACACCGGTGCTCAGAAACATTGAAACTTGTGGCACAAATACCATCTGCCTGCGACAAAGAACTGGTGGGATCACAAACCGGAAAAAGTTACAGAGAATGAACATGCCAAACTCCTCTGGGACTTCTGGATTCAGACAGACAGAGAACTTGACTGATGTATTTTCAGACACAGTGGGAATGCCAAGGTACGTTGATAAGAACCAAGTGCTGATTAGAGTACTCTTATTAGTGCCCTCAGAGTCTGGACACATTGTAAGAGGCATGTTGACAGGATAGTTGAGTATCTCAATTCCTGGCAATTTTGGAAAAAATCAAGCCGTATTTTAAAAGGACAAATTGGATTTTTTTTCTTTTAAAACTCCCTTCTGCTAACAAGGAAATGTCGCATTATTGCATTCAGTAAAGCAATCAAAATTTAACTGTCTTGTTTGTACTACTAAACTGGCTTAGGTTGGTATTCTTCCAGTGTAAGATGATGTGCATTTTCCTGAGGTTGGGAAATCACGTTGGAACTTAAATGAGAATAAATATCTATACTTATTGGCTTTGTCGCATGTGTGCAGCTGCATTGTTTTCTATCACCCCATCCCATCGAAGTCATTACCAGTATTCATAGGTTGACTTTAAGCATTTTAAGCACCTGGCACCTTTTTTTTTGGACCTTCCCATAGGATAACATTAAGGTTATGTTTGCCTTACCCCAGTGGTTCTCAACCTTCCTAATGCCATGACCCCTTAATAAGTTCCTCATGTTGTGGTGATGTCCAACCATAAAATTATTTTTGTAATTTTTATACTGTTATGAATTGTCATGTAAATATCTGATATGCAGGATATATTTTCATTCACTGGCCCAAATTTGGCACAAGTTCCCAATGTGCCCAAATTTGAATATGGTGTGGTTGGGGGGATGATTGATTTTGTCATTTGAGAGTTGTCGTTGCTGGGATTTATAGTTCACCTACAATCAAAGAGCATTTTTAACTCCACCAACGATGGAATTGAACCAGACTTGGCACACAGAATTCCCATGACCAACGGAAAATATTGGAAGGCTTTGGTGGGCATGGACCTTGAGTTTTGGAGTTGTAGTTCACCTACATCAGGACAGCACTGTGGATTCAAACAATGATGGATGTGAACCAAACTTGGCACGGATACTCGATATACCCAAATGTGAACACTGGTGGAGTTTCGGGAAAATAGACCTTGACATTTTGGAGTTGTAGTTGCTGGGATTTATAGTTCGCCTACAATCAAAGAGTATTCTGAACCCTACCAATGATAGAATTGGGCCAAACTTCCCACACAGAACCCCCATGACCAATAGAAAATACTGTGTCTTTGGCGATCCCTCTGACATCCCTTCACAACCACCCCAGGGGTTCCGACTCCCAGGTTGAGAAACGCTGCCCTACCCAGAGGTGTTTCCTTGATTCCAGTTATTAGCCCCCAAGTTTGAAACAGATTAAACATAGACAAACTGCAAAGCAAAAAAGCAGAATCTGAAAAGGCATCACAGGGAGTCTTGAGAAGAGTCCTTAAAGAGAGTGAGTTTCAAGAAAAAGAATAAGAGAGTCTCCCAAGAGAGGGGGGGGGGAGAGATGGACGGTTGGACAGTCTTCATGGAATCTCTTCATAGAGCCGTTTCATCAAGAACCTGCTTCCATACCTTTTCACTTGATAGTTCTGCTGCTGCACCTTCAGCCATCCAACTTGCCTGGACTCTTCTTTCCATCAGAGGGTGAGATAATCATTTTGTGCCTTAATCTGTAGACTCTTAAATTTAGCTACACCCCTGTAGTCTCCTTAGATTGGTGAGGAGTAGGGTTGTTAGGACCTGCAGTGTTTTCATACTTTTTACTTTGAGAAACAGCTTGTATTGAACACACTGTGCTGTTGATTTCTATTGCTATTTTTTCTGTCTTCTTAATAAATAAATGTTTTTGCTTCAGAAGCTTGCCTTCAATGTGGTTTTTCTTTCTTTTTTGGATTGACTCTGGTATTATCCATTTTTAAAACCTTTAGGCCATAAGGTCCTGCAATTAGTGCCTGGGAAAGCTTTCTCAACATGGGCCATGTTGCTAATGTCGCAGATCTGGAGGAATGACCTTCCTCTACAGCAGAGCTTTCCAAACATTTCATGTTGGCGACACACTTTTTAGATATGCATCATTTTGTATCACATCAATTCAGTTTTACTAACAAACTAGAGGTTAAACTAACCCCTTATAAGATATATGGACACATATGTAAATTGTTATAATGAAATGTACAACGTATCTCATGAAAACCTTTCATTTATATAGTTCCTTGTATATTTTAAAAAGCATATAATTTATTATTTTACATAGACTCAGAGCTTTCTTGTTACGTTTTCACAACATGCCTACACACACCGTCCGACACACTGTGTCATGACACACAGTTTAAGTTCTACCCTAAAGGTTAGCAAAACTTCTTTCCTCTTAGAATAGAAGAAATCTCCATTCTACATTAGATAAAATAATTGTAGGAAATGATTTTGTTTTCACCTTCTATCCTGACATTTAGGAAACAGGTGAAGACTTGGTTATGGAGACAGGCATTCGACGAGGAAGCCAACACCCTGAGATATGGATGGAGGATGATGAGCAACGATTTTAGTATGACGACTGACCACTGTAGTTATTGATTGTAATTGCTGTTTTAATGTTTTACTGTAATATGTATTATGATGTTTTACTGATTGTATGTGATATTATGGTTGGAAACCAGTCTGAGTCCCTCAAGAGAGGTGAGAAGGTCGGTATACAAAACTTTTAAATAAATAATAAATAAATATACATTCAAATACCATCGAAACCAAATTATAACAATATAATATAATACTGATATTGTACTATGTTAATAATATAATCATATAATATATTGTATGAAAATATATCTTGTAAGCCACTCTGAGTCCCCTTCGGGGTGAGAAGGGCAGCGTATAAATGCCGTAAATAAATAATAAATAAATAATAACAAATATCTAGAACAATTATGCATATAGTCTTTTGGCAAAAAATAATTGCAATGTAATGAAAGATGTAACCATTTGATTCATTTGCACAGAGTGACATGGTGTCAAATAGGAGTATGTGATAACAAAGTAACTTTATATTATGCAGTGGGAATCATCATAGTATGATCCTGATATTCTATCACTTCATACTGACACTAATTCCATGTTCCAAAACTTATGCAAATTTTATGGATTCCTAATTTACTTTAAAAAGGAAGAGAGGAAATCTGAGATTCTTAAGATTCTTCTACCAGTTTTTCGATTATATGCAGAATTCAACATACGTAGCATTTACACATAAATCTCAGTTCACCACTTATTTTAACTACGTGTCTTGTAATGATGCAACATCTTGGCTATTCAGGGGTTATCGATCTATGTAAAATATATATGTATGTTTGTACTGCAAAGGCTGTTACTAGGTGAACTGACCTCCTATGATGAAAGAAAGGTGACATGTGCATGAGGCAAAAGGAAGGAGGGAGGGAGGGAGGGAGGGAAGAAAGAAAGAAGTGGGAAGGACGAAAAAGAAAGGAAAGAGAAAAGAGCATGAGGGTAAGGAAGAAAGAGAAAGAAGAAAAGAAATAGGACATGAAGGAAGGGAGGGGAAAAGGAAAAAAGGAGGGAAGAAAAAGGAGAGGTGTATGAAGGAAAGCAAGCGAAGAAGGGAGGAAGGAAAAGCAAGAAGGAGAAGGTGTATGAGGGAAAGCTAGGGAAGAAGGAAAGAAAGAGCCGAACTGCATGCCCAGAAAGAGTTGCCAGTACAATGCTATGAAGACATTGTGAAGTAGGCCTTCTCAGAGCTTGAGAAGGGAGAAAGTAGGTAGGCAGCCTACAACGCCTGGGTAAGGTAGGGATATATGCTAGTTTACTGGGTTGTTGTGGGTTTTTTCAGGCTATATGGCCATGTTCTAGAGGCATTCTCTCCTGACGTTATGCTAGTTTATTCAAAACCAGAAACATAGAGCAGACAAAACCTCCCCAAATAGTTACAATTCCTGTTTAATATTTCTGTCGGAATTACCCAAGAAGAAAATAAAAGTGCAAGAATGAAAGGAAGGAAATGAGGGTTTCTGATAATGAATGCAATGATAAAAAATCTCACACTAAAAACCAAACTGTGTAGCCTTGTTTGGACTCTGGCTTAGTGCAGGGAGGCAGCCTCTCCCTTAGGAGGCTAATATGATTGCAGAGGGCTATTATCATGCTATAATCCCCCAAGTCAACTTTCTCTCTTTAGACTATGAGGTACAAAGTCAAAGAATCCCTGATGTTATTGCCAATTGCTGACTGGAGATAGCAGCAGGGATTTGTTGAGCCAGGTCCTAACAACTGGAAGAAGAGCAGTGTATAAACCTGACTGCTCTCAAGTGGTGTCTGCAAGTGCCAGTTGAGAGCACCTTAGAAAATCTTCTTTTCCTCAAGAGGGACAATAAATAATTAAAATAAAAATAAATAGTTATGGTATGCCACAAATTTAGTTTTGCATAACTTTATGAGAAGGCAGTATGGCAGGGGAGAGCAAGTCAGGTAAAAGTAATCAGACGTCTAAACATTGTAACCCCTTCTCCTCCAAGTTAATGTAATTGTGAATTCTTGTCCGTAACACCACATAAAAGAGAAAAAAAATTCAAAGGAAAATATGCCAATAACTTAATAGTTTATTAGTCAGTCAACAATATTACAAATATTTAAAAATTACTTATATAAATAGTTGGCAGCAAACTATTCCATTACAGAGTTAAATTACCAGTACAACAGACAGACTGGAGATTTAGACACCTGGAAGATAACAGTAAAATAAACTAAAAGCTTTTAACAGAAGAGTTTAAGCTGAAGGTGATTAAGTCAGGGAGCAACCCACCAGGAAACACCTTCTTTCGTCAGTGGCGCTCTTCTTAGTGCCCCTGAAATCCACGTCAATAGCTTAGCAGTGGTGCTTTGGTGGGTTGCTTCCTTGTGGCTATAAAAGCATGGGTTTTCTTTTTATTTAGAAAAAAATAAAAATTGTTTTAACACCCCATTAGGAATACAAAATAAAATTAACTGAAAATATTAATTTGCATATCAAAGAACCATTTATAATTACAATCCAAACACTCCATAAACCACTTGTGCGATTCTTTACAGAAATTCAGAATTTAGAAACTAGTAGCTTTAATATTACAAAGATTTCAGCTCCAAAAATAATTCAACATAAAATAAACTTTTAGCCATTAGCGTCATAAAATTATATATTTTCACATAAAAATACAAAATAATATTAATGACACGAATATGAAAAATTATTCCAAGTATTTTTTACCATTTGAAATAAAACAAACAAACAAAACCCAACATGACAACAAAATAGAAATATGCATGAAAAAAGTCTCTCCTTTTGTTAGCAAAACACTATCCAAAATAACTACGATCATTTACATCAGTACAAAGATTTCTGGATTTTAAAAAATATTTGCAATGACAAAAGGGGTTTTCTTTTTCTGACAGTAAAAAATGACACTGTGGATAAAATTTGCAAAAGATGCAATGAAAAAAATAAAATTTGCATTAAAAAGGTTTACACTGTTATTCTTTTTTTTTATACAAACATTAGAAACAGTATTGCACGTCACAACACAGAATCGAGGTTAGTCAGCCTTCCAAAATGTGTTATATTCAAGTTTTGTAGCATCTTTGAGGAGAGGCTCTGTGCAGCCAGATGCAACAGGGAATAATATATCAAGTGTTTTCCATACACAAATATATAAATGCTAAATGTTTCCTTCTTAACAAAAAAGTGGACTTTTAAAGTATTTTTTTCTCCTCCACAGTCATACGTTTGGACAGCAATATGCACATTTGGGGGTAAGAAAAGTAAAGAAGCTTTAAAAATACAAAAATACAATAAAATTAACCATCTTCTACAAAAATAGTAAAATAAATATGATTTATAAAAACAAAAGCCAATACAGTGTTGAGCAATTCAGAGTTCAAGGGCACAATCCACCAGGGAGGACCCAAGCATCATCCTATATTGAAATGAACAGCAGCTGCACAAGGAAACAGTATGCATTGCCCCCCAGAGAAATAAATGGGAGCTAAGGACACAACTGTTCTTGCATATAGTAGCCATTCCTTTCAAAAGTTGGTGATGTAGGAGACCTGAGAGATGGACTGAGCCCCAAAAAATAAGGAAAAAGAGATGTGGAATAAAGGAAAAGAGGAAATGGAGATTATCAACAGCTCCAGAAATGAAGTGACAAGTATAGCCTGATATTGAAATTAGTTTACCCATATCAAAAGAGCATATTCCTTGTGTTTACCTACATCTTTATGGGGAGGGTGGGGGGAGAAAGGGTTTTCAACATCTCCAATTATATTTCAGTTGTGTACGATTCTTCCATATTCATTTTCATTATTTAAAACATGTAAAGGCGCTTTTTAAACTTCAAGCAAGAAATATGAAAATAAAGTTAAAAAGATCTGCAAAAATTAAATTATATCTAACTAATTAACATTGCAAAACTATTGATTTTGTTTTCTTTCTAAATTCCAAAAATTGAGGTATAGCAAAGGAGATGTCGTCAGTCAAAAAAAGTGTGCCATAAAATAGCTGACTAGTTGGAAAAAAGGATCTCTCTCAGAGATATAAAAATAGTGCATAACAAATGTCAAAAATGGATCAAGGTTTGGCAGGGTTTAAGGTTAGAAAAGAATACTCCAAAATATCTGGAGGATCATGGTTAAGTAATAAATAGGTACACTGACAAATAAATCAGTTAAAAAGCTCTTTTTTTAAAACAGCGTCAACTTCAAAACTTTTAAAAACTTGAGCCACAGCCACAACATAACAGCAGAGTTAGACAAGAACCACATATTATCGAACAGTACAAAAACCACATTGCAGACAACCAGTATAAGAGCAACACTTTGCTTATGTGAAGGATTGTCCTCAAGGGGTTGCCAAGAGCATAACCCTTAGAAACTTCTCTCTTGGAGCAAGACTTTCAGTTCGGCGTTCGCTTTTTTTAGGTGCTTGCTGAAACGTAAAACTACAGAGTAGCTCTTTCTATTAAAACGTAAGGGCTATAGCTGCATTAAAATGTTCAGAGATGGACTAAAACACTGCTACTGGATTTCTTGTATTAACATCACTTTTCCTCCCAAAATCGTGCGAGTAATGTCATTACTTAGAACTCCTTCATCAAAATTAAACACTATGCCAGACAATGAACTCCATTTCATGCAACAGCGACCCAGTTTGACAGAAGATCCCAAAATGCCCAAGGTCATAAAAGCACACACAGTTTGAGCCAGATTCACTGTTGTCTCAACGGTACAATACAGATTTGCAACTAGCTGTCTTTATATTACACCATCTCCATTTTGACTTTGTTTACTTTTTATTACTAAAGTGTTCTATTTTCTTGCATGAGCACATTTTCCTGCTCATTTCTCAGTAGTTTCCCATTTGGTGACTGGTTAGCAGTGGGCTGGCCATCTTTGGTTTATAGGGGGAGTTTTAACCATGAACAATTAAAGAGGGTGAAATTAATAATATTAATTTTTTTAGAAAAAAAACTTTTTTTTACTCAAACTTGTGTCTATGCTATACCACTTCACACCAATTAGAACCACACACCACAAAGTTGCACAGGGTTTACAATACTACATCCAGTCTGCGAAAATCGAATTCCACTACCAACCAGGTCACAAAAGGGCTGCACGTTCTAATCTAAAACTAATTTGCATATTGTACACATGTAGGACATTTTTCAGAAAAAAAGCTTGAGTCACAATAATGCATGCAAGTCTCTTGTTACAATTTTTGCAATCTGCTCATGCTACCTAGTTTCCAGAGCCTAAAAAACATTTGCAATAATGCATTTTTTTTGTTAGATCTAGTGCATGCATACGGTGTATACAAATAAGTAAACATGCAATTTTCACATTCTAAAACTATGGCAGGTTATGCCATATTGTGCTGCCTGCATTTTAATCTGTAATGCAGTGTATCTTAAAACGTTTCAATCCCGTATTAATAGGTGGCATTACACACAACACCTATATAGCAGCAAAGCTAATTCAGCTTGTGATTATAAATGTTTAAAAATAGCTAATAAATCAGATTATCTTGAGGTATTATTTCTTGCAAGTCAAAATGGAGAGCAAAAAATCAACCTTATTTTTTTAATTGATGCATACACTGAAAATAGCAACAACAATAAAAATAAGCTTTTTTGTAGCAGACATATTCCATCTTCACTATTTTTGCTACCTTTGGTAAATTACAGGGGCAGATGTTGAAGTTAAAAACCCATGTTTAGAAATAAGTGCACGCTTCACCCTCTAAATATAGCAGCAGCAGACAATGCGCCCCTATGCAAAAAACATTCTCTTATCTAGTTTTAATATTACATATAAAAATAAGTTGGAGAAATACAAAAAAACTTTTTTTTTATTTTAACATGAAAATATCACAAAAATTAGTGAGCCTGAGATGTAGGGTTTTGGTGAAAAACAAGAGGCTTTGTAGTGTTTTGACTGCTGAAAAAGATGCATGTATTGAGAGTTGGGGTGAGAAGCAGAAGAATGCACTTATTTCTTCTGCATGTCTATATCTTCAAATACAGTAAGCCACATGCACCCTTCCTTCCTTAAGGAGATGCTGGAAAGCCAGGCTCAGTTCCAGCGGAAGTGGATCTGGCGCGGGCGGTCAGCCCCCTCCTTAACCAATGGCTTATGGAATTCACGTCCTGCCCGAGAGTGGATGTTTGCCCAGCAAAACTCACAGTAATACTGCAGGCAAGTGACATTGGCACAAAAAAAGGGAGCAAACTTTCCACCACATCGTGCCCCCTGGCATTCATCACACATCTGATCATCCAACACATATGGCTTTACCTCCACCTGTTTTTTAAAAAAACAAACACACACAGAGAACAAGTGTATGATTAGTACTGAATACAATACACTCGAGAACAGTATTATTAATTTTCCTCCTGTGGCATATATATTGGTTTATCCCATGAACCTAATCTATGGGCTCATTTACACCAACCACTGAGTTTAGTGTGCATCAGGATTAGTCCTGCAGCAACTATACCTTGTACTGGGCTAATCCAGTTTAACCCAGGGCAAGCCACTTTAACATGACCTTGTCCTGGTTTAAGCTAACTTGGGGGAAAGTCTGAATCCTGGTCTGGCTTGGGGGCAAGGAGGACTAGTTCCTAAATGGAATTTGTCATAACTCTCTTCATTGCCATCCCACCTTTCTTGGGGATTCCAGGGATCCATATGGGATGGCAGCCCTCTGCTGTAGTGCAGCTGTCCCCAGTCATAACATGGCACATGCCTTCTCCTGGGTGCATCTGCCTAACATTAGCCTGAGCCACCCAAAGCCAAAAATGATGGGAGGTTATTATTCTCCTCTCCCAGCTCCCTTAGTATGGTGTCACTCTGCCTCACATCAGGCAAGCTCCAAAGAGAAGATAGGTGGTGTGTTGTGATGAGGTCAGCCACAAAATGGACTGCAGGGGTGAGGAGGAGGGGTGCAACACCCCTAGGGGTCTGTCTAGGGTAGTACTAAACAATGTTCATAGTGCCTGAACAGTTGTGACTCCCAGCTACCTCCGAGGCAGCTGAAGGAGTCCTTATAAGGACCCAGGATTAAACCTGCATTTTGTGTCCATGTAGAAGGATCTTATATCAGTGAAGTAATGCTAGCTACCAACTAGCCCTATAATTTCATATTGGAGATGCTTTTCGGAAGGTAGTCCATTTAACACACAAGTACTTGCTATACTATAAAGCTGCAACTTGCTACTGTGTATCTGTGAAAAACAATTTTGATGAAACAAATTTGATATTAACCGCATACAACTTACTCTTTTATCAATATCACCATGTTGAAGCTGAACAAACCGAGCACTAATGGCAGCAATGTAGCTCTGTTGATTGGAAAAAGCAACTCGCCCAGCACCTTTTGGGTACTTTAGTTCAGGATCTGTATCGATTCCTGCGTAACAAACTCCACCATAGAGACGGTCCATTATCATAGCCAATTCCACTAAGAGGGAACAAAAAATACTGAATTAGCACTCTAGCAAACTATGCATCGTGTTAGAGAAGCCGAATTCCCAGAATGAATAACATTAATGTGGCACCCATAAGATAGCTAGTTTAATTTAGTTCAATTCACTCAATTGCAGAGTGTATTTATAATTAATTTTTAGCTGGTGTTGTTATCAGCCAAAATAAATGGGTTTTTTTTAAATATAGTACTGTTCCTGGAATTAATTCATTTACCTGGTACAATAATTTGTAGTAAACACTTTTGAAAAATAAACAACCCTGTTATGAACACAGTGTTAAAACTGTGATCTTTTAAATATATATATATTTAGTATAAAATAACTTTATGTATGGAATATATTTTTATTAATTTGATTTAAACCCCACCTTTCTCCCAACATATGATCCAAGATGGTTTGCATCATTTTAAATGCACCATAGAATACAAAAACAATTGAGATGAAAAGACAATTAAACCACATTTCTATTTAAAATAGGGTTAGCAGACCTTTAAACTATTATAAAATAAAAACACTACACCACTCTGCCCATTGAAAGCTTTACCTGCAGCATATACTTTTATACCTTGAATAAAAGATAGTAGAAAGACAACAGGGAAGGGCTGAACCAACTTCCCTGGGAAGGGAAGAGCAGCCACTAAGAAGGCTCTCCCTTGTGAGAATGAAAAAGCCTTCCCCTGCAGATTTTACAGCATGGCCAAGCGCACACAGGGAGAAACAGTTAGTCTGGACCTAAACTTTGTAGGGTTTTAAAAGCCAAAGTCAGAACTTTTGATTCTGGTTTGAAATGGATCAACAGCCAGTGATTGCAACGTTTTTGGACCTGATGGAGGTTCCACTTTCCAGGCAGGCTAATGTGTCATAACAATCCAAACAGGATATAATGAAAGCATGTACTTCTGTAGCCAGAGCTAAGGTCTCAAAGTACTGTCACAACAGTTTTAGCTGTACAAACACACGCCTGGCCACTGTTGAAACCTAGGCATCCTGGAATGCATGAGAATACCCTCAAATTGTAAAACTGAGATTGCAGATGAAGTGTAATCTCATCCTACACAGCCCAAATCTCCATTCTCTGATCTGTCTTTCAAACTAAGAAGGAGCCCCTCTGTCTTATCTGGATTAAGTCTCCATTTATTTTCCCTTATCCACACTATTACCAATAACAATGTCAAGCAAGTTGTCTCTGATTTAGTACAGAGGCAGCTTTCTTGGACTGGATGGAAAGAAGATGCTGGATTGGATGTCATCAAGTACTAGTGACATCTAACTCAAAAACTACAAATGACCTCTTCCCAGTGGTTTCATATAAATGTTAAATAGCCTGGGGGACAAAGTGGAGCCCTGATAGATCCCACAAACTAATAGTTGAACACCACTTTCTGAAGTTGCCCCTCCAAGTGGCTGGCAAAACGTATTTGTTATTGTTTTAATCAACTTCTAGAAGCCAGTTCTGCTGGTTAAGCACTACTAAGAATAAGGTGAAAAGCATTAAAGCAAGTCAGGTATGACAACAGTGTATTTCCATGCACTGAAAGTTACTTTTTCTAAATAATTATATTATCTCAAATCAAAGTACCCTGATTTAGCCATATTGGAAGGAAAGAATTATATATGCCCTCAAATGAAAATGGATTACTAAGATTAGTGCAGTGTTACAATTGGCCGTAAGACATAAGATGTGCTAAGCTTACCAGCTCGCAATGGTCTGGGAACACCACCAACAAAAATGGTTTTTCGAGGATCAAGAGGCTGTGAACCATCCATCACAAAGTCACTATCACTTAAATTCCAAGGACGGATCTGAACCTATTAAAACACAGTACAAGAGCAACATGTTACTTGAGTTGAATTATTTCAATAAAATTGTATTTTCATTGGTCTTTATAAAACGGTAGCTGGTGCATACTGGCATGTGTTACCCAGATTTTTGATGGGATTTGCATTTTTAAAGTTTCTGAACCTTTCAAGGTGGGACTGGTCTACATCTTCTAAAACATATAGTTCTAGATTTCAGAGGAAGATTGCCACCTGAGAAGCAACCTGAGAAGCACTGGGGGATGTATAGGACTATGAATTTAAATTATAAGTAGTTTCACTCCCCTCTCCAGTCTCAAGTAATACCAATGGATATTACTCTAATGCTCCTATAAAAGGTACTTTATGTGCAAAAGAAGTGTAACAACAAACTACAAACCAAAATATGTTGCACACTACCCTTTCAGCTGAAACAGTAATATGGGGATAAAAGCAATGTATAACATTGCAGGATTGTTGTAAACTACTATCTTAAACTGCAAACATAATTCCTCTGGACAACAGTGTAGGGTTGCCTTCGGTCACGAGAGCATGCATTAATAATCAGTGTAAATTATACAGTAAAACTGCCATAAGGCTGGACCTCATTCTCACATCTTCTTTCAGCATGGAAAAATGAATGGGATTGTTTTTTGTAGGTGGATTCACATGATTCTTTTTTTTAAAAAACACATTGAATATGACTTGAGTTAGACTACGTAGGGTTGTGTCTCTTTGTTATTGTTTGAGAAGGTGAGAGGAAGGCAGTCAAGTGGTGTAAACTCTGGTTATTTTAGAATGAGAATCAGCCAGACTGAGCCCCTTCCCCCATGCTGCTTTTTGCATCTCCCTTCTCTTAGTTTCCCTTATTCTGACCAAAAAAGGAGAACTGCTTCTTTTAAAAGACTCAAGGAGTGGCAATTCATTTTTAAAATGGGCTGCAGATATTCCCTGCAACGTTTAACATAAAAAAAAATGTTTTTCCAAAACCAGAAATAAACTCCAGCCACTTCTTTATGGTTTTAAAATCTTCATTTCTGGAGGGAATAAAACTGTGCCCTGGTACAGGACAGATGACAATCAATTTAAAAAATATCCGTTATTGCTATTTCTCCAGTGTTACTGCCATCCCCATAGGCATTTGAAAATATCTTCTCACTGATACAGAGATTGGCTATCTTGACAAAAATGTTTTAAATCTATATGCCACTTCCTTGTCCTCCTTTTTATCTACTCCATTTAAATTGTTCACTTCCACATCAATCCTCAGCAGCTGTTGTTAAAGGAGAAAAGAAGTGCCACATTAAAGACATTCACTAATTTTAACATCTTATGTATTTTTGGCCCTCAATGAAAAATTGTTTTCATCACCTTCAGACAGATGGCAAATAGGACCTCAAGGCTCTCTTGTATATACTTACTGGCTTATCCTTGATAGTGGGGCTGGAAACACACAGATAAAGCTTTCCATCTTCTTCTATGCAGGCATCAATCAGCGCTTGAACAGAACTCTCCTCTTGGAAAAGGAGGAATGCATAACCTAGACAGCAAGGAGTAGGAAAATGCATATATAGTTAATGTTCTCCTACAATTAATGCATAACTTATGGAATAATGTGTTCACTATATTCATAACCCATGTTTCAGGTAAAGCCACCTTCTGGAGATTTACCCTGAAATTTGGAATATTCTTTGTTTCTTTCTATTTATATTTTAGGCATTCATACCTTGTCCCACACTGAATTCTTAATGAACCTTATACAGTTACATTTCAATCTGCTATAGCTGTGTGAATCCAAAGTAAACATTTAGCAGGGGGTTGGACTGGATGGCCCACGAGGTCTCTTCCAACTCTATGATTCTATGATTTTTTTTATTCTGATTGGTACTGAGCTGCTGTTGTCTTTGATTCCTTATCAATATTGGGACATACAGTAGTGCCTGGAGAGAGATCTACAATAGGATCTCGAGGGGAATTGTACGATTTTTCCCTCACAGGGTGGCATTGTAGTATAATGTAGGCCAATTCACAATTATCAATTTCAGGGGCAGCCTGTGCTTCTGCCATAAGAGTGTCATGGATTTCCCCTTCAGAATCCTGTTGCTTGATGACTGGCAACCAAATGAGATTGGTTAAGGTGGTGTAAAGATGGACATGGGAGTTGGTAGAGCAGGTCAAGGGCTGTGGCAATCTGATCCTGACTTGAACAAGAGATTAATGTAGATGTTGGGAAAGATGGTGGAATGAGACTGGTCACCCTCTGTTCCTTGCTTTTCTTTCTCTTGTGCTTCTTCCTGGGTTCCTCAGGGACTGAATTGCCCACGGTGGGGGGTTTCTCCCCGGAAGCAAGTAAGTCCAAGGATCCTGCCAGCTGCTTGCATATCCTTTAAGGGCAAGTAATATTTTCCTGAAAGGTCTTTGCTGATGTCAAAGTGGAGATTGAGACTGATTTAGCCAGAGTGGAAATCTTGCTTGAGTGGAGCAGAGGATGAAGGGGCTGAAGAAGCTTTTGAAGGAACCAGGGATTTGGATGCTGGAGCGACAGCCTTGAAGAGGTAGATTGCTCGGGACTGGCTGGTCCTAAAGGTCTTGAAGAGCAGGGCTTCCAGCCTTGACTTGCGATTCTTAAGAGCTGTGGGAGTGAACAGCTGGCAATGATTGTCAGGTGGCTCAACATGGGTCTCTCCAAGGCAGGGGAGACAACAAGGGTATCCATCATTGTTTGGGATCTTCTGCCCACAATCCAAGCATTTATTGAAAGAAATAGTCACCATCAAAGGAGTCGAGATGCAGGACAGAGCTGAAGTTGAACGAAAAGGGATGTCAAGCAAGAGTAGTCCAACACTAGATTGGAGTCAGGGCCAAGAGAAAAAAACGCCAGAATGGTCCACGTGGCTGAGAGCTGAGGTTCCTATCATTCTGCTGCTGCACACATGAAAAGGAACTAAGGCTCTAGCAATGCCTGCCTATTTTAACTATCAGAGAGAGTGAGGAGAACTACCACCAAAAACTATTACTTAGAGCTCTAGAAGGTTCTGAACTTTTCTGTGCAGGTGCAGAACAAACCCATTTCTGTGATTCACAGGGACTATGGGGTTCAGCTCTGGTAAAGGATAAAACACACCTTCTTGCTCCTGCTCAGTTGGCAGCATACAATGCTATGGCTCGTACAAAGAAATAATAAGCAAGCCTTGAGGGCTAGTTCACATATAAGAGTCAGCCACTTATTTTTTTCAAATAATTTACTATGTAGCTAGAACATTGTGGAGAAAGCACAGTGGACTCTTGATATCTGCTGTGGTTTGGTTCTAGGATCCCTCACTGATAACCAAAATTAATGTATGCTTGTCCCATTATATACAATGATGTAGTAAAATGGAATCCCTTATATAAAATAACAAAGTCAAGGTTTGTTTTTAGGATTTTTAATATATGTGTGTGTGCCAAAAATGTGTTGAAATTACCTTCCAACTCCAATGAACACAGAAATAGCTCCTGGAGCTTATTTTGTATACCCAATCCTCACTTTGAATTTTCTCCAAAGAGGAAGAATAAAAGCCTATGTGTGAATTAGTTTTGAATTCTCTAAGAACATATTTATATTTAATGGAGAACTCAGGAAGAAATACCTTTTGGTGGAAAATATGATTTGCTTTCTGCTTTGTGGGGCCAATCAACTACTAGAGGTCCAAATCGTCTGAAGCTAGCGGTGATTTCATCTAAAAATGGATATAAATAATTCCAGTTAATATATTATGTTGCATTTCCTTGCATACCATTTTTTATAACTTCTAAATCATCAAGCTGCTGTTGTAGTTGTTTGAACAGAAAAAAGCATTATAAAAAAATAAAATTAAGGCGTAAACTCAGAAAAATTTCTGAGATGTTCTCAGCTTGACTTAAAAACAATTTGGGATTTGCAAGCATTCCTCATAAGGAACTTATCTGAAGAGTTTTCTTTTAACCTTTTAATTATCAAATTATATTATGTTTTTCAAAATCAACTAAAGGTTAATGCCCCCAAAACCACACAAAACTCTAAAACAAACCCCCTATAATATCCCATACTTTCTCCCCAATCCTACCAACACAGACCAGCAACTAACCTCTATCCCCCCTGTTTAAGACAGAATATAAGGTAAAACAGGTAAAACCATAAAAATACAAAAATCTATTTAAAAACACAACTGACCTTTCCCCTCCTCAAAGCAAACTACCTGTTTTTACTCGAGTCTAGCACACCCTTTGATTATAACGCACACCTCAATTACAAGGTGCACATTACCAAAAAATGGATTTGCCATCCATTTTGTGCACCTTCCCAGCTGAGTGCAAGCAGAAGCAATGCCCTTCCACTTAGAGCCTTGGCTTGGTGTGTGTGGGGGGGGGGGGGGGGGGGGGGCTGTTCCAGCTCTCAGCTGAGAGGAGAGGAAAAAATCCATCTGGGAAGGGAAGGGGGTTGCTTCTCCCTTCTCTCTCAGCTGAGAGAGGAAAGAGAAGCAGCTGGGAAAGGACACAGTTTCTCCTTGCCTCTCAACTGAGAGATGAAGACGAAATCAGGTGGCTGGAAGAGAAGTAATGCCCACCCCCCACCCCTCCATGCTGAAACTGGTGAACTCACCAGCCTCTGCATGGCAGAGGGGCAGAGGCAACGTTTCGACGCACAATTGTAATGTGCCATTGAATGTAACATGCATCTCCATTTTGGTTAAGCAGTTTTTTGCCCAAAAAAAATGAGCACTGCATCTTTGTATCATGACCTTAATATTTCTCAAAATGCATTTCCTTTTAATTTGAGATAGTCTTCATGCCTCCCCATTTCAGTCAATTTCTGTGCTTCAGAACAAAAATAAGACCTCCCTTTCACCCATATTATATTTTAGGTGTGTGAGTAGATTTTGGATGAATCCTATCTTAAAAGAAAGATGGGATATACATTCAAGAAATGCAATGAAATAAAAGTATTATGAAGAGATCTTCCCCCTCCTAAAAGCGGAGGCAAGGAAAGGCAGAAAGTTCACATAAGTGGAAAAAGAAAGGGTGGAAAAGTGTAACATCAATAATTGTTTAATGGGACATATTACACTTATGAATATGACTCAGTTTCGTTTCCCTGAGCACCTTACCAGCCACCTAGTATTTAACTGTGAGCATTTGTGGAATACTCCATGCAATCAAATATGATGAGTCATGTCAAAAACAAGCTCTCCCAAATAGCAAGCTGTAGCTGCTCATTGTCAGAATGCAAGTAGGAGATCTGACAGTGGAACAAAACTAATCAGGGAGTCTAGAGGAAACTTTTCATATGTTTTGCTGAGTAGGTAACACATATTTTATTACTTTAAAATCTGTGATAGATTGGTAGGCATGTCACTTGATACTGGGGCCTATTACCCTATGCTGTGCCAAGGCTATCTAGTGGTAAATAATAAAGTTGTAGCTATTTTTGTTCTCCAGCAATTTGATAATGTATTTTTTTTTATTTAACCCCTCACACTCCCATCTCCTTTAATATATGTCTGGAAGAGGGCCTGCCTATCCACTTCCACCCTCTCTCTATAGAGTACTCACAAAGAATTCAAAGCTTACAGCTTTCCACGTTTCTACGGAGAAATAAATGCCACAAAATACACCGGAATTTCCAGCCTTGACACTACGCTTCCGTAGTCATGGAATGGCAGGATCTCTAAAGAAAACAGGCTTTTGCCAAGGAGTCACAATATATTTGCCAAATAGCAGTTGGGGAGAACACTGGCAAAGGATCCCTTAAAGCAGTGGTTCCCAACCTGTGGTCCGTGGACCACAAGTGGTTTGCAAGAATTAAAATATGGTCCACCACACCATTACTACATTGTTGCAATGAGAATGACTGGTCTTGCAAAACCCTCTTATAGTGCCAAGGCTTATGAAATATGGTTTTCTGTGGACGAGCAGATGGCGACTACTGGATGGCATATGTTCTGTATCAAAAACTAGAACTGATGAGGCCTATCCAATGCAGTTTTCTAACCAAACTAAATCTAAAGTTGATCAAAAACTGATTCGTAAGCCTTTTGGTACTAATGTTGGAGAGGGTTCCCTGGTCAAAGTGGTCCCTGGTTAAGTGGCCCCTGGTCAAAAAAAGGTTGGGAACCACTGTCTTAGCGATAATGTCAGTGGCACCACAATTAACTTTTACTGAGTTAGTATTTCACAGAAGAAGTAAACCACTCCTGAAGGTTTTTACTCTGAGAATGCTATGATAAAACAGTTCAAAATGAAACAATATATACAACTGAAAGATGAGACTGTCAGCTCAGAAGGAACTTAAACAGCTCCTGAGACCGAAGCAGAGGACAGATATAAGTGTACTGTGACTAATGAAGAGGAAGACTGCACTACAGGAGGATTGAATCAGTCACGAAAATGATGGGCCCAAGTTTGTAAACCTAAACTGGACATCTGATCACTGGGGATCTTGGAGGTGTCTTATTCATATGGTCACCAAGAACAACAGAACTTAATCTTAACTAAATAAGTACAGGATGGAGGCACTCACTGAAGTACTTTCCACTTGCTCCAGTCCTAATTTTATTCTACAGAAAACCAACACTACCCTTGCTCTCCACCATGTATCAAGGAACTCACCTTCATCAATGTCTGGAGGAAGACCACCAACAAACACCTTCCGAGAGAAACGTTCTATTCGCTCTCCATTCTGATGAGCAGAATAGCAGGCAGGGGAATTTATCACACCCACTTGATCACTATGACCATCTTCCAGCAAGACATCATCTATTGGAAAGAGGGAAGAACGACCTGGAGGGAAAAGAGAATGAAAATGGAAGAGTGAGCAAAACTAAACTTCAAATTGCTGAACTTGAATCTGTATGTGTCACTATGTGTATCTTGATATTGTCAGATACCTTGTTAGTGCTTTTTTTTGTATTTGGTTGATGTGGAGGTAGGATGTCAATTGACCTTGCACAATGATCAAATTTTCCACAAAATAAATGGCTGTTAGTGGGGACTCTTACAGATAAAAAGCAGGTACAGGGTGGATGGGAGACATTGCATAGTAAGCATGTAGAACTTTTACACTAATATACCCTGTGATGCAGGATCACAGTCTGTGTTTGTGGGTTTTGTTTTCTTCATATTTCTGCATTGATAGAATATGTATATATTGATTTTTTAAAAATATAAGATAGCAAAAGATTACTGAAATAATGTTGAACTTGATTTATTTACTTGATCACTATCTTAGTTCCTCCCCATTTCTACATATGTATATAATAATATTTGGGATGATAACCAAGGAAGAATGGGCTATAACAATGCTATGTTGTCTACTTCCTGACAGTTTTTCCTCCTGTTGTTAATATTTAAGTTTTCAGAAACAGATATGAGAAAAAAAATGGGTCCATGTACTTAATATATTATGTAGTTTAGCCCATAACAAATTTTGCTCAGGTGTAATAGACATCTGAAATGGCCCGGTCTACGAGTTTGGCTCATGTGATTTTAATATTTTTATTAGGTATTTTTAGTTTTATACTTCATGTTTAAATGTCCTATTATCTTATGGTGAATCATCCTATTGTATTTTATGCTTAGTCATATGTTGTTTGATTTATGATTTGGTTTATGTATGGAAGGCATTGAATTTTGCCATTATATTTTGTAAACCACTTTGATTCCACCCAGGGGTGAGAAAAGCAGTATATAAATACTGTTAATAAATAAATACATTCATTATGGAGAAAGTAACACTGTATGACCATACTAGTTTGTTGTAAAGATTACTGAAATCATGCAACCGAAATGCTCTAAATATTATAAAGTATTGTATACATATGAATACTTTAAGGAATAAAAATAAGTAGCATGAAAGTCTGATGTTTCGAACTGAAAAAAATGTCATTTAGTATGCATTAAAACATACTAAAACATTAAGAAAGCGGTCTGATTCAACTCATTTTTGACAGCTTTCATATCAAGTATCAAACCTGAGGCAGGTCATGGACATGACTGAATTGTCTTCAGTGTTCCAAGACAAAAACACATCGAGGAAAAGATAAAATTGAGAAGAAATGAATGAATGCCTGGGTGATTTGTTCATAATAAACTAAGTGGATAGAAATACTTCAGAACAGATCCATTTCATTTCTTTGGGCAACGTTTTATGACAAAAACATATTTTGATTCAATTCTGGTGTGAAAGCCCCACAGGCGTTCTGAAACTCAGCAGAACCTAGCCTGATAATTGCCTAGAAACAAAACCACAAAAGAGCAAACTCCTCCCTGCCTCCCTACACCTAGAAAACTTTGCCAAAGGATAAAGAGAATGATATATTTTTGAATTCCTCAGCTTACTGCTCTACAGATGTTTTGGATTTCATGCTCTCATCAGTTATGATGGCTTAGGTAAGGGATAACACACCTGAAACCCAAAACATTGGAGTACTTTAAAAATAATGACAGCTTTTCCTACTATGCTAGGGAAAGCTGCTATAATTTATTTTTAAAAGTACTCCAGTGCTCTTTATTATTATATCAACTATGTTGCAAGTACGTTATCTCTTTGCCCAAAGCATTAGTCACTCTTTATCTCTTAAACAAGAAGTTGTAAAGTCCTATTTGCACATTAAGAATCAGTGAGATATAAACAGAAGGTACAGACGATTGGTACCATGGCTTCTTTCTCATGATTTGTAATTCTTTATACATATGAACAGCATCTGTCCTTTCTCTATGGAGGCTCTCAACTTCTGAAAATTGGGCTCCATCTGTGCATTATGGAAATTATGACAAAGGTGGTAGGGCTGGTACAAATTCTCTTGGTTTGTTTACTGTACATTGATGTTAATATTTGAAAATGACTTTGATTTCCCAAAAGACAAAGAAATTCTATATTCTAGGAATAAGAACATATTATTATCTCTAGGTAATGGACATATGTGAAAAACATAAGGTATAATTACTGACCACTGAATGTTTCAATAACTCTTAAAAAATTACTAAAAGCAATTCAGCTGAATTCTGGTGAACTAACATGGATGCCAACTACACAGAAAACAAATCATAGTTAAGAACAGGGGCGAGACAAAAGGAAGTAAGGGTAATCTATCCCACCTACCTCTCCGAACGCATCTCCAGCTATGAACCGACTAGGACATTAAGATCGTCCGGAGAGGCCCTGCTCTCGGTCCCGCCTGCGTCACAAGCGCGGTTGGCGGGAACGAGAGACAGGGCCTTCTCGGTGGTGGCCCCTCGGCTATGGAATGCCCTACCCGCTGACATCAGACAGGCCCCTTCGTTGCTGGCGTTCAGGAAGAAGGTCAAGACGTGGCTCTATGAGCAAGCGTTTGGCTAAACGGTGCAACTAAACTTAAGAAGACGGCATATCGAACACTGGAATGGCATAAGGATATTGAGAAACAGATTCTGATTGTATTGAGGCGTTAATAGGATCATTAATTGTTGTTGTCTGTTGTTTATGATGTGTTTTAACCACTTGTTATTGTTATGATAAATTGCACTGTGTAAACCGCATTGAGTCGCCGCCTGAGGCTGAAAAATGCGGTATAGAAATAAAGCAAATAAATAAATAGGAATGGAAATTTACTCCTGAATGAGTTATTATGAAGAAAAGGTGTCTCAACTGAATGTTTGTCATCAATTTTACAGAATTCTACAAACCTACAGAACCTATCTCATTTGTAACTTGGGGACTTTTTTTTTTGTCGTGTCAGGAGTGACTCCTGGTGTGAGGGAATTGGTCGTCTGCAAGGACGTTGCCCAGGGGACGCCTGGATGATTTGATGTTTTTATCATCCTTGTGGGAGGCTACTCTCATGTCCCAACTTGGGGACTGCCTATATAACACACAACACACTGGCCACTTTCTATAGTTACTCATTCCTTACCATGCAGACACTCACTCAGTTCTGGGCCATGTCAAACAATAGCTGTGTGTAGGACAGGAGTGAACAATGTTAGTGGTTCTTGAGGCAATTTCATTGTCAGGTTTTTACACCCTCTCATCCATTAGATTTTTTTAAAAGTCCGATTAAACCCCTATTCGTGCATTAGTAAATTCCCATTTTTGTAGCCCCGACACATTTGGTGGTAGAAATTCCACTTCCTCTATCTCAAATTTTCATTAAAGATATCTTTGTACTTAGAAAAAGTTAGGGTCATTGTGGGGAGGGCAGAGAAAGATAGTACAGGCAGTCCCTGAGTTACAAACACGTGTGCCTTATTTTAAAAAGGAACTGTGTACCTGGAAGTATGATCCCCTTTTGAACAGGACATGCATACCATACATACTTTGCTTTAAAGAATAGTGTTTTTCTCTAATTCTACTGCTGATTGTTGTTATTGTTATTAATATTATCTTTATATGTGGCAGACCAAGGTGAACTGTATATTTGGGGACACTGGAAGGGTAAAATGAGTGCCTACAACCTACAATTTCCATCAATCTCAAATAACATTTCCATGTAAGAAACGGAGTGTACATCCTGCATTTTGTGATTTATACTCATGCTCTCTCACACATTCACAGAGAGTGACAGTGCTATATATAGATAGATGTTGCTGTCAACTGATGACCAAAAATAAAAATCAAATAGACTATGTAATCAGAAGCAAAACATGGAGAAACCCATTTTCCCTGCAAAAACAAAACTAGGAGCAGCTTGTGGCACAGACCATAAACTGCTAATGTCAAAAGTAGAGTAAACCTACATTAAATCAACCACTACAACCTAAGAAACATCTACATATAAATTAAAGATAATGTAACAAGTAAATTTGCACTATTAAGCATAATTGGCTAGAGGAATTTTGAACTGAAGCCAGGGACATTATCAAGGAGAAATGCAAAAGAACATTATCTTCTGCCAATAAGAAAGAGAAGCCTCAATGGATGGCAGATGAAATTTTTCAGGCAGTTAGGAGCAGACAAGAAGCAAAAGCAAAAAGTGACAGAAATACATCCAGAACTGTGAATGTGATTTCTCTACAGACTGGGGAAACCAGTAGGGGGGCGCATTGCATGATCAAATAGAAATAAAAATAAAATTGTAAAAATACACTGACAAACTACACAAAAGAGTTATTTATTTATATATTCATTTACTTTATTTTTATCTTGATTTTCCGCCAACATAGCACAATACAAATAAAAAACAAAGCAAATGCATGTAAGTTTGAATACAATTTTTAAACCATTAAATCTTTGTGTCAAGATGCATAACTAAACTACAATAAAACAGAATTAAAATTACAGTTAAACCTACACCTCTCCCTAAAATCCCACACACATAATGCACAACAGCCTGTCCCTCATTACTTTCTAAATGTCTGATGGCAAAGGTATGTCTTCAACAGCCTGTGAAAGGCAAGCATGGATGGATCATCCTTGTTTCATGGGAGAGAATTCCAGAGTCTGGGAACAGCCACCAAAAAGGCCCTCTGCCTGGTTCAGACCAAATCCACTTGAGTGGATGGTGGGACAAAAAGGAGGCCTTTTCCAAAAATTCATACAGTTCTAACAACCTCCTACAGAGAGATAAGGTCATTTAAATAACCTGGACTCAAGCCAAAAATGGCTTTATAGGTCAAAAGGATGACAGATCAATTCAAGAAATAATTTAAAATATTATAAATTGGAAGCTGCATTCAGGGCACTTGGGAGAAACAAATCACAGGGAACAAATGGCATTTCAGAGAGCTGCTTCAAACTACAGGGATGGAATCTACTCTAATTCTAACTAACATCTGACAATAAATATGAAAAACAAAATAATAGCCAACCAACTAAAAAAGTTAAATATATATTCCCAATCCCCAATCAAGGGTTGCAGTAACTACTGAATCATTTCATCAAATTTTCATATAAAATGATGCTCTGAAGAAGACATTTATCATATATGGACTAAAAATGCCAAAGCTGGTTTCTGGAAAGGAAGATCTACTACAAACATATATTGGATAATGAAGCACGCCAAAGCATTTCAGAAGAAAATAAACCTGTGCTTTCTACATTATAGTAGACCCCTTCATTGTGTAGATCATGAAAAACTATGTGCCACTCTTAAAAGAAATTGTGTATCACAACATTTGATGGTACTGATAACCTGTATGTAGGGTAAGAGGTTATCATCAGGACAGAAAAAGGAAAGCAGAATGGTTTCTAATTGGCAAGGGGGCCAAGCAATAATGTGTTTTATCGCCCTGCCTGTGTGTTGAACATATATGTAAAGCAAGCTTAGACTCGGCAGTAGGTGTGAAAATTGGAGAAAAAACAGCAACAATTTAAGATACACATACCATAGTATTATCAGTAAACAGCAAACATTTGGAACAATAAATTAAGAAAGTCAAGGAAGAAAGGAAAAAAATATTTGTACAACTAAACAATAATGACCAAAGATGGTTTAAATAACTTTAAAGTAGGTGCTGTGAGCAGTAAAGATTTTCTTTACTTTGGGTCAGTTATTAACCAGAATGGAGACTGTGGTCAAAACAGACTAGGACTTGGAAGATCAACTATGAAGGAACTAAAAATGCACAAACTCATTTGAAATGCACTACTGGGCAAAGAGGTCTACAAATACTATGGACTGCTTAAAAAGACCAAAAAAAAAAAATGAATTTTGGAGCAAATCAAGTTGACACTTTCCCTAGAAGTCAAGATGATAGAGACCGTCATACAGTGGCCATATTATGAGAAAACAAGACTGACTAGAAAATATACTAATACTTGGTAAGGTTGAAGGCAGCAGGAAAAGCTTTTACCCTATTTCAGATGGTAAGATTCAAACAAGGAAACTACTTCCCTGACTCTACAAGATCTGTTGATAGGGCAGTGGTTTTCCAACCTGTGGGTCTCCAGATGTTTTGGCCTTCAACTCCCAGAAATCCTAACAACTGGTAAACTGATTGGGGTTACTGAGAGTTGTAAGCCAAAATGCCTGGGGACCCACAGGTTGAGAACCACCGTGATAGGGTGACTTGGAGGTCTCTCACTCATAGGGTTGCCTTAAATCAAGGTCAACTTGACTGCAGTTAACAACATGCTAAATAATTATTCTGACTTGCTTTCATGTTAATTCTCAGTACATCAAAAATGGAATCCATTGCATTATATATCCAAACTTCATCTTTACTTTTCAGAAGAAGTCACTGACCTCCTGTATCTCTGTTTTTAGACAAAGTTGCAGTGTTTTATTTAAGTTGAAGGATTTTTTTTAAAAAAAATACAGCAGATTTCATTTTTTAAAAAGCAAATTAATAGGATAAGGACCCAGCTCAGAGATATCATGATTACTAAGTATGAACATCTAATTATAACTTCATGAATATGCTAATGATACCATAATTTATAGTTAGGAAATTATTCTGTTCTATGGGTGGTGCACATGAAATGACACATACATATACTGTCTCTGTGCCCTCCCTACAAATAAAATGAAGAGTTGTTTTCTGATGGGAAACCCTTTTTAGAAAGAAGAATTGTCAGGAAGTATGTAATTTATACACAGAACCACAAAATTCTACAATCATGTAACATACAAAATCAGTATCTGAAATAGTTAAGATTTTTGCAGGATCATGCAAAATAAATGGAACGATCTGTGATTAAAATTCAACTGTTAGTTTATTACTTTATTATCATAACTTTAACAAGAAATAATTGGCACATTCAGAATCACTGATTTGGAGTATATTAATTAGCAGTATAACCCCTCCAATTCCATTCAGCTTTGATTTATTATAGCAAACAATAGGGAATATTACCTCGTCTTCGCCCATAACTCCTTGCTGCATGTAAACAAAGGATAAATTGTAAAATGACAAAGAACTACAAATAGCCTTATGGGAATGTAATTATGTAGAAGTTTTGCAGGTATAGTAGAAAACCTCAATCCACAAGTCAATTGTTGCTGATATTTAATTTTATATTCATTTTATAAAAAATATATTAAGCACTGTGGATACTTTATACTTAAATGCATATTTTGTTTGGATAATTTTCTTGAAATTGTCCTGCAAGAATAATATCTTGTAAGATTGTGCATATTGTAATAAACTTACAGTAACACATCGAATGTAAACATTCTGTATCTTGCATTTTTTGGCTTTACATCTCATGACAAATAGAACTGTATTACAGAGAACATTTTCATTATTAATGGCGGAAACAAAGAAAAACGAATCTGAGAAAAGCACTGGCTGTTGGGACATTTTGTACTTTGCAGTGGTGGTATAAACACGAAAGCCACAGCCTTCACTTGGAATGAAACAGCTTTAAGAAAAATTAACTCAATGGCTCTTGTCTGGAATAAAAGACTCCTTCTGAACATAGATTAGGCTTACAGATAAGATGTGTGCATATAAATATACATTTCCTCTGCCTGGCACCAAAGTGTTGCATCTTGGCTTAATGTACCCAAATGGGCTTGACTTGTGCACTATAGTTGGAATGTTCTGCATACATATGCAAAATGATAGTAATCCAGGAAATAAATAGGTATATAAACCATTGAGTTGGAAGAGACATTAAGAGTCATCCAGTCCAACTCCTCTGCCATGCAGGATGACAGAATCAAAACACTCTGGAGAAATGGCTAAAAAGTTCAGAGAAAGAGAGTTTACTGCTCTCTTATTAATTTAGCTTAGAATTTCAATGGTTTTTTTAGCTGCTACATCATACTCCTGACTCATGTTCTATTAAGACTCCGAACCCTCTTTCACACGCACTGCTTTCAAGTCAGGTGTCCCCAAGTCTATATCTCTGCTGTGCATTTTTATTGCCTAAGTGTAGTATCTTGCATTTCTCCCTGTTGAAATTGATTTGGTTAGTTTTGCCCCAACTCTCTAATTTGTTAAGGTCATTTTAGATTCCAATCCAATCCTCTGGGGTACTAGCTCTCTCTCCCAATTTGGTATATTCTGCAATTTTGATAGGTATCATATTTCACTACATAATAGCGGCACTTGCGACTAGTAGGCGGTGGAGGCTATTAAATGGTAAAAAGTAGTTCCAGTTACAGGGGTGAACGAAGGATGCGACTATTAGCAATGGATACCAGGGGTGCTGATTTTGCCTCTCTGAAAATGGGGGGATGACTACTATGCAATGGCAACTATTATGCAAGAAAATACAGTATGTTGTCTTCAGTCTTGCCATGAATGATAGAAGAAAGTTTGGCAGCAAGACCAATAGTTACTCCATGTTTTTCAGGACACTTTAAGAAAATAGATCTGATAGAGTATGGTTAGATACAAATAAGTATAGATAGATCCAAGAGGGTAAAGTCATTAAATCAGTGGTTTAGGTAAGTATAGAATTCAGCCATGATCATGATGCCAAACTGCATTCATTCTACAGTGTAGATGCACCTGAAGCTTGCAGTTATAAGAAAAGAGAACCTCTTTGGGGTGGAAACTTAAACTTAGGACCCAAAGCAGCCAGAATAGCATCAAAGCAGTGCTTTTAGTTCAGGGTAGCCTATTTCCAGCTGTTCTAGTCCCAACATCCTACATAACAAGTGTCAATCTGTCAGGTATCATCTAAACAACAGTTTGAGATAGCCATCATACTATAGTATGTGTAGCAACAGTGTTGGTTTTTAAGTGTCCAGTACAGAAACCATGCAGATGTTAATTACAAAATAATTAAAGAAATTACAAAAAATGTATTATAAATGCAGCCAGGCAATCTTGATACCTCCACAAAATAATTCCAGATGGTACGACATGGCAAATAACATGTAATACATATACATCTATTGCTTGTACTGATTGGAGGAGTATCTCAAAATATGCGTGTTGACAAAAATGCCCTTGACACAAAGATGAATAAAACATAAAGATGTCTCAGTGTTCTATAAACAGTCTATACACCTTCTATTTTTATTTACTTATTTATTTGCAATTAAAGCAACGCTATATTCATTTCTATGTCTCCTTCACATGTATCTAAAATGTTAGGTGAAGTTGAGAACTCAGATGTTCGTTTTCATAATGCTGGCTTTTGTCACAGGCTAAGCCAAGGCTACTTCAATCTTGCTTTCCACAACATCACACATAACACAAGAAGCGCTGATATGTCAAGGTGCTGGTTCAGCTGAAACTGAATATATGTCATGGCTGGTTGATCACAGGAAAAACAGATGGAATATTGCAATCTCATGAAGTCTTCTCTCCCCTATACTATGCACAAAGGATGATGATGTCTTAGTCAAGGAGACCAAAAAGAAGGAAAACATTTAGCCTTTTGGGGAGATAAAGCAAGATATTAATAATAATAAGAAGAAGAAGAAGAAGAAGAAGAAGAAGAAGAAGAAGAATTTTAGAACGACAAGGGAATATAGTTTAGATCTTCAAGAAAATCACCATTTTGAGTTATCATGAGCTGCTGGTGTCATGATACTTTAAGAAACAACCTTGTTAATAGAGGTCTTCCACATGAAACCTAACAACATTGCAACAAACCGCATTGAGTCGCCGCCTCAGGCTGATAAATGCGGTATACAAATGAAGTAAATAAATAAATAAATAAATTGCAGTCCTATATAAATCTACTCAGAATTAAGCCTTTTCTCTAGCTAGTACCAAGTGTTTAGAGGATTACAGTCTAATCTTTGGTGCAGCAAGAGTCTTTATTACTGTTATAAATACAGATAATTATTTAAAGTTAACAATTATTGGGTTAAAAAGACATGCCAAGAACAATATTGGGATACTTCATCTCAGGCAAACTGAGGAATACCTGCTGCTGCCCAGGTATGTAACCAATATGGGGAAAGGGGCTTTTTTCCCCTTTCCTTCTCTTTTTTATTTTTGAACTTTACCAGAAGTATATCACAGAGTCTGTCCTCTTTCAACCTCACACCCTCTTTTTAATATATCAGGAATTTCAGCACAGTGTCTTATCCCCTGCTTGTTTCTCTTTTCCTTTTCCTCATTCAAACTTCTTAATACAGTACCACAGAGAACCCATTTCTAACAAATCTTACCTGGGACTGTACTTAATAACTTTAAATGCCTCTTATTTTCCTCTCCCCTTTTAATTTCAGTAATATCTTTGTTGTAACATCAGTACCTAGGAGAACTCTCTCACATTTTTCCACTTTAGAAAACAAGCAGAAATATTAGCAGCAACTAGCTCTGTTTTCCTACCTTTTTCCTGCCTCAGAAAACTTTGTTGCACTGGATCAGAAAGACCTGTTTCTAGACCTTAAAAATCTAGTTTTTTAAGTTATAGCAGGTCTGTCTTTTTTTGCTTCTATGAAACCTCTTTGAAACTTAGACTTAGAACTGGCCGCTAGATGATAACTAAAATCAGGAACACTGTTAGACACCTACCAAGATTTCTTGATGAATTAAGTATCCAGTTTGGAATTTTTGACTTTTCAACAAGAAACTGGGTATTGCAATTTGTAAAACAAACACAAGCACTCTGTGAAATTTTAGGGTATCAAAATGATTTCCAAATGAATTATTGTTGTGTCCAAGAAAACACAGTTCTCTGAAATGTTAGAGTGTGGATACATAGGCCTGTTGTGTTTTGAAATCCAAAAGGACTCACTCCACTCTGCTCAGACGCATTGTGAGCACCATTGGATCCCCCACATACAATTTGACAAAATTTCTGTCTTCATACCTACAAACTAATATTGAGCTCACCGCACACTACATTAGGGACTCAGCCCACTTCATAGGAAAAAAACCCAGTAATTTCAAACTCAACACCAATAACAAACTGATCAGCTTCGATGGTAGTGCCTCTATTTATCAAGGTCCCTCTAGCAGACACCATCGTATTCATCCACTGTTTCAACATTACCTGCCTACAAACTACTTCCAGTAGGACAATGAATTATCTGAACAAAAAGATGGAATAGCCATGGGAAGCCTTCTCAGCCCAGTCATAGCAATTAACTCAATTAACAGAAAGTAACACAATTAACAGAAAATCTATGTACATTGAAAGTTACGTAAATAAAAACTCCAACAATCACTCAGGTTAAAAAAGAAGCATGATTAAAGCCCTGAGAGGGCATGCAAACAGAATCTGCAAACCCCACCTCCTTCAAGGTGAAATGAACCACCTAAACAGGGCTCTACATGCCAATGGATACACTATTACAGACATCAGAAGAGCTCCAAGACCAAAAACAAGCCACAAAAGTAAAGACAAAGATCCACCTAGAGGAAAAGCATTCTTACCATACATCAAGGGAACCACTGACTGCATAGGGAAACTGATGAAGAAACAACCTCCAAACAATCTAAAGACCCACCAAGGAAATTCAACAAAAGATAAGAAGGATCCTCTAACCACTGCAAGAGTCTACCGTATACCATGCAGCTGTGGATAAGTCTACATAGGGACCACCAAACATGAATCAAAGAGGATGAAAGGCACTGCAGACTAATATAACCAGAGAGGTCAGCAATAGGATAAACCAACCTGGACACAGAATATAATCTGAAAACACAGAAATGCTGGATCACTTTGACAACCATCATGTCAGACTACACAGAGAAGGCATTGAAATCCACAAGCATATGGACAATTTCAGCAGAAAGGAAGAAACCATGAAAATGAACAATATCTGGTTACCGGTATTAAAAACCATCAGAATCAAGGCAGTAAATAAATAACACTACTCATAAACAGGGGAACTCCAGACAGTAAACAATCAAGTGGCAGTTAACACCTCCCAAACAAAGGAAGTCCCCAGGCAGCAACAGTCAGGCTTTGCAGCTGCAAGGCTGCTCAATGCTAAAGCTGGCTAATTGTAACATTAATATTTGCTTCAAACAGACAAGAGTTCTTTGTTTAACCCTTGACATTCCACTTGCCTCATTCCCATAGACCTCTGAACAAACCTCTGAGGATGTCTGCCATAGATAGATTCAGGCGAAACGTTAGGAGAGAATGCTACTGGAACATGGCCATACAGCCCGAAAAACTCACAGCAACCCAGTGATTCTAGCCATGAAAACTTTCAACAACACATCTATATATAGTGTTCACAAAACATTAAGAGAGAGAGAGAGGTCTCTTTGAGAGAATGTTTTACAAATGTGGAACTGTAAAAGAAAAGTATTTCTCTCCATCATCTCACAACACACTTCAAATGTTAGTGGCATCTAGAGAAAGATCTCTGAAGATTATCTGACTGTTCAAACAGATTGACGTGGAAGTAGGTAACCTAAATGCAAATCATGGAAGATTTTACAATACTTTACAAATCGTTTACACATTTTCAATTTCTATTTTTTTCTTTAGATATGGTCAATAAGCCAATAAAGCATTTAAAATTCAAGGGAAACATAAACGTCATGTCTAGGGCTAGTTTAATTCTAGTACCTGTATTTTGTACTAATTGCAATTTCTAGTAAAGTCAATGTGGCTGTTCGGCATAGAAATTGTTAGGGATAAATAACTGATGATGTACTATCTCGACCTTGAGAGGTATTAATTGGTATGCCTACCAGCCACAGTTCGCAAATGATTCTAAAAGTTATTGGCACTATCTTAGTTTGTAATGACAAGAGTTCCTAAGAAATGAACTTAAACCTCACCAATTTTACCCTTTTAACCAGTTGCCAACAATAACTCATCCTATCAGTTTACGCAGTCCAGCGTGTCTAAACACCAATTTAGACATGTCTACCCCATCTGAATCAGACATAAATCACAGAATCTTTGATGTGGAAGGGACCACAGCGGCTGTCCAATCTAATCCCTTGCTATGAAGTAAAACACTGAAAGTACCCCCTGAAATATGCCTCTCTAAACTCTGTTTAAGGCCCCCACAAAATGGAGAACCACCTATTTCACTGGAAGATCTTTTCTTGTAATCTGGTTCATCTTTGTCTCTGGAGCAGCAGGGAAAAAAGGCTTTTAGATGACATTCCTCATGTCACCTCTTGTTTATCTGTTTTCTAAGCTAAACATGCCCAGTTTTGGAGGCAATTCTGATGGAGTTGAGTGACATCTGTAGACGGTCCACATCTCACAGGCATAAATAAGGTTGGGAAGACAATAGCTTTATAAACAAGCATCTTGGTATCCATGTCCCGATCTTCACACTCTGTTTCATTTGAAAAAAATGCTGCACTCGTAGAGCTCAGAGGGTGTTGTATTTCAGTGTCGATGTTAACTTTTGTGGAGAGGTGGCTGCTAAGGTAGCAGAAATGGTCAAATTTTCTAATATTCCACAATTAAGCTGTATTTCTGGCATTTCAGAGGGATTGGTTGGTGCCTGCTGATAGAACACTTTGGTTTTCTCTAAGTTCAGTGAGGGGCTGAGCTTTTCGTATGCTTCTGCAAAAGTGTTTAGAGTAGCTTATAGGTCTTCATCTTAATGAGCACTGACTACATTATCATTGGCATATTGGAGTTTTATAACAGACATTGTTATAGACAGATACCAACTGTGCTACTAAGAAAACAATCCATGCTAGTGCAAAAACTGCAGTTCAAAGAAGGATCAGAGAATTCAAGAACAACAAAGGCTCAAGAAATCCAACACTTAGCAGATATCCATGATGCACGGAGATTCTTTAAAGCCACAAAGGTGATCTATGACCCAACAAATCATGGCATACAACCTCTATGTACATCAGATGGAACAAAACTTCTGAAGGATAAAAAATCAATTGCACTACGTTGGAAAGAGCACTACCATAACCTCCTTAACTGCAGCTCCGACGTGACGGAAGAGGTTATTTCACAATTCTCGCAACAACAAACTAGGGATTATCTTGCAGCACTGACTAGTTTGGAGGAAGTCAGCAAAGCCATCAGCCAATTAAAAAATAACAAAGCCAGCAGACCTGATAGGATCCCTGTTGAAATGTTTAAAGAGGGTGGATCTGAGCTGACACAACTTCACCAGCTCATTGAAAAATCATTGATGACCGAAAAAATCCCAGCAGACTTCAAAGGCACCACCATCATCACCCTTTTCAAAAAGAGGGCTAGAACAGACTGTTAAAACTATTGAGGCATCTCCTTTCTAACCTCTATTTGGAAAATCCTCACAACAATTCTTGCTAACTGCCTTCTACCTATCTCAGAAGACATCCTCCTAGAATCCCAGAATGGCTTCCTCCTCTCCAGAGGAACAGTGGATATGATATTCACTGAACGACTGCTCCAAGAAAAATGCAGGGAACAAAATCAAACTCTGTACATGTCATTGATTGACCTTGCAGAGGCATTCAACCCAGTGAATTGCAGTGCTCTCTGGATCATTCCCCAAACAATTGGATGCCCTCCAAGTTGCCAAACTGGTTGCAGAATATAGCCCTGGAATATGATTGTTCTGTGACAAGTTAGTGAGAGCATATGGTTTCAAAGGATGTTATTTTGTTTCCCTGTCCCCTAATTACATACAACTGTTAGGAGTAGATGATTAGTGATTGTTAATAAGGATACAGTAAAACACAAATTACTTTTAATTGTATGTCTTGGCTTTCAACTAAGCCAGGTGATGTCATGGAAATGCTCAATAGTGCCTGCCTGAAGTTGTTTTCTAATACATTCAATTGTTAAGAAATATTTTATTTCTGCTACTTTTTCTACTATTTCATTGGAGTTGTGGAAATGAACGCTTCTGTATGAATGCTATTCTGTTTTATGGTTTGTAAAGTTGCCTGGAGAGTTTTTTTTTTAAAAAAGGTGGAATAAATGTTCATCAATGTATGAATAAAATAACTCAACCGAAAAACTCACAGCAACCCAAAATAATGAATGAATGATCTGTTTTCATTGACAACATTGTATCTATAAAAGTGTATCTTCATTGGTATAACAACAGTTTGAAAGAACTGCTGATTTCAGCAGCACTGTAGTGATCATGAAATAACAGGTGAATATACTTTCAGTATATAAAAGAAATTCTGATGATTCTTTATTTTAAAGAAGCTCTCAAATTTTCATCTTGCACTAATCACAATTGTAAATGTGAAGGTGGTTTGGTAGATCTTAGAATTCTGCTGTTATGAATTGCAAATATCCAAACAATTTTGACTGTTATGAATCCAAATCCCTTTAAGAGTACACAAATTCAGATGGCAGCAGCATCAACAAAAATAATTTCTCTCAGGGCCCTTCTACACTATATTGCAGCGAGAAGCCGACTTGATGCCACAGTGGCCACAAAACACACAGTGCGACTGCGAGCTGCAACATGAATAAAGGGTGATACAGCGCTTTAAAAAATCCCAAGAAAGTTAGAGTTCTGTAAAAAAAATGTGCTGCAGTAGTGGTCACTGTATCCCAGATCCCTGGAAAAATTGGCTCCACAAAATACAGAGCGCATTGTAGACTCCTGCTACTGTTGAAGAAGAATAAAAGATCCCTTGGGGTGATAATATTAACATTATTATTAAAAAAATACAGAATGTTATTTGAGAAGAGAATCACATCTGTAGTATGAAAATGATATGACCATACAAAACTATTGAAAATTTAAGTATTTTTAAATATAAATAGGAAGAGGATTGTGGTTTCTAAAGAATACATATCTTATTTGAATTCACAGAGAATACAGAGAGCGAAGTAAAACTTCAAACTTAATCTGATGACAAATAAATTTCTAGAAGATTTGCTCTTACCATTCAACATTAGAAGATTGTCAGTTCCTGGATATGGATAATTCAAACGCCCTAAGACCAAAAATATATGAGAGAGTTAGCTCTTAGATTTAAGAAATAAAAGAAGAAGAAAGTACAAAAATATCTTATAACTCTATTTTAATCAGGTAATATGTTACTCCATTAGTCAACACCATCCTTTATCCAACTTAAAGTTGAAAGAAAGGGCTTCTTAACAGCAGTTCTCTGGTCATAAGATCCACAATGTGATTTGGGATCAGCTCCAAGGGGATAAAGGTCTTCTTTGTTTCATGAAATCCAGAAAAACAGCTGATTAATTCAACTCTTCCTTTTTCATTCTCACTTTGAAGACGGCTACCTAAATGGTTAACCCCTTCACTGTAGAAACAGCAAATGACTAAATTTCAAAACAAACTGTTGAAGCTAAGTTCAAAAATTCAGCAGCATTTGGCTTGAAGTACATACAATTTTATTTTAATAAAAAGATTTAAATAATTTTAATGCAAATGGAAGTTCTATACAGGCATGCCTCAGTCAATAACGCCTCTGAGAAAGAAGCTCTTCTTGCAAAGGTTTTCTATGCTTGCCCAGTTCCCTTTTCTTCCTTGTCTAGATAGGCAGTTGTTTGTTTGCTTGCTTGTTTTGCAACACTGACATTGGGAGAATGCTGAAGGAGGATTGGAGAAACAAACTTCCAATGCAGAAGTGAAGAAGCATGCTTGTTGCAAACAATAAAATATAATTTGGCCTTGAAAGAGTAGAATTCTTCTCTAGCTGATCTACTTGTAGTGGTGTGTGCCTCCCTATGGTAGGTACGGAAAACAGCAGCTGCTTTTGGAATTCCTTGCTGAGAATGCATGACCAACAAAACAGAAAGACAGTGGGAGAGCAGATAAGCCTCACCAATTACACCTAGCATGTTAAAGCAGAAAAGTCTAACAACCAAAAAATATAAATTGTTAGAGTAGTGGAGGCTGGTGAAGGAAAGAAAAATCTCTACATACATTTTGGAAGTAGCCTTGCAGTGGTCTCCAGAAATTTCTAAATGTTTTTGTTTACTCATGCAAGGCTTACCTGATCTCATTTCACATGTGCATATGTTCAGTTCTAAATAAAGGGTCTGCTGAAACTTGTTCAAGTGTCCAGGTTAAATAAGTAGTGACAAGGAGCACATCTATTATTATTTTTTATCTGGGATAGACTTATAACTGTTTCTTACTGGTATCTTTTAGTACAGGTGTACCTCAATCACGTACTATATTTCTGGGCTTTCCTTTCATTAACAGAAACGATGAGAAATAACATGGAAAGAACACCACAAAAAAAGAAGAGGAGTGCAACATGTTTCAACAAACTTTTTACTCAAACTATCATGCAAATATGAAATGAAACAACTAGATCAGGTAAGCCTAGCATTACTAATCAAAAGTATTCTGAAATCTTCTTGAGACTGCTTGAATGCTTCTCTCACAATGCATCCCAGGATGATTTTTTCTTTCTTTCAATAGTCACCACTTTACTTAAGACTTCCACTGTGGTAGCAAAACTTGCATCTTTGTGGTTTTTAACATGTCAGGGTAACTGTGAGGCAGGCTAATCTGTCATCTGCATTTTTTTCTGTTTACATTTCACATATGTTCAATCAGTGATTCTGGAGGCTGTTTGTTCACCTTGCCTGTTGTATATAAGCACACACAGTTACAGCATGATCACTTAAAGAAGAGTCCCATTCTTTACACTGTCACATTTTATTGCATTGTTTACTACATTCAAACTGTTGTAACACAATACAGAAAGTTTGTCTTTCTCCAGCCTTTTTTCATGATCCTCCCAATACCAATACTACTAGTAAAACAAACCCAAAAAACAAAACACAACTTCCCAACTAGTCAAAGAGAAGAAAAGGGTGGGAGTGGGAAGGGTTTGATTTCTATAAAAAGACTTTGTAAAAATTGTCTTTTTTTGCCAGAGGCTTTGTCAACTGAGGTATGCCTGTATTCTAGTTATCAAAGACAAGAAAATAGTAGAATAAAAAGGGAACAGGGAATTCCCATGATAATGTAGTATAGATATTTGGAATTGCACAGCAAATTGCTTTCCACTTTATTAAACCACATTATGTTCCTGGCAACATACAATTGCTGCTTTGTTTCAGTACAATGCGAAGACTGCCTTTTTACCTCAAACTGCTATAATCCTTGCCTGTGTAGTTACTAGGAACACACTCGAGCTTTAGAATAATAATTATGGCTTCAGGATTTTTCCCCAAAAAATTAAAGGGCATACAGAACTGAAGTTATTTCCGGAAAACAAAATATACATCTTAAAGCCATGGGAAAACAACTATTTACACCCACACTATTGAAAAAGAAAGCAAAAAGAATGAAAGAAACAGGAAACAATATTGTGTTTGTGAGAATATAACTTGACACCCTTTACTGGCTGGCTACATTGCATGACTTTAGAATGATAAGGGCAAAAGGCCTATCTACCATCCCAGCTGCTGCCCAATCTCCCCATGCCCATCAGCATGCAACTTAATGGCCAAGCCAACAGAATCCTTTGGACTAGACATGGGCAAACTTTGGCCCTCCAAGTGTTTTGGGCTTCAACTCCCAGAAATCCCAGTCAGCTTACCAGTTGTCAGGAATTGTGGGAGCTGAAGTTCAAAACACATTGAGGGCTGAAGCTTTGCCCATACCTTCTCTGTTCCCATGGAGTTGTGTATTAGTTATATGGGTGCATAGAGCACTCAGGTGAGGCTGTCTAATTGACACCCAGCACTTAACGTATGATGATACATCTGTATATACGTATATTTAATTTACATCCCGCCTTTTCTCCCAATGTGGGACCCAATAAAGTCTACCAAATATGTTAAACATAAATAATGGTTGACTGTGCCGTATTTGAAATGATTGGGATCAGAAATGTTTTGGATTTTCATCCCACAATCTGGACTAGAAAATCTAGAATAGGAACCCCTAGACGTGAGAAAACATCACCACCACTGCAGAAATCTCTTTAAGGGGTATATTAGGGATTGGTCAGTAATTATTTATTGTAGGATGGAACCCTGTGCTGCAAGGAGGCATTTATCACTCCTCTTACCCACTCAGCCATTCCTCCACTGTTTGTTATTATGAGCTAAGCAGGTATGTGTCCAGTATCCAGGTGGTGGCTTTTTTTCTCTGCAAGGATCCTGTCTACAATCCCCAGGATGCACAAACAAATATATCAATGACTTGCAGAAGCTGAGGTTACATCTACAGGATCTGCAGTCATCACAACCTTCAAATTAGCATTGGTCTGTATGATTTTATCTGCAAAGTTCTGTGCATATTCTTCATAGTAGGCAGAAATTGTGCTCACTGCCCTGGCCATTTCTTCCTTCTACAGACCAGCCAAGTTTTCAAGAGCCCTCAGAAATCCATCCACATCTATCAGTCTCATAGTGCAGACTATATCAGTCCACCACTCCTGTAGTCTGAATGGAAATACCACTTAGCTCTAAAAAGTTCCAATGAGGTCTCAAAACAAACACAAGTCATATTGTGTGGTACAGGGACTACAAAGAAGACTGAATACAGACTAGGTAGTAAGGGTTGCACTAGATATTATTTGGGACACTGTCATGGAAGACATGAAGTTCTAACTTGCTTCCAGCACAGAACACTTTTTAAAGGAGGCTGGATGGCCATCTGTTGGGAGGGTGTTCTTGCATGGCAAAGGATTGGACTGGATAGCCCTTGTGGTCTCTTCCAACTACATGATTTATGATTCTATGATTGAAGACAATGAAGTCTCAGGCAGAAGTCCACTGGAAAGCAGGCAGCAGCAAGATTTTTCTTCTCTTGGGATAGTGGAATTTTCCCCTAGTCTGCAGATTCTTTTTATAACCCCCTCTGCACTGCTGGGTTGATCTTTTACATCTGCTATGAGTTAAATAGGGTCCTGGCCACTGCCCTTCTTGCCATGCAAGAATATAAATTAGTAATACAGATACCTAAAAAAGAAATTTAAATACAAAAAAACTTGGCAAATATAATTTTATGGTTGTTCCATGGGAGACAAAACTCTCTGCCAGCCAAGGCCAATCCACTGACAGGCAATACTCCTCCCCAGGCCCATTAACTGCATCTGCAGTACCCAAACGCAATAACATAGGCCGGGTGGGAAGGAAATATGTCGAAGCACAAGAAACTCATTGTCAGATGGTTACTCTCCTCCAGCAAACCAAGGGAAAGAACTCTTTGTGAGTTCTACGGGGAGAAGTCCTGCCTTATGATTCCATAGTTCTTATTGGCCCAAGACCTGAATATCCAGTAGCTGGAAAAAACTGTAGATGGAAACCAGCCACAACCCTGACTTTCCCATTCCTCTCGCCCCATCTTCTTGTGCCAACAGAACATCCGGTGAGCAATAATCTTCAATTTGTATTTTAAGGTATCAAATTTAAGTAAAGACTCTCTACAGATTTCTTTGTTTCTTTTCTTTTACTGAAGCAACTCTTGAAATATGCCTTCTAAATTAATTCTATAATCAGATAGTGAGTCTTACAGCTTAGTGAATGAAATTCAGTTTCTTGAATTATGTGAACAACCCTCATAATTCATATTGATACAGATCACAAGGCAGCAATTTGACTACTCAGACTGTGTTCTATTTTAAATATTTTGATTTGATAACACCAGCATCAGTTCTAAAAGTGGTACCACATAAGGAGAAAGAAAAAAGAGAAATGCCACAATGCTATTGAGTCTGTAAATTTTGATGACTAGATGGACCCCAGTAATGACATCAGTTGAGAAAAAAATGCTCAATTATAGCAGAAAAATAGTAATTGAAAAGTTTAATTCACCATTAAAGATTTACTGTATAAAACCTATGTATCAAAAATGGGTTACTCCCAGACACTTTCTAACTTTGTAAGACAAACAGCCCATCTACTGTGATATTACTCAAACGATAATGTTTAGTCATGGTATTGGTATTACCTCACATATACTATCTTTCTCATAGTGATTTAAAAATGAAGATTTAAAGCCATAATATTTTTTATCAAAATTGTTAACAGATAGAAACTGGTAAGATAAGCAATCTTTTATTTCATAGCACCATCATTCTATTGAGCAACTTTGTTAAATTTGGCAAAATAATGGCAAGACTACAAAGCACCTTTTCTATAAAATAGATGCTATCCTTACTAGGTTTTAGCAGCACATTTTAAATACCCTGTTTTTAAGATACAAGCTCACTGGAACCTAATTACCTCGGAGTATTCCTTGCCTAAGAAATCTCTGTGAAATTCATAGAGTTCCCATAAGTCATAAGGCACATATACACTGACTACTATTGCTTAACTCATTGGTTAATAAATATCCTTATAAATTTATGTAATTAATCATATGCATAATCCAAATTATTCTTTGGAAGCCTGATTTTCAAACTATACTTCAACAGAGAGAAGTAGAACAATCCTATGTATGTTTACTCAAAAATATATTCTCCTGAGCTGAATGTGACACACTGGGCCCATCTACAATGACCATTTCATGCAGTTCCAGACAGGTATTGAAGAAATTGGTTTTGCAGTGCAGATGATTACACAGGAAATCTGGGAACTAGTTTGAGGGCTGGAAGGTAATTATACAAACCACAAAACACTGCTGGCATTAAGGGTTTCTTTCATGTGTTTTAATGAGAGCTCATTGTCTGCCTGTCACAGTTTGAAGTTAACTTCAAACTCCATTAAATGGTCAGTGTAGATGTGGCCTAAACTTTTAATGTATTAAAATCCTTAGTATTCAGGCTGTAATCCTATAAACATGTGGAAGCAGGTACCATCAAACCCAATATTACATATTGCCATATGAAGAACTGTAGGGCTTCTTGTAAACATCACATGAACAGTAAGCAAACTGTATCTCCAATATCAAACAGAACAGAGAAATCTTCAGCCTCTATGCAACAGAAGTTTTCTGGGAAATTTGAGGATGTTTGAAACTTGTCCAGTTGTGTTTAATGCACAGCATTACGTCAGATATTTTGTCTTTCATGTTGTGAATACAACTGAATATATTATAAACATTATCATGCTGACACACATATCACTTAATTATTGGAACTTACTTAATCCAGTTAAGAAGATTTTTAGATGTGCATTTTACAATTACTTAAGTATATTGGAGACACAGTGGTCTCCTATATGACAAATATGAACACATTCATTAATGGAGCCCATTAAAAAGAGGATAGAAGACAACTAATTGGAAAAAAAATACTGTTCTACCCATAAGTTGTAGTGAATTAAATTGTGCCCACAACTTTTACTGAAAAATTACCAGTTTGCCATTTTTGAACAAGCTAACTGGTCACTTAGTCTCAATTACTGTTTTAAAAAAACACATCTGAATTACTGGGCCTTTGACAATACATCTGAATTAATCATTTAACTCCAGAATTTTTTAGTATGAACATTTTTGGTGATGAGAACAGGGAGGGAAAAGGATACTCAAGCTAAAAATTCACTTTTTAAAATCTTTCCTTACAGAAAAAAATAGTGGTGGAGGATATCATTTCTGTCAATGATATATAAATGGGTCCTATCTAACTTTATGCATGTTAAACATATACCATTTCATATATGTGCATTTTCATGTTATTAAGACAACAACAATGCAGAGTGGACTTTGCCAGAGACTGAAAATTAACCACTGCAGGAACATACCTTTAAGAGGGTCATGCTCAGCTCTCATTATGTCAATGAGGGAATTTTCCAATGAATGCATATTCAGGCTGTCATACATTCTGTTTCGATCCTAAAGGAAAAGAGATTCTTAGCATTAGAAATACAATTGTTATACAAAAGGTGAAAGAGGCAGTTTTACAGATAACATACTGTCAGTAGTCTTTAGCTCTGCAATCAGCCAATTTAAAAACTTCTAAATGAATGACACTTCAACTATGAAAGATGGACATCTTTCAAAAACAAAGTGACATTTATATTTCTCAGAAGCACTATCATAAAGTATTTTTAAACTGTTCATATTCTGTTAGGATTAACAGAAGCAAAATGTGTCACTATTAGCACTTTCTTCCCAGACTGGGGCCTCATCTACATTGACCATTTATTGCAGTTCAAACTGCAGTAGCTAAATAACGAACTCCCACAAATGCATACAAAACGAAGCCCTTAATTTCATCTGTGGCTTGAGCAATCACCATCTGGGCCTCAAACATGTTCCAGAATTTCATATGCAATCATCAGTACATGAAGTGCACTTTCTTCAATACTGATTAGAAAACAATATTAAACATTCTGGGAAAATGGACAGCAACCTGAATGGCCCCCTCCCTACTGTCCTTCTGGCAGCAAGCTAAAATCTTTTTATTCAGACAGGCTTTGAAAGATGGTTTGTAAGATCAAGTCAGGGGGTGTTGTGGTTTTGAACATTGAATTTGTTTTAATGGTTTTTAACTGGGAATTTTAAAATAATGTTTATATTTACTCCTGTTTTAATGTTTGTATGTTTGTATATTTTACATTGCTATGCTGATGCTTTCACGTTAAGACATTTTGTGTCCTCTTCAGGGGAGATAAAGTGGGGTATAAATAAACAACAACAACAACAACAACTGAGAGGACAGTAGCTTGAAGGTCTAGGACATGGAGGAGATCAAATTTCTGAAAAGCTACTTACTTCTAGAACATTCCAACTGTGTCTCTGTTCAGGCACAAAAGTTCCATTTGTGTGACTCCAGAGACACAAAAAAGAATTTTACTTCTCCAGGCTATTTTTTGTTTAAAATTCTATGCCTTCATTGTTTTAATTAAAATAAAAATAAACTAAGTACATTTTTGGATTATTATGGATTAAAATCATTACAAGTATTCCAATAAAAGCAATTTTCTAATCTCTTTAACTTTCTGATGAAATATTAAACCAAATTAAGTTTGTCACTGCTATTTCAAAACTCCCAAACAAATATTGTAGGTTAAATCTTGAGTTATTTAATAACCTTTTGTGATAATTATTCTTTGAAAACACAGAAATAATGTTCCATGTCTTTTAGTTTTGTGCACTAAATATAAACCAAATAAATGTGCTGTAACACATCATTCCCTTCTGGGAACCTAAATCGAATGGGTTTCAATATTTCCACAACGAAAAAATAATATTTTAAATTTTCTATTATGTAAGGGAAAATCTTAACCAAAACCTATTCCCAGGCTCACCACAAACTTCTAAGGACCAGTAAAACAATAAAGAGCTTCAAAGAAAAAGGGCTATTAAAAATACTCCAACATTGGTGACATAGTACAGGCAGTCCCTGAGTTACAAACATCCGACTTACAAACAACTCACAGTTACAAACAGACGTGAGACAACAGGAAGCAAGAGAAATCTACCCTTAGGAAGGGCAGTTCACTCCTGGAAGAGTTGTCATGGGGGAAAGGTGGCTCAGCTGAAGTTTTATAGTTTTATCACTAATCCTTGTTTCCACAACAAGCCAAATTTTTCAAAATCCAGTTATCACAGAGGCACGAGGTGAAATCTTCTGAACAGGAACACAGACAGTAAAACAAACACTACAGGGGAGTTAACTCTTCCCTATGCTATCCGAAGTGTGTGTGTGTGTATGGAGTTACTAGCCGTCCCCTGCCACGTGTTGCTGTGGCCCACATGGGGGTTCTGTGTTGGAGGTTTGGTCCAATTCTATCGTTGGTGGGGTTCAGAATGCTCTGTGATTGTAGGTGAACTATAAATCCCAGCAATTACAACTCCCAAATGTCAAATTCTCTTTTCCCCAAACTCCACCAGTGATCACATTTGGGCATATTGAATATTCCTGTAGAGTTTGGTCCAGATGCGTCATTGTTTGAGTCCACAATGATCTCTGGATGTAGGTGTACTAGAACTCCAAAACCAAAGGACACTGCCCACCAAACCCTTCCCGTATTTTCTGTTGGTCGTGGGAGAACTGTGTGCTAAGTTTGTTTCAATTCCATCATTGGTGGGGTTCAGAATGCTCTGATTGTAGGTGAACTATAAATCCCAGCAACTACAACTCCCAAATGACAAAATCAATTTTTTTGAGTGAAGGACATACATTGGGTTGTTAGGTGTCTTGTGTCCAAATTTGGTGTCAATTAGTCCAGTGGTTTTTGATTTCTGTTAATCCCACAAACGAACATTACATTTTATTTATATAGATACTTAAAAATATACCTGTTTTGACTTACAAACAAATTCCACTTAAGGACAAACCTACAGAACCTATCCTGTTTTTAACTTGGGGCCTGTCTGTACTTATTATCATTGTATTTTCCTGCATGGCAGGGGGTTGGACAGAATGGTCCTCGTGGTCTCTTTCAACTGTTATGATTTTATCATCTTTGGTTAATACAGCAGCTGAGTCCCTTCCTAGAATCCAGAATATCTAAAGATGGTAGTGTGCATACTGGTCAAGGTTGGGATTCTGCACTACACTGCACATCGGGCTACTTCTGTAGCAAGTTTGGAAATTTCAATTAGTTCAAAACATGGCAGCCAGACTGGTTATGGGTTTATTCAGGAGGGAGTACATTACTCCTATGCTAAAATCACCCCACTTGTTACCAATTAGTTTTCAGAAAAAGTGTAAAGTTTTAGTAATTACATGTAAAGCCCTACATGGTTTGGGTACAGGTTATCTACAAGATCACCTTGTCCTGTATAATTTGCCCTGTACACCTAAGTCCACTGAAGGGTGTTAACTTCAACAGGCTTGAACCCAGCAGGCCAGAGGGCCTTTCCACTGGCCACTCCCAGACTGTGATATAACCTTCTGGAAGAGATTTGGTAGGTGAATGCACCATCTGAATTTATAACAGCAGTAAAAACCTGTCTCTGCCAGTAGGTCTACCCAGTCAATTTTGAACCATTGATTTTAAATTTACATTTTATTAATATTGGTGTTTTAATCCCTAATTTTTGAAAATGTGCATTTTCAGACTCCACAAAGAAGAAACAAATTTATGTGGAGATTACTGGACCAAATATCTCGCCTCTATACTGTTCACAATGATTTAACAAACAAAACATTATTTTCCCACCAAAAGAGAAACATACTTATTGTAACCATATTTATGTCACTCGAGGGTAGTTCTTGGTTTTTCTTGCATTGTCTACAGCACAAAAGACCAGTAACATAGTGTAATCTAATGAAAGGCAACAATGACTCCTATGATATTCACATGAAGGAAATGAATGAGACTGAAAGTTGGCAATTATTCTCTTTAAATAAGAACCTAAGGACATAACATGATTACAGCAATTTGATACTATTGCAAATGTCATGGATCAGAATTCCTTGGTAGAGAGCTCTAGTATCACCACCAACACCATGCTACTGAATTACTGATTAGTGAAAAATAAATAGCTGATCATATCCCCCTGAGATACAGGAGTTATACTATACTTCTATGTTTTGTTAATGTGATGTCATTATTTCTTAAAATACAATTTGAGATTTTACATGCAAGTATTGAGTCATTCAAATGCAAGGTAATCCTAAACAGATTTTGACCTGTATTCTGCTTGACAATTCTAAATAGAACAGAGCAATTTAAACAACTAGTAAATGGTGAATCAAAACACAGATATAACTAAAGACTTCAGTCTGTCTACTTTAATCAGACAAAAATAGAATTTAGGCCTCTGTATGTTTTGCCCTAGGAGACAAGAGAAATCTCTGTAACAGCTAACCTTGTGTAGCCAGAGCAACCTATGATCCATCACTGTATCAATTGGTAAGTGTAACATGACACCAGACATCCACCAGTGATTAACTCTTTACAGTGTTAATCCTGGGACCAGACCTCATGCTCCCTCCCATCCCACAAACTAGCAATTGAGCTGTTGTATCTTTCAGAGTTTGGTTTTGTCCACCACAATATTCAATGCATAAGTGATATGGCTGGAAAGGTTGACTGGAGATTTGGAGTATCAATAAGCAGGTGACACCAAGCTCTATTACTCTTTTTCATCTCAATTCTTTATTGTCTTTATCCTAAACCAGTGTCTTTATCCTAAACCAGTGTCTGTTGTCAGTATTGGGGTGGGTCAGGACAAACAAGCTGAAGTTTTACCAGAGAAGACAGGAGAGATTCTGGTCAGTCAGAAGGCAGATCAGGAAATAGGAATTCTGCTGTTATAGATGGGAATACACTCCTCCTGAAGGTGAAGCTTCGCAGCTTGGATGTATTCATGCACCCTGCTTTGAACATGAAGTGCCCAGGACTGTTTTTGCACATTTTAAGAATTACATGTCGATTGTACCCATTCCTTGAAAGCTTATATACATTCCATTTCAACTACTGTAGTGCATTTTAAATGAGGTTGCCTTTGAAGAAAGAGTTTATGGAAACATTGGCTAGTACAAAGAGCTACAGCTCTTAATCCAAGATGGGCTAGAGAGACCATACTACTATTCTGTTACAACAGCTCCTCTGGGTGTCAGTTTGTTCCCAGGAACAAGAAAAAAATAACTATATGTCTCTAGTTCAGGTTATCTGATAGATTTCATCTCCCTGAGTATACCCAGGTCTTGATATCATCAGGAGAGGCTCATCTTTCAGTCCCACCACCATAATAAGCAGGATTGATGGTGAGTTAAGATAATAACTTCTTATACAGTCATTGCCCTTAAGACTCCAGAACTTCCTTCTAAAATAGCCTCTTTTTGTGACAAACAAAAATCTTTTTAAAATTTTATTTTGGCAACTGTTAAATATAGAAAGTGTTTAAAGACAAGGCTAAGAACTGCTTTCTAATTGCATTGTATTGTGTGTAAATCTAAACTGTTTTAATATTATCATTACCTGTTCACTTTTTTATGTTTTCAGAGGAACTATTTTTTAAATATACACTGCATTGAATCCCAACTGTCATCATCTCCTAATAAGTATGAAAACTCAGATTTTATATTCTTAATTGCATTACCTCCAAAATGAGGTATTAAAATTGCATTGTATATTCTTTCATGTTCTCAGTTAATTGTTTCAGATATATCAAAATATATTATCAACCTTTCCACCTACTTTAACTCTTGAGAAAGAATCTCAACCTTATTCTCCAAACTAAATACTAATACTGCAGCTTTATCCTGATTAAGTTTATACTCAAGAGATTTCAATGGGTTCTAAAAGTAAGGCTACTATCTCCACAACAGGAATGTGCAGCTTATCACTAAAGCTGACTTCTCTGATGGAGGAACCAAAAGTAGCCAATGTTAATACTAAAATTTAAAAACCCGGCAGAAACAAAAAAGTGATAAGTTTATCAAGTTAGGCAGGATGTGGAAAGTGAGGACAGATAGGACTCCCCCTCCCACCCCCAATCTTTCCCACTCTAGGTCACTCAGCTGAAACTGACAGATGAAAGAAATATTCTTCTCAGAATGCATAATGTATATAATAATCCCGCATAATATGTTGAGATGGCAAGAGGCTTTTAAGGTTGTAAGATGCAATTAATGCAGCATATGTTTTTATCAACGTCTATCATTAAAGTCATCATTATTATTTCAGTGGATTTTAACTCTGTATCGTGTATGTCTTTTAACAGTGTTTTTTCTCTCATTTTAATGATACTGTATCCCGCCTTGAGCCACAGGAAGGAAACAGAGCTAGATCTGGAGATATGTGCATAGAGCAATTAACTACAGAGACGAAAACACAGTGCAGTGTATGTGTATAAGTTTACTTCTCCAAAGGCAATAGCAACTCATGGACTATGTTTTTGTGGGAATTCTACATATTGACCATTAGGGTACTTGTACAGGGCAAAAGGGGTAATTCTGTGGTCTTCCAGATAGTGTTACACTACATCTCCTTTCAACCTTCATTACGGATGATGCTAGCTGTGTCCAACATAGATTATATGTACCCAATATCATCTAGAGAGCTATAAATTCCCTTTTTCTGGTGTAGGCATCAAAACCAGTTAATAGATCCAAATCAACCATCTTCTGCCACTTTTAGCAAAAGGTCATCATGAAGTTTGATCACAGTTTCCTTCCATCAAATTTTATTTAACTATAAGGAACATCTGGTTTTCTTATCCAAAGGCAACATCAACTCCCAGACTGTGTTTGTGTGAACATTGTTCATACTGAACATAAGGGAGAACAGGAGAGAAATGTATGGTTAATCACTTGAACATGGGACTAATAAGGCGAGTGATCCTCTGTTAAGTCTTTTGTGCATTCTGATTTAATTAAGCATCCATTAACTAAAGGTTGACTTTTTTTGTATTCCTGCAAAGCAAATGTAGATACATAGTTGAATAGCTTTCTTTGTGAGTGGACTATAAAAGCCACTTCACTGTACATTTGGAAAATCTTATGGGGGATGGTCCCAGGGGAGTATACATTTGGAGTTCAGAATACACAGGAGGCAGCTGAGCACATGTGATGCTAGGATTGTAGGGTGGGATAAAAGTTGTAACTTGCAATACTTGATTCTGCAATTTAAGTAGAGTTTGCTGAAGAGTTGGTTGGCCTCTAATAACTTCTTTAATACTGACTTGTGCAAGATAAACTGAAGAAGCATAATATTCTAGTCTGCCATATGGCATTGGCAACAACATCCAGAGTACATGAATTCTTGTTGTTCAGTTTAAGCTCTACAACAATGAGGGCATCAACCCATAAACGTTTAAGGAATTCTAATATCTAAGATCTGGTTGATACTTTTTGTCAAAACTACTGAGGAAAGGTAGACCACTGACATCAATGGAACAGTGGTAACTTAGCCACACTGCACAAAAGCTAGTCTTGTTGCAAATACATACAGTCCACTCATGCATAATGTGAGGTAATATAACATGGGTTCAATCATATGCAATGACTTCCGGTGGAAGCAAACCAGAGTAAAGATCCCTCCATCATTATTCCATGCTATGCTTACAACAAAAGCTCAAGTCTTCATTCACTTCAGGGTTCCAGGTTATACAATGGAACAGACCGCTTGCATATGACACAATCACACTGTGTTGAAGAAAGAAGCCCAACGAAGTGTTAACAATTGGAAACATGGTAAGGGCATTCCCTTCTAACTGGATTTCTACATGATCCCTAATGTACCAAACTTCCAATGAGCTTTAAAACCAATTATTGCTCTAAGTAACTGAAATATTTATTCACCACTTTAAACACATTTCCAATTTGATTACCCTCAACAAAATTTTGACAAAGATTTCAAAGAAGTCAATTTGAACACAGACATGAAAATAAAGAAGGCAGGTGGGTCAGAATTTTAATCCTTTCCTTTGTTGCTTATTTACTGCAATTGGATCAGTGTAGCCATTTTGCTTTCCACGGGTTTTGCATGAGTAGACTTGGGTAAATCCAGAAAGAAGCAGTGCCATGAAAGAATTGCAGAAGACAAATGGGAGGACACTTAATTATCTTAAACACACTTCTCCAGCAAAAACAGACCTCCTTCAAAACTACATATAACCGAACCCTTATAGGCATGCTATTTAGAGAAGCAATCGAGCATCTGAACTTATACCTCAATTATTAATTAAACTGGATGTTTCTTCACCTCTTCATAATTTTCCATTTTAAAATCTCTATTCTTATGTTTTTACTGTATTCATCAGACAAGAGAGCATTAGAGCTCCAAACTTCTCATTTACATTATTCTCCAGTTAAGACACTGTTTCAATTTTCTTAAAAAAAAAGCTCAGGGAAAGAAGCAAATAGGTTCCTTAAATGGCAGGGCATTACAGGGTGGAAAGAAGTCAGCTAGGTACATATTTTCTATTTTTTTTCTTCTTAAAATACAAGTTTCCTATGCAAAGTGTTCTGTATCTAAATATTGAAACAATTTTCAAAACTATATAAAATGGTGCAAGTACAAAGGTTTATTATCAATGATGTCACAGACAGGTGACTACCGTATCTGCGAACCTACCCTACACAATTCAAGTACAACAGTATCATAGAAAGAGCAAAATCCACATTTTCCTAGTAGAAAAGTAGTGTGCTCAGAAATTGATAGGAAAATGCCCAAGAGTTTAAAACTGTTCACATAATCACCTCTCAGGAAATATTGTAAAAATATACTGCTACTATGCAGCAACACTGAACCAGAGATCTTAAGTAAAATCACTTACGAATTTCTGGTTCATTCGCTGACTAATTAGAAAAAAATTCTAAAGGAGCTTTAAAGTAAAAGTAATTGCAGTTGGTAAACACACTTCAAGTAATTTTAGTTATTTCCAATAGAGAAAAAAATTGACTTACATACTATTTATAATTTTTAAGTTCAAAACATCAAAAAGACTATGTAATTACATACCATTCTTACCTGTAAGGGTAAGAGTGTATTACTGTTGTTGTCTGTTCGGAAAACATTATCTTCAATCCAAGATTTTGGAGTCAGTGATGGAGCAGAACGAGTAAATTTAGGGGGAGCTATGACGTTACCGGAAAACGGCTTCTTTAAGGGAGAGATCTGGTTCACAGTTCCCGGAATTCCCATATTTCCAGTTCTACGATGGTCTCTACCATGCATGCTTCCCCAGGACATATTTCCTGTGCTCCATCCACTACTTTGATGGTTGCTCCACGGTGATGGTTTCAGTAGAGGCTAGAATAGGCATAAGAGAAAGATAGTGTTTAAAATATATCTGACGTAATACAGTCTAATACTTTATATAGCTGAATTTAGTAAAAGTTACTTCCAAGTCAGGGGGTATGTCTGGCAGTCAAAGGTAAATGACCTTTTGGCAATGTACTATTAGCACCAATTAACTCCCCAAATCCTGTGTAGTTGTGGTATAAAGTGGCACATGCTTTAATGTATGCAGACACTAGAAATTGCTACAAGAAACAGAATTCAAATTATAGTATGGATTTAGGAGTAGATCATCTAGGAGAGCTAGTATAGTGTTTTTCTTTGAGTGTTGGCCAAAAAGTTCAAATCCCTGTTTGGCCATGGAAATCCACTAGGCAAACACACTTGCTCAATCTGAGAGAAAGTCAAGAGCAAACCTCTTCTGAACGAATTCTGCTACAAAAACTTCTTGATAGGTTTGCTCTGATAGCTTCACCATAAATCAGAAATGACTTGAAGGCACACAAGACACAGGACATCAATTTTTAAAAGCTGTTCAGATGCACAATGCCAATGGTTGCCCTTTTTATAGAGTTCCACAGTGATGAGAAGAGGAAGCAGAGAGACTCTAACAACTCTAAACAGTCCAGGCCCTTTCACACAGCCATATAACCCAGAATATCAAGGCAGAGAATCCCAGAATATCTGCTTTGAACTGGGTTATCTGAGTCCACACTGCCATATATTCCAGTTCAAAGCGGACAATGTGGGGTTTTATTCAGCTGTGAGGAAGGGGCCCCAGTTCTATTTGCTGCCTCCTATTATTGCCACTGTGCCTGTGGCCATTTCCCTCTTGCTGTCATCATATATGCTTGCACAGTGCAACAAAAGGATTATGGACAGTGTTTCAGCGATCTCATACAAATGTCATCAAAGATGGCCTGACTCAGAGTCACAAACCAATTATTTCCTTGTATGATCTGATTAACTAAATGTAGTTTCAACCAGAAGTAGTGGAAAGAGTCTGAAATTATTCCATCCAGTTTAAGAAAATAAAATAAATACCAACCTTGTATTTTTTTAAAGATAATATCAAGGTTAACTGTAATATTTTCAATATTCTGTAGCATTACCCTTGCACACTCACTGGCTATTAAATTAAGAAATGTTTCTGATTCCCAAGCTAGAATATTTGGTTACAACAGTAATGCAGAATATCACTATTCCTACATCTATAAAGAAATCCATTACATTTAAATCTGTAACCTAATAAATAAAATCTAGCATTCTGATACATAAAGTGATCTGAGTATTCGACTAGGCCACTGGGAGACTAGGGTTCAACTTCTCGCTTGGCCATGGAATCCCATTGGGTGGCTTTATGATATTGGTAATAATGTTATTAAATTCATTAAAATTAAGCTTTTCTATAGAAAGGAAAGAAATGAAATGGAGAGAAATGATCTCTCTGTTAAGTATAATCAGTATCATTGCCAACGTACACTTCAATTCTATGAATTCTTAGCTGGAGGACGGAGAATCAAAAGCTACTGTATTGAGTAGTGCAAACTTACTGAATACAGTGAAGCTTTCTGTTTTATTGTACTCAGAAAAAAAAAAATATGACTGCATTGTTAGACCGCAAATTAATACCCACTCACCAGACAGTAAATTTTATTCAATGCGACTTAATTTTATAAAATACATATACGTGACATTTCAAGGAAATATATATAAAAGCTAAGTCATCAGGGTTGAGAAGAAAATGCAGAAAACAGATTGAGAATACAGACTGGGCCAGGTGTAGCCAGAAGGCCTCAAAGCCCTTTCCCCCCCACTTGTCAATGTTCTTATACGTTTTTATTTAAAAAAACAACGATGATGCAGTTTGCTAGAAAAAAAGCAGTGAGAAATCATAATCAATGGGGAAAAGAACTATAAATTGATGTATACATGTAGAATTCTTAGTCAAAAAAATCAACGCAAAAAAAACTGGGCTTACATATTCATGGGTCACTGTGAGTACTGCACCTTAACTAATCAACAAAGTAACCATCCCCTTCTTTGGGTAGAGTGGCAAAAGGAAAGACTTAGTCTGTCCCAGGAGCTCTTTAAAAAGCACCCCTCTACTCTTTTTGCTGTGGTGCCTTTTCTGGTCTTTTTGAATGCTTGCAAGGGAAAATAGTGATAATCATCAAAGGTGATGGTGCTGTCTCCTCTCTGAAGACTTTTCCATGAGTCATATTAGAATCCATAATTTTAGCCTCAAAACATGCCCTCAACTTATTACATGAAGTCAATTTATACATGAGCATATACAATAAATTCACTGCAGTCAATGTGATAATGACATTGCCAGTTTACCTTTTTTTCAGCCCAATAGCTGTCATATCATATTGAAATCAATTTAAATGCTTTTTAGTCTTCTTTTATATATAAATGTAAGAGTATCAAATCATATATGTCGTGGATTATATCTGTTAGTAATAACTTGGACATTTTATTGAATGTAATTAATATTAAATGAAGTAACAAATTTCAGCAAATTAATAATCTATTTAACATTGATGAAGCTACTTTTGATGAATTATGAAACTAAAACCCTTTAAAAGAAACAGAAGAAAGTACAGTGCTTATGCACTTCCCAATTTGAAAAGTGTTTCCTAAACCCAAGGCAGCTACCTTATATGCAAAGTTATGGCTTTGAGTATCCTACTTTTGCCTTTTAAGATATCTTTCTGTATTATCACACTACAATAAGGAAGACATTTCCACTTGTCCAGTCACAAAATCCAGCTCAGACATGGCAAGTATGTCAGATTTAAGATATTCTATACACAAAGGTAAGAAGCAGTGAAACTTAAAATGTTAGCATAAATATGTATTTCCCCCGAATCAGGGGGGAAAAGAAAATGTAAGCTCAATGAGAGGATGTTTAAGGAATGTATTAAACAAGTAGAGTACTATTGCTGTGAAAGCTCTTTACTTTGTTGCGAAATAAAGGATTTGTCCTCTGATATAATGATTGCCTCCTTCTCCCTACACTGAGGCAACGTTTGTGCTGACACGTCACTTACACTGTCACAAGGGTTACCTTGTGAGCACACAGAACAGGGAGGTCTGATATGGAGGAAAGGGTGGCTCTTGTCCACCTCCAACTCACAGAAACCTGGTCTGTCTTGAGCCAAAACACCCATGGGAATCTCCCCATGCAAGTCAGTCGGCAAAATATCATTGTGAGCCAGGATTACATAGCAGCTTCATTCTGGACTAGAACAGGGTTCGAATCCCTGATCAGCTATGGAAACCTACTGGGTGACCTTGAGAAAGCCACAGCCGTTTACCCAAAAAGGAAGGCAATGATAAAGTCCCTCTGAATAAATCTTGCCAAGAAAACCCCGTGCTAGGTTAGAGCCGATCTCAAGCCAGGGACACCACCGAAGAATGAATATCACTGCTGTATACGAAAGTTCAATTAATCAACCATGTATATATACATCTACCTTAGCAGACTGATAGCCCAATTTGTTTACTATGCTAAAACTCTCCTTACATATCAAACCTTGCTCACTGCTGTCAATACAGAAGGAACACTTTCCCCCTTCTGCAGAAAAAGCCCCTTGGAATTTATCCAACAGAGGACATTGGCAACTCCTCTTCTCCACAAAGCAGAGAAACTTATCAGACCGAAATGGACAACCTCAGGGCCATTTTTCTTCCGCTCACACTCTCCAGGAGCTGGTCAGACTGCCAAAAATGCCAGCAAAAGCAGACGTGTCCAAAAATCCACTCCAGGTTTTGAACAAAATGTCAAGCAGTACAGGGAGGCTCTGTAACCTATTTAAAAGATGAATTGCTACTTCTGGAGACTTCCCAGGGACGCAAATCATCTTTTTGTAATTAGAGAAAAGGATGTTTTGGGAGTCTAGGGCAGGGAAAAACACTTCAGGGTCAAATACTGCCTTGCTTTACCCACTGAGTGTTGGACTAGGACTCCTGGGATATCAGGATTCAAATCCCAGCTTAGTTAAGAAAACCCAGTAGGTGACCTTGGACAAGTTACTCTCCTCAGTCCCAAAGGAAGGCAACCCCCCTCTGAGCAAACCTTGTGAAGAAAACCCCAGGTTAGGTTCTCCTTAGGGTCTCACGTGACTTGAAGGCAAATAACAATAACATAATCATGGAAGAGACCTCACAGGCCATCTAGTACAACCCCCTACCATGCAGGAAAAGCTCAAAACATCCCTAACAATGGCCTCTGTTTAAAAGCCTCCAAAAAAAAAAAGTTTCCATCACTCTCTGAGGACCTTTCCACACATCCGTATAAAATTCACATTGAACTGGATTATGTCGCAGTGTGGGCTTAGGGCCCTTTCACACAGCCATACAACCCAAAATATCAAGGTAGAAAATCCCACAATATCTGCTTTGAACTGAGTTATCTGAGTCCACACTACCATATAATCCAGTTCAAAACAGATATTATGGATTATCTGCTTTGATATTTTGGGTTATATGGCTATGTGGAAGGACTTGGGTACAGAGAGTTCCACTGCTGAACAGGTCTTACAATCAGGAAGTTCTTCTTAATGTTAAGAGGGAATCTCCTTTCCTGGAATTTGAACCCATTGCTCCTTGTGGGTGGCAGCAAGCAAGCCTACCCACTCTTCCTTATGACAACCTTTCAGATATTGAAACAGAAGCCCCTGGTGGTACAATGGGTAAAATTCTTGTGGCTGACCGAAAGATCAGTGGTTTGAATCTAGGGAGCAGGGTGAGCTCCTATCTGTCAGTCCCCGCTTCTCATTCATGTGGGGATATAAGAGAAGCCTCCCACAGGATGGCAAAACATCTGGATGTCCCCTGGACAACAACACACATGCACACAAAAGATACTGAAACATGGCTGTCGCATCTCCTCTCAACCTTCTCTTCGACAAGCTAAGCATGCCCATAGGGCAACAAGACAGGCAATTTCCCCCCTTAAATTGAAAAGGAAGGAGATGATTGATGCTGGCAACTCTTGTATAGGGATGAAGGCACCCAAAGAGTCAGGATTGTGTGTGCACCTGACCCCCACCCCACCACACACAAACACACTAAGATATACTGCACATCCAGGCTGGATCTACACTGCTATGTAATTCAGATAATCCATGGACATATAACCCAGAATATCAAGGCAGAAAATCCCAGAATATCTGCTTAGTACTGGGTTATCTGTGTCCATACTGCCATATATTCCAGTTCAAAGCAGATAATGTGTGATATTATTCAGCTGTATAGAAGGGGCCTGAGTCCACACTGCCATATAATCCACTTCAATGTGGATTTTATACAGCTGTGTGGAAGGGGAACTGGCTGCAGAAACTAGATTATATGGCAGTGTAGATGGGGCCCCAGAAGGGTGCCCTTTGGAAGCAATTCAGTTTCTGCTCTGGGGTCATTGGAGAAACACAGGGGCCTTCCACACAGCCCTGTATCCCAGAATATCAAGGCAAGAAAACCCACAATATCTGCTTTGTACTGGGATATCTTCATCCACACTGCCATATATTCCAGTTCAAAGCAGATAATGTGGGATATTATTCAGCTGTGTGGAAGGGAAACTGGCAGCAGAAACTAGATTACATGGCAGTGCACATGGGGCCCCAGAGGGGTGCCCTTTGGAAGCAAATCAGTTTCTGCTCTGGGGTTGTTAGAGAAATACAGGGCCCTTCCACACAGCCCTGTATCCCAGAATATCAAGGAAGGAAAACCCACAATATCTGCTTTAAACTGGGATATCTCAGACCATACTGCCATATAGTCCAGTTCAGAGCAGAACATGGGGGATTTTCTGGCTTGATTATTTATTTATTTATTTATTTACGACATTGATATGCCCCCCTTCTCACCCCGAAGGGGACTCAGAGCGGCTTACAAGATATATATTACATACATTATATTATAAGCATAGTACAACATCAGCATTAAACATTGCTATATTGCACCATCCCACTATATCGTAACATTATTAGTAATATTACATGTAATATAAATATATAATTATAATATATTATACTAGTAATGTATTGCATTACATTATATTATAAATATTATAAATATCCCAGAGGAGAAACTGATTTGCTTCCAAACAGGCCCGTAGCCAGGATTTCGATTTGGGGGGGGGGGGTCCTGAGTGAAAGAGGATCGACCCTATCCAACTTTTGTATCGGTTACCACCAACCCCAATACCACAACCACTATGAAAGAGGGTCGACCCTAGCACCTGACATTTTATGATGCCTGGCACTTTGTCATTCATCATCAGTCCTGTGCCGGAAGGACTGAAGACCAACAGGTCGCAGGTTCGAATCCGGGGGAGAGGCGGATGAGCTCCCTCTATCAACTCCAGCTCCTCATACGGGGACATGAGAGAAGCCTCCCACAAGGATGATAAAAAACATCAAATCATCCATGCGTCCCCTGGGCAACGTCCTTGCAGATGGCCAATTCTCTCATACCAGGAGCGACTTGCAGTCACTCCTGACACGACAAAAAAAACCAAAAACCCAATACCCCCATGCATATGGGATATATTGAGTATGGTGATCAGATCATGATATGAATAAACATAACAGTTTAAATAATATACCAGTAAGGCCTTTTCGCAGACCACCATGAGAATTTCGGGGGGGGGGACTTAAGCCCCTCAAGCCCCCCCCCCCCCCCCCCCCCCCCGCCTACATGCCTGCTTCCAAAGGGCTCCCTTCTGGGGGCCCACCTATACTACCATATAATCTAGTTTCTGCAGCCAGTTCCCCTTCCACACAGCTGTATAAAATCCATATTGAACTGGATTATATGGCAATGTGGACTCAGGCCCCTTCCACACAGCCTTCTTCTTTGCTGTGTGGACTGTCACTGCTCCTTGGCTAGAACATTTCGGCCGGGAGACTGTGAAGGAACAATGGCCTGTCTCCCTGCCCAGACCCCTCGGGAACCGACCTGGTGGTGGTTGTAGGAGTTCCGCTGCTGGAGGAAAGCCGCCGCCGCCACGGCCGCCTGGTGCTGATGGTGCTGCTGCTGGAGCTGCGGGCTCACCGGGGAGCGCCTCGCCGGTTGCTGCTGCTGCTGCTGCTGCTGAGGGACATTAATCTGCGGCGGCGGCGGTGCGGTGGAGAAGGGGCTGCCGAAGGGCCCCATGGAGCCGGCGTGAGTCGACACCGGGGAGAAGCTCTGGAAGAACGCCGGGTTGATGGACGACGGCATCCCTCCGGCGGCGTAGAAGCTGCTGTTGCCGCTTCCGTTCTCGGGCGGCTCCGGGCTGGGCGGCGGGGCCATGGCGGCGCTGGGCGCTGGGGGAGGCGGCGGCGAGGAGGTCTGCACCGACCAAGGCGTGCCGAAGCCGGGCAGCGGCGGCGGAGGAGGGGAGGAAGGCACCGCCGAGGAGGCCGCGCCGCCAACTGGGTGGGGGCTGCCGAGATCGGCGCCGCCGCCGCTGCTGTTGAAGCCGCCCAACAAGTGCCCTCCGCCGCCGCCGCCGCCGTTGTGCGGGGGAGACTCCATAGGGAAGCGGGCCCGGCTCAGCCCCGGGCGGCGCGAGGAGGAGGAGGAGGGAGAGGCAGCGGGCAACACATGGAGCCAGCGAGGAAGGAGGAGGCTGCTGAGCCGGCAGAGGACGGGCTGAAAGTCGACTGGGAGAGGAGAAGGAGGAGGAGGCTGCGTTGCCAGGAGCCTCTCTTCCTCCTCCTCCTCCTCCCTCCTCGGCCCTGGCGAGTGTCACTGGCGGGGCCTGATGACGCGCCGAAGGAGGCGGAGGGAAGTCGCCAACGGTGCCCTTCACTTCAGGGAGAGAGCTCCCTCCCTTCTACCCTTCCTGAAGGAAATAGCAGCCTAACGGGACGCTTCCCTGACGTCACGAGGGCAAAATGGGCGCCCCTCAGAAACTATTCAGGACCCTGGCGGATTTTTGGTGGGTTTGGGGCGCGCGCCTCCCAATCAGCCCCTTGGTGCGCGCGCCTTTCAAGCCGCCCCTGGCGCGCGCGCGCGTCTCCCAAGCAGCTCTTCAGCGCGCGCCTATCCAAGCAGCCCCTCACGCTGCCGTTAAAGGGCGCATTCCGCCTAAGGCTACCAAGAATGCCTCATCCCCTTGTGTTCCCTGTCAAAACAAGCCTTGGGCCTTCCCCTCACATTTCCGCTTCGGGAGCCCTCTCTCTCTTTCTCTCTCCCTCTCTCCCTGCCTGCAGTGCCTTACTGCGGAGGAACCCCCTCCTTGCCTCACAACCCGGAAGTGTCGTCACTGCCGTCGTCACGCATCACAATCCCTCCCCTCTCCCTCCCTTCCCCCCCACCTCCCTCGGTCTTGTCTGACGCTTCGCGAGGCCCCGCCCCCTCATTAATAATTCAGCTTTATTTGATTATCTCCGCCCCCTAAACTTCCTGATTGGTCCGCTCTCTCTGAAGAGGACGGTACCACGCCCCGCTTGCGCTACGCGTAAAGCTTTGGAAGAAAGAGGGGAAAATGGTATCTCCCTATGAACTGGAAAGCGAGACCTTCTGACGAAGGGGGTGGATTCGGCGCATGCGCAGCTAGAGGGCAGAGCATAGAATGACTTTCAGGCTGTGTGTGTGAGTCAGCACCCCAAATAACCCCAGGAACAGGCCAAAAAAACCAAGAGACCAAGAAAAAACATGTTTGGCTCTGTTGTTTATCAGACGTGTTGTTTTTATATTGCTTTCAATTGTGTTGTATTTGTTTTATCTGATGTTTTAATTGGTTTAAAGCAGGGGTCCTCAAACTTTTTAAACAGAGGGCCAGGTCACAGTCCTTCAAACTGTTGGAGGGCTGGATTATAATTTGAAAAAAAAAACATGAATGAATTCTTATGCTCACTGCACATATCTTATTTGTAGTACATAAAACACTTTAGAACAATACTATAATTAAAATGAAGAACAGTTTTAACAAATATAAACTTATTAACATTTCAATGGGAAGTGTGGGCCTGCTTTTGGGCAATGAGATAGAATTGTTTTTGTTGTGTGCTTTCAAGTCGTTTCAGACTTAGGTTGACCCTGAGCGAGGGCCGGGTAAATGACCTTGGAGGGCCGTATCCGGCCCCTGGACCTTTGTTTGAGGACCCCTGGTTTAAAGTGTTTTACTTGTGTATTTTAATTGTAATTTTGGGCTTGTCCCTTGTAAGCCGCCTCGAGTCCTCTAGGGGAGATGGTTGGCGGGGTATCAAAATAAAAGTATTATTATTATTATTATTATTGTAATATTTATTTATACCTTGCTTTTCCCCCACAATTGAGACCTAAAGTGGTTCTCAACTTTAAAAGCTACACAGTTAAAAACTATATTGACATTATTACATAACATTAGTACATAAACATATGTGTTAAAATTGGTTGGGTTATTAATGTAGTAATTCACTTTCAGCAATGTCACAGTGTTTGAGAGGATTCAGTGTGGTTCTTAAGTTGTGCTAAAAGTTGTGAGAATGGTTTGGTCTTGGAAATTCACTGCATGACCTTGGGACAAGTCACAGCAGGTTTATCCTCCCCAGAAGGCAAGAGCAAATCTGTAAGTTCTGGCCCAACTTACATGTCTGACCGCATCTCCCCTTATGAACCATCTAGGAGCTTAAGATCGTCTGGGGAGGCCCTGCTCTCATCACCTTTGTCACAAGTACGTTTGATGGAGACAAGAGACAGGGCCTTCTCAGTGGTGGCCCCTCGGCTGTAGAACACCTTCCCTATAGATATTAGATCGGCCACCTCCCTTTTAACATTCTGGAAAAAAGTCAAGACGTGGCTTTTTGAACAAGCGTGCAAATGCAGAGTAACTGACACAGGAAAATGGAACGACTAGACAATGAGTCCAGACAACGTTTTTAATAAGGAGACACTATGAATTTATATTTTATTGATTTGTTTAGTTTTTATTATATGTTATGTTTTTAATTGCATTTAAGACATTGTAATCATTGAATTTTGCCCTGTTAACTGCCTTGAGTCGCCTGCAGGCTGAGAAAGGCGGTATACAAATACAGTAAATAAATAAATAAATAAATGGTGCTTCCTGGAGGGTGGCCTTACTGTCAGCATAAAACAGAAACGACATAACAAGAAAAGGATGCAAACAACAACAGGAAAAGGTTTCCCTCAAATGCAGTTCTCCTACCCGCATCCCCTTCTGCAATTATGTCTTGTGCCTGAAACTGGCTCAGAAGCTAGTACGCCTGTTTTAAGACAAGAGACATTGGTTCTGTTATCTGAAACCCAGACATTAATATGCATACTTTTCTTCAGAGAATGGAGCTGGCAGAACCACCTCTTGAATATTCCTTGTTTAAGAAAACTATAAAAATATTAGGGTTGTCATAAGTTGACACGTGAATTGTAGCCCTACATACACTGTAGCATTTATCAAATTGCTTCAGAAGTGGTGCAATCATGCAGGGGTGCTGCAATAATTTAAATCAGATGAATAATGGTGCTCAGGTTATACATGAGGGAGCACTAGTATCATAGCTAACTCATGCATCATGCCAGAGCTGTCTCTTAGGCTGGATCTACACTGCCATAAAATCCAGATTATCATATCACAGGGTGTCTGCGCCCTACACCACTGGAGAAATTACACTGCTTAGCCGGTATTGCACCACCTTACATCCGCTGGGTAGTTGCAGCCAATAGTGAAAGGACCAAGGCAGAGACATCTCCAGCTCATCCCTTGTTTGGGTATCAGCCAGCACATCAACGACTTAAATCAAGAAATAGTTTTCTTAGATCTACAGAGACACTCGCTGGAACACCTCAGCAAGCGAGAGTTCAAAAGTGGCAGGCTCAAACCCAGCACCTCAATCCGTGGGTGATACCAGATGAGAGACTCCTCCCTGGGCACACAGCATACTGGGCGACTTGGAAGGCACTGAACAGACTGCGCTCTGGCACCACAAGATGCAGAGCCAATCTTAAGAAATGGGGCTACAAAGTTGAATCCACGACATGCGAGTGTGGAGAAGAGCAAACCACTGACCACCTGCTGCAATGCAACTTGAGCCCTGCCACATGCACGATGGACCTTCTTGCGGCAACACCAGAGGCACTCCAAGTGGCCAGATACTGGTCAAAGGACATTTAATCAGCTACTAAGTTTGCAAAATTTGTGGGTTTTTTAAAATCTGTTTGTTTTGTTCTGTTAGAAATGTAATACAATGTTCTGGTTGCGAATGACACGATAAATAAAAATCAAATCAGTCCATCTAGGCCCATTCCACACAGCTGTATACAATCCACATTGAATTGGATTATATGGCAGTGTAGACTCAGATAATCCAATTCAAAGCAAATATTGTGGATTATCTGCCTTGATATTCTGAGTTATATAGCTGTTTGGAAGGGCCCCTAGATTATTCACTTTGAATTGGATTATGTGAGTACACTGCCATATAATCCAGTTCAAAGCAGATAACTGGGCAAAAATACAAGAATTTAACAAAGAAAAGGGGCAAAACAGCTATGTTTTGCTGTCTATACACTCAAGCTTGGAGCGTGGGAAGTAAGCAAAATGAACTCTTAATACAACAAAGCAAATATGATATAATTGGCATAACCGAAGCCTGGTGGGATGGGTCTCATGATTGGAATGTATTAATAGAGAGGTATACTTTTTTTTCTGAAAAATAGAGCAAACAGGAAAGGAGGAGTAATAGCATATCATAGATCTTTATAGTTGTAAATACTGGAAGCCAGATTGGGACTATCTGGGTAAAAATTAAGGGGAAAGGAAACAACAGGGTGTCATTGTGAAAGTTTACTACAGACCTCCAAACCAGACTGAGGACTGAGATGATGCCTTCCTCGAACAACTGGCAACTTAATTTAAGCTATAAGTACAAGCCGTAAATCAATTGTTGTAGTTGCTGTGGTCATCTTCCTTTCAACAATTGATTTTGGACCAATCATAATTTATACATGTCTTTCTAGAATTGAGAACATTAAGCATACAAGGGCAGCTTGTGGTTTGAATGGTCATGCACTTCTGTGCTGTTAACCAGAGTTTAATCCTGATAGAAGTCTGCTTTGAGAGTGTTAAAATGATAACCAAGTAGCTGCACCCCACTCCTATTTTGCAACTTCTTCCCCAATTGAATGGAGCAGGAGTAGAGAAGCTTTCCCAATGGCTGTTGTTTCGTTTGGTTGGTGAAGGGCAGCTCCGAATCACCCTGAATATGCAGCGGGGGGGGGGGGGGGGTTATATGTGAAAATACTAAATAATTAGAAATAGAAAAGATTCAAGACTTCTGTTTTCTCTGGCAAGACATGCCTAGGTAATTTGCTGCTTAGTAAATCACCTTTCTCTCATTTTGCTATACTGAAGATAAATTAGGAGTCTTTCACTGCATGCACTTCCATATAGCTGTCAGATCTATTCCTCCAGCCCTAGCCAATTTATATGAAAATTGGGTTTCTTGAGACTTTCTGAGGTCATGCTGAATAGTTACCTACAAAATGTGATGGCTTTTCACACAAGTAAATTTGATTTATGTTTTTAAAATGAATTTTAAGGTCTTATACATAGTTATATGCAGTATAAAGAAAGCACACTGGCAGAAAATCTGGAACAAGCTGTTAGATTCCTTTCTTGAAAAAAAAAATCATATTGCATTTGCCAGAAGATAGAATGTATTATTGGATTCTCTTCTTTGTAACTAACAGCTAGGATAAGAGCTGTATCATTTACAGATGAATGCTTGGTAATGATTTGGATGTGAAAATAAGGAACAAATGCTTATTGCAAGATGTGGAAGGGCGCACAGCTGCTAAAGCCTTCCTTATGGTCTGTGGGTCCTTCACACAGCCATATAACCCAGAATATCAAGGCAGATAATCCACAATATCTGCTTTAAACTGGGTTATCTGAGTCCACACTGCCTTATAATCCAGTTCAATATGGATTTTATACAGCTGTGTGGAAGGGGACTGTGTTGCACTGAATCAAGAAATATCAGTGCTTTAGAGTCTATAGGTGGGTTGACTGGGGAGATCCAAGTGAGATTCAGGCCCCTTCCACAAAAGCTGTATAAAATCCACATTGAACTGGATTATATGTCAGTGTGGATTCAAATAACCCAGTTAAAAGCAGATATTGTCGATCATCTGCCTTGATATTCTGGGTTATATGGCTGTGTAGAAGGTACTATGATGTACAATAGGCATTAACTGCAATTCAGACAATTAATTCATGTACCTGTGCGATCACTAGACATGGCAAACGGATAGTCTGAGAGCCCACACAGCCACGAAACCCAGAATATCAAGGCAGAAAATCCCACAATATCTGCTTTGAACTGGGTTATCTGAGTCCACACTGCCATATATTCCAGTTCAAATCAGAAAATATGGGATTTTATTCAGCTGTGTGGAAGGGGCCCGAGAAAGTGGGCTAGTACACACTGATCTTCAAAGTCCCGTGATAAATGATTGCAGTTGCAGAAGCATAAGCATGGTAGTGCTTATGCTTCTGCAACTGGAAGAACTGTGTTGTAGAAAGCAATCATTCAATTAGAGTACATTCATATGTCCAGCTATGCATTTTTTTCCTAACTGGATCTAACTATAGGGAGCATACAACACCCCTATTGAAACAGCTCCACAGGCTTACAGTAAGTTGCCGGGCCAGATTCAAGGTGCAGGTGATGACCTATAAAGCCCTAAATGGTTCAGGCCCCGCCTATCTTCGCGATCGCATCTCCCTCTATGAACCGGCACAGACACTAAGATCCACCGGGGAGGCCCTCCTCTAGCTCCCACCACCGTCTCAAGCCTGGTTGATGGGGACGACGAGAGGGCCTTCTCTGTGGTGGCCCCCTGCCTCTGGAATGCCCTCCCCAAGGAGATAAGGCTGGCCCCATCCCTCACCTCCTTCCATAAGAACTTGAAGACTTGGTGGTTTCATCAGGCCTGCAATAATGACTAGTCTCAGCCCTTGGTCCAACAGTTAGAAGAAAAAAAAGGTAAGTAAGAAAGAGATACAGAGAACAGCATAACACCTACTTCCTACTTCATCTGAAAGGAGTGGGGATATCAGTCTCCTCCAAACCTTTACATTTTATCATCAGGACAGAAGAAAAGTGAGGAAGCGGAGAGCCAGAGAGACAGAAAATAAATAGGTCATCCGCGTAATGTATAATGAGGACATTCAAGAGCATCAGATGAATGAGGTAAGGATTAGTAAAAACAGAAGCGTAGCAGGGAGTACGAATCAGAAAGAAGAGATAAAGAAGAGAGTATGGGGAACGAATTAACAGTAGAAAATAGTCGATAAGAACTTAAAGACTTGGTGGTTTCATCAGACATTTGATAATGACTAGTTTCTAGCCCTTGGTCCAACAGTTAGAACTTGGCCTTGTCCACATCCGTTCTCCAGTTCCCTGTCATCTGAGGGCACCTTTTCTTCTGGCCCAGACCTTTTTTATAGTCCTTCAATTGGCCCAGGAATTCAGTGGCCCTGATCCCCTAGCAGGGCCATTGCTGAGACCCATCCTTGGAGCCAGCCCCATTTTTCCCTTCTCCTTGCACTAGCCTTGGTCCAGCCCGTTCCAAATAGTCCAGGCCCCTTATTGAAATCTTTGCCCCTGGTAGCTTACCTTGCATGATGAAGAGAGCGGAACTGGTTTTGCCTATAAAGCCTTAAATGGCCCCGGCCCAAATTACCTGTCCAAACGCATCTCCCCCTATGAACCATCACGGAGATTAAGATCCTCCGGGGAGGCCCTGCTTTCCTGTCCCGCCATTGTCACAGGCACGATTGGTGGGGACGAGAGACAGGGCCTTCTCGGTGATTGCTCCCCGGCTATGGAACTCCCTTCCTGGTGAGATCAGGTCGGCCCCCTCCCTCCTGTCCTTTAGAAGGATGGTAAAAACTTGGCTGTGGGACCAAGCTTTCGGGACAGGGCAATAAAGCGGCAATAGGAAAGATGACCAGGCCAATTAGATTTGATGCGGATGACTAGGACGGTTTTAAATGGTGTATTTTAATATTTTGATAAATGTTTTTAATGTTTATGTATTGTATGTGAATTTGTGTTTGCCGTGTATATGCTGGGCTCTGCCCTGAGCCCCCTTCGGGGTGAGAAGGGCGGAATATAAATATTTTAAGTAAATAAATATAAAGTATTATTATTACTATTATTATTATTATTATGCGCTTCAATTTCTCCTTTCTATGGCATAAGTTGGTAAAGTTACAAAGAGTTGTCCACCTGGTGACCCTGCACTTCACCCCACCAGCTGCCGCCAGTCTGCACTGTTGGTTGAATAATTTACATATTAAATGATACAGCTCAAATAAATACCATTCAATCCAGTTGTAAAGATAGTGTGCATTTCTGTTTTATGCATCTAGAGACTTGTGCGCCCTAGTTATCTCTATACTGCCGACTGTCAACACACATAGAGCGAACAATGTCAGGTTAAGTCATGCTGTCAAAGCAGTTTCTTTCCCTGGGGAGCATCATATGCTGTGAATATGTACACAGTAATGAAAGTCAGCTGTCATGTCTATAACATACACTTACCACCCATTAAGAATCCTTTGCCCCTTCCTGTGACCTTTTACCAGCTTTCCTCACCTTTGCCATGTGGCACAGATGGCATAATCCTGTCACACTAAGGCAGGTGACGATAATGCTCAAGGATTGGTAATCATAGGCTGTAATTAGCTAGACTGGACACAGACTTAGATAATAGGGAGCCAGCCAGCTGCCAGTCGAGAGACTTTGATTGCAGGGAAGGGGAGGCGGGGGGAGTAAAGGGAAAACCATTCCTTTTTCATTTACAAAAAATATTTATTTATCTGATCCTCCCAAAAAATGTCATGTATCACATTGGGACAAATTATTTTTCATCACAAGAGAGGAAAAAATACAATGTGCAGTTTTTCTAGCATTCCATCCAATTTTAAAAATGTTTACTTGGACATTTCCGTCTTGGTGTGTTTTTTGTTTGTTTGTTTGTTTGTTTTGCCCCTAAAACATTTATAAGATCCAAGCATTTAGGGAAAAGAAGAATATTTGTATTTTTCATTTCACAGTGGAAAAATGGGTTTCCTGACGCTGGGAAAAAATAGAAAAAATAGAGACAGCTGTGAAGCTATTGTGAGATTTTGTGTGTGTCATAGGAAAAATTCATTTGTTCAGAAATACCCATGTTTCTATCTGTGTGGAAATGTGCTTTCTGCACAGAAGAGCATGTATATCTGCACCAATTATGCTTGTGACCAGAAAATCTGTCTTCATAGGAAAAAGTGAATTTTTACATAGTATTTATTATTATTTACAGTATTTATATACCACCTTTCTCACCCCTGGGGAGACTCAAAGTGGTTTACACATAAATAATGGCAAGATTCAATGTTTTACGTTGGGCACCGATACGATGCCAATATAAACAATTACAAACATAAATCACAATAAAAACAATACATCAACAAGTATTAATAAAACAGTCTTGACAGTTGAATCGCTGTTCCAGTCAATGTCCCTCTAAAATGCTACATACATTACTGTCCGAAGGCCTGGTCCCAGAACCATGATTTTAATTTTTTTCTAAAAGCCAGGAGGAAGGGAGCGGATCTTACCTCATTTGGGAGTGTGTTCCATAGGCAGAGGGCCACGGCTGCGAAGGACCTGTCTCTCGTCCCCGCCAGACGCATCTGTGCTGTTGACGGGAGCGAGAGCAGGGCCTCCCTGGATGATCTTAGATTACAAGGTGGGACGTAGGGGTGGATGCGTTCGGACAAGTAAGCTGGGCCAGAACCGTATAGAGCTTTATAGGTCAAAACCAGCACTTTGAATTGTGCTCGGAAGTGAACCAGCAGGCAGTGGAGCTGAAATAGCAGTGGGGTGGTATGTTCCCTGTATGTCGCCCCGATTAGTAATCTGGCTGCCGCCTGTTGGACTAGCTGAAGTTTCCGAACCGTCTTCAAAGGCAGCCCCACATAGAGCGTGTTGCAGTAATCTATTCAGGATGTAACCAGAGCGTGGATGACCGTGCCAGATCAGACTTCCCAAGGTACGGGCGCAGCTGGTGCACGAGTTTTAACTGTGCAAAAGCTCCCCTGGCCACCGCCGAAATCTGGGGTTCCAGGCTCAGTGATGAATCCAGGATCACTCCCAAGCTGTGAACCTGCGTCTTCAGGGGGAGTGTAACCCCATCCAACACAGGCTATGTGTTGGATGGGGTATGCCCTGTTCGACCTTTTGACTGACCATGAGGACCTCTGTCTTGTCTGGATTCAATTTCAGTTTGTTAGACCTCATCCAGTCCGACACAGCAGCCAAGCACCGGTTCAAGGTCTGAGCAGCCTCCTTAGTAACAGGTAGGAAGGAGTGACAGATTTGGACATCATCTGCGTACAGATAACTCCTTACTCCAAAACTCCGGAAGATCTCCCTCAGCAGCTTCATGTAGATGTTAAATAACATACATACTTTGCAAAGCACAAACAGCCATTGGAAATGTGCTCTCATCCAGCAGGTAGACTATTGCAGGAACTACCCACTTTGCCTATGAGGACATGGCACTGTACATTCCTACAACCAACAATTACGAACGATATGCTCTAGCATAATGAATAAAAAAACTGAACCCACAACATATTTTTAATTATGACTAACCATTTGTGAGGAGGGCCTTATCTAGTGACTTAGGCCCCTTCCACACAGCTGCATAAAATCCACATTGAAGTGGATTATATGGCAGTGTGGACTCAGGGCCCTTCCAGACAGTACCTTTATTCTAGGAGCTCCCGCAGCAATCAGGAGGGTGGTCAGATACCATTCTCTGTAAACCAGGAAGTAATCGCAACAAAAGGCAAAAAAAGTGAGATTTCCAGGTGCGGGAATATCACTGTTTTTAGCCAAGTATCCAGATCTTTGCATGTCTGTATGTCCCTGCAGTAGGAAACAGCAGTGTTTTTTTTTAATCTGGGTTTGTTCCCAGGTTTTAGATACTTGTTCCTGATTGGTCAGTTCCTAAAAAGAAGGTGACATTTGAGTAGAAGGCAAAAACTTTATGTGCCAGAAACTTCATGAAATGTGTGGAGGGCACATTTTCTCTGGCCAGGACAAAGTTGTGGCCTCTTAGTCAATGTTGTACGCATACGTCTTTTCACAAGAAGAGCAATCAGGGACAGCCATGTATATCTCAGGAACATCACCCTGTTGTTCTAGTACACTACTAAACCTGACCGGACAGATGGCCGGGCAGACTGTAAAAAGTGATAATGATTACAATGTTCTGTTCCTAGCTCAAAAGTGTGTGTTCCTGTTCCATTGTGTAGTGCTGACTTGGATAGAAATAGTCCTACCCTGGAAACTTTGTTTGTCTGGCAAATACTTTATGAAGCGTGTGGAGGGCACAGTTTCTCTGGCCTATACATAAAATGGAACTTATGCAGATATGCAGATATCCGCATATCTGAACCTCCAGGGTTTTATACTACCTACTACAGACTGAAGGAGGGACATTGAAGTGCTAGAGAGGAATGTAAATACTGAGAACCGTGGTCATGGAGGTGGCTAATAGGATAAGCCATGTATGACCCAGAAACAAGACCCTGTTGTTGAATCCCACAAGTACACAACCAAATCTGTCTAGACAGATGGTGAGGCAGCCAGGCTGTAAAAATATTGAATAATCACAACGTTCTGTTCCTGGCCTAAAAGTATGTGTTCTTGTTTGTGTACTGCTTACTTAGGCTGTAGTGGTCATACCCCATGAGGTTTGTTTGTGTGGGAAATGTCTGGAGGGCAAAAGAGTGGAACTTTTGCAGTTATCCGAATATCCGCATCCTGCAAGTTTTTTTTTAAACAACTGGTTTCCGGCAGAAGTTCTGTGGCAGCCATCTTGTAAACCTCTAAATCTCAGAACAAAGCATCAAGTCTGGATAATGCAGGCAGCAATACCGGGACCAATAGGTCTGCATGTGGACCTCTCCTGAAGTCCCAGGATTTTTTTCCCCTCACTGAAACTTGTGATTAAGTGCTATCTGGAAGCACCCATAGATAGCCCAGCTCAAAACAGATATTGTGGATTGTCTGCCTTGATATTCTGGGTTATATGGCTGTGTGGAAGGGCCCAAAAAGAGATCTCAAGGGATAAAGTTCTGATCTTTCACTGTTCCTGATCAGACATAACCACCCTCTGGTTGACCTATCGAATGGAAGCTCATCTCACCATTAGGCAGAGCCTCATAGTATCAACTATAATCCAAAGACAGATATGTTTTGCCTCATCCTGAAATCTGGAGACGGACACCCATGGTGCAGGAGATTCATTCTAGTGTTAAGTCAGGAAAGGAAGAGCTAAATAGCTTTCCTCTGTTTAGCCTGCTCCTGTCCCCTGTTGTCAGTGCCAACAAAGGCCTGTTGATCTCCTTTGCTAACTTCCTGCTTATGCCTTTCTGGTTATCTTGATCATCACTTCTTTTGATGGAGAACTGTGTGCTCATCTATGGAATGGGTATTAGCCATATAGCTCTCCTTAATAGTGTTTTAGGTCCTATAAATTAAATGCATGGTGAAAAGCATTGCTTTAAAATCAATGAAGGAAGCCACTCATAAGGATGTTCCACAGAAAGGAGACCAACCCTATAATAATGTTCTGATGTGACCAATGATGACTCTTTAAAGGATAGTATCTCCTAATCCCAACCTTCTTACTTGTGGGATAAGATGATTCATAGACTATCCAAGTAGATGACAAAGGGCCCTTCCACACATTCATATACCAGAATATCAAGGCAGAAAATCCCACATTATCTGAGTGTGGACTCAGATAACCCAGTTCAAAGCAGATACTGTGGGATTTTCTGCCTTGATATTCTGGGATATAGGGCTGTGTTGAAGGGCGCGGAGTCCACACTGCCATATATCCCAGTTCAAAGCAGATAATGTGGGGATTTATTCAGCTGTGTGGAAGGGGCCTATGCTGTTGTGTGCATTCAAGTAGTTTCCACCTTATGGTGACCTAAGGGTTGCTCTATCACAAGGTTTCCTTGGCAAGATTAATTCAAAGCGGATTTGCCGTTGCCTTCCTCTGGAGCCGAGAGAGTATGACTTTCTTATGGCCTCTCAGTGGGTTTCTGTGCAAATGTGAATTCTGGTCTCCAGAATCGTAGTCCAGTGCTCAAGCCACTAGCTCTCCTTAAGATCCCAGGCACAATATAAAATCTTAAAAAGCCAATCACCTTGAATTTTGCCTGAAAGAGGCAAAAATAAAAAAGAGTAACTAGTGATGGTCTTTGCATACTGGTATGTTCCAACCATTTGCCAACTCCCAGCTTAAAGTTCTATTCACTATCTTTGAGGGAAGCCACACTCAGTGTAGCTAAGTAGTTACCAACTTGTTCAAAATGGTAGAAATGCTAACCTTTTGGTTAACTTGAGGCCATACAAATACATTAATTGTTTTTATTGGAGGGAAAAAGGAACAAAAACTAATTCAGTAGAATGAATTTAGTTCCAAGTTTAAAGCAATCATAAGGTAAAGGTAAAGGTTTACCCCTGACATTAAGTCCAATCGTGTCCGACTCTAGGGGTTGGTGCTCATCTCCATTTCTAAGCCAAAGAGCCGGCGTTGTCCATAGACACCTCCAAGGACATGTAGCCAGCATGACTGCATAGAGTGCGGTTACCTTCCTGCTGGAGCGGTACCTATTGATCTATTCACATTTGCATGTTTTAGAACTGCTAGGTTGGCAGAAGCTGGGGCTAACAGCGGGAGCTCACCCCGCTCCCCAGATTTGAACCACCAACCTTTTGGTCAGCAAGTTCAGCAGCTCTGTAGTTTAACCCACTGTGCCACTGGGGACTCTTATCATATTCAATCATATTCAGTTAAAAATATAAAGCTTGTCAGGAAACTGTTCTGAAAGTTAAATTGAATCTTTACACCAATCTTTTATGGTTGATGAATAATGTATTTTATTGCATTAATTTACCAGGCACTGTCAAATCTATAAGGATATTTCTAAAATGGCAGCTTTAAGACTGAAACCTATTTACCCTGACCATTGAATCCAGTGGCCTGCTCAGGATCACATTATCATAATATGATTTTTTTTTTAAAAAAAAATCTTCCTTTTTATTCTTCTTACTTCCCCGCTTTCTTCTCTTTCATAAAGCGGGGATGTCATCCTGATTATTAAAAAAAAACCAAACAAATCTGTGTCAAAGTAAGCACTTTATTTTCCACTGGCAACATTTTTTCCTGCGGCAATTTCAATTCTCTCTGTTAAGAACAAATATGTGTAGTCATTGGAAGGTGGTGCAAAGAGTGATCTCAGTGATCTTCCATCCTTCGGCCACAAAAATAGATATGGCATCTATAAATAAATTATTCAGAGCTGGGTGCTGAGATGGAGTTACACATTTGCCATTGTGAAGAGACGAATATGCAAAGCCTGACCCCAGAGTGCAGCTGTTATCTTTGTGATTGCTATTATGCATTTCCTATTGTTTGTGATTACAACGTACAAGTGGAGTGCAGTGGTAGCAGAAAGATGCCTGCGCATGGAACATTTGGCACAGACACTGATCACAATGATAGGCTTCTCAGTTCAGGGACTCTCACAACATATAGAAATAGGACCCTTTTTTTAGTAGCACTGTTCTCCACTCGATCTTTACCTCCAAACCTAAATCCACTGTTTCAGGGCATCTGGATGTATTCATCTTCTGTGTACACCAGCTGGACTTTACGTAGGCAATACAAACGGAATTGTGTCAACAGATGGGAGACGTGAAGGACAGTATTTCAAACTGGAAATAGTAAACAGGTGTGGAGGTAAGGAAACCACCCAACAATGGCAACTATTCATTAAACATGCTGTGCTTTCTTCCTCCCTCCCTGCATCTTTTTCCATTTTGAAAGTAGTGATGTGAAGGAAAATGAATTGAAAATGTGTGCTCATAAGATAGCCCGGCTGCTTCCAAATACGGCATTTAGTTAGGACAGTTGTATCTCATTTGCTTGTGTTTTATAGTGGGGTGGGAGTTTTCTATCCATCTGGAACCACCCCTCCCTCACAGAACATGCCAGCCAGGAAAAAGAAGAAGGAAGGGGAGGGGAAGAAGTAGAAGAGAAGGAGAGGAAGGAGTGGAGAAGGAAGGAGGAGATGAGGAGAAAGAAGAGAGGGAGAGGAAAGAAGGAGAAGAGGAGTAGAGGAGGAAAGGAGAGGAGGAAAGAGGAGAAGGAGAGGGGGGGGAGGGGAGAAGAGGAGGAGAGGAGAAGAAGAGAGAAGGAGGAGGGATAGGAAGAGGAAAAGGAGAGGAGAAGAAAGAGGAGGAGGGGGGTAAGAAAGAGGAGGGAGAGAGGAGAAGGAAGGAGAAGGAGGGAGGGGGAGAAAAGGAGGAGGAAGGAGGAGAAGAGAGGAGGAAGAAGAGGAAGAAAAGAAGAAGAGGATGAGAAGATGAGAAGAACAAGAGGAGGAGGAGGAGGAGAGGTGGAGGAGAAAAAAGAAGAAAGAAGGGGAAAGGGGAAAGGGAAGAAGAAGGAGGAGAAGGAGGAGGAGGAGGAGGAGAAGAAAACAAATTTTCCTCCATGCTTTTGATTTAAATCAAGGAACAATGTGCACTATTTTTAAAACCAATTTACCCTTTCAGAAGCTTTTCAAGATTTTGGTGGAAGTTATGGGGTAGGTGCAAATGCAGCTTGGAGCATGTTCTCTATACCTGCTTTATGGGAAGACTGCATTTATGTATTTATTATCTACAGTATTTATACCCTGCCCTTTTCACCCTGAAGGGAACTCAGAGAAGCTTTCACAACACACATACAGCAAACATTCAATGCTGATTATACAATTAACAAGGACAGACAACACAAACAGAGGTAAAGGCAGTTTTTTCTCATCTTATTTCCGGCATCTTGGAGGGTGTGCTCGACTCCAGCCACTGGGGGGAGGGGGGTTACTGTCATTCCATCTTCCATGCCAAGAAGCTTTCCTCTGATTGATGTCCTTAAGGGTAATAAAGATTTTCCTCTGTTTATAATCCTTTATTTCACTGGAGATGCCCTTTCCTCTCACTTTACTTATCACAGAAAGCCCTAGTTGTTTAACAAAATGGAAATTCAGCACAGTTATCTCAACCTACCTTCATCGGAACAGCCTTAGTAGTGGGCACCATTCAATCAAAATTTTACTTAGCACTAACACAGTATCCTGGCTATTTTTAATGTTGAAAGAGTACCAACAATTGTGCTTAGTTAAAAAATAAAAAATAATGTTTGTTTATTGGGCATAGCTCTCACAAGGCCTAAACACAACCGTTAATTCCCACTAGACTAGAACTGCTGAACCAATGAGATGTGTGTAAGTGCTAATCATTCATTGGTTGATTCAATGGGTTGACTCCAGCTGAAACTATACATTGGATTGAGACTCTCATTTTTTTCAATCTTCATTGACATTGTCCATGAGCATCTTTTTATAAAAAATGAATTTATCCCAATACATAGATTTTCCCCATAAAATGAACATGTTTGTGTGCAATTTTCTCATTGTCAGCTCTTCATATTTTAATATATATGTCCATTCTCTTCAGCAAACTTTATTTCTCTGAAAATGCTCTTTAAGCCTAGTTTCTTCATGCAAAGGGTGCCATGAAGTCCCAAAAGAGGTGAATGCCCTTGAGTGACAAATCAAATAAAAGTCTTTGCACCTCTTGTTGTTGTTCATTCGTTCAGTCGTCTCCGACTCTTCGTGACCTCATGGACCAGCCCACGCCATAGCTCCCTGTCTGCCGTCACCACCCCCAGCTCCTTCAAGGTCAGTACAGTCACTTCAAGGATTCCATCCATCCATCTTGCCCTTGGTCGGCCCCTCTTCCTTTTGCCTTCCACTTTCCCCAGCATAATTGTCTTCTCTAGGCTTTGCTGTCTCTCATGATGTGGCCAAAGTACTTCAACTTTGTCTCTAGTATCCTTCCCTCCAGTGAGCAGTCGGGCTTTATTTCCTGGAGGATGGACTGGTTGGATCTTCTCGCAGTCCAAGCCACTCTCAGAACTTTCCTCCAACACCACAGTTCAAAAGCATCGATCTTCCTTCGCTCAGCCTTCCCTAAGGTCCAGCTCTCACATCCGTAGGTTACTACAGGGAATACCATGGCTTTGACTAGGCGGATCTTTGTTGCCAGTCTGATGTCTCTACTCTTTACTATTTTATCGAGACTGGACATTGCTCTCCTCCCAAGACCTACACAGAGTATTGCACCTCTACAGAGGCAATTTTCAACAGTAAGGAGACAGTATTTTGCCCCCCCCCCCCCACCAATCACTGATATATATTTTCTGTTCGTCGTGGGTGTTCTGTGTACCATATTTGGTTCAATTCCATCATTGGTGGAGTTCAGAATGCTCTTTGATTGTAAGTGAATTATACATCCCAGTAACTACAACTCGCATATGTCAAGGTCTATTTTCCCCCACGAGCGCCTCAAGACCGCCCCTGGGCAAAATCAACTATACTGCAAATGCTTACTTTGCGTAATAGGTTGAGCCACCTCTGCACCTCTATACCAAGGTGCTAGCTAAGCATAACTGGATCAAAACTCTGCAGCTTCAACTCAATAGAAACCTATTCCTTTACCTCCTGGCAATTAGCATTGCAGGGGGAAAAAACCTCAAAAGCAATGGATGTATTTGGGTCAATTGGTCAGTCTCATCTTTCAATAAAATCTCCAAAACTTTGTGTCGGTTGAAAACAAATATGCAACTATGGGAAGGCTTTTTTCTTCTTCAAAAAGCAAACAAACATGCAGACAGAACCAAATTGTCCCCTTCCCTGCTGACACGCTTGCTGTTGGGATAATACTTTTTGACCTTGAGACAACTGCTGGGCTGCCCCAGCCAAAGTCTGTTTTAGGATATAACACAATGTGATAAGGTGTGACTATCCTGGCTGGGTGTACCGAGTACACCAGGAGACCCTGGTGGCGCAATGGGTTAAACCCTTGTGCCGGCAGGACTGGTTGACTGACAGGTTGGGGGTTCGAATCCGGAGAATGGGGTAAGCTCTAGCTTCTCATGCGGGGACATGAGAGAAGCCTCCCACATGATCAATCATCCAGGCGTCCCCTGGACAACGTCCTTGCAGACGGCTAATTCTCTCACACCAGAAGTAACTTAAAATATCTCAAGTTGCTTCTGACACAGAAAAAAAAACCCAGTCTCACCATACCAGAGAGCCATGTTTCCTCTGTTTGGAACCATTTACAACTACCAGTGTCTGCCTGCACTGGTAAATAAGTGAATGCAGGATTCGTGCCAACCACCCACCAATTGTAACAAACTAGCAAACACAAGTTTGCTGTTCTCCTTGGACTGGTTGTATCCCTGTTGTTACTGGCACCGTCTTCTTAACATAAAGAGCCTAATGGCTAGGCACTAGATGATAGCTCTAGCAGTGTGACCAGAGGGTTTGGGCAGAAAGTGATTCTTAGAAATTGTGCTTCTCTTACCTGTAAGAAATGCTGTGAAGCAAATTACAGCACCATGACATCTTGAATTATTGTTCTGAGCTTGTCTGTCACAATTTGTGCAAAGTGAAATCCTGTATCAAGTTGAAGAAGGCAATTCACCAGTTAGATCAAATAGAATGGCACCTGTGGCTTTATAAGCATTATGTTGGAAGTCTGGGTTAGGGAGCCAAATCCTCAACTATGTTTTCTTCACATGTAGGGACAAACAATACAAGGGCCCTCCGGATCCATGCAGGTTTAGTTCTGGGACACAGACACAGATCCCATGGATGCCCGAAAAATCAGATAATGACATCCCATTTTATTAAATGGTGGTGATATTGGTGCAGACACTTCAGTGCATAAGCATTCCTGACACTGTCATTTTATATGTAGGACATGATGCTTTGCAGTCAGTGGAAATCACAGGTCTGGAACTACCAATCTAGAGGGTCCACTGCACAGATGCTTTCTCTACTCTGCAGGACAAAAGTGAATATTCCTTCACAGTATTCTCCTTATATTTGAACATCCCAAAGTGTTGCAGAAGAATTATTTTACGTGGCAAACCATGTGGACATTTTGCACAAAATCTTTTTTTTTTTTGGCACAGACCTCCCATTTATTAACACAGAATAATTATACCACCTGTTCACATGACTCTTTTGGGCTGTGCCATTGCACTGCAAAAGGGAAGATACATGGGAAGGCTTGTGGCACCCTGCGTGCCCTCCCTCATCTCATCACATGGTGGGGACAGGATAGGGTCCGTTGGCACCCTTTCCCTCCTCCCATCAGATGACAGAAAGGGTGACAACGTCCTTTCTGTCATCACACAGCAAAAAGGGGAGGAAAGTGCAGGTAGCTCCATCAGAGCTACCCAAACAACACTTTCCTTCTCACAGTTTTGGAGGAAGCACCACTTTGAGAGGAATGTAGGCAGGGCCTGCTGTGTGTTGTGTGATGGCAAATGGTAGGCCATGACCAAGCCGCGCATAAAAGTTGCAAAATGGGGCAAAAGTGCCACATATGAAGAGGTCCCTAGTGTAACACTCTAGGAAATTTGAATATAAGGAGAAAATTGAGCAAGACTTTTGCTAGTCTTTTATTTTATTCTCAAGAAACCCATTTTTAAATGCGTGAATGCATAATCACACATATTCTTTCCATCATTAGGCTAGGCAATGTACATAGCTCTAATCTTATGATTTATTCATGTTCACCTTTGTAAAACTGGCAGCCTTCCAGGTTTTTTGTCATTCATCCTTTGCCAATTAGATTTACTATATGACCTTCAGGACCCAATGACTCCCCCAGAACGATGAATCTGGCTGCAATACCTCCTTGCCAACCCATCAAAAGATATTTGTCATCAACACAAATTGGTGTTTTTATGCATTAAGAAAAAGGGGAGTTAGAAATGCAAAACACTGACAGCTTCTTTTATTTACTTTTGCTGGATTCACAGTCAAATTATTGTAATAAGAATTGTAAGGAAAAGCAAAATATTAGCAGGCTAATGCTTTTAATTTGAGCAATCCAAAAGTTATAAAAGGTAAGGGATGTCATATTTAAGAAAAAATAGAAAATATTTGGAACATGACAAATAAAAATAGAGTATAATTTCAGCACTGTGGAAAGTGCAAAATTGTTTTCCTGATTTATGAATCTGTGTTTATAGAATGAGATTGTGCTGTTCTAGACTATGTGAAGGCTGGATGGGCTCTTGAATCATATTTATGACAGTCTGAATGTCAAGGCCCCTGGTTCCCAACATGGGGCACAAACCCCTCAGGGGGCCAATTTGATTTTTAAAGGGGACTATTCAAGAATGAGTTATTAACAGTGATTTTTGTGCATTTCTAATGGTTTTAGAGGCCTTGTATACAATGTAAAAATATATACACATTTAAAAATTAAAAACAGAGTGTACATGTTGGTCAGCTGGTGACAATGGAGAGGGATAAAGCCCGGTCATAGAGAGGACTGGTAAAAGCATAGAGTTAAGGAAAAGGTACATGAGCACAGGAGAACCAGGCCACTTTCGTTCCAAACAGCCCACTCCTCTCAGTGGTCTTTTAACATTACTAGCTATACAAAAGCCATAAAAATGTATTTTGTTCTGCATATGAATGTAGCAAGAAATCTGTGAAAAATTCCAGAGCACAGTTATTAATTTCATAGGCAAGTCAACATTTTTGTATGATCATCAGCCACAAGATACGAAGATTCTCACATATTCATAACAAATGCACACAATGAAGTTGGACACTTCAGTGACCCAGAATTTGATGCAGATTACTCAAATCCATTGTGCCTTGAATATTACTGTTCACGTCATAATTGTTCTATTTAATTGCTTTTTTATCAAGTGCAAAGTGTTTTCATTAGCAAAAAACAGTGTTAATCAGGTTCGAGCATAGAAATCTCGCATTTTCCATTCCTGCAAATAATAATAATAATAATAATAATAATAATAATAACAACAACTACTACTACTACTACTACTACTACTACTTTATTTTTGTAGGGTGGCTTACATGGGGACCAAGTCCAATCAAACAGAGTTAAAATATAACACAATAAAAATACATATATAAACATCATAAAAACAGAAGCCATCATACAACAACCAGTAGCCAAGCACAGTGGACATTTCAGACTAAGGGGTGAGGCAGGGCTTGTGAAATACAACTTCAAGGATGGGGCTGATAGAAAAGTGCAAGAGCGAGATGATAAGTTAGGGCTGGAAGGGCCAAGTCAATTAGTGCAAAACAACTACAGGGGCAGGGAAAATAGTAAAGTGCAAGAGCTAGATATTACCTTATGGCTAGAAGGGCCAATTCATCTAGTGAACCGAATAATCAAAGGAACATTGGTACATCCACGTTTTTAGATCTTTACTGAAAGTGGACAGGGTGGGTGCTAATCTAATCTCCCTGGGGAGAGAGTTCCAGAGTCGGGGGGTCATCACTGAGAAGGCCCTCTCCCTTGTTCCTACTAACCACATTGTGGGAGCGAGAGAAGGGCCTCCTCAGCAGATCTTAAAGCTCATGCAGGTTCATAGGGGAAGATGCAATTGCAAAGATAGGCTGGACTTGAACCGTTTAGGACTTTGTATGTAATAACCTGCACCTTGAATTGGGACCCAAACTTATCGGCAGCCAGTGGAGCTGTTTTAACAGGGGGGGTTGTCCACTCTCTGTAATTTGCTCCAGTTAGCAACCTGGCTGCTGACCTTTGTACCAATTGCAAATTGATATCTTGCTGGCTACTTAGAATACCTGCATTATTTTGTTTTTAGCGAAAAGAGCCTTTTGAATAGATAATGAGCATAGAAAGAACTTATATTGATCCATCATTAGCCAACAACAAGTGATGTTTACTAAAATGTTGGAAAACCCACTAGCTGAAGTTTTGGACCTAGCTTCATTGCCTGTGTCTCTTTATGACAAAAGAATACCAAACATACAATCAAATTGCGAACAAAAAAGATACAAAATTAGAATTATTATTATTATTATTAACAATTCCATAGTAATTTCTTCCTCAGTTTTTCAACTGTCCTTTCATTCTTTTATTTTTCTCTTTCATGGATGCCACATTCTTAGACAGAACTACAAATCTCAGAACTTAACCAGGGCAGAACTGAGACTTTTATGGTTGAATTGCCTAATTATGTACCCATTACAGTACCAAATCATCCCAGGAGGAGAGACCTTCACTTGAGAAGACTTTTTACTTCTAAAGTGTTCCCCATTTGCAGCGAGTTTCTCTATGTAGCAATGTCATTTTCTGAGTAGATTCATGCCTAGATCACATCTTCTCAAGTGACACTAAGGCTGAAAATGGAGCCAGCCCTTACCTCAGACTTTGGCACTGGGATGCTATAATCCCACCTATCAAAATTTCTTATTAACTACTCTTGTTGATGATTTTCAACAGAATCCTTGACAATGAGTCTATGTCTAGTCTCCATTTTTTATTTCCACCATTTCTAAACTGTCAAAAAAGACTCAATAAAAGAGTTTTATTGAGCAGTACTGACTTTGTTTCATTAGTCCACACAAACCAAAAACCCTCACATCTCAGGGAGATGTCAAGTATGTTTCTTTTTACTTTTCCCACTGGGACTTAAATTTTCCTGAAACCAGTTCTGTTATGATTTATACAAACATGATAGCATAAGGCAGTATCAGGAAGACCTAAGCCTTTGTCTTTAAGGAGTCCCATCAGAGTCGTTCTTGCTGTTCTTGGATGTTAGTCATCTCATACAAAATTTAAAACAGGTCCTTCCTATTCTCTGAGTTGTGTGGTGAAATATTAATAGGTGATTCTGGAATGGGAATAGCAACTTCAGCAAGTGTTCCTTATGCCCACGTAGTCAAAGTAAATGTTTTCAGGGAACGGGTGTGTGTCCTTTTTGAGTAAATTGCATTTTGGGAAGCATCAATATTTAATATTTCCAAAGCATCCTACCAAAACAGAAAGTTTTAAGTTTAGATTTTATCAGCTGTGCATTGATGTGTTGGTATATGGGCATGGGCATGTTGTATATAAATGCACATTTTTCCTGTCTCAGCTCTAGAAGCTTGTTTCATTTCTGTAATGCCCTCAGATGCTGTGGAAAGTAGCAATAAATAGTTTGTGGCCTGTCTTTATTTGTTTCCAGATTACATTTTTCCTGGTGCTCCCTTGCTGCAACATCAGAATCAAACTATAGAAAAGTTAGCTCCCAACATGCGGTCACATCCTACTGACAAGGAGCCATGGTGGTGCAATGGGTTAAATCCTTGTGTCGGCTGGACTGCTGATCTGAAGGTCAGTGGTTTGAATCCGTGAGCTGGGGTGAGCTCCTGTTTGTCAGCTCCAGCTTCCAATGTGGGGACATGAGAGAAGCCTCCCACAGGATAGTAAAACATCCTAGCATCCTTACAGACAGCCAATTCTCTCACACCAGAAGTGACTTACAGTTTCTTAAGCTGCTTCTGACACAATAAAAAAAATCCTATTGACACATTTTTAATGACCAAGAAGGATCAAGCAGGACCTATGTAGAAAGGAACAGGCTTGATTGTAAAGCACGTGGGATTACCAAGGATAGATACTAAGTGGGCAAAATAAGAGCATTTGTTCCCAAATAAGTTCTGCTTATTCTATCACGTCAAAATCAAGCAATGTTGACCATCTATAAGCATCAGCAAAATAATACAATTGTTGGGTACTATTTACATAAAGACTTGCTTAGGCTTCATTCACAAAACAGCAGGCAAACATTTTTATTAACACAGATATCTTCTTCCTTTCACAATTCTACCTATAAACAACTGCCATGAGTCATACTCTCACTTGTAGATTGATAAATACAAGCTGTAAGGTTGCTGGGTTCTGACACAGATGTTAACAGCAAGTCTGAGTACATTGGTTTCAAGAATCTATCAGGCTTCTCAATCCCTTGTGAGTTGAAAAGGTGAATTTAAAATGAAAGAGTAATAAAGACAGCAGTGGTAAGTCTAAGAATAATAGAAAATAGCGGTCTAGTGGTTGATGGTCTGAATCTTGTTCAATTTTTCCAGGTCAGGGGTGGGCAACTGTGACTCTCCAGATTTTTGTGGTTTACAGTTCCCATGATTACCCACCACTGTCTGTGCTGAAAAGTTCTGAAAGGAGTTATGATTCATTAAAACCTGATAGTTGACCCTCTGTCTAGATTAGGCAGGGAAGTTTTTGGTCCTCCAGTTTCTTTGAACTTCAATTTCCAAAAGCCTTAAGTAGTATGAACAATTGTAAGGACCATGGAAGCTGAGGGCTAAAATAACTAGAAAATCAATGTACACTATCACTTGATATAGATAATAAGCCTGGAACTGATGACTTACCAGGGATAGAGGCAAAATTCATCATGCATTTTGTTAGTATTATGAGTGCATCGACTCTGTAGAATTAATGCAGTTCGGCACTACTTTAACTGCCATGGCTCAATGCTATGGAATCAAGGGGGTTGTAGTTTAACAAAGTCTTTCACCTTTTCTGGTGCCTCACCAACCTACAAATCCCAGAATTCCATAGTATTGAACTATGGCAGTGAAAGTGGTGTCAAGCCATATTAATTCTACAATGTATTTGCACCCTAGGTCTCTACTTTCTATTTTCCTGTCAGGAGTGACTTGAGAAACTGCAAGTTGCTTCTGGTGTGAGAGAATTGGACATCTGCAAGGATGTTGCTCAGGGGACGCCTGGATGTTTTGATGGTTTATCATCTTTGTGGGAGGCACCTCCCATGTCCCTGCATGGGGAGCTGGAGCTGACAGAGAGAACTCATCTGCGCTCTCCCCGGATTTGAACCTCCAACCTATCGGTCTTCAGTCATGCTGGCAAAAGGGTTTAACCCACTGCGCCACCAGGGGTTACCCGGTAGCACAGTGGGTTAAACTCTTGTGCTGGCAGGACTGGTTGACCGTCAGGTTGACGGTTCGAATCCGGAGAGCGAGGTAAGCTCCTGTCTGTTGAACTCTAACTTCTCATGCGGGGACATGAGAGAAGCCTCCCACAGAATGGTAAAATACGAATTATCTGGGCATCCCCTGGGCAACATCCTTGCAGACAGCCAATTCTCTCACACTAGAAGCAACTTGCAGGTGCTTCTGACACGAAAAGAAGATGATGAAGGAGAGCTCCAAATGTGATCAGTAGAAGTAACAACTCAATGTAACTTCTTCAGTGAAAAGGGAACAATTTCTAGTTGTTACAATGTTTTACAAAAGTAATATTCTGATGCCCTCAATGCCTCCAATAATTTGACAGCTGCAAGAAGCTGTTTCTGCACAGCTATATCCCCATCGGGGAGGGGAGGAGCAGGAAAGAGAAGGGAAGCTGGAAGGAGAGGAGGAGGAGGTAAGAGGAGGAGGAAAGCACGGAGCCTGGGAGCTCCATGAAGCACACTTTGAGAACCGCTGCAGAGGGTCTGAAGAAGTGAAAAATCTGCAAATTACACTATGTAACAAAATTTGGGGAAAAAAATCTGTTCCTGGTTTGACAGTGTTATTCCTGTGAAATTGTGTGATACTAACTTTGAAAGTAGTTGTTATACTCCAGAATCTTGGTTTTTGTGACTGCCACAAACTATGTTGAATTGGTTGAGACTCTATGAGATATTAATTGAAAAACTATAGCAAAATGTGCTGCAGCATATCTCACAACACCAACATTGATACACTTTAATAAACTTCCCCATGTTTTTATGATAGAACCAATTAGGAAATGACATTTATAACCCAGAAACAAAAATCATATTACTTAGTGTTATTGAAACCCTATTTTTTCTGTATATGAGAACTCAGCTGTAATAAAGCTCAAGGATTTGGCAAGGCTGTATTTAACAGAGTCTTTGTAACTGGTGCGAACTGAGAACTATTAGAGAACTGTATTTAGAGAACTCATACTTTTGAGAAAATGGGTTGCTGAAATTAACTTCTGTCTTTGTTAGCAGGGTCCTGTTCCAGAAGAACATTCCCGTTACTAGATCCTTTCTCTGATTTTGGTATATATTTTTTGCTTTGCATTATGAATCATTAGAAAACTTTTTCGGCACTTGGGCATTTCACTGGTGGGCCCATTTCCCAGGCCTGACTCCTCTCTGCTGCTACTCACCTAAACTTGCTGCTACTCACCTAAACACTGATTTCCATTTGTCATTATCAGAAAAAGGGGGATATGAACCCACAATTCAACCAACATAATTCTGTTGACATTGCACTTAAAGTCAGGAGCCTCTCCCCACTTTTTATAGGTGTATACAAGCATGTTTATCATCACTATATATGTTTTCTGAAACCAAGAATTAGTTGGTGATGCTGATTACATAGTTGGAAGGGCGTTCTAACAGGTTGATGACTAGGGATGGGCTTTTGAATTTAGATCTTAGTTCATCTATGTGCCTGTTTGGTAATCTTAGCTGAATCATAATGTCTAGGACTGAAACTTATCAGCTGTTAAATGGCAATAATTATAATGTGTTTCTCTGGTGAAAGCACAATTAAATATGTGTAGGATGGGCTTTGGCATATTTATAGCCTTATGTAGGATGTACTCTTGCACAAAGGTCTGTGCACACTACTCTATTTCCTCTCTGAAGCTTCAAAAAGAATTGGATATAATGTTGCACAATATGATTTTACTGAATTAACAACAACAGAAGTACTTTAATGTCTTGTGAAATCAGGGTAAGCTGCACCCATACATTAAAAAGATGCTTATCTCAGCTTTCGCATCAAACAGCATTTGTGCTTTGATAAACCATTGCTTGGCTGGCCTCTTGATAGGCTCCTCCCCGCCAAATAAATAAAAATAAAGCATACTTCATGAGATAAATATAACCCAGATGCAATGATCCAGAAATACAAAGTGGGTCAAGTTCAAAAGAAGGATTTAAAATGTGACATAAAACTTCACACCTAAGAATGTTGTGTACTTTTCAGAGTGGAGGGAATTCAGATAGAAGAAGTTAATATAATACAATTTAAATTATCATTTGCGGTGCAGAAGCTAAGTAAGTTGTTTTTATTTAAATGAGGTATCTAATATGTCAGGGTGGTAGCCCATGAGATGTTGGAATCCAGATCCCATTAGTCCAGCCACTGTGGTCAGTAATGGGAGTTGTGAAGGACAAATAATCCCCATTGCTGCAGTCATGCAGTTTTAAACTCTGAATACATTTTAATAAATTTTAACTGTGATTTTAAAAAACTGTTTGTATTTAATTCCATTTTAATCTTTGCATATTTGTAGGTTTTAAATTCTATGCTAATGCTTTTATGTTAAGCCACTTTGAGTCTCCTTCAGGAGAGATAAAGCAAAATAATAATAATAATAATAATAATAATAATAATAACAACAACAACAACAACCTCATCCCACAAGAGGGGGAAACAGGAGGAATTGTCTTCTAAGTGTGGCATTCAATGGCCTTCCGTTTCCAAAGGAAAGGAAGAATTTAACAATAGTTCCCATCTCACCTTAAAATCCAACAGTTGTTTTTTTTTGCGCAGTGAGAGCAGTGGAGTCAATTCCTTCCCAGCTTCACAAGTCTCTGTTTCTATACACTTTAAAGACGAAATCCACCGGGGGCAGTCCTGTGTCGTTTGATGGGCTCCATGGGACTCTGCCTTTAAAGCGAATAAAAACAATTAGAAGACAAGTCTCCCCCTCCGCTTTCCCCCCTTGTGAGCTTGTAAATCTATTATCATTTTAAATAATATAAGTCTAACAGGGGGCATCAAAGCATTTTTACAGTTATTGCAAATTCGTTATATACTTCTCAGAAGGGAAAGGAGATATATTACAGTCTAAATTCTATTATTAAGGCTAACTACATTGAAAAATTTGGTAACTGTAAAGGTTTTCTGAATGAGTATCTAATACACTACACATCTGTCTCTCTGTCATCTTTGCCCCAGGTATAAATCACATTGAGTAAACATGAACAAAGATTGATTTGTTAAGGCTGCTATGCTATGAACAGTTAAAATGGTGTTGCTTTTGAAGATTGTTCAGAAGTTTCAAGTAGTCCAATCGGTGGCAGCCAGATTCCTCACTGGAGCAATGCGCAGGGAGAATATAATGCCCCTGTTGCGTCAACTCCACTGGCTGCCAGTCTGCTACCGAGGACAACTCAAAGTACTGGCTTTAGAATATAAAGCCCTAAACTGTTATGGCCCAGCTTACCTGTCCCTCTAGGAACCACCTTGGAGGTTAGGATTTTCTGGGGAGGCCCTTCTCTCGGACCTACCTCCTTCACAGGTACGATTGGTGAGGATGAGCGACAGAGCCTTCTCAGTGGTGGCCCTTGAGCTGTGGAACTCCCTCCCCAGCAAAATGTGATCAGATCCTGACCTTCAGAAAGAAATTAAACATTTGGCTGTGGGACCAAGCCTTTGGTTAGTAAATTCAGTGCAATAAGTGGATATGGAATAAGTGCAATTACGACTTGCATGGCTCCTGGGCAATGGTTTTTTTATTGTGTGGCTTTTAACAATTGGTTTAATGTTTAGATATCTTTTAACCTTTTGGTTTTAATGTGTATGTTTATTTTATTTTATGTCTGTTTATGTGGCATTGAATTGTTGCCTGCTTGTAAGCCTCTCTGAGTCCCCTTCGGGGTAAGAGAGCGGGGTAAAAATATAGTAAATAAATAAATAAATACATCAGATTTTTTCTGTTTAAAAAGGGATGGGAAATGGGCTCTATTCCAATTTGAAACTGGACCTCTATGTGTTCTGAAAACATTTACACAATCTTCAAAACGGGCAATCTTATGCACTAAAGATCAGAGTGCATATGTGGGATGTATTTCAACCAGGTGGGATTTGTTTCTGAGCAAGCATGCAATAAGTAAAACACTGTAAAATGCACTGGATGCTTGTTCAATAAATGATATTTTGCCTTCTGCAGTGTAACCCTGATAATAATACTAAACAGCAAAATGAAGAATGGTTACTATTTCACAGTGGTTGTTCTGTACTTTTAGTTTAAGATTTTATAGCCACTTAACCTGCAACTGCAAGCATGCATTGCTGAACACCATAGGCTAACTTTTAAGTTAGAAAACATATGGTTCCTCTGTTAAATTGCTTATGTATGGATGGAGTCCTGCCAAAGAAATGGAGACAAATACCCACCCCTTGTCAAACATGAATTTCTTCTCCTCTTTCTTTCCTGAGTCTGCAAGTCTTATCAGTCAGCATTCAGAATGAGTAAACATCTTCAGTGTTAATATTGAAATGGATAAACTGTGATAAATAGGCAAGGTCGGGCAGGTGCTGAGGAGACATCTGGAATCAATAATAGATTCCATGAGTACCAATAAACAGAAGTTGCATCGCAAAAAGACAAAATCCCAGAGAGCATCTGGTAGTTAATTGGATATACAACTTGTTCTAGGTCAAGTCATGTGCTTCTTGAAAAACCAGTCGTATAACATGGAGTTATTCCTGGATTCAGTTTTGTTACTGATTGCCTGGGTAAATCAAAGTTCCTTTTAGTGGATGATTTGCCAGCGGTGACTTAGTAATCTTGCACATCTACTGAAGATCAGCCTTATCTGCTCAATCTCAATCTACATTCCTGCCTGTACTAGTCAATCCCTCAAATTATCCTCTTAAGAATGTTGGTATCAGGTTTGCAAGGTATTATTGGAATATCTACTAACTGTTGGACAAGTATTTTATCTTTGCATTAACATTATATTACCTTTCATTACTTTAAATACATATATCTATGATTCTATGATTCTATATGCACTGTATGATAGTTGATGTGCAGTTGTACTATTTAGACTGCAATCATATACAGTGTCCCTCCATTGTGAATCCACAGACTCAACCATCCATGGCTTGAAAATGTTCCAAAAATAAAAATCCCAGAAAACAAACCTTGATTTTGTCATCTTTTAAAAATTATCCCCTGAGTATACCGTTTTACTGTTCCATGGTATATAATGAGACTTGAGAATCCACATATTTTGGTATACACAGGGGATATTGGAACCAAACTACTGCAGATACCAAGGCCCCGCTATACACATTTACCTGGGAGTGCATGCCTTTAAATTCTGAAGGGTTTATATTTATGTACACATTATAGCACTCCACAAGTATTTATATCAAATCTGCATAATTGGCATATTATTTAATTATAAATATTGTGCAAGGTAGATTACAGAAACCTTTTGGAGGATTGAGAGTGACTAATTTTGCCCATCAATAGTGAGGGACAGGTTAATCACAGAGAGTAAGTAAATTGCCAGTGGGTTGCACATGGCATTGTGCAGCAGGGACTTGTTTCAATGCCTTTTGTGATAAAGTCCTTGGTCAGCACAGAACTATTGCTGTTCTTGTTCTTGTTGTTCTATAAATGCCCAAATGTCAACTTGTAGGCTTTATGGTGGTTTGTTGCACTGCAAGTGGAACTGCTGCATCAGTGAGTAGCAAGTACTTCCTTAAGTAAGCATGTCAAAAATACAATTGCTAAAGTTGCATGTCTCAATAGCAATCATGTCTCAATAGCATCATGTCTCAATAGCAATATTGCTCAAAATTCTGTCAATTCCAGGATTATATGTGGTAACATAAAAGCACTTTTCAGAGAACTTCGTGACACTAAATTACAATGTGATAATTCCATTTTGATTGTTATGGCAGCTTTCTATGGCATCCTGGTAGGGTAGAAGCATATTGGATTCTCAGGGTGCTTCCAGAATGCCCTCAAATCCACACCAAAGGGGGAGGGGGATCTACATGCCATCTTGGTAACAATTGGGATGGCATGCAGCCACCCCAAACCTGCCCAAAACAACCCCAAAAAGTTTTGTAAAAACCTTATCTGGGGCCATTATCTTCCTCTTCACACCCTCCTTGTGCAAGAAAATGATACACCAGGAGACAGGGGGGGGGGGGGGGGGGGGGGGGGGGGGGAGGTATTTAGGGATTTGAGTGGAAATTGCTGTGAGGATTGAGTGCAGGGATTTCATAATGTGGTTCCTGGCCTGAATCCACACAGGACCTGCACTTGATAAGACCTGGATTTTACCTAAGATCCGGATCTTACCAGGTAGTGAATTAATTCAGTTTTATCAGAGGCGCCGTTTTGATGCCTCCAGTAAAACTGTGACAGCTCTTGCTTTTAAGGCCTGTCTGGATGGACCCTTAGTTCTCACTAAACCACAAACCCCACGATTCAATGGGATATTGAGTGGTGTGGAAAGACCTTAGCTTTCACATGTCCTATTAAATTGTTATACCTACACTGAGGTATGTAATTGTTTAGACCTGCATAGTGGGATGGAATTGGGTAGAAAGTAATAGTAAGGATTTATATTATGTAACTCAGGAACAAAATGAACCAACAAAACTTCCCACTTGTGCTTGCTTTGACATGGTTCCTCTTGTTCTAGATGTTGGTAAAGGGGAAGGAAATGGCAAAGTCAGCTTTGAATGTTCTCCGTGAAATTCATGGGATTGCCATAAGTTGGCAGGCAACTTGAAGCCACATACAGACAAAGGGGAAGTAAACAGATGGGTTTTATTAAAACTTTGTGGGGCATAGAGGCTTGACTTAACATGCAGTTCAAGAGAAACCAAGAAGGTTACCATTATTGGTGAAAAATAAGACAGGAAAGAGGTATTGAGGAGTTGTTTCCAGGAAAACACATGGAGTGCTCAAGTTGTAGCAGAACCTGCTTGGCAGGATATTACATTGCCTAACTTTCTAGCTGAATCAAATGTCTTCCAAATTATGCAAGGTATATTTCTTTGGTGAAATTTTAATAACATAATATGTGCTAGAGTTGTTTATTTTTGTAAACAATGGGAGTGGAGGGATGCAGCAATTAAAGAGATAAATGTGCATCTTATTTTGAAAGAAACCATCTAGCATAGTATTTATGTCAATTATATGCTTGCCAGTACGCTTGCAGTGTAGGGAAGGCAGTCTTTCTGGCTTGCAGGAGGGTCTGATTTTGCCAAGTCATAGTTTCTACAGGTACATAGCAAGTGATACCTAGGAGACGGCCAAGTAGCTTGTCTCTAGCTACTGGCTTCCTGGTTTCCTGCTGGAAATTAAAGGTTTTCCTATGACTTAGGGAGGATTTTTTTTTTTTTTTTTTTTTTTTGCAATTGGATGAGACATGCGCACAAATGCTTGTTTCACAATTTTGAAATAAAGCTCTTTAATCTTACAGCCCTGCTTGATCAGAACAATTGTGTGCTTGGTCCAGCATGAAATTTACATTGTCCAGCCATGTGCATTAGCCAAGTGGAAAAGGTCATCACTCACTCTTGCTTCCCAGGAACTATAATTTGGAACCTTATCATGTCTGGTCCTTCAATTTAGACTACCTTATATCAAGGCTAATGTTATTTGCTGATATCTATCCTACATGAATTGATTCAACCTCTGTTTTGAAGATGCAGACCACTGTTATATCTATGGTAGCACATTCAAGAGAATTATAAGCCTTTAGTCAAAATCACATCCAGTTACTGTGCATTCCTTTAGACTGAAGGAAGGAAAATATTGTCCCCATTTTCAAAAAGGAGAAAAAAGAGGACCCAAACAATTGCCACCCACTGAGCCTGATATCAATACCATGGAAGATGCTGGAGCAGATCTTAAAACAGACAAGCTGTAAGCACTTAGATAGGAATGTCCTGCTCACTAATAGTCTACATAGGATTCTCAAAAACAAGTTACACCATACAAACCACATCTTTCTTTCTTTGATAGAGTGACAAGTTTTGTAGATGACGGAAATTCTATGAATGTATCATATCTTGTTTCAGTAAGACATATGACAAGGACCTCCATGATATTCTCACAAAGGAGCTAGTACAATGTGGGCTAAACAACAGCAGCAGCAGCACTAATACTAATAATATAAGATATAAGATATAAATGAACATTAAGCATTAAAACATTTTAAACCAATTATAATTATTGGGAGACTCATCAATTAAATAGTATATTTCTCTAAGCTCAGCGCAAATCAACCTTGCTGTCATTAGAACTGAATTAATTCATCGAAAGCTTGCTTGAATAGGTAGGTCTTCAACTGTTTCTTGAAAGATAACAGGGAAGGGGTAGTTTTAATATCAATGGGGAGGGAGTTCCAAAGGGCCGAAGTGGCTACCGAGAAGGCCCTCTCTCTCATTGCCATATTTGGCATGGTGGTGGCAAAGAGAGAAGGATCTCTCCAGAAGATCTTAATGATTGGGCAGGTTGGTAAGAGGCAATACAGTCAGATAGGTAAGTTGGGCCTGAACAATTCTAATGTTAGGTGGATCGGGAATGGATTAACTGTCCGAACCCAAAGGGTGATTACCTATAACTCCTCTTCATCCTGGAAAGAATGGACCAGGGGGTGCCACAAGCTTCTGTCCTGGGCCTAGTGCAATTGAACATCTTTATTGATAACTTGGACAATGGAATAAAGGACATGCTTATCAAATTTGCAGATGACACCAAATTGGGAGGGATAGCTAACACCACAGAGGACAGGATCAGAATCCAGTATGGCTTTAACAGAATGGAGAGCTGGGCCAAGACTAATACAATTAATGTCAACAGGGAGAAATGCATGGTACTACATGAAAGCAATAAAAATGAAATGCCCAAATATAGCATGGGTGACACCTGACTTGAAAATAAGGGTTCTAGGAGACTTAGCAGACCACAAGCTGAACATGAGTTAACAATATGATGTGGTAGCTAGCTACAAAACCCAATGCGATTCTAGGCCACATTATTAATATAATGTCTAGATTGCGGGAAGTCAGAGAAGGGCTAATAATCAAAGGTTTGGAAGCCAAGCCTTATGATGAGCAAATTAGGGATGAGTATGTTTATCTTGAAAAAAGACGGCTGAGAGAGGAAATAACAGCCGTGTTTAAATATTTGAAAGGATGTCACATTGAGGATGAGGCAGGCTTGTTTTCTGCTGCTGTAGAATCTAGGACACAGAGCAATAGTTTCAAATTACAGGAAAGGACATTTCACGTAAGTATTAGAAAAAAACTTCCTGACATTAACAGCTATTTGTCAGTGGAATATGCTGCCTCAGTGTGAGGGGAGTCTCCTTCTGGGAGGGGGGTAGGGTTAAGCAGGGGATGGGTGGCCATCTGTCAGGAATTCTTTAATTGTGTGTTTCTTATGGCAGGCAGTTGTACTGGATGGCTCTTGTGGTCTCTTTGATCTCTGTCTCTAGGATTCAGACTCTTCTGGTCTCTGTGTGGATTCCAGTCCTATTTGTGGACCTCTATGTCCCCTGTGGATCCTCCAGGCCTCCCTTTTATTGGTTGAAAATGGGAATAGCTGCTGCAACTCTGTACTAGAGCAAAGCACGTGGCCTTCCATGTGGGTGGGTTTGTGAACAAATGAGTGAGAAAAGCCAGCGTCTGTCAGTAACATATGCAGAGCTAAATTGCGCTAAACACAAAATGATTTTTCTGACCATGTGCAGTGTTCATATACAGCTGACAGCAGTAAAACTGGAGTCATGCAGGCAAAACTGTTACACATGTGGTAGCATATCAAAATGCAAAGTAGAATTTAAATGCATATTGCCTATATGTATTGCTTTGACATATTGTGCACTGCAATTTCACAATGGGCTGTCAGCCATACACATTTATCACTTGATCCACATAGATTGTGCTGTGCTGGTATTCAATTAAGAGTTGCATATTGCATAATGTAATTCTTCCAATCGATATTTATACTACTTTGACAAACTGCAGAATTTTGGGTCCTTCTGCAACAGAGAACTTCCATTCACTCCTGGTTTATTACAGTTGGAGGTAAGGGGTGAATCTATGCTGATTGCTAAATCCTGGGGCTAGTTAGAGCATAAATGCTCTATACTGGTTGCAGAGGTGGACTGATGCATCTGTGTAAACCTGTTGCCATCCTGCATTAGTGTGGAGATGGTCCAACACAAGTATGATCCATTCCCTTTCCCTGTGCCCAGGGGCGGCTCAACCCATTGCAGTATAGTTGATTTTGCCCAGGGGCACTCTTAAGGCGCTTTTGGGGAAAATAGACCTTGACATATGCGAGTTGTAGTTACTGGGATGTATAGTTCACCAACAATCAAAGAGCATTCTGAACTCCACCAATGATGGAATTGAACCAAATATGGCACACAGAACTCCCACGACGAACAGAAAATATATATCAGTGATTGGTGGGGGGGGCACCAAAATACTGTTTGCTTACCATTGAAAATTACCTAGGGCCACCTCTGTGCCAAATTGGACCTAATCCTCCTGTCCAGCAAACTCCCAACTTTGCCCAAAGTGGAGCAAAGTCAGTTTAATCCTCATATTCCCACAGTACTCAGCAGAAGTCAGAAAATGTGTGAGAACAGCCAGAAGTGAATTCAAGGTGAGCCCAGATTTTCTTGCCCATTTAGACACACCCAGAGACTTATACAGTGCTCTCACACACATTTAGCTAGAAGCAAGCATTATTCAACAAACAGGACTTGCCTCTGATGATGCAAAAAATTTGCAAGGGATCATCCTACACAGGTATTAAGGTGAAGCAAGAGAATAACACAACTATTCTTCTGGAAGAAACTGATTCAGATAGATGCTCCAAAGGTATGGATTAGTGAGATCAATGACCTCATCACATGAGTTACTTTTTGGCTCCCATCCCATGATGTAGAGTCGTTTCCAGTGGGGCTCCATTGCAAAAGATATGAGAAAGGTGGCATAGAAATGCAGTAAAATAAATAAATAAATGAATGAATAACTGATATATGGTGCCACTGCAGCAACATGGGAGGCTTCCCGTGTTCAATAAAAGTGAATAGGGGGAAGGCAGACCGTCAAGACCCCCCCCCCCCACTGTGGTATGAAGCAATTGGTGAGCCAGGCGATGTGAGGTGTGAGGTGATGGGCATCACTGTATTCGCCACAATGCATGGCATTTCCAGTGGCTCATCTGATGAACTGAGCACCAGAAACTGCATTTAAGACATACTTCATGAACTGTCCTTGCTAAAAGCTTAGTGAAAGAACTACAGTATATTCTGGCGTATAAGACTACTTTTTAACCCAAGAAAATCTTCTCAAAAGTCAGGGGTCGTCTTATACGCGGGTGTAGTCTTATGCATGGGAGTCGTCTTAACTCTATATTTTAACTGGAAAAGTTGGGGGTCGTCTTATACGCCCAGTCGTCTTATATGCCGGAATATACGGTATATCCCTTACTCCTGAACACAGCTGCTCACATAATACAATTATATATTATTATATTCATAGTGGGTGGTTTGCAATGTCTAGCACGCATTTTGTTTTTCAGCATTAGATCTGACTTTTATTGGGGTAACACACAGCATTTTAAGACAGTTTTACCATCAGAGCTTATTCCAAGGACAGTAGTTTTGTGAGTGCTGTGAATTCTTTTCCACATCGGTGTCACTCTTCTTACTATTCTTTTACCCACAATTTTCATGTTCCACATGGCAAGGCCATACCATGTGAAATATTTATTCAACCCACATGAATTACCAAGTCATAACCTTGGAAGATGATGTTTTCAGTTGCGTTCAGAAAATGATTGAGTTTATCTTCTCAGTGCTTTTGTGCTTTTGAATCAAGGATACAAGAGGTGTTGAGAAGGAAGCACATCTTTAAAAGCTGTTTTACAGGCTATTTTTGATAACCGAAACTGAGAAAAAAGTAAATTATTTTTAGTAGGCCATTGACAAAATCGTTTTCTGAAAATTGCAGTTGGCATCATTAATCAAGAGAAGTAATGAAATCAGGACAGAACACAGGCAGTCCCTGAGTTACAAAAAATGGCTAATGAAACATTTTTAATTGTTTTATCATTTGCTTCTAGTAGTTGTAATTGTCAGGAATGCAGGGAAAGAAGACCAGAACCAACTGAACGAGGAGTTCTAAAATGCATCCATTATTATTAATTATGTAACTACAGTACACGCAGTCCCTGAGTTACAAACCTCCAACTTACAAACAGCTCATAGTTGCAAACAGGGCTGAGACAATAGAGAAGGCTGAGAGGAGATATGATAGCCATGTATAAATATGTGAGAGGAAGTCGCAGGGTAGAGGGAGCGAGCTTGTTTTCTGCTTCCCTGGAGACTAGGACGTGGGTCAATGGCTTCAAACTACAAGAAAGGAGATTCCATCTGAACATGAGGAAGAACTTCTTGAGTGTGAGATCCGTTCAGCAGTGGAACTCTCTGCCCCGGAGTGTGGTGGAGGCTCCTTCTTTGGAAGCTTTTAAACAGAGGCTGGATGGCTATCTGTCAGGGGTGCTTTGAATGCAATATTCCTGCTTCTTGGCAGGAGGTTGGACTGGATGGCCCATGAGGTCTCTTCCAACTCTATGATTCTATGATTGTAATAGGAAGTGAGAGAAATCTACCTGTAGGAAGGAAACACACTCCTGAAAAGAATTATCATGGAGGAAAGGTGTCTTAACTGAAACTTTATTGCCAATCCTTGTTTCCACAAGCAGCCATTTTTTTCCAAAATCCAATTATCACAGGAACAATTTTTCCTTAGTTATTGTGAATTTTAAATAAGAAACCAGAGAAAATGCACAATAATGCACATGTACACCAAATGCATGCCTTTGTTGGCTGGCTTTTTGGGTGCGGTTGTGTACTCTCAACATGTTTGCTCATTTAAAGGCTGGGAAGAAACAATTGTCTTCAATCTGGTTTGACTGAAACATTAATTGACGCCAAATCTGATCTTTAACAAGTACATCCAAATTGGGAGAAGTGTTTTCTGCCCTGCCTTTGATTTGACTTCATAACATAACCTAATCTGGCGGCTGTATCAAACCATGTCATCACACCTGTTGTGAAGACTCTGCCAAATACCCTATAGTAAAGAAACTTCTCTTTGTTCATTCCAATTGTAGATTAATGTTAAGAGAACAATAGAAATGTTCACTTTGTAAATGATATAGTTGGGAAAAGATAGAGGCAAGTTATGCTTCTCATTTACTTTCCTTTGTAGCTTTCTCCATTCTTCATGCCACATGAAGGCCGGGTTCCTCTCCCTTAATACGACATAGAGAGAGAAAAAAGATGGTTAGGGACCTTAGATGGAGTTCTATAAGCCGTGGGACAGCGGAGGAATCTCTCAAATCATTTATTTCAGTCATAGACCAGCACAGGAAATAAAAGTCATCTTTTCATACAAACTTGGTACATTTAGTACATTTAAAATCTATATAAATAAAAATGTAATGTTTGTTTGTGGAATTAGCATAACTCAAAAACCACTGGGCGAATGGACACCAAATTAGGGCACAATACACCTATCAGGCCAATGAGTGACTATCACTCATAAAAACACTGAAAAACACAATGAAAGAGATATAAAAAGCCAAAAAATAAAAAATACATTACAATGCATGCACAAAACCACATATATACACATGTACACAAATATATACACACACATACACACATATAGACACACAAAACACATATAACCYTTATCTGCTTTGAACTGGGTTATATGGCAGTGTGGACTCAGATAACCCAATTCAAAACAGATATTGTGGGTTATTCTGCCTTGATATTCTGGGTTATTTGGCTGTGTGGAAGGGCCCTCAAAAGTTAGCCTTATTTTTGGATATATTTGACCTGCTGATTTAAAAAAATGCACCAGTTTTCCTCTTTCAGTCCTAGTTTCTGAGATACAGAATGTAATGCCCTCTACCAGTTGCCATCCATTTGCCCATAGAAAGCCATACCTAYGAATCTAGTGAAAATATAAATAGGGGGTGAGGGAACAGAAGGGGAAACAGGGCGAAAACARACAATGTCCAGGTGTATCAGCAAATTATAGAATCAAGGAAGATTTTTTTGTTGGTRGTGTCAGGAGCGACCTGAGAGACTGCAAGTCGCTTCTGGTGTGAGAGAATTGGCCGTCTGCAAGGGRGTTGCCCYGGGGACGCCCGGATGATTTGATGTTTTATCATCTTTGTGGGAGGCTTCTCTCATGTCCCCGCATGAGGAGCTGGATCTGATAGAGGGAGCTTATCCGCCTCTCCTCGGATCCGAACCTGCAARCTGTTGGTCTTCAGTCCTGCTGGCACACGAGTTTAACTCACTGCGCCACCAGGGTTCCATCAAGGAAGGTGATTACTGGATACACAGTTAACTTTTGGGACCAGTTATCCCCTGACAGATTTTGTATGCTGCTGCACAGAACTTTGTAACATTGTAAGTTGTAGCTGAATAGTAGCAGGGAAGTATAAAACTATCCTGAATGGCCTGGGTACTTGTATATCAGAGGTAAGAGAAGCCTTGCACGGATATCCCTGTAGAACGGGCACTGGAGAAGCACATGATCTATTGTTTCTATATGACCCGAGTCACAGGGGCAGAGTCTCTCTGGGAAAGGGATCTTCCAGTAGCGGCCTTTGAATACAGCTGATGGGAGAGCGTGGCATCAAGTCAGGGTGAAAGCCCTTCGATGAACAGGAACCTTGACATTTGTTAAATATGCCATAGGGGAGGCAAGATATCTGCTGTCTTCGTTGATAAGGAAGGTTGGAACAGAGGCCAGATCTAGTTGTGATACATTGTTTAATAAATGTTTTGGCTTAATTGTAATCCATAGTGAGCAGCAGACCTGGAGAAAATCCCAATGAGGAGATTTTGGATGCTACTGCCTGCTTCCATGTGGATTGGAAATCATCCTTCATGATTAGTGGGGAAAGATCAAAGGTTACATGGGATATTCTGAGCCAGAAGTTGAGTATGGCCACCCACACCCTGGCCTCCACCTCATAAAGTCCATCTCTAATCGCAGGGTGGCATTAAAGATGCATTTAGGTACCTGTAAGGCCAATCTCAGAAACTTTGACTGAACCAGTTCTAATGGGGCTAAACTGGGGAAGCGGCCCAGCTGAGCCCCATACAAGAGTTGGGCTAATGACTTAGCTTTAAACAGTTTGAGCGTTGCCAGTGTAAAGTGGCCCCCCTCTTGACTTAAAAAATTTAAGAATGGCAATTGAGCTTTTCTGTGTGGTGTTGGCTACTTGATCTCAATGAGCTCTTCTGCTACCGTTAGATTGAAGGACTATACCTAGATATTTGAAGCATGTGACTTGTTCGATTTTATGACTGTCTATGCTCCAAGGGTAACTCCTGGGTCTTTTAGCGAAAGCCAAGACTTTGGTTTTATTGTAATTAAGTTGGAGCTGATCTGTGTTGCAATGTTGTAGTAATGCTCTCAGAGCTCTTTTGAGCCCAATGGGTGTTCTTGAAAGTACAGCAGCAGCATCTGTGTAAAGCAAGATGGAGATGTGTCTTACCACCAGCTTTGGGGGGGGGGGGGGGGGGGGGTAGAAGTCCATGTTTTGAAGCCGGTCCACCATGGAGTTTATATAGAAGTTGAACAGCAAAGAGGCCAGGATGCAGCCTTGCTTGACACCCTTGCCTGTTTCAATAGCCTCGGTGAGGTGACCCTGTGGGTTGCATCAGAGGAATCTGTGGGGCAGTGGGGAAAACCGTTGGTCATCACCCCACATTGCCCCCTTACCATCCCACGGTATTTCCCGTCTGCCCATGGGTTTGTCCCACGCTGTCCTCGGCTTAGTCAATGAACATGCCTCTGAACAGGGAAATCTCTGAACATGCTGCCAAGAGTCTGCCAAGACAGAGCCAGGACAGAGCCCTGTTGGAAGTAGTATTATGTCACATGATGGTCGTGATTGTTGGATGTGTTTTCATTTGGCTATTTAGAAACCATCAACGTTTATAACCCAGTTACTTCAGTTTATGTTTCTTTCATCTACAGCTATATCTTTCTGTAATATTACAAAATATAAATAGGATATCAGGTATTTACCTTCATCTTCCTAGCTCTTCACAATGGTATACACCATTATTGTGCATGCTGTACAGTCCTGAAGACAGAATTCTAAATATTTTCAAGGGCCTGAGCAATAATTGCCTAGGAGAGCCATAACAACCAGTTTCTTGCTTTTCGGCAATTAGAATCTGAAACTAAATGTTCCATTAGCATAGTTTTTGCATGTAATTTGCTATTTTATGTATAACACATCACTCTGATTGCCTTTTAACATTTCCAAGCTTTTTATGTCATTCATTTTAACATGTATAACCCTATATTTTGGTGAGTGACAATCAGAATAATGATTAATCTTATTGCTTTCACCTCTTTTTTCTTAAAGTGAGAAAAGGCCCTGGATAGTGCCTTCACCTTGAGGTGTCAAAAAAGGCACAATACAATCCTTCTGGGATGTTTATAACTGACATATATTGCGGTATTTAATGATGATCAAGATTCACCCCCTGCCCATCATCATTCACATTTTTAGAAGTAATAATAGCATTCAGGTAATTTCCCTTACCATTCTTTCGATAGTTCACTTTGAGAGGAATATCCAAATTACTGTGTTTTCAACTTTTGTTCCATAGACTGAATGGTAACATTAATTGCAGTGCTTGAACTCTCTGTGTGCAGCTACACTGTGGAATCAATACAGCTTGACATCACTTTAACATCCATGGTTCAATGATATGGAATCCTGGGACTTGCAGCCTTCCCTGTCATACAGGGCTGGTGCCTCTCTGGGATACTTTCCTACAATGCCTTTTATAGAATCATAGAGGACCATCCAGTCCAAATCTTGTCATGCAGGAACATACAAAGCACTCCAAACAGATGGCCATCCCACCTCTCCTAAAAACCTTCAAAGAAGGAGGCTCCATCACACTCCACTGCATAATTTTTTACTGTTGGACAGCTCTTACCATCAGGATGTTTTTCCTAATGTTTAGGTGGAATCTCTTTTCTGAATCAATTGCTATGTGTCCTAGTTTCTAGAGTAGCAGTTTCTAGAGTAGCAGAAAAGAGGCTTGCTCTGTCTTCAATATGTTTAATCATGGCTATCATGTCCCCCTCTTAACCTTTTCCTCTTCAGCTAAACAAACACCAGCTCCCTAAGCTGCTCCTCATAGGGCATAGTTTCAACTGGTTCTCCATTTTGAGTGACCACCTCTGAACACATTCTAGCTTTTCAATATCTTCTTGAAGTGTATACCCAGAATTGGACACAGTATTCCAGGTGTGGTGTGACTGAAGTAGAATTGAATGGTACTTCCCGCAATCTAGATATTATATTCCTATTGATGTAGTCTAGAATTGCATTGTCTCTGTTATCTGCTTTTGACTCATCATATGCAGTTTGTGGTCTACTAGACTCCTAGATCCCTTTCACATGTACTGTTGTCAAGCCAGGTATCAACACCCTATATCAGGCCCATAGCCAGAATTTTGATTTGGGGGAGCGGAGTTTGATTCGGGGGGGGGGGGGCTGAGTCTGAGTGAAAGAGGGTCTACCCTAGCAAACCTTTTGTATCGTTACCCCAATACCCCCATGCATATGGGATATATTGAGCATGGTGATCAGATCATGATATGAATAAACATAACAGTTTAAATAATGTACCAGTAAGGCCTTTTCGCGGACCACCATGAGAATTTTGGGGGGGGTTGGAGCTGAAGCCGTCTACATGCCTGCCTTATATCTGTGCATTTCATTTTTATAGCCTAAGTAAAGGATCTTATATTTCTTCCTGTTGAAGTTCATTTTGTTTTAGTCCAGCTTTCTAACCCACTAAGGCTATTTTGAAGTCTAATGATGTTCTCCATGGTATTAGCTACCCCTGAAAATTTCATCTTTCTATTCCATCATCTATTATTATAAGTTATTTATAAAGATATGGAATAGCACTAGGCCCAGAACAGAATTTTATGGCATCCCACTAGTCACTTCTATTTAGGAAGAAGAGGGGTCACTGGTGGCACCTTTTGAGTTTGGTCAATCAGCCAATTACAAATCCACCTAGCAGTACCTGTGTCCAGATCAGGGCTTCTTAAACCTTTTCCACTCATGACCCCTTATCATCCAATAAAACTTTATGCAACCCCAGGTATATAGATATATAAAATAGGAATAGAAATCAAAAATTTACTAATTGGAAATCATAAATCAATTTATTTAAAAACAATTATTTGATATACCTAGTGTATAATTTCACTGTGTATTAAAGGTAAAAGCAAATTTGCATACTAATGAAATTGATGTGTTTGTTTATTTTTACATAAAGAAGACTGAATATTTGATACTGCAGGACATAGAGCATCTTCAACACTCTTCCCTCCCTGCACAGGTTGCAGATAAACTGTTCTTGAACTTTTAGTGGCAGATTACTGATATTTTGATTTGACTATGATTTATGGACCCAACGTAGGTTTTTAGAATTGAAATGTGAACAGAAACTGAAAAGATAGCCATCAAGTAAAATCAACATTTGTAAGGTTTGCTAAACAAGCCAAGCTTATATTCTTTTTCTATGAAGTACAGCTGAAGCATTTGCAGTACCTCATTTCTAACAGAGTCATGTAAATGTCTGAAACAGCCACTAGGTGGCAGGATATACAAATTCAACCTCAGTATTAATTTATGGGATCCCAAATAGAGGTGCAGCCCCCCAGTTAAGAAGCTTTGGTCAAGTCCACAATTTACTAGCTTTTGCAAAAATATGAAATCAAGATGTGCTACAGCCACAGATTCCCTTAATCTAAGACAGTGGCTCTCAACCTCTGGGTCTCCAGATGTTTTGGCCTTCAGTTTCCAAAAATCCTAACAGCTGGTAAACTGGCTGGAATTTCTGGGAGTTGTAGGCCAAAACACCTGGGAACCCACAGGTTGAGAACCACTGATCTAAGACCTTAATGGACATCAGTGTGTTTAAGTGTAAACCACATTGTATGATAGAAGCAATAAAGCGTATGGGTGTTCCACACATGTGCATTATAGCAAAGAGAGGGGTTTTTTTTGTTTGTTTTTTTAAACTGTATTCTCCATGACTCTGAAGCCATGAATACTGAATAATTTGGAACCGGTTCAAGACCACCATCTGAGGTGTGTAAGCACCATTCAGGCCTCGAACTTGTTCCAGGACTTCCCATTTAATTATCCATATACCGTAACTACTTCTTTCTCTGCTGGTTTCACACCAATCTAAGTAGTCAGGATATATATGTCCTGAGTCTTCAAGACCTGAGTAGGGTGGTTGAGGATAGGGTGAGCTGAAGATCTCTCATTCTGAAGCCACCATAAGTCAAAGTCAACTTGACAGTGGCTAACAACATCAAATAAGCAAAGAAATATGAAGATCAATGGTCTCAAATTACTGAGTAGTCATTGGGACTGAGTTTTTAGAACATCAGCTAGCTCTGACTCGATGATGACAATGATGATGATGATGATAATGATGATAATACGCTAAGCACCAATTATGAATACCATGGACTACTAAAAATGAAAGGAAATAATGTTAAATAAAAAAAAACGTTTCCTTGATTCTGTGTTTTTATTGCTGCTCAATCTAGTTGGTTTTAAAAAATTGTTATTTTTTTCAAACTCCAATATCAAACTTTATAGATGATTTTTTTTCTTGTGCTATCCCTTAACACTTTATATCTAGATAATATCAATAAGACTATTCACTCAGAAACCCACAAAATTGTTTTCTGAAATGCCACACATCATTCTTCGTACATGCAGCAGATGGACGAAACTCATTTTGTCTAAACCTTTATTTCATCCCATTGGCAAAATGCATTTTGTCAAACTCTTACTCTATAACATTCACAAAAAGCCTTTCATCACACTTTTGTCAACAGAATGTGATTTTATTCCAATCATTCTGTCAACAAGGAGAAACACCATAAAATGACTTTGTTCACAGTCATAAATTATATGGCTTCCTCTCTCTTGGAAAAGAAAATGGAAGCATCAGGCTTTCTGTGGCAGCACTCAAAATGAATAATTTCTATTCTTTACAGGGGAGAAATTTAACTTTAATGCTGCCCCACCCCAAGTGCAGTTTGTTTTTATGGGTTACAACTGAGGATAGGGTTCATAATTATGCTCACAGCTGGATAAGGTTTAGCCGAAAGTGTTTGGGGTTTTTTTGCTTAAGCTAGGAGTGGGCAAAATGTGTTGCTCCAGATATTGTAGTGCCTCCCACTAGCCCTAACTTGCCATGAATAATAAGGAATGTGGAAGATGCTGTCCAACATATGAAGAGATGCATTAAATCCACCTTAAATTTAGGCTTTCTAAGGCTGGAATCCAAGAATAATATAACAATAAGACTTTATTTATATTTTGTTGTATCTCCCCGACGGGACTCATGTACTGGAAACAAGTTCCTTTTAGATTCAATAGGACTTTATTTTGTCAAAAATTCAAGATGAGACTAAAATGTAAGCAGAACTGCTGCCTAAGATTGTTGAAAATTCCACAGAAATGATGTAAATTAGCTCAGAATCCCTGGAGATATCAGGGACAGGATGAGTCTGGTTTGGTCAGATCTTACTTACTTAGGCGACCCCTCATTGTCCAAGTAGGATCGTCCTCCAAGATTGGTGTACTGGAGGTGGGTCCGTAGGTGACTGTGGAGCCCTATTCTTGATCTGCATGTTCTCCTGCAGTGAGGGCATTGGTTTCCAGGTGGAAGGTGGTCCCCGTTGGGGTTGGCTTGATGCACCTTCCTCTTGGCACGTTTCTCTCTTTTGCCCTCCATTCATGCCTCTTTAAATTCTACAACACTGCTGGTCACATCTGACCTCCAGCTGGAGCACTCAGGGCTTCCCAGTTTTCAGTGTCTATGCCAGAGTTTTTGAGGTTGGCTTTAAACCCACCTTTAAATCTCTTTTCCTGTCCTCCAACATTCCATTTTCCATTCTTGTTTGGACTAGAGCAACTGCTTTGGGAGATGGTGGTCAGGTCAGGCATCCAGACACCGTGGCCGGTCCAGCAAAGTTGATGGTGGAGGACCATCACTTCAATGCTGGTGGTCTTTGCTTCTTCCAGCACACTGATATTTATCCACTTGTCTTCCCAAGATGGTGTGTTTTTATTTTTCTTAGAAGATGCCTGTGCAAGATTTTTTTTTAATGTGTGGAGGTCAGTGCATAGCTGATTAACACACAGCCTTCACAGAGTGAGGTTCCACTGGTGGCATAGTTAGCACGACAACCGTGGCTTCTCAGTCTGTTGCAGCCTTCTTCCGCCTTCATAGCTGTTGTAACATGCAACATGTTATCTTCTACCTGCTCCGCTGTTGAGGTCTTTGGGTCTTCAGACTGTGCTTGGTCTGGTACCTCCCCCGTGGTCACTCCTGGGAGTGCATGGCTCCAGTCGTTGTGCCCGCAGGTTCACTGGAACACGCAAACCCCCTCACCATGACAAGGTGACAGCCCTTTGAGAAGGCTTGGCCAGACCATGATCTAATCAATACCAAAAAAGCATTGCTGATTCACCTACCAACAGGACTTTATTTCCTAACAAAGGAACAGTTTCAAAATCAGACCTGGATGTATTAGGTGCTATGTTTTTTGTGATTGTTACAGCAACCATGAAACCTGAGGTATAGGAAAGACTTGGATGGGATGTTGTTGAGCTCACCCAGGGCTAAGAGCTTGAGGGTATCGTATGGCACAAACAGGATGCCAACCAACACTTGAATCAGACACTTTTCTACTGTTCTGCTGATTGGAAACAACATTTCCCCTCCTGCAAGATAGTTGCTAGGTTGAGTATTAGTTTTGAAAATCCTGAGATTGCTTCACTCACCTCTGAAGGCAGTGGGAATTAAGCAGCTTCTATCTTATTGACCTGACTGTTTCAACAAAACTGTTGTTACATTTGACTGTAAAAAGCTTGCACAATCAAACATCTCTGGTCTGCATTTTGAAACCACTGTCTATGCAAAAAGAGAAAATTTCCTCACCTCATCTGGCAATCACCACAGCATAGAATGCCACTATTTGCTTTACCTCTTGTATTTACTCTCTATTTCCTTTGTGATCACACACCCCAGCTTAAGAAGAGATTGCATGCCATACATTATATGCACCTCTTTTATATTCTACAGCTTTTGCATAAGCCTAAAGGCATGACCAAACTTTAATTAAGTTACTGGTTTAACAGTCTGAGTTTTCAGTGTCTGCATTTGTAGCAAGTGAAAGACGAAGCTCTGAACAGCAAAATTCTGTAGACCGCAGGTAATTGTAGCAGTAACTCATTGAGACATACCAGGGAGATGTATTTCATGGGCATCTTTAAACAACAGGTGCAGGATAAGCACAGCTTCTGTGTTAAACTAAAATTTGAAAAGAAAGTTGAAATAAACTTTTAACACCCAATTCTTGAATGAATACAGCTTGAGCATCCCTTATCCAGAATTCCAAAATTTGAAATGCTCCAAAATTCAAAATTGTCCATGGTTAATGGCCTCCTTTTGTAAAACGAAGGCTTTCCAACAGTCTTCTACCAAAGCAATATAATGTGATAGGTCCAAGAGAAAGATCCCTTTGTCCTGCTACAATTGCAATTGCTGACCTGTGTCAGCAAATACATGTTGAACAGGCATTTTCAAAACTGACTGACTCACATGCAGAATATTATAAGTAGGGTGGTGCCACCATTGAAAAGTCTACCCTCTGTAATCTTAACTGACAATATTCTCTTAGCAGCAAGACAACCAACAAGACCCTCTGTTTGGTTCAGCATCTATAGGGAAAGACAAGCGCGATTGGTGGGGACGAGGGAGAGGGCCTTCTTGGTGGTGGCCCCTCGACTCTGGAACTCACTCCCCAGGGATATTAGACAAGCCCCAACTCTGGCAGTCTTTAGGAGGAGCCTGAAAACGTGGCTGTTTCAGTGTGCCTTCCCAGAATAAGGAAACTCCCAGCAATATGTCCTCAAACGCACTTTAACAATGATTTTGGATTGTCTGCACATTTCTTCCCTCTTCAAAACCTTTATTCCAATTACATGCTACCTGTTCATGCCCAGCATCATTTTTTAAATTTTTAATTATTGCATTTGGCCCAGCCATTGGTTTTTAAATGCGTCATGTTATTGTTCTTGCTTATTTTGCTATGAGTTTTGTATTGTTTTGTATTGTTGTTTTATTGCTTGTATTGTTGTATTTGGGCTCGGCCTCATGTAAGCCGCACCGAGTCCCTTGGCGAGATGGTAGCGGGGTACAAATAAAGTATTATTATTTGTTTTTAAAGCAGTGGTTCTCAACCTGGGGTCCCCAGTTGTTTTTGGCCTACAACTCCCAGAAATCCTAACAGCTGGCAAACTGGCTGGGGTTTCTGGGAGTTGTAGGCCCAAAACATCTGGAGACCCCAGGTTGAGAACCACTGTGCTAGACAGTTCAATTCTGAGGCTCAGTAGATAATAGATAGATAGTTCATTAATATGAAATTAATATGATACTTTCCAGATGGGCATAAGAATAAAGTGGACATAAGACTGAAGGCTACAATGTTATCCATGCTTACTTGGAAATAAGCCCCACTCAGCACAGTCATATTTTTTCCAGGGTAAATATGCACAGGACTATGTTGTAAGTCTTTCTGATGAATGGAGTCAGTAGGATGAGACAGTAGGATAGTGTATATGATCTGCTTAAAATATCACGTAATTGTTGAGACTTAAAGTACTGTATATTAAACTGAATATTCCTTGGTTTATACCATGCAGCAGTTAAGCAGATTTTCAAGATGTGTGAAAATTCAAGGCTTAATCTGCCCAGCAGCTTAGCAAGAATGGTAGTAGTACCTCAACAGTTACTCAGTGAAAATTGTGGCTTAATATTTGCTTGCTTGCTTTATTGTACTTCTGTCAAAATGTTGTCGAACCACGACACCCCCCCCCCAAAAAAAGATCTATAGTTTACTAAGGGTTTTACAACAGATATATTATTTTCTGTTATTATTTTCCAAAACATTTTCGAATTTTCACTATTTGGAACCATTAGAGATCAGGAGTGGACTGGTGACAGTTTCTTCCTCACAAAGACTTTATCGTTCTAACCCTTTAATAAAATATACCTATTTTCCTGACTTTCTACCCAACTTGTATCTATCTATCTATCTATCTATCTATCTATCTATACATACATATTTAATTTTTTTGTATAATTGCTCCAACAAATATTGGAAATGTGGGAAAGAAAAAGGTACATTCTACCACACATGGTGGACTTGTAGCAAAGTAAAAAATTACTGGAAACAGATCCATGTACATATATCTTGAAAAAATGTTAAACACAAATTTCAAAATGACACCTCAAATGTACCTTTTGAATATGCCCGAGGAAGAATTAGAAAGAAAATTTGGAAAAATGTTGTTTTACACAACAGTGGCAACTAGAATAGTATATGCTAGATATTGGAAAACCCCAGATATACCTCCTTTAGAGGAAGAATTAGAAAGAAAATTTGGAAAAAAAATTGTTTTACACAACAGTGGCAGCTAGAATAGTATATGCTAGATATTGGAAAACCCCAGATATACCTCCTTTAGAAGAATGGGAAAAATATATTATAGATATGTTGATAATGGACAAAATAACTGTATTATTAAGAGGAGAAATATTAGACAACTTCGTTAATGAATGGCAACCAATGATTCAACACCTTAATGTAAAGTTAAATTAAAAATGTATATAGAGGATCCTATAAGACTGTAGACAAGGAAGAAGTGGATGTAAAGTAAGAATCAATGATATCTTTTTATGTATTGTTTAGATAGTAGACTGTGACTCCTTAATGGAAATATATTATCAGATAAATGATTATAGAACATTAATAGATAGAAAGTATTGCACTGTATGCAACAAACACTCGCAAATGTATGTTTACTTAAATTAAAAAAAACTTGTATCTTTTTATGCATTGTGTCTATTTCTCTCAATATTGGTCTGGAACTGTGCTCTGGTTGGCCAATCAGGGAGAGGAGAGAGAGTTTTGAAAAACTGTCAAACTGTATAAGACATTTTGCTTTTCTTGTATGTATTTATACTTGTACATTTTGAAGCATCCTCTGGTACTTGCATCCCTTTTGGCCAGATTGATAAAACCTCTGTGACTTGTTTTCAACATGGTGAGTGTTTCTCTGTCTTGGCCCATTCAGTTCAACTTGTCCTTGCCAGACAAAGGTCCCCTTTATCAGCGGTACTAGTTATCCATGACAAAATAGTTTCCCATTGTGTCTTGCAAATACTTAATTTGACTGTTAACTTTCCCTTAGTCTAATAAAACATGACAAACAAGGAACAGAGAATGGCAGTGTGGAGGGAGGGATTATTTTCAGTAGATGCTGACTGCTCTTCTCTCCCTCAAAGGGCAGAGCAATGGCAGTGGAATGAAGAAGGAGGCCTCTCACCAGCCACTTGAGCCAAGTCTAGTTTCTCTTTTTCTTCTCTGAGATTAAAAATATGGCAGCAGGAACATGGAAGGAGCCAAACACAAGGCATCTCACTCAGTGCTCCTGATGAGGGAGGGGAAAATCAGCAATACATGATGCTGGGTAAGCTATTCCCACATAACTTTTTCAAGGCATATGTCTGTGAAGTAGAATCTCTGATTTTCAACATTAGTGGGCTAAGCCAACTCGGAGAAGAAAAAGGGGAATCTTGTGGCAGCTTAAAGACCAATAGATTTATAGGAGCATGAATTTCAGTGGATTACAGCCCACTTCTTGAAATGCATAGACAGCTATATTCACAGTTACAGAATTGCGAGGGTAGAATCAGAATTAAAAGGAATGGAAAATTATTCATACTTGCCACGAACTGTCAAAAACTTCCAAAAACAATGTTAACAGTTCCTGAAGACCATGTACAATGAGGCGTCCCAGAGTTAGAAATGAATTCTTACTCTAACAATAACAGTAAAAAGAAATTGTATGGAAAACCATTTTATATGGTTGGCCACCACCTTTATGAGTCAAGTGGCATTTAAAGCTGGATTTTCCTTCTAAGGGAAAGGGAAAAAAAGGAATTACAATACATAATTCCAATATATTTTAGAAATATCTGCTATAAATCAATCCAAACATTTGATGTCTCTTGTATGGAGTTTGTTTAAACCTAGAATTTATGATGTATCCTATAATAAACTAGTTCGAATCTCTCGTTTGTTTAAAAAAGAAAGCTACAGTTAATGTAACCCTATATTTTGACCCTTTATTTGGATCCTGAGGAAAGTGAATTTGGCAATCTCATTTCAATTCCAGTGGAATAGCTGTTCACAGAAGAAGAAACGGTGCCTACCATTTGTCATAGTTTGGCAGCTTCTGCCTAAGAAAGGTCCAGAACTGCATTGCCATGGAAACTAAATTACCTGCTCCTACTTCTGGCTTTGAAGGTGATTTCAGCAAGGGTGGAAGTTGACTATTTCTTACAAAGCAACATGTAAGAGAAGCCTGCACACCTATGGCACCGATGACTAATAATTACACTATATCTGCAAAATATCTGTTGCTAAGGAGTGACTGTGTGTGGGTGTATATTTGAAGGGCACGTAATAATGCAAGGGCTTTGATGGTGGTGAAAGAAGATTGGTGTCTTCTGGGCAAGGCTGGTTTCGTCATTGTCATTTATCAGAAAGAGATGGAAGAAGATATTTTGAGGGGCAGATGATCATGAAGAGTCTTAGCAAATGGTTGGCTCAATAATTTGTAATTATTTTATTACAGTGACAAGAGAGAGGGAGATGGTTGACCTGTTCTGACCGCTGTGCAAGACAACCTGATCTGACATGGGGTCTTGGTCACCTAAATGAATGAGGAACACTTCAAAGCACTTCTTAATTCACCCGTCCTTCTTTATGGCCACTACCTGATATTGCAGTACAGTTGCATAATCATTGATAGTAGATACATACAACATTGAGCACCTCGGATATTTCACATTTTTCAATAACACAATTGCACCAGTTTGTCAATCTATTATCCTGCTAGCCAAGATATCATTTAACTATAACAGATAATTTTCAACAAATAGATCTGGCTGCATTTTGTTTTTGATGTACTTGGATAGGACCACCATTTTGAAAAATGACTGCCAAATATCTTTACTAGTCAAATTAATGTTGTTCTTTATTCGTTCAGTCGCTTCCGATTCTTCGTGACCTCATGGACCAGCCCACGCCAGATCTCTCTGCCGGCCATCACCACCCCCAGCTCCTTCAAGGTCAAGCCAGTCACTTCAAGGATACCATCCACCCATCTTGCCCTTGGTCGGCCCCTCTTCCTTTTTCCTTCCATTTTCCCCAGCATCATTGTCTTCTCTAAGCTAAATGGATCAGTACAACCAGAGACATGTCAAATGAATAATGACCCAATATCATTTAGTAATTGTTTTTTTCTATGGAGAAATAAAGTTTTCTCAATTGCCAAATAAAAGGAAATCAACCAAAGAATGCCTACTGACTCATTGACTACTCAAAATCACAAAAAAGTCACTGCTTGTCTTGGAACAGCTGTCAGGATCAAAGGTCCTGCTATGCTGGTTTGTTATACTTTTGCATATACTTTGTAGCAATGGATGATGGGATACGCTACATAGCTGGTGATCTTGGGAAGATGAATTTTTTTCACTTTCCAGCTTGGGATAATGATCTGCCAAGGTCATTCCTCTGAAAAACCTGGTATAAGGTAGAAGTTGGGGAAAGATCTAGGAAGACAATATAGTAGGTTGTTGGCAAATGGGAGGAAAGCATGCGAAAATATTTGAACTGCTGTGTGCTTTAGGTACATACTGTGTAACTGAAATGTTTTCACCTCTGACAACAACTACATGTTGTGATCAATTCGTTTCCTCAATAAGCTATCTCAGGGGTCCTCAGACTGTTAAAGCAATGGGCCAGTTCACGGTCCCTCAGACTGTTGGGAGGTGGACTATAGTTTGAAACAAACATGAAACATTTCCTTTGCACACTGCTTGTAATGCAAAAAACATGTAAAAACAATACAATTTAAAAAATAAAGAACAATTTTAACCAACGTAAGTGTGGGCCTGCTTTTGGCTGATGAATAGCAAGTTATTTAGGATTGTTGTTGTGTGCTTAGGGCGACCCTAGGTCTAAAACAAGGCTTCCAGGAACCTGAGATGAAGTCTTGACTCAATTCCAATGTTACTTCGTCTAGCTACAGATTTTGTACTTGCCACTTTTATCCCCTAATCTACTCTATATCCCAAGCAGCCATGAATTTATTTCTTTTCAGCCTTGAATCTGTTATCAATCTCTCTCACAATCTGGCAGAGCACCTGAGAACCTGGTTTGTTTGTCTTTGCTGACTGAAAGCATTTCTTCTATCTACTGATTCATTAATTTCTGCAGCTGGCCCAGGTGCTGAGCTTTTCTCAGACTCAAAGCTTTGGGAATTTTCTGGTAGAAATTCAGGCCCAGGGAACATTCCATCATCCCCAAACCCTTCAGGAACATTCTCATCAGAAAAGTCACTTTGAACAGGAATCCCATTGTCATTCTCTACATCTAGAGCAACCTCATCATTAGACACATGAACCTCATTGTCACTCCCAACATCCAGAGTACCCTGATCATTAGACACAATCACAGGCTGAACTCCAACAGTTGTACACGTCAGGATGGCTTACACACAGACATTAAAGTCAGCATTCGGGACTCTTTTACCAAAGTTGGATAATTCTTTATTTTGTCCATTTTTATACAAAATGTATTATAAGCAACAATAAAAATAAGCTTTTACCTTTTAAAATTCTTACCAAAGCATCCTGTATATTTTCTCTCCCGTTTTCTACTATAAGCTCGGATATCTATCACTGGCTATGCTGCACTCCACTCTGCTATGGAAACCAAATGTTCCTACAATAACACTACTGCAGAGTGAAGCACCACTTATTCCCAAGAAGGTGAAAATGAAATATTGCCCATTCACTTCCTGTCTCCTGCTGTTGTTTCAAACACCTGGTAATTCTTGATCTAAACTCAAGATCAGGCTACTGGGCTCTTGAAAAAAAATGCTGTAATGGATTAATGAAAAATGTTTGCAGAGCAGTTAATGTTTTAAGGTTAATTGTGCGCTGTGTGTTAATTATGATGGGAAACTAAAGCACAAAATAAAAACTGTCTTTGCAGTAGCCAATCTGCCCTTCAAGACGGTGCCTGAATAAATTAAAATCACATCCACCCATTACCTGTAATAGCTGCAGACTCCCCTGCTGCTTAGCCAGTTCAAACCTGATAGTGCTGGTCGGAAAATTCAAAAAATTAAGATACCAGGGACAGGGATTCATATATTAATCAAGTCCTAAATTTAACAAAATCCATGATGTGCATTTCAGTGATATCTTTTATTAGTCCAAACAAGGTGCAAAGTAAATTGTATGTGCTTTTAAAGCCTACTGGAATTTTCATCAGGTTTGTTGTTGAATTACAGCAGAGAAGGAGAATGATGTGGTGTTGGTGTCATGACGTGCCTACATCTTGTTTGAGTTGTTTACCAGTAGGGTGCTGGTGTTGGTAAGTTGGCCACCCTCAAACAAATAGAAAGTAGAGGTGTGCTTTGGGTTCAAATGAATCCTGAATCCCGAAGTAAATTGAACAGATTTGTGAGAACTATGAATGGGGCAGCTGGAATCCTGTGCATGCAGAGAGGTCCTTGCTGTGAGGTTAAAGCAGCTAAAGAGACTACATAAATTAAAGTCTTACCACACAGTTACACAGAGATAGCGAAGAACACCCTATCTAATGATTCCTCTGTGAAGGGGCCAGCTGTTTTTGCTCTTCTAATGGCACCTTCCATAGGCAGGAAGGAGGGGGATGCTCTTAGTTGCACTGAGTTGGTGCTTTTCAGAGCCAGTTAGAACTTGAAGTTGTGGCTCTTTTGTCTCCTGAAGTACTGGCTGAACACACTCCATTACTTCCTCATCTTCTGAACAGCAGAGAGCCAAATAGGTCCTGATATTAAAAGAGTGGCCAATTGAACTTGATCTGCTTCACCTTCCCACCATATGTAAGCCATATCCCGACTTCTCTTTTCCCTGTGTGTGGGGAGACCAGGGAATCTCCATGGGCCAGATCTGAGATCTTGGCAGGTCAATATAGGCATGGAGGCTTGAGGCTATCCTCATTTTGTTAGCTAACAAGCTTTTTGGGTATAAGATTTTGAGGTCTCCAACCAACTTCATCAATCTGCAGTACACTCTGGTTTAATTCCTCCACCATTTTATTTTGTGTCTGCTTATTATATATTTGTTATTGTTTGCATTTTACTTTGATGTTATTATTTGTCTGTGGTATTTTATTCTGCTGTATTGTAATTTTGGGCTTGGCCTCATGTTAGCCACCCTGAGTCCCCTTTGGGGAGATGGTGGTGGGATATAAAGAAGATGATAATAATATCATCATCAATATAATAATAATGTTGTATTGGATCACATGTTGGACACTTCCCAAGTGTCTAGGACCATGTGATGTATCGGCAAATAATGCGTATAGATCCCAGTAAGGTGGCCTTCTGCAGCTGGCAGATGGTAATTTTGTCAGCGCCAATTGTGTTTAAGTGCAGGCCAAGGTCTTTAGGCACTGCACCCAGTGTGCAGATCACCACTGGGACCACCTTGACTGGCTTGTGCCAGAGTCTTTGTAGTTTGTTAAATCCTCATATCGTGTCAGCTTTTCCATTTGTTTCTCTTCAATCCTACTGTCACCTGGGATTGCAACATCGACAATCCATACTTTGTTTTTTAACACATTTGTGAGGTCAGGAGTATTGTGCTCCAAAACTCTGTCTGTCTGAATTAGGAAGTCCCAGAGTATTATTATTATTATTATTATTATTATTATTATTACAACAAAATATATGTCATTCCCGCCCACCGCCCCCATTCCCAAAACTTGTTAGTCTTTAATATGTCACAATACATGTTGCTGAATATTTAAGGTTGCTAACATTTTTTTCTCTGACCATTTTAAAGATATATATTGTCGAAGGCTTTCATGGCCGGAATCACTGGGTTGTTGTAGGTTTTTTCAGGCTATATGGCCATG